>JAWWMP010000165.1:33364390-33437643 GCA_035047865.1 Dendrocincla tyrannina
ATTACTGTTGTGCCTGCTGATGCTCAAGCGAGCCTAAATCACAGCTGAGCTAGATGCATATGGTCTTTTCACCAAATGGGTCTAATGAACAGCAGTTCAGGAACCCAAAAGAGTTGGATTAGGAAGAAAAGGTGCTTCTATTCTGGTAGCTCTGTTAGGATTAGCATAATTTCCTTGTCTTGTGTTCTGCATGGACAGATATATTAAACTACCCAGTTTCTTTTTTAATTTCTCTTGTGATAATAGTAACTTGGAACATGCTAATGTAAGATACTTGAGGCAGTGCTTTTTTTAAACAGTGAGTATTGTGCCCTGTATCTTGCTAGACAATCTTTTCCTCTTAACCCCCAAAAATTCAATGAGTTAGTCTAAAACTGCAGGACAAAATATCCAGAATGGATAATACATGCAAGGACAATTGCTTTACATAGGAGAAATTTTGGCCATTTCACCCAGACAATAAATCCGACACTAGCTTATATTTCCAGGGATTGATGCCTTACATACCACTTGTGTGGCCCAGAAAAGAAAAAGGAAAAGGAAAAGAAACTTTAGACTGCCACTGTTTCCATACTTTCCCCTTGAAAAATGACTTTGAGTGAAACAAGGTTTTTAAAGGCCTCTGATGAGACTTAAAGTGGAAGTTATTCAGCTGTGTAAAATATGAATAGGTGAACAATCCAACAAGCAATGCCTCAGAGCATCAGAGCCCTCACAAATCACAGTTTCAAAAATATGTTGAAGTATCCATTTAGCAATCAGAAGCTTGTTCAACAACTTTTCTTGAGTAACCACAGAAAATAGAAGTTATTTAATTTTATAACTACAATATGGCAAATAAATAACACTTCTTTGCTGTTGTATGTTGCAACAGGTTCAAAAGTTCAGCTTCAGTCAATACATGCACTCATCACATTGTACAGATTATGTTACTACTTTAAAGTACTATATGAAGAATCATGTAAAGGAGAATCAAAGTGAACAGGATATTGTTTCTTTTATATATAGTTTATATATATTTATATATGTACGTATAAATACAGTTTTTCAAAGTCTCCTATTGTTTCAATAAAAATTTAATATACAGAGGCTGACTGAACATTGGTCATCTGTACCTGAAATCAGAAAAAGTTGTACTTCTTTGGTTTATTAACACAGAGTGAACTGCAATGCTGAAAGCAATGGCTAGATTAATCTGGGCTTGTTTACATACATCAAATAGTCTTCAGACATGTGGTTTGTTAACTTCTATTGTTTCAAAGAGAAAGATTTTTGAATTGAAAACCTATCCTGTGTTTCATTCTGTGTTACTCTACCGTTATGGAAAGCAGATATAAAACTATTAAAGTAAGTATGTATAAAACTTTAATTTGGTAATATATTACACTTGCACAGGTGTTAAAGAGCACAAAAGAGGCAAGCAATGAAGAACTAGCCCCAGATACCATATACTCAAAAAATTATCCAAGATATCCATCTCCGTCACTCTTCACGTCTTCTCTTTTTCTCAGTGGCTCACCAGGCAGTAATGTTCTCAGATCAAATATTCTCTATAAATTGGGAGAACATTTAGCTGATTTATGAGGCTTTTAGCTATTACATACTTACCTACTCAATAAAAGTACTTACATCATACGACAGACAAGCTACCTCTACAATCCAAAAATCACTCTTAAAGTGACACATACATCAAATTGTAATATGAGTTCCTGTACCTAATGTATCACTTAAGGGAAAATAACAGGCATTCCATTGTAGATATTTTTTTTCTTCATTAATTGTTCTTTGTTTTCTCAGACAGCACTTTTTTACTTGTGTGGCTTTCTCTTACACATAAATATGTTCTCTAGCATTAAAAGAAAAGAGCTAGAAGGTAGAGAAAGGTTATGGAAGGGAGAGAAACATGGAGACTGATTTTCTTGACGTTTTTTGTTTTCAGTATTGGAATTAAGTAGTAGTTAATAGTTAATGTATAATAATTAATATATAGTAATCTTTAAAAATGGAGAATTTAAACGAATTTTGATGAAAAAATGTGTCTTGCATGCAAAATAGACCAAATATTTTACCCAGAACTATTAACCTTAGATTAATTGAGCATCAGAATACAACCAGGTAAAATTGATATGTAATACCAATATGGTTTTTGGCCAACATCATCTATGAAGTGCACATTTCATTGCATTAGAGGAATATGTGCTATTTATGCTGTTATTTTAGAATGAAAGTTCCAGTATAATTCTAAGATTCTGAAATAAAGAGAAAATGGAGGGAAAGAAAATCATAAAGAGGCAGGTAGATAAGATTCTTTTACATGGAAACTTCTGCCAGAGCCTGAGCTTGCAAGTCCTGACAAACTTTTGAAAACATTGAGAATCTAAACAGAGATTTTGACCATTCACTTCCTCAAAAACCATATTCCAGTTTGCAGTCAACATTCCAAAAGATACTTCATACCTCAATTCCACTTGTAACAAAAGTATTTGAACGAGCTATCATCCAACAGACAGAGTTTCAAATATCTTATGCAAAGTCTCTTTTTCTTTACAACCAATGACTGTCTTGTTCCAGGACCTCTCAGCCTTGCTGATGCTCAGTTTGTATGTCACAAGGTCTCAAACAATTTCTCAAGCAGCAAAAATTACATTGTTTTCAAAATTTTGCATGATTGATCTTTGCCAGATAGCTGAAAACTGGCCTTCCTGTATAGAACCAATGAAACTCTTCTAACCTAATTCAGGAAGAACGAGCAGGCAAAATTTTCTTGATAAAAGAGCCCTGCATAAAACTTTTCCCCATTGAGCAAGGCCCATTGAGATTCCTCAGATTCTTCATAGCCTAATCCCACTTTATCACCTTGGATTACTGTCAATATATTAATAAGTGCTTCCAGCTAACCTCCTCTTCAGAGCTTCATTTCTTATTTGGCTAAATTTGAAGTCAGCACCTTATTTCTTTCCGTTTGGCTATTACCCGTGATTGAAAATAGTATCTGTGAAACTATTCTTCTGTCTACAGTCAGTCTGTCCTTTCAACTCTTCTTGTTCTTCTTGAAACAGTGCAGCAATACAAGTAACTAATAATTTTGTAGTAGGCAGTTGATGATCTTGAAACTTAGCAATAGGTTTTGATCTCTGTAGTCTGCCAAACAGATTTCACAAACTGTGGTGGAAATGCTATGCACCAATTATGCTATTTTCTATTTAAGGAAAAACATTGTAGCATAATTAATGAATAACATGCATTAAGTTTAGTTAAATTGAAAGAAATGCAGTGTGTTCTCTTGCAACCTGTTTCACTGCATATGATGTATTTTTAGGAATTCCAATCTCTATTAGGGATTATTTTACACATCAGGTGTGTTCTCGCTGAAGTTCATAAAAGCTGTATTAGTCACAGTTGCATGAAATATTAAGATAACTTCAAAGGTGACTTTCAAGGTCATATATTTTGACAAAATATTGTAGAAGTGACAAAAATATTTGGCAGCCTGTTCTGTAGAGTAAGGCTTTATTAAGAAGCCAATGATTAATCATGAAGTTAACACATACAATGATTGCCTGCTCTGCCCTCACCTTGTTTCCTATTAATTCAACATCACACCATGACAGTAGAGCAGATTGTCATCACTTCATGGCATTATACATAAAATGCGTTTTTATAAACATTGCATGAAATCAAGATGTAGGATATACAGCTTGAGTAACATGTTTGGTGAAAAGTGATACCTTATCTCTCTGAATTTTGTTCCTCAATTTAAACATCAGTGAAAAGATTTTTACAAGATCTGTTTATTATTATTCAGTGCTGGAAAGGAGGCAGACCGGAGAAACAGAACATCCTTTCAAAATCAGGAAGCTAGAGCAAGTGACTTGGAAAGACTCTGAGTACACTGAAGCAGAATATAAAGTAAAATAAAATAAAATTAAAATATAACCAACACCTTGTGAAGTAGAAGAATTAAGTATGCTTCCAGTAAGCTAAAGAGAAAATGTTTATTTTGTTTCATTAGAAGTTTTACAGGATCAGGAGAGGGCCTAAATTAGAGAGAATGTAAAGAAAAGAACTTAAAATATCTTTAAATTCTGAAAAAAAAAATTGGGTTTGAATTCTGAAAATTAAATGTTTTGTTGAGATCTGTCTTCTCTACTGAATTTTATTTAAGTTTAAACTGGCCAATGTATGTAATTTTTTAAAAATTACATAAAAATATTCTATTCCCATGAATGATCATTCTTATAAAATACCTATGAACTCCTTTTTAATGAGTAATAAATACGTTTTATATTCTTCCATTATTCCAGAACAGAAACATTCGAATAGAAACAATTGTAGTAAAAAAACTTCTGTCTCCCAGGAGAAGCTTTATTCTTTTTAAAAAAAAGGGAAATAAACATAAGGAAACTACTATACAAAGAACAAAAAGATGGTCACATCTGCAGCACTGCAGTAAATCTTTCTATGCTTTATTCAGGTTGGTTCTGAAAATTCCCAGACTTTTTCCGTTTCCCATGAGAAACTCTATTTCACAGCCTATGGAAAGCTAAGCAAGTATTTTCTGATTTTCAGCAAAAATTTACCCTTACTAAAATTTGTCATCTTTATCTGATATAACCTTTTAACCTCAGAAATATTTTTTCTTCAACCCAAACAATCTTTAGAAATAGAAAGATAATTAGCATGTTATCACTTCATCCTCACTCAAGGTAATGTATTTTTTCATCCAGCTTTTCTTAAATTTGGGTCGCAACTCTCAATATTGCTTTCATTTCTTCAGCTTGCACTGTACTCACTTTTATTTGTCTATATTTTGGAGCACTGAAGGGATTAGAACAGTATCTAATACACAACAATAACGTCTTATCAAAGCTGTATAGAGATATACACTTGCCTCTTTTCCTGATGATCTGATGCCTCTGCAAAATCTTTTTCCCTTGATCAAAAAAGGATCGATGTACAGTGTTGTGTTACATGAGCCATTTTTCCTGTTATCATAAAGAGAATGGGCTGACTCATCATTCACCCTTATTACCAGATATACACTGACTTTGGTGACTGTACTTGGGTGGGTAGGTTGGGAAGCAGTGTTACTGTGCGTTAAAGGGGGCTACACCTACAATGGCTACACAGTAGACTCGTGGAGTCACCTTCTTCACAGAAAATAGACAGTAACATGGGTTTGGTTTAATATCTGAAATTTAACAGCGCAAATGCAAATTCCTTCAACTTACAGCCATGAAAGTTGTGGGTTAAATTGAAACTCTCTTCTAGAAAGGTCTTAGAAGTGAGGATGGATCTCATGGTACTCTCCACAGTGTGTGTAAGGGAACTGCTGTGGCATTTGATTCCCCTGCAGAACTGACTGAAAATGAGTTAGCTAACCTGATTAACCTAAAAATTGCACTGCTGGCTATTTCGTTTGATATTCCCCACAACATCTATCATAAACCAAAAGATGCTTCTTAGATGAGGATGCTGAGCACTGCCCTAGTTAGTGAGTGCTGATCTTTTCTCAGCCCTCCCACTGCTCTGTCCTATCGACCCAAATTCAAGTGTTATCAGTCTCAACAAACCTTGTTCTTGTTCTGACCACCAGCCAGCGTGATGATCTGGAGTTTTACATGGGCATCGAATCTGGAGTCTGACAGAGTGACAGCAGTTGGGGCAGATGCCCTGCCACAGCCATTTTCATCCTGGAAATCAGGTAGCTGCTCTGAGGTGCAGACTGGCATTTCTCTCTCACAGGTTCTCATCTTTCCACAGGACTATATTAGAGATGCAATGACAATTATTTTTCCTGCCTGATAGATTTCTTTCCACTTTAATGTGATGACATTTCTGTTCAAAGTTTTTGTGCAAGTTTTACTGGCTGCAGCAATTTTGCTAGGGAACTGGAATGCACAACTCTTCTACTTCTTTATCACAGCATGGGCCTAAATTCTTCCTCAGTATGCACAGGGTACTCAGCAAGAAATTCCCTGCAGAGATTTAATATGGATACAACAGATAAATCAGAGAATTAATCCTGATGAAAAATTCTATACAAAATTAAAAAAAAATCCTTTATTGCTTTTATCATTAAAACTTCAGTATTACAGAAACTGAGATATGAGAATTCAGGTGCAATGAAGACATGAAGAGTTCTTTAAGCCAATGGTGCTGGTCAAATTGCAGCTGGGTGTTGCTAAAAAACACCGTAACTTTTAGCTGGGATTAAACAATCCTGTAATATGTTGTTGATCACATAGTCTTGATCAGGCCAAAGCTGAAATGCATTGGGCACAAAGCAAGTAACTGTAACTTCTCTGTGTGACATAGTTTAAATAACAATTAAAAGTCTTAAGCAAGGCAGCTGGAAAAGTGATGCCTTCTATTCTAAGCACAGACGTATTTCATAATCGCAAACAACACGTGTATAACTGCAGGCTACTGTCTGTAAAGGTTTCTGCCTTTGTGGACAAGCGGGACATTGAGAATGAGACAAAAAGAAAGGAAATGTTGAGAAAACACCATCCATGAATGGGGGTCTAGAGTGTATCTGCAAAAAGATCTGATATAACAAAAAAGAAAAGAAAGAGCAGCTTGGGATCTAGTGCTGTAAGTGAAAAAAAGCTTCCTTCCCGTTATTTTCCTCAGGCACTCAGGGAGCCAGAGATATATATTTTCATTATCAGTAAACCGAATTAGATCAAGGATCTGCCTTTTTTTCTGTTGATGAAAAAACCCCACACAACTATGAATTTTTGTTGGCTATTGGGTTACAAAAACAGTAATGTTGCCTAAAACAGCAGCTTGTCTGGAGCCCACACTTTCTCTACAGTCTATAAATTGTTACAGTGGGAAATTAAACATTTCCAAGCTTATCAGTTTTTTCCTAAATCTTGTCATTTTCTGGGTGATGTCCAGGAAGATTATCAGAGTCTTGGGTTATGTTAACATTCCCCTATGCATTCCTATGAGAAGTGGCTCTTCCAAGGCAGTTCAATAAACAGATAAATCAAGGAAAGACATTCATAGGCATATCAACAGTGGGATATTTAATATAAGTTACAACTTCCTCTCTTCACACTAGCAAGCTGTTAATAGCATTCGATTCTTCTGCTGCAAAATTATACATTAATTTTTAAAGGATAGCTCTAGACAAGTGAAAAATTGGCAGTGTACCATTCCACAAATTTATTTTTAAATTGTTTTCCCAGTTGCAGGGCTGGCTGTATCTTATTTTAATAAATTTATCATTCAAATTAACAAGAGTCATATGAAACTAAATTGGGTTTTGAACAAGAGAATTCAAATGACAAAAATTGGCTAGGTTGCTGCTTGTTTTTTGTTCAGCTCACCTTTACAAAATGACCATATGTTATATTTTCATTTCTTGGCAACTGCAGAGTTGCATGCAGATACAGTCCTTCTGTTGATACTCTCTTTTCATTGTAGTGCTTCTGTCTAGAGGCGTCATTTTGTGAACAGCTGTAATGTTGTTATTAAAAGCAATACATATATTTTAAAACAAAATAGTAGACATATGTGCCTACTGTCAATGCAAGCAAGTCTATCTAAATGTCATGTCGAGTGTTGCAATGGCTGGAAAACAAAGCTGCTTTCTCCCATTTGCATTTCTGAAACCAATTTTGTGCAGGCTTACAATCTGTCTGCTTAAGAAAACCTATTCTGGGGGATGCTCAGGTATGAACTTGGCAAACACAACTAGAGATACAGAACTTGATTCTTCACTGCCTTGATCCCTTTATAACCATTTACCCCTGAGGAAAATAGGTAGAAAACACAACTGTTCATTTTCAGTAATATGGCACACTCATCTTTCATAAGTGATGACACAAGATACAACGGTTTAAGTAATGAAGAATGTTCTATTTGATATTTTTATTAGAAGTGTTTGGCTGTTCTAACACTACCTTTTAAGTAAAACCCACTAATATAATAACGGCATCATTTCTAGTAGCCAGGGTCAAGTACAATAAACCTGTGATCTTTTAAACTTACTTTTAAAACCTGTGAAAAGCTGTTGGTTTTCAGATCAGATTACAGTTTTTATATCCTTATTTATGACTGTCTAAAAGCTTTTGATTAGGAGTACATTAATTTTCTAATTGTGTAGTAAAATACCTGAACAGTCTTGTGTTGCTGGACCAGTAACATCTATGAAATTATTATAGATTTCTGCTAAAATATTTTTATTTTATATATTTTAAATTTATTTATTTTACATTTTGTCCTGCATATCAATCTTAATGATGTTAAAGCATTGTTACATTTAGAAATGCAAATTCTGACTGCTAGAATGTAGTATAAACATCTGGATTGTAGATTTACAAATGCCATATAGAAGTGAAAATATTATGTGGTAGACTTTCGGATACCATAAATCTCATATCTCCAAAAGCAAATGGAAATGGGAGTTGCACACCTGATTTGGGAGTAATCACAAACCTGAGGATCACCAACCGAGAATTCCCTCCTAAGAGAGGACCTGACAAAGTTTTTTTTCTACATCTCCATGTTCAACCTTGAAGGTGTAAGAGTTTGACACCTTTACAGGCAAATGTAAATAAAACCTTATGATGCGTGTTTCTAGGCTAAATGGTCTTCCTCTGAGAATCCTCCAGAATTCATTAGCTTCTGTGTTATAGTATCCCTAGTAGTGGATCCTGGACTTAGTGAAAACTCTGCATGATGCTATTCACAAAAGATGAGACTGAGGGAAAAAAAAAAAATCCAAACATTTTTAGACACCAAAACTGTTGTGGTTTTGTCCTTTGAAAAGTCTCAGACTTAAGTATAACAGCATGTATTTTTTTCCCTTTAATGCATGTTAAGTTTATTAGATTCCCTCCCCTGTATAAATCTGGCATATCAAAGCACAATTTGCATTGTCAGCTCCTATGAGTGAAATCTATTGCGGTTACAGAGCTGTCCTGCTTTTGCCTTTGTAGCAACTTTCTAACCACTATAACAATCATGAGTTTAAAGCAAGGCAGATCCATTACGTTTCCTCTGTTCCTACAGCCCCACATTAAGCTAATATTATCTATTTCCCAAGTGAAAAAAAGCCCTTCCAGTCCTATCAATTATTAATTCCTTGCTTGCAGCTAATGTTTTGTTTGAATTATTTAAATGCATCTTCATTTATCAATAAACATAAAATGTTAAACAAAGAATACTGATGAAGGGCATTATTTAAGCCATAACATTTTATGAGATTATTTCAAGCGCCTTTTTTGATTGATTAGCACAATATGCTTTATAATTATTTTTCCATTTCTAAAAAGAAAACAAACCAGGAAACACCGTGTTTCTGGGTATCATCAAGAGATTTGGAGAATTACTGAATGCTTTCAGGAATGTTACATTTTGGACTTCTTCCTAAAAAAAAAAAAAAAGTTAAATTCCCAAACCATTTGCTAAGAAAATTCAAGATGTGGATAAAAGATGCCTGTGACTTACTATGAGAAAAAGAGTTACTGAAGTTCATTTTATCCTCTTGTTTTTTGTTGGGTTTTTTTGTTTGTTTGTTTGGGGTTTTTTTGCAATTGCAGCATTCTGTCAGAAACATACTGAAAACCATGTCTATTGTTAAAAATAATCGAGATGAGAGAACAATAAGAGTCCATTGTTATTATTTTCTTGATGTGCCTGTCATGGTTTTAAAGGAACAGTCAGGTAGTGGAAGTCGTTATTATAATAATTATTAATTATTATTAATAATATTGATAATAATAATTATAATGTGGATTAATTATTTGAAGCTAACTGTCAATATAAATAACTTCTGCTTAATATGGACCATTTTTAAAAATACTAGGGCTTTTCCCTCCTTATATGTAATAGAATAAATTAAATTACTTTTAAATTAATATTACAGGCATATGAATGCAATATTTCTTGAAGATAAATGATACTTAAGACTAGCCAAACATGTCCACTGTGCCCATTTACCTTCAGATGTATAGTTTTCTCTCTTGCTACAAAACCATTCAGAAGCTTGGAGAAAATACCCTCTTCTGGTGATCTTCAAGAAAAATATTTGTGATCATATACCAGAGATTTTTAACAAAAATACCTTCAAAAGTCTTTTTATTCTATTTTTTTTCCCTGTAACTGTGTAAGCTGTGATAAGCAGCTGAAGTACAGAAGTAATTAATAGTTGTGCTGATTAAAAGTATAGTAGGAAGAATTTTTTGTGGTAATAGGCTAATAGGCTACACTATTGGGCACAAATGTTGATGGCTCCAAACTATGCTCATGACTTTTCATCTTGTGGAATTGTCATTTCCCCCCTTGCCTTCCCATATGAGATAAAAACAATCTGGATATTTTTGTGTATATAATTATATTTTAGAGAATAAAAAAACTTCTAGAGGTCTGAGAAATAATTTTGAGGTACATGATGTCAGAGAGAATTTATAAATCGTTTTTTAAAATGCAATAATTTTCACTTTCATTTACCAAAGCAGATCAAACTGCATTTCTGCTTCATCAAATGGAGCAGCAATTTGTCAGAAGCAAAGTCTGATAGTTCATCTTAAATATACTTTGCATTAGATTGTTGTGAAAATAATTCAGATTAAAATCTACAACTGATTTTGCTTTAGACAACGAATATTGAGACTAATATCCTATAGAAAAACTGGTTCAACATTGGTGTTCTGTATGTGTAAGGTGTCTACAAATACAAACCAAGAATTCAGAACTGCAGAACCAGAGATATAGTGTATGCTGTTACAGGTCCTTACTGCACTGAAACTTGTTCACTCAAAGGAAGCATAAATATGAGATCTTTAGAAACAGTAACTTATGTGTTTTGAGCTTCCAAGTACGGTTACAGAACTTAATTACTAACACTGAAATGCTTTGATAATGGATATCTCTGGAAGATTTAATGTATGAAACCTACACAGGAAAATCAAGAAACTTTCTAATGGAAAAGCATTGGAACATTCTAATGGAAGAGCATTTTTACTATAATAGCAGTTATTGCATGGGGAATATACTAATTATAGCCCAAATGCTATAAATATATATATATATATATGGTAATATGCAGGTAATACTTCAGAGAAAAATAATCAGGTGGATTAAACTAGAAAATCACATCTCTTCCACAGCTAATTTGTATCATATACTCATGGAAATATTGACTGAAAGGAACAAAAGACAGAAGGTTTAGTCCAACTTACTATTCAAAGTCAGAATTTTATCATCATCTTAGAGTTATATAACTTTCCATGAAATATAAATGTTAGGTGAGATTAGGGGTGTAGTGGATCTACATAGTGCCTTAAGTAGAAAAGTGGTTTACTGTTTCGTTGTTTTTCTTATGCATTTTGATATTTTAGTTTTCCATTTCCTCCATTGTATGGTCTCTGTTAACACCTGGCTCTCACATGGATGACAACCTCAGCGGAGGGCTGCAATACCTTGCCAAGCTCAGTACTGCGTTGGGTGAGGACGACTCTATAAGGAGAAGGTCCTTTTCTGTTTTCTAGATAAGTTCCCCACTGCATTCAAGAATGGATCAGGTAGGACGTGTCTGTTTTGAATTATTAACCATAACATAAGAATATGGCAAAAGTCGGTTTTGAAGATTCTCATGGGAGACATATCTGTGAAGTGGTCCTCTCCCTTGGTGTGCAGGGGTGTTCAGAGAAGTGAGGACACATGACTCCCAAACTCCTCCTAGGCACCAGCAAGCACCATCACAACTTTGATTCAATTCCCAGAACTACTAATCCCCCACATCAATATTTCCTGGAACAGGACCACAATGTTGAAAAGTTGTTGCTATAGGCAATAACTCACTGAAAATGAAAAGCAGAGTGTTAGCCTACCTCCAAGTGTGGGCATGGGAGCAGGATGTGGGCAGCCTTCCGTCTCTACTAGAAGGGAACATGTCAATAGATTCGTGCCTACCTCTGTTTAAAAAGCTTTTCAGTGTTGTTTATCAATTTACATCACTCTTTAAAACCATGGGACATTAGTTAATTCCTATATTACACTGAAATTCCTATGGAAGTGCATATTACAGCCACATTAATATCACATTAGCTCATCATGATTAATGTTATTGCAATGAATGAATTAATAATGATTTGTCTCTTTACGAAGTTTTTTGGTGGTCTTTTTTTTTTTTTTTAACTTGACATGAAGAGGATCCATAGCACTGATTATTACAAATATAATGGATTGATTCATCATTTATGGGAAAAGAGGCTGCTCTTCCCATAAAGCTTATTCTTTTATTGCTTTTCTGGGTTGGTTTTTTTCTTTCCCTCTTCCTTGGTAGATATATTATCTTTGGCAGGAACTCAAACCATCTACGGATCATTCATAGGAGTCAACTTAGCTTCAAGTACTGTAACTGGAGTGCCTGCTGTGAGAATGAATGGAACTTAGATGACTGGCTTGTCACATATAAACTGTCAGGAACGGTGATAGTTATCCTGGGTAATGAAGGTTAGGCATTAAGGGCTGCTCCCTGGAGAGTGAGATTAGGTGTTTTGCAGCTATTTAATTGTGGGTAAGGGTGAGCTACGAGCATATGCTGTAACACCCATGTACGCAGCAGCAGCATGAGTTCCAACGCTGCTGTTTTTGCCCAGCTGAAGGATAGGTTACATGTCCTCAGTGAAAAGGGAAGTTACTGAAATCAATCTCTTGATTAATACTGGACCCTTACTACTAGAGAGTGGTCAATATATGTGCATCATATACATTATTATACACTTATGCATTCCTCTTTTAGTAAGCACTTGGGCTTACTTTTCATCACAACATTTTGTGATTATCTTAAAATTGACAGTTTTGTCACTATTTTTCTCTGGTTTTAATTTAACACCTTTAATTGTAAGCAATTATCCAGCATTTTGGTTTTCTTTTCTCTTCACTTTTGCAAGGTCATAATGGTTAAATCAAAGTTGCAAGACTACAATGAAACATAAACCACTGCAGAAGGATTGATCTCTTATATAAAATAATACACTTTTTCAAGCAATGCCCTTGTGATGCAAATAGGGTCACTCACTCTACCCTTTATAATCTTTTCTAATTTGGAAAAAACCCTGGTTTTCTCTCAGAGGTATGACAATAGGTGCAGTCTGGAGCCTCCAGGTGTGGAAAAGCTAGAAAAATAGGGAAAGGATTCATAGCAGCATCGAACTGCTCACTCCAGTCACACTTCCATATGTGACTATGACAGATGAGCAAATTTTTAATGCTGATGTCAACTTTGACATTAGAATATTGTCAACAGTACACTTAAGGTACACATTAAATGATCAATGTCTTAAATATTTTGCTATTCTGCCTCAAATTATTTTAATTTACTTCTTCCTCAAAATGATGGTGAGAATTTAATCTTTTATCAGATAATATTTAATTGGAAAAATACCTGTGTGAGAGAAAAATCTCAGTATACTATTAATTACATATGAAATATAAGCTAAACAAAACCAATATAGCCTTCCAAAGTATTGGCTTTGTATGATATCATATTATTTTGCTGGTTTTTCAGCATTTCTTTTCTGAAATTCACCACATGCTGATAAAAATTCTAACAGGATCTATCAGTAGATGTTGATGTTATACTCTGCATATAAAACCTGATTTTCTCCACTTATTCTTCCTGATTTATATGGGGAAGTTTTCTTAATACTTCACAGCTATAGAAAATAACCCAAATATAGGTAGCATCATAAATTCCAAAAGGAATTTATGTGAGATTTCCACATCTACGAAGTTCAAAAAATAAAATAAAATATGACTGGAGAAAGTTTATTTCATACTGTTTCCAAAAGTCAGAAAACCATATGTTTCACTGCACTGCAAGTGAACATTTTTTCTGA
Organism: Dendrocincla tyrannina; assembly: GCA_035047865.1. Taxonomy (NCBI): domain Eukaryota; kingdom Metazoa; phylum Chordata; class Aves; order Passeriformes; family Dendrocolaptidae; genus Dendrocincla; species Dendrocincla tyrannina. Next base: position 33,378,253 of record JAWWMP010000165.1, read on the forward strand.
TGGTGAGGGTCATAATAAGGGCAATTCCATCTCAAAATGAGAATTTAGATATTCATTGAAAACCTATATATTAACAGTAAACCAAACCATATGAATTTTCTTTGAAGATCCAGTCTGATCTTCAAGCTCTGAATCTAGAGTTTGCTAGCAATTACGTGCTGCACTATTCAAAATTAAAGTCATGTAGCACCTGCAAATGAAAATTCAATGTATAATTTTGATGCCCGTTTAAAAAACAATTCCAGAATAACTTTTTGGTAAAATCAAGTATTATGACAGGAAAAATCTTTTAATACTGTGTTCACACTGTTCCCAAGCGTTTCCTTACACCTCTCAGAGCAGTTCATTTAATCAAGCTCTCAAAAAGGAGGATCATATCATGCTCTCAGACACATCTACATAAGTAAGTCCACACTGATACCACTGAAGATAATTATTGTTGTGAATGCACATTGATACAAATGAGAAAGGCATGAAGATCTTCTCTTCCACAAATTACTCACCCTCTCCTAACCTCTGCTTGTCCACAATTATTATACAGTCTTTTGAATCACAGAATATTTTGAATTAGAAGGGACCCACAAGGATCGTTGGGTCCAACTTGTAAGTGAATGGCCTGTAAGGGAATCAAACCCTCTGCCTTGGAGTCATTAGCATGTGCTCCAACCAACTGAGCTAACTTAGGTTCACTACATATGCAGACTTTTTGGGACAAATGCACAAATGGATCAAACACATGATGATGGTTGGGAGGAAAGACATTTGAACTTTGCAACTCACCTCTCCCCACATCTTACACTCCACAAATGACTAAAATCCAGTTGTCTCCAATGAATTTTTCAATTGTTTTTCATAGTCTCTTGTTTAAAAGGAAAGGGAAGGGGAGTGTTAGAAACTTACTAGCCTTTTACAGCAGGACTATTTCTGCTGAAAAGGCTTAGACTGGCCTTTAAGAAGTCTCAAGGTACAGTCTCAAGCAGTGATCTCCATTCTTCCCTGGCTTGTAAGCAAAACTACTTGAAAACAAATATGCTGTGGAAACCACTCATCTTTTACTTGTCAAGGTGAAACAGTGACCCCATGGGACTCTTAGCAACATCAGAGGATGCTCTTTGGGGGGGTATTTTTTTATTTTATTTGGGAGTTTTTTGGTGTGGGTTTGGTTTGGTTTGGTGGGGTTCTTTTTTGATTTGTTTCTTTTGGAGGGTGAGGGGGTTGGTTGTTTTAGCATTTGTTTTCTGTATGAACTTTGGCTTTTGAATGCCATTTTCAGAAGAAGATGTTTATCTGAAAACCATGGGTTTTTTTGAGAACCAAATATTCTTTCTCCTCACCTAGAATGCCATAAAATTTAAAAATCAATTAAACTCATTAAAACATCTCAGGTCTTTCCCTTACTTTGGCAGTATGTTACTTACTGCTTTATCCTATAAACATTTTCATGGATTGCTTAATCTCACTGGCTGAAAGGAATCAAGAAACCATCTTTTCTGCATCTCTTCTGTCTTACCAGACATAAGTAGGCCTGAACTACCTTTATCAGTGACAGAGGCTACAACTTTATGTGTGAACTGTAGAACACACTCCACAAATATCTTGAAGCAAATTCTAACCCCTGTCTGGGAAAATATAGGGGCAATAAATGACTACACAGTTCAAGGAAGAACCCATAGCTTAGAAAAAATACATGGCTAAGGTATCCTTGAAGCAGAATATCTGGAGAGCAGCACTCCATTGGAACATAATGTGAAGCTACAAAGACAGTGATCTACAAAACAGCACATCAGCAATCTCAAACATCCAGTATCTACTGCAGCGTCAAACCTGGATGACTCTTTTGTACATTATCATCTTATTTTCTTAATACACCATAACCTGATCACTCAGGAAAAGTGACAAGAGCTCACGATACGTGAATTGCCTGTTTCTTCATGGCAATAGTCAAATGAAGATACTTCTGAAAAGGAAAAGAAAAACTTGCAAGCCACAGCCTAGGACATAACCTTTTCTGACAGAAGAGGTTTTTGAAAGCCTATGGTCTCTCTAAACTAAACAAAAACACAAATGGCAAAAGCAAATGGCAGTATTCTTATGTTACATTGTCTTGAGTCCTCCAAGACATGGTTCAACATAAATAGTTTTATTGCATGATTCTTTTCGGACTCACTCTTTTATTTTGCATAACAGTTCACTTCCTAAGACGTAGTAGACATTCTGTATAATATATAAACCATATATATATTCTGTATACATATAAACCATACTTTTCTGTTTTTTGATGGAGGACTTTCTTAATTTTTCAGGATAAGAATTTTTAAAAAACCCTTTATCTTTGATTTTATTTATTATACAAACCTGGTAACCTATTTTTGGAGATTCCAACAAATCTGGATTTTTGAATCATATTCCTCCACATATGGTATTAATTTATCTTTGTCTTGCCTTCATGAAACACAGAAACAGATGTTGAGCATTTCTGCTATTTAATGGGCCTCTGATCTTACTAATATCCTTTTTAAGAATGGGCAGAAGTAAGTTTTTAAGATACAGATCATTTACAAGATTGTCTATAATGAAGTTTGTTTTGCTAACAAAATGGATTTCATCCCTTTTTCAGATATTTTGATTTCACATTGAATGTTACAGTGAATTTGCACTGGGGAAAAAAATGTTTAAAAATTGTCCTTTTTGTAGATCAGATTAAACTAGACATGGGATTAGAATGCTGACCTATATTCATGGGTTTAATTGCTGTCGTGTACTTTAACTTCCTACAGATGTATGATTTAAATGGTTAACCTTTACTGGCTATCTTCACTAATATGACCTTATCTCTTCAGACGCTGATTTTTAAGGTGGAGGTTTAAAATAATTGTTGAAAGGTTAGATTTTCTTATGCATTGCACAATTTCAGAGGAGGTATTGGCTGAGTGTCATCAATATACATGGATTGATTTGTGTGGTGTCACCAAGCCAAAATAACTGTAAATGCATCCGAATCAGCCAGATGAGACTTGCATACAGCTGGTTTATATTGGATGGGGCTGTACAAAGCACCTGGAATTCCTTGGTTAACCTGAACTACTCTTTATTAGTAATTTATGTAGTGCAAGGCACATGTTATGTGGGTGTGTATCAGCAGATAGATGCATATGCCGAACTTGCACCCAGGTGTTATACAGACCATTTGTAATGTCTGTACAATGTAGAGAAAAAAAAAGAGATGCACTGTCTGTTTCTCAGCTAACTTGAATCAATAACATCAGGGAAGAGGGCCAGACAATTGCACACCTTTTCTCATGCATAATCTACAAGACTTAAGAACAAGTATGAGAAATGGCCATTCTGTACCAAGATAAACAGGCACTGTGCATCGTACAAGTGTTTTACAAGAATAGTCATCTAAATAGCTTCAGAAGAGTTGGTCTAGATTTTTTTCCATGTATGTGCAAAGTGATTATAAAAATCCACCTTGAGGAGGCTGTTCACTGGAGATAAAAAGCTTTGAACTCATTTTGCAGAATAACTACAATAATTTTCATACAATGATTACCAGTAGCAAACCATGCTGTTCTAACAGAGCTTTAAAATGTAAGATATTAATTGGAGACCTTGAAGGAGATTCTGCAGGTTTTCATGTCTTCTGCAGTCATCAACATCTTTGCATGGAACTCAAGAACAGCACAAAAGGTTCTAAATATGCAAAAAGTCAAAACTAAACCAAACCAAACCAAAAAAAAACAAACCAAAACCAAAACCACACACACACACACACACACACGAAAACCAAAACCAAACCAAAAAAAACCCCAACCAACCAAAGAAAAAAAATCAAACCAAACGAAACCAAAACAACAACAACAAAAAAAAGAGAAAGAACTACAAAGGTATTTGTTCTACTCTATGGAATTGTTTTAAATTTCAAAGCTAAAACACGTTTTTAACTGGAAAACTGAAATTTAGTATATCAAAGTGTTGAAGTATGACATTACAAAACTTTTTAAACTTTTCGAGTTAGTAACTTCAGTAATAATCATCTACTCTTTCAATTTCAGTGAAATGTGGGGGTTTTGGTTAGACAGATATTGCTAACAATTATTAACTACTATGCTGTTTTTTTAGTTTCCAGAGGATAAATTTTGAGATGTTGCGTCTTCTACTTCCCATTTCAGTCCATAAATGGCTAAAGGTTGTTTACTGAGGTCATGTGAAAAAAAAACCCCTGAGTCTGAAGTTTGTACTTCATAATTTTTCTTTTCTTAAAATTATAAAATTCACCTTTGTCCAAGAGTATGCCAATAAAATGTATCACTCCTCAAAATAACTGTTCAGTTTTAAGAGTGATAAACTTGTACATAACAAAAGATAGCTAATGAGATATATTGGAATGCCCAAGCTAAGAGGACAGTAGTAAAGTGGTGACAAAAAGTCAAATGATTGAAACTTTACTGAAAGTTTTAAAAGATGTTACTTTTTTACTGTTCTAAGCAATATTACAATCACATGCTTTATTGTTTTGAATATGTGTGCAGCAACATTTTCCTCTTCATGCATTCTCTCTGTGTTGCTTGCTCAGAACATAGGGATATATCCCAGTTGTTTTCCTGAAAACATAAGGAAAAACATTAGAGAAGATAATCACCTCCTTCTGAGGGTTTTTCAAATGACCTACGTGCTACTTATCTTGTTCGTGCTTGGGTGTGTGTGTCAGATAAAATTGGAGATGTCAGACATAGACTTCATTATGCATTATTCACCAAGAGTTCTCTCCTCATATATAACTGCATTATTTTCAGAAAACAATAAGGAGATAGCATGCACAAGTAGCATAGCAGCTTAGTTTATCTCTTTGGTGTGGGTCTAAAACGAGTTTGCAAAGTGTCTGAAGTAGTGAATGGAAATACTATTACCCTCGAAAGCAATTCCCCTCCCCCCACCATGTGTTATAAGCTAACCAAAGGCATAAAGGGACTGAGTTTACACACAGTGGACAGAAAGATCATAATGTTTTTTTCTATCTGACATTTTTCCCACTAGTCCAGAGTGGGAATGCTGTTTGGATGTTTGGATTCTGAAGGTCTTCTCTGTTAATTTATAGCACAAACTTGTAATGTTGCCTCTTTGTGAAACAGAGCAAACAAAATCCCAAACAAACAAAGCTGCCCTCAAACCAATTTTCAAGTCTAATGTAAATCTGATATTAGAGACATTTCTTGCCGGCCAACATTTTGAATGGCTTCTGTTCTAGTTTTCAGATTATATTAATGACTTTTCTCTTTATTAAAAATAAGATGCTTTAAAAGTTGATTAGCATTTCAATTACAGAGGTTAATGTTGCTCTGCTTTCTAAGGCTCTAACATATTTTTTTTTCTCACTATCTAATTTGGGCGTGCAGTTGAGAAAGATAGATCAAAGGGTATTCAGTGATACCTACAATCAAAGGTAAATCCAACATATATAATTGTGTTAAGTAAGATCCATCATATGGTCTAGAGTTTTTCAAATTCAAAATTGCAGTACTTTAATATAAATTAATTTTCAAATATTTTTGTCCAGATCTTTGTGAATTGGGTTCAAAAGGTAAAGTGGGTACTACAGTTTCTCAACCTTGTTAGCAATGATGATCAGCTTAAGAAAATATAGCTTCAGAAAATAATCTGAAAGGCAGAGTCTGAAGGAACAACTCACAATGACCTTTTCAGATCAACTGGGACCTCTTCTATCAAGCATTGTCCCTGGGCAATAAATTCAAATCTAAAAGGACAGAGTAAACATTACTGCTGCTTCCAGACTCACAGTGAATCTTCCACTGAGTAGCAGCATTCAGAACCCAGAAACTGCACTCTGTAACCACAGAAAAACTAAGATTGTTCTTAATAATAAGTCCAACAGGGCTGCAGGGAATAACAGCTCACCTGGGAGAGAGACAGCTATGTTAGTAAGAACCCATGGTCCAAATTCTAGGGTGTCCATCACTAAAAAGTCTTACAAATATCACTTTGGAATTGTTGTTATTAAATAACAATTCCAGGGTGATAATTTTAACTGTACCTTACCTGCTGCTAAAGTTTACATGCTGGTGTGTGCATTCTTACTTGCTTTTATTAACAAGTGCTGAAGGGTAATTTCTCAGCAGAAATCATAATTTTATCCATTTTTCATGCTGTGCTTTTAGAGGCTGGAAAACCTCATCAGTGGAAGGGTGGCTGCTTTGACTGTTTTTGATAGAATCCTTTAATTAGGTCACAAAAAAAGTGTGTTTTAATAACCTATGTCATTACTGAACAAGGGGGATTTAAATTCTACCATAAAGAGGGTTTTATAGCAGCAGACATCTGTTCTAAAACTTACTGTGGCAATATAATCACTGGATTGCATGTACAAATTTGATTAGCTGGAACTTCCAGGAATGATTTCCAGCTGATTAACCCAGGGACCTTATCTTCTTGTATTGGTGTTGTATAGATTGACCAAAATCCTAACTAATGTCAGATATTAAAGCCTATAATTGCAAGTTAAGTGGAAGATGAAGGACTCTAATGGCAAACAGAAGACAGCATTAGTAACTGATCATCTAATGCATGGTATGGTGTCAGCAACTGTGATAGAACAAAATGTTGTTAGTGTCTTAAACATTACCAAAGTCATAGAAAGACTTTTTGTGAAACTGCAAAGAAGCAACTGGCTGTCTGCAACCACCAAAGCACAACCCTGCCCCTCCTCGATTTTTGCTCCTGACTGGCATTTGGACTGTGATGGGAACTCAAGATAAGACTATGGTCTTATCTTATATCTGAGGTCTAAGGAGAAGTAAACGAGGCTCAGGAAAGAAGAATGTATCCACAAAGAAAGACGAACTCAGCAGCTGTGCTAAGAATCAGCCCTAGCTGAGCTCGCCAGGTGGAGGAGGAGGGGGTTTTGGGTGGGTGGTGGCAAAATCTCTCCACACCAAACAGAAGGAGTAAACACGCCCCTCCAGGAAAGCCACATACACACAGGACATTCATGTGAGAGGCATGAATGAAGGGGTGGTAAAACATCAAAAAGCCCCAAAGTGCCCCCTCCCCAACTCATTCATGAGGCCTTCCACCATCAGAGGACTGCACATGATTCAAGTGATGCAACAAATCCACAGTGTTGCAAGTGACTGTAAAACTTCCCCAGGGGAGGTGCCTGGACATCTTCTGAATGGATATTAATCCATTGGACTCAATGTTTTGCAGGACCCTCACCACCAAGAAGATTAGAACAAGAGGACCTATGGGACTTCGCTGGATTCCACTGTGTGGCAATATAGTTTCTATTTAATTTCTCCCTTTCACTCTCTTCCCTGCCCCTCCTTTTTCCTATTTCTTTCTTTCTCTCTTTCTGCCTCACATTTTCTGTTAAATAAAATCCATACTATTGACTTTCGCATATGGTCTCATTTGCACCTTAATTTGGGCAGAGATGTCTCTCTAATAATTTTAATAACTGGACCATAACAGCAATCAACAAGTATGAATTTTACAGCTTCCTCCCTGCAAACTTCTGAGCTGAATTTTATTAGCTTTTGGAGGCTTCTGTTCAGTTTCTTAAAATGAAAAAGTGACCTTAGTACTAATCACTGTTAATGGCATGGTGTGTTGTTGTATCCTTAATTACCAAGGAAACATAAATAGTAAAATATGTGACATTTTAATGTATCCCTTTACAATCCAGAATGATAAGACCCTAATGTGTCATACAAATTTAAAGTGAGATCACTGGGTAATGGGGTACATATGGTGATCCTAAAAGAAAAGGTTACTATGGAGAATAATTAAAAAGCCCTTTTAAAAATTATTTTTGCTGCTTAGGTATTAGTTTTAGATGTAAAGAGGGATTTACTTTTCATTACCAGATGTATTGTCATTTTAGATTCTGCAAATTTGTGGTTTGGGAGGCTATCATTAAAATATGTCTTTACTGCAGAGTGGAAGCCTCAGTTTTGTTAGGACTGTCCCATCCATATCTAAATCTTTTTTCTCTGAGTTTATGAACTGTGGAAGAAAAAGGAAGACAATAAGAATTGACTGAAAGCCACTTCTTAGACTAACTGCATATCTTCTCTAGTGCTTTCAGAATTAAAGGATAGTTAAATGACCTAATATTTTGTACCCAATTTCATCCATCCTAACTTTTGAAGCATCTAACTGCAGTTCAGGCCATGTAGAACAACCTCTAGAACAATACAGTTCTACGCTATCAGTAGCAGATAGCTACTTTTACTACTGCTTTTAACTATACTATAGTTAACTATATTTTAACTATACTATATTATAGTTAAATACTATATATTTTTATACTGCTGCTTTTAACTTAGATGACTGCATCAATGTTTAAGAGTGGTGAATCTATGACTCACTGCTTCAATTTTTGCCTCTACTAGTGACAGCATCAGATGCAGAGGTGTCTGCTGGTTAATTAATGCATAGGATGTATGGGAATCTCCATTAAAAATTACCAAATATTATTATTCGCAATTGCAATTACTGGGGTAACTGCTGATATCACAATGTACAACAAGGAAGTTGTTTTATTCTACACAAAAGCCAATAACATTCTTATTGTTAACATGATCTGGAACTGCCAAAATTCAGACAGTAGAAATTACATTTTCAACCCTCACTAGGATAAGTCCTCAGAGTCCAGAACTTCTTCATGTTAAGCACATTTTCAGGGTAAACCCTGGATCACATGAAAAACCCCAGCTGGCAGAGCTGAAAGTCTTGCACTCTTACTTTCTGCCTTAAACTCTTGTGGTCTGGCTGTTCATGATGAAAAGCACATTGGGAGGATTATGGAGGGGAGCTAAGCTGTGGCAAGCTGCACCAGTCCACACTGAGATGGTGTGGAGTTTTTCTGTAGCACTAGAGAATGCCTAAACCACTGGACAGCTACATTTCTTTTTAACTGCTGAGACAATGGTGAAGAAAATAAATATTTCTTTTTCCAAGTAGGAGCCCATATTTTTCAAATCATTAGGGAGATGATAGTGGAGGAAGTCTATTTGATTTACCTTTCCTGCATGCAAGTGAAAGAGATCCAGTACATGCAGACCAAGATTGAATGATCTTGATTTTAAGTAAGTTTCTCTCACAAAGGCACATGCAAACTAAAAAAAAACTGTTCAACCATCCTATGTTTTAAATCCGTCTGGAAAAGACTAGAGAACATTTCATTCATTTTAACAATGAAGAAATAGAGGCCTGAATAAGGAGAACTCATGATCATCTGATTTTGAAACTATCGAAGAAATAAAATATGCCCAAAGATATATCTGTATGCCCACAAGCAGATGCAAAAGGACATAAAGGATATAAATCTACTAGTAGAATCCTTATTTCCAGAATGATTCTAAATTCTTCTCACAAACATTCATTTTTACAGCAGAAATCAACCTGTAACAGTCTGGTTTTATCTTGGTCTCAAAGCTAGACTATTAGAGCCAAATCCTTGGATACTGAAATTCTTGATTAATTTGTAATGTGGAGTATAAAATACAGTATTTTTTTAGCTCTCTTTGTGGTGTGAGTACACAACCTCTTTATAAGAGTTATGAAAAATAAGGAGTTCCAACAGCATGAAACTGGTCCTGTGAAATAGTTGTATTTTAATTAAACTTACACACCTTTTGTAATACAATGGGTAGCCTCCAATACCAGCCAAAGAAATCTCAAGGACATCAAATCTACTTCATATAAAATTAATCTCTACTTTCAGTTTTGTTAGGTAAATAACAATGCTTCATCAAATAAAGCAGAGAATTAGAGGAGATGAACAAAACCATTGTTCTGGAATGGATTTCAAGCAGTTTCCTGATTGTGATCTTTGTAAAATTTGAGAGCAAAATCTCAAATTGTCATCATTACATGAGACGCCTGAACCCCTGCCTGCCCATGGGTAGTGGTGAAGGAATTTCTTGTTTTACTTTATATGTGTGGATTCTGCTTTATCTATAAACCATATTGACATCAACCCACAGGTTTTCTCACTTTTACTCTTCCAATTCTCTCCCCCAGCCCTACACAGGGGAAGTGAGTCAGCACCTGTGGGGGGGCCTAGTTGGTGGCTGGAGTTATACCAGAACAATTCTTTACATCTGCTAGCTGGCCAATAATTTTTACAGTTCCATTATCTGTCTGGCAAAGAAACGGAACTTTTTGCATCTTCAATGAGTACTTTTTTTTTGATTTTTGAGTGCTGTGGCATGATATGCCCTATCTAGGTGAGCATGATGGGTGACTGACTAGAAGGTGTCTTTTGCTTCATTTACTTGGCATGCAAAATCCCATGATGTGGGTTCAAGTAAGATATATAAAGCTCATTCTATCTAACAAATGAAACGTAAGTCACACATATTTAGCCATACACACTGCGCATCCACTTACAAAATATTGACATCATTGTCTTAATTGCTAAGTAAAATAATTTCAAATTTTTAAAAAACTCTATATTAAATATCACAATACTGAAAGATTGCTTCAAAGAGAAGAAAACTTTTAAATCAACCACTTCGAAAAAGCTGTGGATTTGTTCCTTTGTGCAGGGTCTAGCTTTTGAAACATTCTGAGATAAACATGTGATGGTGAAGAGGTCTAGATAGAGTTGCTCTTTGCAGAGTTTCCAATTAATATCTTTCAAGAAGAACATATTATAGCATTTCCTTTTGATAGGACTGTAACATAAAGTATGTTACATAAAGTACGTTACTTTAGGTTACATAAAGTATCCTAACCCCAAGGACAAGTGAACTGCAAGGCCATAAGCCTAGTGTTGTCACCACAACAGTACATCTGTCCACTTTAACTTCCACTTTCATAAATTAAATAGTTGTGCATGGCAGGTAGGTTGGAATGAATTCCATACACGTCTTTATGTGTTTGGGGTTTTGTATTTATTTTGATTTCTGTAAAGTGCTTATATAGATCTGTTTAAGGACAAAAATATAAGTCATAACTGCTGATCATAAGGTCAATGTGTGAAATCCCTCAATGCTGCTTCTTTGAAATAAGAAGCCATTTTCATGTGTTGATACTTCTAAGTATAGGCAACTAATTGGCTTTCAAAAACTTCCAGTTTATAGATCCCAATTTCCTAAACCATCCATAAAACCAGAATTATATTTATCACTTTTTTCTATGCTCTTTCAACAAATTAGGAGCTTTACACTTTTATATCAGTCCTAAGATTCATGAAACTTTATTAGATGCAAAAAGAATGAGGAAAGGGAGTCATTATTAAGTCTTTATCTACATTCACAATAAAGAATTCCTTCTGCATTCACCAAACTGAATAAAGCAATATTTTAGAACATGGCCTCAAATAATTGAGAGTTTATGAGAATAGCTGAAAAGAAAATAAGTTAACTAAAAAATAAGACTGAGACTCAGAGGCTCTTGAAAGTAGATAGCTAATCAGTAGAAGAGTCATCATAAATTTAAAAGAGTTTAAGCCTGTAGGGCTTGTTAGATACTAATATATGGGAAAATCATATGGGTCAGACAAGGCAGTGACAGATTAGTACTCACCAATACAAGCAGACTAGACTAATCTGAAAAAAGTTTTAAAAATTCCTAAAATGTCATTATGATGGCTATGTGAACATGCTCCACTTGCTCTTCAAGTTCATTTTGATTCCAGTGCTAACGAATTGTTAATCAAGGGAAACTTTTAAAATCTCATATTGTATGAGAAGCAGATTTGTCTGGAAGCAAATTTTATAAGTCAGCCAAGGAAGAACTGGATACACAAACTCGCCATGGCAAGGAAATCTGGGAATACTTCCTAATTCCAGAAACCAGAGGAATATTCTCACAGAATTTAAATTGGAGAAAAACCTATGTGTGCACTGCACCATGCATTACACTGAAAAGAAACAGCATTACTTACTAAACGGAAGGAAAATTAGAAGCCATAAGCAAGTATGGGTAAATGCAAGTTATGCACACTTTGTGCTCTGCCTTTAGAAGGGTTAGCTATACATGACTGTGAACAAGGAAGTGTGTAAATGACAGTAGCGTACACATGAGATTATTAATAAGTAGCTGTATTTTCTGATTGTGACTTTCCTTCTTTCGGTGAAAACCATGATGTTCCTTTACTCCAGTGGCTTTAGTGTGACTCCATGAAGGTTCTGTAAAGATAACAAGTACAGTCTTGTCCTAGACAGGAAGTACAAAAACTTCAGAATGGAAGGCAACGATTGAATAACCGTTGCTTAAATAATGTCTTACTAAATAAATAGTGCAACCCCTTAAACATATAACCAGCATTCCACAACTCAGTGGACAGACTAAACAATTTTTTACCCTATTATGCTATACAGAATGTTATTTATCAATGATGAAAAATGTTGAGTTTTCAGGATGAACTAGTTATATCATGGAGCGCAAAAATGCAGAATCCTACAATGCCAACCAGGCATTTTTACAACACGCAAATCTTACTGATCATGTTTTCTATTCCTTAGGTTGATACTGTAAGTAATAAAAGAACAGAGTAAGAAATAGAAGATATTTAAAGACATTTTGCAGATATTTAAAGACATTTAAAATTTTCTTTTCTGTGTAAGCCAAGAAGATCAGGGTTATTTGGTTTGTCCAACCATGAAAATGTAGTCCAGAGATTAGAAAAACTGAAAGCAGAAAGCTGGTTATATGTCCTGAATCATTATTAAACAGGCTGATATGTAGTAAATACTGAATATGTCATAGAAGCAAAATAACTGAAACAGCAATATACTTTAAGAAGTTGGGTCATTAAAAAAAAAGAAAAGAGGGAAAAAAATTGCCTATGTTTGGTTCTTCCTGAGTAGAACTAGGAAATGTGGACACAATGTCTTTGACAATGACTCAGATTCACACTAGATTTAGACTTTTTTTCTGTTGGCCTTCAGCCATTGGATAATATGCATATACAAAACATAAGCAAGTACTGGATGTCTGTAAACCGTTTATATGAAATATGCTTTATGTCTGTTCCAGGACAAAATCCTTGTATTATGTGCTGAAAGCCAAGATTGCACCACCTAGATTTTGTGCATAACTTTTTAAGCAATAAACAATATTTTTAGCACCACAGTCTTTACAAAAGACTGTGCCTGCCTGTTTACAGACATCATGGGAAAAGACCAATCCATTCAAGGCCTTTCTTCTACTTTTTTTTTTTTTTCTCTCAAGACAAATTTTGGCTTGAATGCAATTGAAAACCCCAGCCCATGTTATATTCTCATCAAAACTAAATGTCAATTAACATTTGAAGTATTGTGCAAATATTCCTCTTTGCTTGCACATATTTCCTTTTCTGTGAGCTGAACAGGCCATACCTGAACTGAGATGGAGCCCATGGGCCAGGCTGTGGCTGGAAGCTCTGGGTGAGGCTTGTCAGGACCATTAGTACTCATTAGAATACACAGGGTCCTCCCAGTCACCTTCTTTTTCACATCAATTATGCCTCAAGCTGCAAAAAGAGTAAGAAAAATCACTAACAAGTATATATAATTTCTAAAAAAATAAACTATTCTGAAAAAATATTATCCTGACTTAGTGTGCAGCAGACATATGGAAAAAGTCTGACAGGTAGTAGCTGACCATCTGATTTCTTTCTTAAATGGGAATACTGATTTGGTTAAGAGAGCTTCATCTGCCACACGGCAGATGAATGGAGACAAAATCTGATCTGTTTTGACTAGTAGGGAAGCATTATACTGATTTTTGTCTGTTCTTTTCCTTGAAATGAATAAGTGATCATGAGGAATCAGGTGCCCCTTATTTTGCTTGTGTTTCTTAAAGTAATAAAATAGTGCAGCATTGGTTTTTTTCCCTCTGAAAGTAAACATATTGATGAACCACTTCAGACAATGCTAATCAACAGTGTGAGAAGCCTGCAAAAAAGGACATTGACAGGCGAGGTACTATTACTAATTTATTTGTCTTTTTATGGTTCAGTTAGAGGAATATCTTAGGGAGTACAGCACATGTCAGTGTTGTCAGATGTTACACAGTAGCTGTCAGAGTTTTGACTGATGTACAAGCACTACCTGCTCATGTTTGCCCTTCCTTTCTGTTGAGTGCACACAGGTAAGACAGCTTGTTGGTAATTTTTATTTAATGCTTTCAGTATCTGCAGCTGCTCTTTTGTTGAAAGTTCTGACAATGAGAGATTCCACCCACCAAGATTCCCAAGATTTTCACGGCAAGGGTTTCATCGCTTAAACAAGGTTTTCCTCTGGGACTAGAATACAACACTCACATTCTCTTTCTGATGCCTAGTGATCTTGGCAATAACTGTTTATGTTTTAATTTATTAAACTCCTCTGGAAAACTCCTGTTAAAGAAATGCAATCACAAAAATTAAGGGTGCAAATGGCTTTGCACTGCTCAAGAAAAGGTATTTTTCTTTCAAAAGTTTTGTTTGTTTGTTTGTTTTTATGAAACAGTCATGTCCCTTACCCAGAAAAGCACATACCAGTTGAAGATTTCTATGCAGAAAATTTCAGGAAATGTCAGTCCAGTGGGGTGTGACAATCACAGATTTTAATCCTCTCTCAGACACAAGATTTGAAATCCTACTTCAATTGCTGCATAAGAAAGGAGGCACTACTGTTCACTGTGCACATTCAGATGAAGCCTTTAAACATAAATTATGATATGACCAACAAATTTCTTAATATAATACAGCAAGAATCATGAGCAAGAACATTTGTGAAGGAAGGGTTCAAAAATAGTCTTAGACTAGGAAGCGAAATAAGCTTTATGACTGACAGTTCAAGTTGTGGTGTAGTTGTTCCAGGGAACAAAAGGATATTGGACCTAGATGCAGAGGCGAAATCTTTTCAACATGTAGAAAGTCATTCCAGACACTGAATACTACAGAAACATTTCAGCGTACTATCTTAAGTCTATTTTGCCAGTATGGTCAAGTCAGTGAACCCTAGGCCTGAAAGCAAATATTGCAAAATGTTTTAAAATACTTTTCTCTAACTATGGAGTTTAATTTGGAACAGAAATTACCTTTTGCTGTATTTGCTCATGTCTCCCCTCCCCCTTTGTAGACATTTTTTTTCATCTGAGCACCTGTTTCCACTCAGGTTAGCGAGGCCAGTGGAGCAGAGATCAGATAGGCAGCATTTCTCATTAACCACTCATTTGCTAACTGAAAAGTTATAAATGGCAGTTACTATGCAGAATAAATTTTACTTCTTTTCCTCCAAGTAATTTGAAAATCAGTGTCTAACAAAAATTCTAGAAGTTTTCTGTGTTTGTGTTTGTTTGTTTGTTTGATTTTTTTTGGGGGGGGTGATTTTTTTTTCTTTTGTAGAGGTTTTGGAGATTTGGTGGGGGAGAGGGGATTGTTTTGGGGGTTTTTTACTGCAGTGATGGTTTTGTTATTCTGAGACCATATTTGTCTCACCGGGAGTCACTTTTCACTCAAAGGAATGCAGTTTGGCCACATGTCTTCGAGGAATCATAGCAGCCCTGTGGTTTCTATGAACTCCAATGCCTTCAGGATATCTGCTGTGAAAATCATGCATCCACAAGAACTGAAGCTCTCTGGTAATCCCTGGAGATAAGCAAGACTGCATTTTGAAGCAAAAGTAGAAACAGTGATGAAAACATGGGCATTTTGTACCACGTGTATGCTACTCTATTGAAAACTTTATCCAGTCTCTGGGTTGATTCTAATAGCAATGTAGGACGATGATTGGAAGCATTCACAATGAATATGGATGCATCAAGATCCTTAATATCTGGGGTCGTGGCAGAATTTGGAGCCACACAAGAAGAGAAGACCAACTGCTACTCAGAGTTATAGCTCTTGTAATGCAGAATGCAATTTCTTTAATGTTAGCTCCATAATCCTAATTTAGTCTTAATTTATTAGCAATTACTTAGCAGTGTAAATTTTCTTCCTTCAGGTATGGAAAACAAAGTTTTGGTATCACAATGTTCAAGGCAGATTTTGGTCTTGAAGTCTTTCATTCCTTTCAGAAATGATGTTTTTAATTTGTTAAAACCTAGCTAAGGCCCTGATTTTAATTTCTCATTACAGCCAACAGTGCCTTCACTGAATCTTCCACAACAGCACCTCAGCAAGAGATTACATTTCACTGAAGGAAATGCAGCATAAGAATGTGTTTACATGCAAGTACAAGGTTACATATATTTTTGGAAGAAATGAATTTACATATATGCTTAATTTTTTTTTGTTGAAACTAGGCCAACACAGTAAATGTATGTAAAGATAACAGGATACAGGAGAAAATCCTGGCCATGTTGAAACTGAAGCAGCATTCCTCAGGAGAGTGTAACTTTACTGCAGGACTCCTGGGTGAAAACATAAACTGAGGTGCCATCCTTGGCAAGTCTGAGTGAGCTCTATGTACATATATCTCTTTTATTATCTTAACCGTTGTACGCTGCTAAGCACATATTGGTGTTCAGCTGACTTGAAATTTAGAGTTGTATATTTTGAAGGATCTTAGTAAAGATGTCCTACTCTTTTTAAGTTACCTGTTATTAATGATGATAAATGCAACATTTTAAGGTAAGAAACTCAGATATATCAAAATCCATTATTCACACTGAAGAGGAAATACTATAAACTTATTTCTAAGCTCTTGCTATTACTCTCATTAAATGTATTTTTTGTAATATTCATGGGAGATGCTGACTGTGAACAACTTTAGAGTGAAACAGTGTCACACGAGCACAAACATGCTGTCAGTATAACCCGAATTTCCTAGTTCTATCTGGAATACTCTCAAGAATTCACAGGATTGCCAACCATTTGTTTTAAGGTTCAATCACCAATGGCATGCAAAAGCACAATTGTTTGTGATCTGTGGCACTGAAGCTTTTGGGTCTATAGATTTTGTCAGTAAGCTAATTGAGGTGTTTAATCTCAGCAGATGGATATTTTTAAGTTAATATGGTGAAAAGAGACCCTCATTTAAAAATTGTATTCGCAGATGAAATTTGGCTAGGTTACTTGATGATGACTGGAAATCCTAATTTTCAATTAGAATATTTGTTACATTCTTAGAATATGCTGCATACAGTTCAATTTGCCTTTTTGGTTTTTCCATAGTCCATCAGAACTTCTGACTTACTTTCTACAGCTGTTTATACTGGATTTAAACAGTAATCACAGCTTTCTTTGACCTTTGATAATGAGGTTTGACTATCAACACTGGTTGATCAGTGTAAATGGGAATCTGTATTTCAGCTAGGAACGTACTTATCAGTAGTCAAGATGACAGCAAACTCCCATTAGGCATGCAAATCATATCAGTTAACATTACTGTGAGATAGATCTTAGTGCCGTGTCTATTTCATACCATTGTAAGTTGTCCTTACAGAGTCATGGAAATGAGCATGAGATGGGATCTGTGAAGGTCATCCAGAAGACGACCTGATCAAAGTGGAACTGTTTCTCTCTTCACCCTGGGTAAAGTCTTGTCTACATTTTGTCTTAAATGTAATTGTGAGACTAGTCAGAGTGATCCAGGATCCTTTGCACACATCAGCAGCAGTGAAGGCAGCATAAAACACAGTGACTATTTTCAAATAGTTATTGCTGGGGTGAACTTAACAAAGAAGTATAAGATCTTTTAGCTGTCTGAACTTACAGAATGCAAGATCATACTTACTACATAATAATAATTTTGTTATGTTTATTTTAAGTTCAATAGTTTTTAATGCAAACCTCAGAAACAAGTAAAAATCTGAAATCAGAATTCATCATGCTCTCTTTTAGAATAGACGATTATTTAGTTATTGGTTTAATTCATCATGAAGCAATGAGAAATGGTTTGATCACAGAGAAATAACATATGGCATTGCCCGTAATATATCTATTACTCTACTGAATGAAAAAGATCATAGACAACGGCATATGTTAAAACAGGGCTTCTCAATTAAAAATTATTATAAATGACTTTATCAAATCAGGTGTTCTCCCTTATAATGTTCTTTGAACTGAAATATTTCTTGCCCAATTGTTTTTTCATAATGTGTGTGATAAGGTTTTAATGATAAACATTTTCTCTGGAACTTGTCAGGCTATTTTCATTTAGTAATATTTAAATAGTAGTTGACAGCTAATGCTAATACTGGCAGAAGGAAGGTTGTTCCTGTGGAGGAGAAGCAATCCTGAAGTCTGTCAATAAGGTGTGGCTCAAGATAAAGGCTATCAAGATTCTCTGGGAAAGGTAATACGATAGATGAAAGCCTGACTGTTGTAACTGAAGTTCAATTCTTCTCAGTTGCCAATTGATCAAGAATATTTCAGGTAGATTTCCTATCATGTTCTAGGGTACAAAACTTTTTGTCTGGCTATCCAGAGTAATTTCTGTTACTGCTGGCAAATTGATGTCCACTTTAAAGACTAAGTTGAATTTTAATGGCATAAGTAATCAAAAGGGAGAGGATTCTAGATATGGTTAGCATAATGGACTATTCTTTACTTGTAAAGCTCTTTCTATCTATCTCTTATGACGGACAGCTTCACAACATCACATTCACATCAGTTCAAGGATTTTTAATAATAACAAAAATTAAAATAAAATTAATAATTATTATAATAATAATATTGAGGTCATTATAGGGGGAAACTCTGCTAGTTTTAGTGTATGTTGCTTTCTCGGAGCATTTTGCTTCCTCACATGATTTATAGGCATTTTTCTATTAAGATAAAGAAACTGTGATCTCAGATCTTTGTTCTAACCCAGCAGAAATCATCCAATATTAGTGGTATTATTTAATAATTTTTTGGTATATCTTCATTTGGAATATGGCCCTTGATTCCTTTTCCAAGAATATGCCATGGCTAGTCCTGCCAGGATATTCTCTTCCATTGGTACCATGAAAATAGAATTCAGTGACGGCCATCTAAAATAAAGAAAGGATTGAAAAATGAGATCTGTAAGCAATGTTAAAAGACAGAAACATGCATGCCTTTCAGAAGACCTGGCTGAGTGGGAGGACAGGGAACATGAAAGCATTTTACATAGAAACGGAGTGCATAAATAGATATTCTAAAAAGAAAAAGGTCTTGATTTCATTAACTGTAGCTCACAACAAAATAAATGAGTCCAAATCCGGCAGATTTACTCAGGTGGTGTTCTTTAATGTAGACTATTGTTCATTGCAAATAGTATGGAAAAGAATGGTATATTATGAAACACAAGATAAAAATGAAAATGTGTGTGCATAAATAAACATAAAACAAATGCACTCTCATATATAAAGTCTTATACTGCAAATTCTCAGGATTGCGTTTTTTATTGTGTTTTACATTGTACTAAATGTATTTCTTTAAAATATTGTACTGTCTTTCTTTTCTTAGTTTTGTTTACAGAAAAGTTTGTCTTGTAATTCCTTGTCACTGCTGAATAGATTATAGGTTTCTTTTTCTGACCCATGGGAAAAAAAACCCCACTTTTAAATTAGTTAAAACTCATACAATGTTTTGACATAGGAATAAAATGCATGTAATAAACATTCAGTAATATTATTAATATGGAACAATGAAATCTGTACAACTTAAACTCTGGGATTAACCTACCATTTTGTATTTTGAGAACATTTTTTCTGCTGCATTTGATGTGTTTTAATGTTATCTCAATATGTCAGATTATCTTCTGACCAGTAACTGATTTTAATCCATACAGCTTTCATTAAAAGAGGAAATGACAGTTCTTACACATACTATTTTGATGTGTTAAGCTACCATTTGCATTTTATAATGTTCATGCTTAAATTGCAGAATAAGTCTATCAGTTAAAAATGGAAACTGATTTTTTAGTTTGTTTATTTTCAATAGATTGGATTTTGTGTGATTTTTGTGACATTGATTTAACTAAGGAGTTGTTGAACATTATCTGTAAGCATTTTGTATTTCAAATTTCAGCATCAGTGGAAAACAAGTATTATAACTCTATTGTTGAAAGTTGCAGTGAAAAAAAGTTCCATCTGTTTAAGAGAGGTCCAGAATCTTTACTCCCTCTGGCAGCTGAAATGTAGCTACTAATTTCTATATGCAGATTTAGAAAACAATTATCCTCAGATAAATATCTGATGGGTGATCTTGGCTTATAAACGGAATCCCTTCAGGGTCCATAAGCAACAGACAGGAAACTACATTCTGTGTATTAGAATTAGAAATGTAAAAATATGTAAATAGAAAAGAAAGAAATTCACTGTTTTATGTAAGTGAAACTATATAAATCCCTGTAAGAATATACATGGATTTTGGTTTTTAGATATTTACTTGGCCTGCTTCCAATATTTTAGTTGATGTTGCCTAAAAGGATTTGAATTGGTTTAGAAAAAAAATATCAAAAGTTGGTTCTGTATGTAAATTTCTGACTGCAAGAGAGTACAAAGTAGTGACAGCATTATTTGTCAATGTCCTCCAGTGATTGTTAGCAATGCATTCTTGCACATATTGTTTCAGACAAAAAATTAGTATTTTGCATTAGCAGAGGATAATTAGGCAATAAGATACAAAAGAGAGTAGGGTTATCATGAGATAAACACACACATGGGGTGTTATGAGGCACAGCCAAGTATCTGCAATCCCTCCAGGGTATGATTATCTCATGATAACCACACACCCTGGAGTTGCCTTATTGCTATTATAAAATATCTTTATTATAGGAAGAAATGCACATTTTTGTGCTGAAAGAAGACGAAGGTGGCAATTTAGAATGCCGAACAGCAGTTTCAGCTGAGCTGTGTGGTTTACATAGATTAATCTATCCCATTGGAATGTTTCCTCAACCAAAAATCTAAGCAGTCATAATCTGTAGTGATGTGCAGCTATTTGGAGTATTTGACAAATTCCCTCCTTGGTTCTTGTGCTGTTCGTTTGACTGCAACATATGCACACAGCAATATGAAGCAATGGAGGAGTATTAACAGGACAGTGAACATTCTGAATATTTGATAATATTTCTAAGGTCTGGATTCTTCCACTTTACTTTTATGCAAACTCTGTGCAAACTCTGGAAAGAATCAGAGAGTTGAATAATGTATCTAAAAATAATTGAAAACTATTGTGAGATAGAAGTTCCAAAGTACAAACAATGTCAATAGAGTTTTAAAAGCTGGGAAATTGAGGGGCCAGGGGGGAGCAAGAAGTCCGAGTGGCACAGTTGTTTTTCTACCAACCACAGTAAGGTGATGCAGTAAGGGGAAAAGACAGCTGGATAAATATAGACTGGCCCCTTTGTACAAAATTTGAGCTTTGACAGTATCTTCAGTGGACCAAGACATTCGCCATAATACTTAACACCAGTCTGGTGCATAACTTTGTCCATGCAAATGGGCACTCTGAATTTACAGTCTTGTTTCCTCTCTTTGTAGACACCACTTATGAGCAAAAACAACTTGGCCAGGCTCAAGGTGGATATTAACTCTTTTGATTATGTGCTCAACTGAAACAAATCTTCTGCCTATATCTGCACTTCAACAAGTGGCAGATTAGCTGTATATTCTTTTAGTCACAGATTCTTCATGAACAATTATGCCTAAGGATCTATTTTTATTCTGTCATTTCATTATTACTGAAAACCATCATCATTCAGTGTAACAGAGAGAAATTTAGGGAGCGTTCCGTTTCTGTAAGTTTGTATTATTATTATTGAACAAATTTTAGGAAGGAATAAGCATTGAAATGGCTTATAAATTGTGTGTTAAAACATAATCAATATTTGTATTCATGTTTGGGCATAAAAACACACAAAGAAAGCCTTGTAGAATTTATTTCTGCTTAGAAACTTGTACTATGGCCTTCAAAATATGTCAGCTTTAATTTAAGATTGGTGTTTAATATGGAATATGGAGATCAATGCAATTGATTTGATTGAATAAAAAAGTCCTTGTAAGGATATATGGTGCACATTTTTAAATGCAACAAGCCCAATAATTGGTTTAAATGTAAAAATAAATTGTGTCTAGAGATATCTATTCCAGCCAGGGGTGATGCTTTATTGGTTTTTGCATTTCACTAACTGATGTGCTTTCATGTAAAATCAATATTATGTAGTCAAATGTATTTTGCTTTGTTGTGTAGTAGGTTCAGTTAGCTAAAATATAATTTTAAACATGGGATACCGAACCTTTATTTTACAGTAAACCTTTTGGGGAGAAATGAAGGGAAAATTTAAAGAGACACTTTTAGCTTCCTAAATAATCTATAGAGTCACTTGCATAATGTATAGATTTTTCATGTGCGTCTGCAGCATTTTAGTTTGCTAACTCTCAGCCTTTTTTAATTAAGTCCCTAGCCATTCCTCTGGAAGTAATTGCCATCTGTGGAGTATTAGACACAATTTCAAGTGATCCATATGTACCTGCTTAGCAGAGCTATGTAAAACTAGGCATCAGACTTTCTACCTGTACTGAAACTGAAAATGCGTTTGCCTTCAATATTTTTTAACCTATCATGAAGAGAAAATCTATTTCTCCATTTAGTTGGTGTTGGCACTTTTAATACAACTGAAAAGCAGCTGTTTTAGAGAAAGCCTGCAGCCTGTACAACTTCTCCTTTGTTTTGTTGTTGTTGTTGTTTGTGGCTGTTTGGGGGGTTTTTGTTTGTTTGTTTGTTGGGGTGGTTTTTAAAGTATTATGTCTTCCTCACAACTGGGGAAAGATGAGGTCAAAAAGGGAATCTGGCATATCTCACTTTACAATTTACCTAAATGATCAGGGAAATCCAGAAAATGTCAGCAAATGCAGAATGTTATACAAGAGAATTCTACATGGATACAATTTATCAGTTCAACAGGATACAGTTGGTACACTTGGTTAAAAACGGCCATAAACATCTGCTGACTTTCTTAAAGTTTGTACCTCTCTTATTGTGAGGGAAAACAGATTAATTGGAAAAGCTCTTAAAGCCCAAAAGAGAAAAATTATTTCAAAGATTTATTTCAATGTTCTTGCATGATATACAGATTGAAGAAGACCATGAAGAAAAGATATTTTTGCATGTGCTATTCTAGGAAAATAGACTTTTTTGTCTTTTTGTCCTGAAAAGTCCAAATTACAGTGCTCTGTTCAGTTTTTATTTTCCCTACTGCAGGTTGCTGAATAGAGAAATGATATGTTTCTCCATCTTTCCCTTCTTTTCGTGGTCCTGATAAAGTAGGTACAATTCTGTGGATTGCTTTGCAAAGCTCTAAATATTGTACAGACCCACATTTTCACATTAAAAAAAGGAACAACTCTTTTCTGTGCTATGAAGTTTATATACAGGAAATTGGTATTTGTAAGTAAGCATTTCTTTCAACCCTACAATTCTGAAACACTCAAAAGGTGAAGAAAAAAAAGGTAATAGACAAAGAAAGTGAATATACATACTGTTTATTGAATTCAACAGAGCAGAGAATTTTTTCTGGACTAGCGATTTCATAGACCAGTTTTACACATTTTAGTCATGCCTTGAAACAATTGAGCACATGCCATAAACATCGAGTCACTGGAAAATGAAGACCCGTGAACCATTCAGAACCCAACTGAACTAATATGTCAGAATGTTATAGCTTCAGAATGTGTGAAGTGAATTCTAAACCTACTTGCAAGCCATTTTGGTCAAGCAGCTTTTGAAAGATATTTGCATAAAGACATACATTCTTTCAAACAAAAGATTACCAGGACATGGAATGCTGGTTTTAGAGATACTTTGCTAAATAAGGAGAAATAGTCTTGAATTTGTTTAAATCAAACCTTTAACAATATTTAGGACTATTTGGATAGGGATATATTGTTTGGCTACTTATGCAATTCAGCATGGTCGAGATGCTACATGTCTGTTACTGTCATCATAGTAAAAAATTATACTCACTCTTGGCTATTAAGTAACAAACAGAGAAGCTGAGCAGAAAACTTAGATTGATGAGGGCAGTGGTAACTAGAGAGAAGAATATTCCAACAGATGCAATGAGAGAAAGAAAGCATTACAAATTACACAACTTCTCTTAAAAAATAACCTATTCAAGGTGTTACAGTGTAACATTCGAATGGAAGATTTCCCCAGAGTATAAAGACTTCTGGAGCAAGTTCTTAAAACTAGCGAGGGCAAGGAAATTTGTAAGGGTCTGTGGTAAAGCTAATCACTAGGAGGAAGAACACGAACAAGGGTTGGAATTTTAAAAGTAATCTCCTTATTGGTTTGGTTTTTCTTTGCCTTTATTCAGCTGCCTTCCTTTTGTTTGAGGTCCATTAAGATACATGTTTATACGGTGCCTACTGTAAAAGGGTCTTATTTGGGGCAGGCAGCAAGGCTTAGAAGCAAAAGTACAGCACATCTCATAATAATACTAAAGGGGGTTTGTGATGTGATAAATGGAAGATAATGGTTAATTTTCAGGGCAAACCACCAGAAACCATCAGCTTTCCAAGGTCATCTTCTTGCTTTTAAGAGGAGAAAAAATGCAGGCAGGCACTGACTGGACTAGAAGAATATGATACTAAATGGGCTTTTCCTCCTCATGTATTTTTGCATATTGATATTCTTGGGTATCCTTTTGAGCGGATTTGCAGAATTAAAGAATTTGTCATTTTTAAAAAATAAAATAGTTAACTCTGTAATGGCTAATTGATCAAGCTGATTGAATGGATAGATTCCTCAGCAGGAGCTGTTGATCCAAGGATGAGAGTTTCCTTTTTTTCTGGTTCTTTAGCCAGAAAAGCCCCTTGTGTATATTCAAGTCTCAATGGAAACATTGCTAAGAAACTTGAGAAAGTCATAATAGTTTGTTAATGGGGTTTTAAAATGTCAAAATACAGTTTTCAATAGCAATGAACTCTGTATACCCTTGGCAAAAATCTGTTGATTTCAGTGGTGCATCAGGGAGAGATTTAGTGCAGAAGGAGAAAGAATTTGAACACCGGTGCTTTCATAACATTATTGAAATGGAGTCTGCCTTGGTATAACAATGAAGACTGTTATGCTTCTCAACCTATGTGATTGGATCTTTATCTTTTCATATCATTGCCCTTAATAAATGTTGGGGGTTTTTTTCTAATACATCTAAGGTGAATATATTTTCCTGGACTTTGAAACCTTTATTGCAGTTTCTTCAGCTGAAAATAGAGAAAAGTCAGTTGTAATTCTTAGTACTACACAATTACAAACCATAGTTACTAGAAAACTCATTTTAAATAAACCTATAGATTTTTGGCAAAGGAATTTATTTGGGAATGTTTTCTAATTAGTAAGTTATTTTGAATTTTATTTATATGTAGTTTTCAACAGTCACCATCTGCTTTAGTTATGTATTCAGTTTTGAAAAATTATTATTTCAACCATTTTGCTGTACATCACATGCTAAATTCCCAGTTAATAAATGTAATTGACAAAGGTAATAAACAAATGGGGCATAGGTGACTTGGCTCAAAATAAAATTGGCTCTGATGATACAATACACTAATCCTTTCTTTAGAACAACTATCTTAAATACATAATGGTGGGGTTTTAAGAAAGAATGGATAGTACAGAAATGACTGAGCTACTTTGAGCAATAACTAAGATGGAGTTTTCCAGCTACACTGACAGACAGAAGACAGAATGTTACAGAGCGATTGGCCATTTTCAGTTTCGAAACTCCCCTTCCATCCAGCACTGAGCTGTAGTGTGTTCTGATGAGTATAGCTAAGTGAGTTGCTCCTTGTGAAAATCATAAGTGGGGAAAAAAACCCTCATTACTGCCACTGAAGCAGCAAAATTAATTAGAGAATACACAGAAAACAAAACATTTCCTCAACACCTATTCATACCTTCTTTAATAGGGATATTTGCAGTAACATTGGTTATTTGAAGAACACTATTTTCTTGATTAGTGGTCTATAGGACTATGTATTGCTACACCTGGGAGTCCTAAGATTGATCTACATTTGACTTAAATCAAGCAGATCCCTTGTCATGCTTTGCCTGGTCTTATTACCTCTGCTGCTAGATGACCTGCCTTGCTTGGGGAAAATTTTTTTTCTTTTTCCCATCTGGATTACATGCTAGGAGGTGGAAGTGGGCAGGAAACGTCCAGATTTCAGCTTCAAACCTTTGCCATTGTTTTCCCTCCATGGCCTCTGTAGTTATTCGCAGTTAATGGCTCTACCAATGTGAATATCTTTGCTCTAGTAAGGAACAGCCACTCAGTACTGGCTCCACTCAGCTTCTGATTGCTCTGTCATAGACTATCATGATTCCCTCACTACATGTCAAGATGCTGCTATAAAATGAATGCTCTAATTCACAATGAAAGTTACAATGAGAAGACAAAATGGAAATGATAATTTGACACCAACAGATCCCCAAACTGCCATTGGTTGTGCAGAATTTCCCCTGCCTTATTTCTTCAGCTGTCTCCTTTTTTTTACAAGGACAAACTTTGGCATAGCCACTCACTGTTATTTACAGATTACCTGTGGGTGATACAGCAATGAGGCAGAAGGTGAAAGTCACTCCCTGTTTGGCATCTGAGTGATTGTAACAGAGAAAATTACAGTGTTTGAGTGCTGTTTCTATCAATGTCACAAACATGACAGTAAATTTTAGACCAGAATACACTAAAAACCAGAAAAATATTTTTTTTAAAAAAAGACCTGTTAAAATTAGCTCAATTTTTAAAAGGCTAAATGAGTACACTAATGTATCTTGCAGGTGCCATTACAATCATATTGTCTGACTTCTTGTGCAAAAAAGGTCGGACATTTCATTCAGTGTTCCCATAGCAGACAATAACTCACAGAGGCATAACAGATTACCTTTTGGAAACCCACCCATTTTGATTTAAAGATTCCAAGCGATAAAAAAGATTACTGTATCCCTTGGAAAATTGTTGCAATAGTTAATTGTCCTCACCATCAAAAATTGCCTTTTGCTTCCAGTTTGCACTTTACTGACTTCTACCTTCAATCATTGGATGTTATGCTTCTGCCTGCAAGATGAAACAGTGCTCTACAGCAAGTTCTTTCTAGATAATAACAGACCACAGACATGTGCTTTGCCTTCCTTTAACTTTGTGACTACTCCAATAAGCAATTTTCCTAACAGAATGATGAAATGAAAAAGTGAGTTTTGATCAAATACAATGAACTGAATTGTATTTCATGTTACTATTTGCAAACATGCTTACCAAAAAAAGAGCTCAAATGGTTAGACTAGCCAGTCAGCAACTCAGATCTTACCTTATGCTTGGAAGTAAATTATTTTCTTGAATATCTTGCTGAATTATTTCCTTGAATATTAAATGACCTTCATTTAACTATTTTTCTAAGGGTTGTTCACATCTCAGATCTCATGTTTGATTTATTAGTACATGCAGAAGAAAAGACGCTTGAAATATTAGTATGTTTTTTGAGGATTTTTTAACTAGCAAATGCTCATCGGTTTACAAAGAGAGAATATACATATAAAATAAATGTTTGCTTTGGCTGACTTGATGGTTTCTATTATAAAGTCTTGATATTTCCAAAGTATAAAATCTTCTTTTTTTTTTTTTTTTTTTTTTTTTTTTTGTAATGGAGGGAGACAGATAAATCAAAAATGATTTCCAGACATGTTATTTGGTTTTATCATGGCTTAAATCATGCCCAAAGAAAACCCAATTTCTTTGATAAAGTAAGAAGTAATAGCAAGTGTATAAGAAAAAACGCAAAAGTGTTTAAGACTAAAACTTTTCTTTCTGTTCTGTAGAAGATTTTAAACATGTCAGGTTTCAGCAATAAGAGATTTATTTTCTCAATTTCTACTTATAATAGGATTGTTGAAGATTAATGTTTATCAGCTAAAAAACTTGCAAGCATACAACTAAACGACCTGCATCTACAGTTGTAAAACTTATATGCATTCATCAGCCCTGAGTCTTTTTCCCAGGTAGAAAGGTCTAACCTTGCATTCCAAAAAATTCCCCTTCTTATGCTGAGAGGTTCACTAAGTTTTCTGCCTTTTATTTATTGTAGTGTCAGTACCAGAGAGCTCACCTTGCAGTTGATGTTTATTACACTGTAGTAGTATGATATCACTTAACCCCTCCAAGTGATCTTTGTTATATCACAAAGAAAGTCAGCTCCAGTAGAATCTGTATTAATATTTGTCTGTAAAAAGAAGTTCTGAGATTCTGCATGGCCAAGAAAGGGTTTGTGGAAGGAAGTAGAACATCCGTATTGAGGATATATCCGTTGCTGACGCGAGCATCGACTACAATTGGATCAAAGAGCCATATATCTTTATATAGACCTTATCTAGAGTACAGATTATACACCAAATAAAATTTTATTAGTGATACAGCAAAGGGTTTTTTTTTCAAATATCAATACATTATTTATCTTACAAGTTTTAATTCTTTCCAATGCTTAATAAAAGCAGTAAGAAACCTTTTTGCAAAGATAGCAGATTGCCTCTAGTTGTCCTAAAAATCAGACTATAACAGTGTTAAAAGTTGGAATTTAATTTCATTTTTGAAGCTGCATTTATTTAAACTATTAATTGCCATATAGTAGTATCTAAATCTCTGACCAAACATGCTGCTGACAATTGGACAAACATCTTATTTGAGAATGAAAGAGGGATTTGGCCCTTTGTAAGGGCAGTGCAGGGCAGGACTGTGAACCCTGTGATATACTTGAGATTTTTGCAGAGAAAAGCCCTTACAAACAAGGGTAGTGCTTTTTAGGTCTCAGAGTTCCCTGTGAGTCTATGCTTAGGAGGTATTTTGCAGATTAGGTTGTCATGGTTTGTGTTCTGCACATCATGGTAGGAAACTCCTCTGCAATCTCTTTAGCTGCAGTGTACCAGCTGCTGCTGCCTGTTGTGAGTGAGCTGTTCCCATGTGCTTCCCCCTCCTGCTGAGCTATCAGTCTCCAGTCATAAAAGCAGATTCTCTTCCTAACAGATATATCACATTAACTACTGTTGCTCAGCGAAGTCATACAGTGTAATTGTTTGCCTTTAATAAATCAGTTTGGTGTCTTAAAATTTCAAAATCAGGAGGTGAACCTATCCATAGCAAAATAATTAGACAGGAACAATAGTACATGATACAAACTTTAATAAAGATGGTGTAATGAGATTTTTTTTATTCACAGTAAAAAGAAAAAAAAAAGGTTTATTTTCAGAAGGAAGTAGTATGTAACTGCACAATTAATACATCAAAAATGTTTCATGTTAATGTACAGCTATCAAGTTTATATATATTCCTTCCATTTTGCATATGCAAAAATATTTATTACAAAGCAACTCATCATTTACACATAAGACAACTACAGTTGTGGGGTTTTTGTAGTACAAATTCTGCACATCCCAAGCATTATGGGCCAGAGAGAATAACTCGATGTGAGAGCTCCCTACTTTGTGAGTAAATCAAGGACTTCAGTTCAGATAGAACTATTCAGCCGTGCTCAAAGGAGAGAAGGCACAAGGGATAAATCACTCCATATTCTGCAGTATTTGACTTCTCAAAAAATTCATAAATGGAAAACACTCACTACTGCAATTGCCACTTGAAGTAGTACAACACCATTCAATGCCTGAATTGTCACATAAAGTCATGTTTTGCATCATTTACTGCCAGATGCCATTGCTCCCAAATGATGTCTTTCAAGAGAGNNNNATGCATGATATTCTAGATCATTTTTGTCCTAGTGCATATCAGAGTAAAAGACACAGAATGTCTTGGCTCTGGAAAAGTGGCTCATAACAATCAGGCAGAACCTTTAGAATTAGCTTAAATGAAGACATTTTAACAAAAATATCACTGCTTAATCCTTCTAACTGCTAATTACAACTCAAAACTTCAACTTCCATGTCTTGTTGGCCTCAACAGAATATTTCATAATGAAGTTTTTTTCTTAGAAAAATAGAATTTCAACAGAAGCTGGACTTCCTTTGGGGTTGTTATTATATTTAATTTTGAGATTTTTTGAAATATTTTCTATATAAAAAGATCCCCTTTTTTAAATTATTTAAGTGGTATATATGTTTTTCCTTTCTTTTCTAAAAATATGAAATTTAGAGAGGTTGGTTTCATGAAACCAAAATCCTTACAGGAAACTATACAAAGTTCTTTTACTGTGTGGTTCCGGTAGACACAACAAATTGTATAAAACAGTCAGAATTGAGAGGGCTTTCAAATTTCTTGAAAAGAACATTTTAACAGGTTCTTGGTTATGTGTTGAAGCAGTTAGAATTGTCCAGCAGGACTTTCAATGACCTGATGGCAATTCTGAACATTCTGCAAAAGTCTTCATTGAATGAAATATGACAATATCAATAAAGGTCTGGGAATCTGAAGAGCAGAGGTTAAGTTAACTAGGTAAAAAAATAGATAAAACAAAGGTGAAGGAAATTTGCTAAATAAATGTTTCAGGAAGATATTTGTCCTTTTAATGGTTTTTGCATTGTTATGTTTTTCATGTCCTGCATAAAATTTTTTGGGGAAAAAAAAAATCTCTTCCCCCTTCTCCAGTGCCAAGTATCTTGTCCAAGTATCTTTTGACCTGTGGGTTTATGTAGCACACTCAGTTCTGTTTTCTTATATAATATCAAAGAGAATGATGAAGAAAACTTGGAGAGAATTCTGAAATACAATTATGAAATCTGACATATTGATAATACTCATGATACAGGTCCTTTATCAATAATCTTAGTACTTCTGAACTTAATTTGTAGGCAGTATTTTAGAAGATATTTTCAAATTTAGTTTTAACATCTCATTCTTATGCTTTTGTACTATGGATTACATATCTGTTTCCCTAATTTTTTAGACTAAATCTAGAAGTGCTTTAAAATATATCCAAAGACTGCTTTACTTTGACATTCAGTTTTCATGTTTTCTGTGTAATTTCCAATACATTTCTGACTTTTTTTTTTTTTGATAACTAGTTTGCTAAATGATTCTTTGGAAACTATTGTAGGCATTTGGCAGTAATACATATATTTTAAAAGAATTGTTATCAGACATTAGATAGCTATAATATACAGGTAACTCTTTTTATCTAGGATATACATTTCCTTTGCCTGAAGTTTCACTGCTTGCACATCCCTACTCCAAATGTTTATACAATATCATCTGAAATTATGGTTTCTGTTTACATTCAAGCTGCCAATCACACATGATTCCACAGAAAACAGTAATTAGCTGTGTTACCCAATTAGAAAAGAGAGGAAAATATCTTGTTGGCACTCACAGTATCATTTGACAGGCCGCTTGAATATAACTTCTATTTTGAAAAGGTTTGTGTTGGAAAAAAGAAAGAGCTTTTCAATAACTAATGAAGTACTGCAGAGATTTAATATTTTTAAGATTGAAAAGTTATTAAAAAAGAGTTTAAACTATTCATTGTCAATCAGCAACCTGAAAGCATAGATTCCATTTTACCATTATATTACCATTCCAGTCCATCTGTGACTTTAAAGTTGTGCTGGTTTTGGCAGGGGTAGCGTTAATTTTCTTCCCAGTGCGGTTATGGGGCTGTGTTTTGGAGTTAGGCTGAACAAGGGCTGATAATACAGAGATGTTTTTGTTATTGCTGAGCAGGGCTTACACAGAGCAAAGGTCATTTATGCTTTTCATACTGTCGCACTGGCAAGGAGGTTGGGGGTGCATGGGAGACCGGGAGGAGACACAGCTGGGACAGGTGACCCCAGCTGACCAAAGGGATACTCCAGACCATATGGCATCATGCTCAGTATATAAACTGGGGGAACGAACAAGGAAGGGGTGGTATGTTTGGAGTGATGGTGTTTGTCTTCCCAAGTAACCATTACACATGATGGGGCCCTGCTCTCCTGGGGATGGCCGAACACCTGCCTGCCCGTGGGAAGCAGTGAATTAATTCCTTGGTTTGCTTTGTTTGCATGTGTGGCTTTTGCTTTATCTATTAAACTGTCTTTTTCTCAACCCACGAGTTTCCTAGCTTTTACCCTTCCAATTCTGTGTGGTACTTGTCGGCTGGCTGGGGCTAAACTACAACAACAGCAATGGACAACTCTCTCCGAATCCCAGAAAAACCTTTTTTGAAAAAAATGAAATTCTGTGACTTTTTAAATTTTACATGTACAAGAATTTGGGACAAGCTTGATTGAATTTTAAAAATGGACAGCACAAACTGCATGTATCATAAATATGAGTAACTTGTTTACATTTCAAAATTTTGACCATAATATTGAAAAGGTAATATAAGATTGTTGTAAATGAATTTAGGAGAAAAGTAAATTTTCCAAGTTTAAGGGAGTTGGATGTGCACTTACAGCTTTTTCTCTAATCCAAATATCTGCTGAGGGTTTTATTTTATTTTAGAGTTTCTTATTCTGAAACCTGTAGCCACAAAGAATTCAAATATAAGCAATTTGTAAAATTAAATTATTCATTCTCTGTTTGCCTTTGAAGCAACATTTTTAACCTCTTGGAAGAAGAAAAAAAAACCAAAACCAAAACAAACAAACAAAAACTTTGAAACTAAGGCCAGGATACTGAAAAAAAAAAAAAAAAGGAAAAAGGTTTTTTTATATTTTAAAATGCCTTTCTTCTTAACCAGCTTTGGGAATTTGAGAAAGAGGAAAAGCTTTTGTTTACAGAATATTTGGTACCAGTACTATTGAGTCATTTATGAGACTTCCTTGTGCACTGGTTTTTAGTGGAGACATTACAAGGGGACATCACTCTAATCCTTTTTATCCTGAGGGTTCCACCAAGATTTTTTTAGGCTCATTGAAATTTAGCACAATACTAAATTTTAAATATATGAATCCCCATTTTAAATGTATGAAATCTAAAAGTATATCTAGGCCACACAGAAATTAAACCAATTTTGGACTTTTTTCTATTAGATAATACTTTCTAATATGGTTTAAACTAGGGATACCCTTACCAGAAGTCTCTCAGAAAAGCTTAACAGAGTTGTCTAAGCATGTGGGTGTAGACCTCAGTTTAAAGTGCCTTTGAGTCCTGAAGAGAAACAAGGTGGTTTTATTACTTAAAAGGTTCAAAAGCATTTTTGATTTCCAAGACTGTATTCACACTATTGTAAAGCACTTTACATAACAAGCTTTACATTCACACCTTTCAGCTATTTTGGTTTAACTTTCCCAAGTTCCCCAGGTTGACATGCCCCAAATTCATACATGTCTGTGTAAGGTGTAAATTTGTTGCTGGTTTTACAATGTACTTTGACAAATCATGAAGTGAACAAATCTTTTTAAACGAATTCTTTAAAATTCCCATTTTAAAACCAGGTTCGAACCAGAAATCCAAACCTATCCAATGATATTTTGATTTTCTCAGTATT
The DNA here is from genome assembly GCA_035047865.1 of Dendrocincla tyrannina. Lineage (NCBI taxonomy): Eukaryota > Metazoa > Chordata > Aves > Passeriformes > Dendrocolaptidae > Dendrocincla > Dendrocincla tyrannina. The sequence continues at coordinate 33,411,571 of JAWWMP010000165.1, forward strand.
TCTTCATTAACTTTTATCTTTTGTCATAATTGCTATAATTAGGAGTAAGATTTGGATTCTTTTTCAAAGGGAAAAACTACTGCAACATCTTACTTATTGCCTGGACAATGCACTATTAATTGCAATGGTGTCTTTTTGACATTAAAATGGATTTGCACTGAAGGGCAAACACCACCCATATACATCCAGACTGCATTACAATCTAATGCATCACATTATACATTTATAGGTGTCTACCATTGCTGGATTGCTAAAACACTCAGCCATAAAAAAATGTTCACATGAAAAGCTGGCTTAAATTTCATGCATTTTTACTTACAAAGTGTCTGGTTAGATGAGCATGAGCTTCTGTGAAAGAAATCCTTTTGGAACATGAATATGTAAGAAGCTATGAAAATTACATGAACAGCAGTTTCTCTATTACCTTCTCTGTATTCTTTGCTGCTAGGTGAGTTTTAGACTCTAGTAATTTGCAAATATCATTAAAATTCTTTTCAAAGTTTTATGGCATTATATATTAGTAAATAAGAGCACTACCTTGCTTCTTTATATAAAAACATGTGCATAGCCAATTTACCAGATAAGGAAAAAGGTGAACCATAAAGCATCAGCTGTGAACTTACTGTACATATGAAAATTATTCGTTCTGGGATATGTTTTCAAAAAGAATGTGAATGGATTTGATCACAGCTTTGATTATTTGTTAGTGGGATTTCTACGAGGTCTTCCATCCATCCGTTAGAAAATTACCTCCTAGTTGTTTGTCATAAAAATCTGCTTTATTTGCTTTTTTGTTTTGTTTTGTTTTTTTCTTAATGTGAAAAGTAGCAGCTTATAGAGCAACTTAGAATGGCTTGGGTTGGAAGGGATCCTTCTGGACAAAATGTCCAGTGCATGTCAGGCACATGATGTGAATCTCGGGGATGGTCCTGTGCATGATGATCCTTGTGGGTCCCTTCCAACTTGGCACATTCTGTGATTCTGTAATGTGATATGATAAGAAAGCCCAGGCAGCAAAAAATGTAGATGGATTAGCTATTTGGCCACTTCTGGTTTAGTGGCCAGATTCCCTTCCACAGAACTGTAGAAGAGTCTAGCTATTGTTCCAGTCAATTTTCTCTTCCCCCTTCCTCCAGTGTGGCCAAACCCTGCTCCCCGAAGAGCAGACTACCACAGAGCTAGCACCTCTGCCTGCTTTCATCCTTTGTGCATGATCACTGTGGGGAAAGTAACAAGAATTACAGTACATAAACTCCAAACAATTGAACTGCCAATTACAAACTAATTATAAGGGCATAATGAGGAAGAAAGAGAAAAAGTCAGGACACACTAATGCATTCATGCTATAGCCCACAGTATACCATTTCTGAACACTATAGTATATATATACAGACTTCTTAGTTTCCAGATCTAATGTGTTTAAGATTTCAGAGATGTATCAGATGTCTGGATTTTCATAATTTGATTGTTGGGACTAGTTTTTGTATTATTCAGGACATTGAAAATCATATTTTGACAGTCCAGAAGTTCTTCACTTTGACTGGATAGAGCAGGTTTTCTGCATAGCAATGTAGTCCCAGACCTCAGACATCACTTAGGCTCCCTTATCAGCTCTTTTGGGAGTTTTTTTGCAGGTATTTGAGAACAAAATGTGCTTACATATTGGAGAAACCCATGATAAGATATGGCTTGCAAAAATTTAGTCAAGAACCTATATTTTAAATATTTACAGGGAGGGAAGATGAAAGGGGGAAATATGGCATATAATATTCTTGGGAAATAGCAAAGAGAAAACATAAAAAATGCCTTTTCTAGGCCACAGAAATAGTAACTGGGAAAAATTAACATGATAACAAAACAATCAAAAATTACTTTTTGTGTCTTTTTGAAAAAAAATTAAGCGTACATTGATCGAAGTAACAAAATATATTACAAAGTTTATTTTGCCAAATTAGTGCAAACTGCTGAAAGATTTTCTGTAACCTAAAAATCCCCTAATGTATATTTGTTGGTTTTTTCATGTCATGTAATCCAGCATAACCTGATGGTAGATTTTTTTAAAACTGTTCTTGAGAAGGTAGCAAGAGTAAGAAAGATCAAACAGCAATTTCACTTTGAGCATGTGACCTTTTTCAGGACATATCAGGGAAAGTATTTCCAGGGATGGTATATGTATAGCTTCAAGTGTACATCAAGATGCATATTAAAAGATATAAACTTCTACAGAGCAGAAGGAATTCAGTTCAGCTCAGTCAGCCAAAATACAACAGACTGAACAGGAAAGCATTGAGATTTTTTAGATGCATAATGTTCTTACAAATGGCCCATGCTGTGCTAATAAAACTATTGTGACTGGGAGCTTTTGCAGTGAGAACTGACAGATGAAGCAGACTTAAGTACTTTTTCAGACAAGCTACTACAGTAAATCATTAAAGCACACAATCATCCTTCATCAGCCTGTGATTTGTTTTATAGCAATTGCAAATCGAAAACAATGTAAACAAACAAATCGACAACTAATGCACATTCTCTCACTGCTCACTGTAAATAGATCTACAACTTTAGAAGAACACTTTATCCAACACATTGTCAACTCATTGTAAACACATCTACAACTCATAAACAACTCATTACCCAGTATGTTGTCACCTCATTGCAATTAAAGTTGAATGCTAACTGTACTGCATTTCCCTGAACTGAATCAATTCAAAAGCCTGGGAGAAAATGTCTTGATGTGTTAGTCCAATAAGTTTCAGGACTTTTAACAATATCTTCACAATGCAATTGCAGTTTGTCTTGCAGTTTTTAATGCAAAAATTGAACGAAATTGCATCACTTCTTATTCTAGCTCACACCCAGGTTTATTTAGTTGAACTTTCCATTTACATATACCAGTTTCTATGGAAATTTTTAAATGAGAAAAGAATTCCCCCAAAGGTTGTGAAACTCACAAGTTTCCTTGGAATTGTTCTGCATGAACTATATTTAACAGTCTTATTTATTTATATCTTACTTGCTTACTTGCTTCCTATACCACTTGAAATTTCTACCTTCTTTTTAAAGCATGATAGGCATTAATTTGGAGTAATTGCTTCTGAATGAACTTCAACACCTTTTACAAATAGCTTTGCTATTGAAAAATCTATTTACCTTGAAGAAAATATAAATAATGAGCATTATGTGTGGTAAGTATAAATCTGAAGACTAGTCCTATGACAACATCTGAATGTAAGAGCAAATTTCTTGTGCATTAGACTCCTGTTTGCAGCACACCTGATGAGAACTGCAAGTATCTTGTGTTGCTCCCACAAACTCTTCTGCTGGGCTGCATGCACACAGTCTGCTGCTGCTTTACAAACAGTATAATCTCCGGGACAAGAACGTTGTTTTTCAATGGTATTTACATAGCTTATAGTAAGGCAGGTGTCTGTGTCACAGTTTCTAATATTGTGTTTTTCTTCTTGAAATATCCCTTGCATTTGACAATATGCTTTATAATGGTCTCTCGAAGGTCCTCACTTTTGGAGAAAGAGGTCAGCTAGAGCAGTAAACTGGAAGAAGCATTTTATATGTTCAAGTTTTGATTACCTCCCTACAACCTGGTTTTAGCAGGCAAATGTTATGCTGATGTGATACAGCTATGGTGAGAGAAAGAAATAAGTAGTTAGTAGTTTGCAGAGCTCTCACTGATTAGAAAGCACAGTCCTGCTACAACTAGGAAGGTTTAAAAAGCCTCAAAAATTGGTTGCTTCACTTGTGTCTAAATGAGATAGGAATGTGGCTGAAGTAAAATTCAGGGAAGTGAATGATATTTTGTGATGGTCAAAGAATTATTTACTATCTATATTTATTACAAATATGAACTCACTTTTGTGCAAAGTAAGTATGGAATTTCTAGATTAGCACTGAGGTCTGTAAAGACCTTTCTCATGACTTTTTGATATTTTCCCCACTCATATATGAACAACGCAAATGTAAACATGTAAACTTCTCTTCCTAATCAGGCCTAATGTAGTCCTTATGAACTCAGAAAGTTATTTATTAGATATAAATTGTTAAGCTGATGAAATATGCAACTGAAAAAAGAAAAAAATGTGAGGGTTTGATAAATATTTGCCTTTGAATTTAGAAAGTTGTTTTGTCTCATATTGGCATCTCATTAAACTAAGTATTTTCTAGTCCAGTAGTCTATTTTAGAACCTCGCATGACTATAGTTTTCTGTTAACATTAAAAAAAAAAAAAAAAAAAAAGGAAACTTGGTTTTGGTTCTCTAATGCCCTATTTTTTTAATCACATGTATCATAAAACATTGAAATCATTTTAAGGGTGTCATGCTGTCTCCAAGACAAAAGCCTAAGAGCAGGATTACATTTCTGTTTAAGAGTTACAATTTAACTCGATCAGTTCAGGGCCTGAATGAAGGAATTCCTCAATTGTTTTTCATAGAACACAAGGCTAGACTTTTCACAGTGATTAATTCTGACTCTGATTGATAGTAGGTCATATTACCCCTAGAGAACACCAAGACACTTAGAGTTGGATAAATATAAGACTTTGGGATATAAAGCTAAAAAAAAAAGAGCTGCTGGTCTCAGGCTTTATTGAACCAAGAAACCATGCTTCACAAATCAAGATTTTGCTTCTAAGTTATAATTTAATATTTATATAATTTAATGTAAATTTAATATAAATTTAATTTCATTTATTCTCATGTTTGCTTATGTGTCATTGGATGCAGATATTCTGAAAATATTTATGCCACTGAATATTATCATAGCCTATCCTCTGGGCTGTACATTCTAAAGCAGACTGACAAAGGAGAGAAAAGAAACCAAAATTATAATGTGCCTTTCTAAATGTAAAAGGTTTAATGAATTTTATTCTTCTCAGAGAGGAATTAAATTCTCACTTAAAGGTTTTTTCATGACTGCCATTTTTTTTTCTCTGTAGGGCTGAGCAACCCACTGTAAGGGAATTAATAACTTCTTTTAAAACTGCACAAGTATTCAAATACATTTCTGTTTTTCCTCTGTTCTATACACCACAAAAAAATTATGGGTTTTTTGGAGGGGTGTTATTTTTTGTTTCTGTTGTTGGGTTTCTTGGGGTCTCTTTGAAGACTGATCATGGGCAGTTGTGCAAAACTGGGAGAAACTATTCAACACCAAAATGTTTACACATCTTCACTAAACTCAGGTCAACAGAAAGTTATACTTTCACTTCAGTGCTTAATATTTACCAAACTTTTAGTATCATACTAAAAGCTTCCTTCTTGCTCCTTAAAACTATTTAAAATTTTTGCTCAACTACAGTATTTTCCATTAGAAACCAAGTTCTAATCTTTGGCACAAGCCTTTTCTCAAACATTTTAATAAAAAAAAAATAAAAAGAAATCCTTGGATTAAAACTTGTATCCTTCACAAGTTCTGTTTTATGTATTAAGTGTAATTTTATTACCTAGACAGAAGCTCTAAAGTAAATCCAGAAACCCTTAGGACAAGTGATCTCTATTTTCTTTAACATGTCTCTGACTTGTCTTAGCTGTGTTTAGCAAAATATTTGTATCAGTTCCCTCTGTAGAACCAACACCATCAGAGACATGGATTTATTTTGCATGTGGTGTCTACCTTCTATTTCGAAGTATCAGAATTCCAAGATTATGCTAGTATCTATCAGCAAGATAACTCCTTTCTTTGCGCTCATTTATGTGAACTAGAAGACAAATGTTTCTCTGCTCTTTAATAAATGTAACAATTTAAAATCACAGATACATCGTACAACTGACAATTTCATAAAGAACTAAGATTATGCAGGATTGTGTCAACAGATTTGTGGAAGGCAAAACAAGTGCCCCATAATAACAGTGAATACTTTCCTGAGGTGCGTTCGTGATGTCAAGGTTGAATACCTTTCTAAAGGATTTAAAAAGAAATGTTAAATTTGATATCCTGCATTTACTGTGTGTCATATGAGCACTAGTGTTTTAGACAAGACATCGCAGCTGAAGATCAAGATGTGCCTTCTGATTAAAGTCGTTGAGAATGAGCAATTTTCACTTCCATGTACATCAGCAACAATACTGAATGTTGATCAAAAAGGCAGTACAAGGCAGTTGAGAGTTCAGATATTCCCTAATCAGATAGCTGCACTCAGTTTCTTCAGGGTCTTGAGCAGATACAGCATGGCCTCTTCACTGAGAGGTGTAAGGAAAGGTGACAGAAATCATCATGTAACATAGGGATTAATATTTGCTATACACACACAGAAAAGGGCCTGAAAAATCAGCTTTGTTCCTGCTCCAGCAGGCTTAAATTCCTGTGTGTTTTCCATGTATTCAAATTCTGATTTTTTTCATTTTAATCTGAAGTAAATATTAAAGAAAGCAAGTAAAATCTCCTTAAGACCAGAACATGATGTCTTTCCTACTTTCTGTATCAGCTTTGTCTTATAATAATAGCCAGTGTTGTAAGAAAAGGTACAGAGTATAGAAAAATAAATTGCTTTACATGGGTTTACATTTATAGTGTATCACTAATTTGGTCCAACTTGCATGCCACAGATCAGACCTTGGCACTGTAAAGTCCCTGCTGCAGAACTGCTTGTGAATAACAAATAAAAATAATCCAGCTGTGATGGACATATTTTTATAACTGCTTCCAGTGAAAATTTATATATGGCTTAGCCACCCCAAACAAGAGGAGCTGAGAAGAACATTCCGCTACTTTATTATGTCCAAGAAATTAGTAAAAAAATATTCACAAGAAGTGTTTGCTTTCTTGTTTCTTCCTAGAATTTCAGTTTTCACTCCCTTCCCAATTTTTTGAAGCTCAAATCACCTCACTTCTTGTCCTTAAATAACTTGTGCAGTCCACGTGGGGAGCAGTTCTGTCAGATCAGTTCATGAGCCTCAGTATCTTCAGCAGTGTTTTTCTTACCCTTGATGTTAGGGACAGAAAAGTGAAGCCTGCTATTCTTGTTGGAGAATTAAGTTTTTCAATATCTACATCACCTATGGCTTTTCCCTACCAAAGACAGAGAAAAAAAGTTAGTAAGACTTTTAAACATTAAAAGGTAATTCTGAAAAAAAATTCATGTTTCAATATACTGCGAACATATGAACTTGTTAGGAATAATGTTGACCACCAAAAATCTTTGTTTCCCCCTGGTGACAGTGACATATAAAAGAGAAATATAAAAAAAAGATTTAAAAAAAAAAAAAGAAAGAAAAGCTTTTATATTTCCTTCAAATGAGTCTGAAAAAACCCAACAGAATCCAATTCTCCCCAAACACTGATATTTGGAATCCAAACCTGGTTTCAAACTTTCATGATAGTCTCCATTAGAAATGGCATTCCTAATTGTCACCAATGTTTGATCATATGAATCTCTTGCTTGTCTACACTGTTCTCATGACCTGGATTTCTCTCCTTTTCAGCATTGCCTGTCTTGTCAACCTTTTGTAAGTCAGATCCCATCATATTCCAATTAGTTCCAGGGTAAGAAGTACACTACTGGGGGAAACAAACAAACAAGAGGGGGAAAAAAAAAGATTGTCATCCCCTTCAGACAAAGGTGGTCTTGGGGTGGGCGAGACAGAGTGGTCATGTGCACTCATTATTTGCAGCTTCTTAACATGGGAGTAAGTGTATAGACAAAAATTAGATAAGTACAAGCTTATAGATAAGCATTCATTGGGATGAACAAAGTGCTTGAACCAAACATAAGCAGCACCAGGGTGGTGGTATGTGGTCACACAGTCAGTGTAATAGTCATCTCTGCAGGGCTTCCTCCCTTAAACCAGTGATGTTAAATTAGGGATGCATCCATGCTATAGAAAGCACAAAACAGTTGAAGAGCAGGCCACTGACTGGTGAAGGAACCTAAACCAGAGCTAATAAAGAATGTAAGGATAATCTAGATTTTCCTGTAAGAAGAAAACCTTGAAAATTTGGTTGCTTATAAATAAAACACTACAGAAAGACATTAAACGTTGCAAGAAAATACTAATTCTAGGATTCCAGATACTGTTGAACTGCAAACAAGTAAGCTGTTAGTCATACTACTGCTCTTTCCTTTAAGAAAAAAACAAAACCAAAACAAACAAAAAAAATCAACAAAGCAAAAATAATTCCCAACCTATTTTTTCTCTTAGTTTTATTTTGTGATGGTTTACATATTTATGCCATGAACTTGGTTTTGTCTCTGTTATTATAAGATCATATTTATCCTTGAAGGTATGTGACTTATGTTTCATCAGTTTTTATTACAAATGCTCATAGTATGTGTAATGAAGAAGAGAGGTTTCTTTCAGCTAGGCTTTATTTTAACTTTACCACTGTGCCTGCACTGTCCTCTTGAGCTTGTATTTGGCATTGTTCTGTACTTTAACCTCTTCTAAATTCTTATATTCATTTGTAATTAATATAATAATCAAGCCAGGAATCTAGCCATTTCCTATTGGAGTTGTCTGTATTTCTGTAAGCAATGCCCTGGGGTAAGAATTTGTAGTGGCTTTTTGTCCCAAAAATGGATTCTTTCACCCACTGTGAAAGAAACCTGTCTGGATACATATCCTGCTGTCTACTCCAGGCTTGTCAATATTTGCCCTTTCCAATATTCTGACCAGTGAAATGAATGGCTTAATTCCCAGAATTAGAATTTCATACTTTTGAGGTTTTAAACAATCTAAATTATGTAAATTATGTCATAACAGTGACTTTAGGGCATCAGTATTAAATGCCTTCTGAGGATATATGCTTTATTTGCTTGCCACACAAAATAGAACTTAGTCCTGTTTGGTACAGCTGATGTAATTTAGGTACTATGAGCTGAGTTTTCTGTTCAGCCGGGAGAGATATACATATTAAAAGATTAGAAGAGATGATTCAGGGGACAGAATTACCCCAATGTTAAAATTACTCTCAGGACAGGTGGAAGAAAGCGGGTAAGTGAATGGAGAAGGATAATTTAACACTAATCATTTTACCTATTTATAAAGAGCTCTACAATAACAAGACCTCACTGAAAAGGTATCTCAAATATATTTTAACTAAGGTTTGGGGTCAAATAACAAAAGGTGCATACAGTGCTTTTATTCACTGATTTCCATGTTACTTGCTCAGAGTAAATTGCATACATATAACAGTGTTCCCTGTTCCTTCTGTCTGAAGCTTCAACATTAAAAAACCCCAACAAACATTGTGCTTTGAAATTTCAGTCAGACAACTGAAACAAAAGGCAGAAAATTGCAGCACTATATGTAACATCTAAACCTCTTGTTGTATGCTGCTGTATTAAATATAAAACATTTTCATTTCCTTTGTATAGGAAATTCAATAGGAGCTGAAAAAGGGGTCAGCCAAGTACTGTGACTCCCACTATAAAATGTGAGTGGTGCTAATATTCCTTTTTCAACTCTCATGTGATTGCAAAGAACCAAACAGATAAAATATAGCTTTCATAAAACTGGAGGTTTGGTGGAGAATTAGCATGAGAGTTGTGCAGGCAACTTGCAAACGGAAGGCTGGCCAAGAGCTCAGATTTATGCTATGAAATAGAAATGGTTTTCTCCTGAGGTTTTCTTGAAAATATCACTGCATGTGGTCATTTTGGTTTACTGGCATATTTTCTTAGTGAAGCAGAGAGAAGGAGAAGGAAGAAGCCTGTTCCTTTAAGAGACACATAACTATCAGGGCACTAGGAAAGCATATAAACATGCGTATTATAAATAGCACAATTGGGAATTTTAAACATTCAGGCATATCCAAATTTGGACTGAGGAACTGTAAAGTAAATATGGGAAATTTTACCAGACCACAGTTGAAAATTATATATATATTTAATGGAGTGTTTATAGCATGACATATTTTATCTTCATAGATTTCAGCTGTCAGACATCAACACTAGAATAGTCTAAAGACCAAAATGTCAGTTCAAATGTAATTTTACAGAATTTTTTCTTCTCTACTTATTTGAGATTCAGACTAAATTCAGACAGACGTATTTTAGTAGTCGAACTACATTGTTGCTCATATACTCAGTGCAATTTTAACTCAGAAAAAAGAGATCATGGACAAAAATTAAGGAGAAAGCTTACAAGCAGTACAAGCCAATAAGCAATTCAAGCAGAATTTAATTACACAAAGGGTAGCTGAATTATGGAACACATTGCTGAAGGCAGCAATAGATGCAAGAATTATAAATCTGTTGAAGAAAAAGCTCAGAGAAAGGAAATCAAAAAGTAAAACAAATCAGTCCTTTTAAAAACATCACAGGGTTAAATGGGGCAGGCCACAGCGGACTCAACAGTCAAGCCCTTTTTCTTTAAATGTTCTTGTGTTTCTGAGGAAGAAACTAAATAGTGCCTCAACTGATTTCCATAATGGCTGTAGTTCCAAGCACCAGAAATACATGAGTGTGTCTTTTGTGCTTTACCTGTGCTTGCAGAATTTTGTTTCGTTTCCTTTTATTTCAAACTTCATTTACACTTGCACTGTTTTACATGACTCTGGCAGTATAAAGCAGCCATGAAGTAAGTGTAAATATGATTTATACTCCCTTTACACTAGCAAAGTGATGTATAGTATCCTTAGGGAATGTGGAATCATGCCCAATGTGCATGAAACAGACACATAAACTCTGTTTAATTTTATTTAACAAGAACATTTCTATTTTATGGTTTTTTATATCATTTTAAGACTCATATTCATTTCTTCTCCTTAAAGTAGACTAACAGAACTGAATTCAGTGTTCCCAGTGTATTAATATTTCATTAATCCTATGTATATATAAAATATGATGGTTTATACTTACACATCTAAACAAATCACTACTCTCTCTTAATTTTTTTCATCTCTAATGTTTGCAGTCTTAGGAATATTAAACATAGAAAGAGTAGGTAAATGAAGTAATGATTACTCAGAGTGATTACAGTGCCATCATTTTGATACCAAAACAAGCATTTCAGGGATGATTACTGAATAATAGATTAAGTACCTAACCAAATCCTTCATTTAATTGCAGTGTTGATCCTCACGTTGATTAAACAGAAAGAAAAAAATAAAACTGTGTTTTATATGTAAGAGATCTAACAAAATAGAATCTTCTGGAAAATCTGTGTTTGCCTAATTTGAACTTATATCTACAATAATTCTATGGGAAAAATGGTGAAAAAATAGGCAAACATATTTTTCTGTGGGTATATTCACAATTTTCTAAATGCTGTCTATGGATGAAAGCAATATTATTTGATTCTCTGGGCCTTAGTAACACATATTTTTGTCAGTTGTTTGAATGTCAGCATGGAAAGATGCCTTTGTGAGTGTTTGCAGCAATATTGCTTCATGTCTGTTTTTAAATGCACTACACTGATGCCTGAACTCTTAAGCAAAAAAATGAAATCAGGTGCTTGAAAAATTAAAACTTAAGGGTTTTTTTTCCCAATGATTTAAAATTACTTCCATAAAGATTTTAGATGCTGGCACCACAATGGCTGGAATATCAGTAACCTGGTGCAGGAAATTTGAGCTGTTATTGTCATCAGTACTGATCCCTGCAGTTTCTGCAGCATTCAGAAACTGGGGTGCTCAGTGACTCAGAAAGCCAGGCCTTTGATTCTATCTGGTTTTGGAATATGCCCCCATATATCTCTGAGATGTAACTGAAAACACAGAAGTGAAAAAATAGATTTAGGATCAGTTCTTTAGAAACAGGGTGCATTGTACTATAACGTATCAAACTGTAGAAATCAAGTGTAATTGTGCTGATTTATTTAGTTTTAAAAAGCTTTTTATTAGCATTTGATTCAATTTCTTTGTCAGGAAAAAATAACGTTTGTTTTAAGTTGTTTGTGTCTTTTTTTTAAATTTTAACTTGGCAGTTTTTGACTCCAAAATAGAAACTGATTGAAACAAACAAAATCATAATTTGCATTAAAGTTAAAATGGAAGACCAGATTTAAAGTGATTTGGTATGGCAGCAATGTTTTGCTTTACACCTGTGAATGTGTTTTTTTTTCACAGCAAAGAAAGATAAAGGATTAAGAAAATCCCAAAAGAATAAATAAAAGTAAAGAAACTGCTGATGCAGCCGTAGACGAGGAATAGCTTTCTTTTTAGATTTATGCATTGGAGACAAAGAAATCTATATGGGCTTCTGCCTGTATCTTCCCTCCCAGAACTTATGTTTAAAAGAGAGAAAATTAAATGTAATTGCTTTAACATTATTTTGCACAAGCACTTTTTCATTCTGTTCTATTGATTTACTTCTTCTCACTTTCCTTGCCCTTGTCAAAACTTCATCCATGCCTCCTAAGCACAGGAACAGAAATCAGCATTGTCTTGTTTTGACTGCCATTGCTTTGCGATCTTAAATGGTCTCCCAACCCTTTTGTCAATATTTATTGATGGGATCCACAGGCGCTCTGAGTGATCCCACTCTTGAGAGGCATAAACCAATGGCAAGCTGGGAAGGCAGGAAAAAGGGGGCCTGCTCTAGGTTAGGAAATATCAGAAAGCTCAAGGAGCCATTGACAAAATGTCAGACATTTCAAATTCTTGATTGTTTCTCTGGATAATGGCATGCTAAACAGAACCATTACCTCTCCCTAAAGTGCAAACAGATACATATACATATATGCACAACACATGCATGTATGCTCACCTCCATGCACCCGTACACACTCAAATAGTCTGCAGGGAAATTAAGCAACACCAATGAAAACATACACAGAGAAAATTCTTGGATAAATTAACAGCACAATTACATTACATGACATGCCACAAGATGGATGAGGAAAACTTGGCTGGTATTACATTCTGTTTTCGAATTGCAATTTATTTGAGGGTTTTAATGGATGCCTTATTAAAACATCTCAGCATTGGTCAGGTTTTAGCTCATGTCAGGGTAGCCCATGATTGATGACACCCTCTGCTGCTTCCCCTGCACATTTGCAGGGAATTTAAGCAAAGAGGGAATGAACAGAGGCTCAGATTCGTATTGATCGTGTGAAGGTGCACTGCCTGAGAGCACAGTCTAATAACATTCTCTCAGCTGAACTGCCTCACATGAAGGCATTTATTACAAGAACTAAAATGTTATATTGCTCGGGATAAGAGAACGTTGCACAAACAAAAGAGTAAGCAACAAACAAGAGAGAGAAGAGAAAAAGAGAAATAAATACAAATGTGTAACTTCAAGCAATGAAGTGCTATTATCTCCTAAGAGCATATTTCAGACAGCCAAAAGAATGATGAATTTAACTGTTTTCTATGTGTAGAGATAAAGGAATCTTCCAAAGAAAAACTGGAGACAGCCATTTCCTTTTTTTTTAAGTCCATCTCATTTAGATGAGATCCTGTAATTATATTGGTAGCAATGAGGGTGGAGGTCAGAGCTAAACACAATTAGGATTTTGAACATCAAAATGGATAGCTTGACATTAATCATTAGACCATCCAATGTCTTTCTTCATCACTTTAAGTACTATATACTGTAGTTAATTGATCTGACCATTACCCATTTTATAAGCGAAAAGCACTTGTACCTAACCAGTGTAAATCTTAAAGAGTCCCCTACACTTTTAGAGGGCAGCTTCCTGACAGATCTGGACTAGACCTGCCTAATATAAGAAACATTTCCTCTTATGCTGTGAGATTTGCAAGCTACCTGACTGAAAAAGAAGAAATTTACATCATTTCAAACTGCAAATGCACTGTTGGCTTTTACCTCCCAAAACACCCTTTAAAAGAAATCCACGTAAGTAGTTCATCACATCAGCAATGTTTGGTTAACAGATACTTTTTTTTTGCCATTTTAAATGGAGTCAAGTTGAAGGCAAAATGAGATAATCAACTACAGACGAGGTAGAGTAGAAATACCCTTGCCTGTAGGTACCTCAAATCACAATACCAATTAAAAATAAAAATTTAGGTTGTGTATTGGAGTCCAATTCTTTTAGATACTGAGTAGTTGTCAGTACCACTACTGTGTGTGTACCCTATTTACTTTGTCTTTCTCTAGGCCTGCAGGAGGCACTCAGGTTTGTCCATGGTCATCTCCAAAACACTCCCCAAATATCTATGCTTGGGGCTTTGTTAAGTACTATCTCATATGTCATTACTGCCTCTGGCTGTTTGCAACTCTCATACAATTCCAGTTTCAATTCCAGGTCTAAAAGATTATTTGTTTGACCTGCCTTGCTCGTCATTATCTGAGCTGCTAATTTTATTATTCTGTTAGCACCCTGGGCTGCATGGTATAAAGCGACACTATAAAAGTGTAGTTTGATTATATTGGAATCATTCAGCATCACAGGCTCAGCAAACAAAATGCAGCACTCCCACCCACACTGCTATGATAGCAAAGAAGAGGGAGTAAAGAAGAGGGGGAAGGGAGGATAAAAGCTGTAAGAAGGACAAATAGGAATAAAAAAGCCATTGTGGTTGAAGAGCTTTGCAAATTCTCTCAGGCTAGAGATGGACAAATTTCCTGTGAGCCTAGCTGAATTACTTGTTACTCAAAACAAGTTTTAAAAGAAATAATAGTAAAAATAATGCTTAGAAACCAGAAACTGTGAAGCCTTTGCTGATTAGTAACAATGTATGAAATTTCTAATTCTTTAGTTCTGAAAATTAACTTATAGAAATTTGACTAGTATTTAGAAACCTTGGTCAGAGCATCAGCTCTTGGTCTGAACTCAGACGACTCACCGCTACTATTTTCCGTTCAGTGTTCCCACTTCTTTCTGCCATAGCTTTACCACTTTTTTTCCCCACCCGTTTTTTAAACATCTCTTTTTAAAACATTTTTAAACTTGGATGAACCTCTTAGAAAATCAAATCATAACTTACTGTTGTAAGTTAGTTTATTTTAAATATAGACAGGGTCGTTTAATATTCCCCACATTTAACATTAGTTGTTTTGAAGCATTGACTTCAGAATAGTTACTGAGTTCTCCTGCTTTTACCTCTGATTTTTTTCTCTTCACCCCCATGTTTTACTTTCTAGGTAGTTGACAAAATTAATTTGGACTTCTAAAAGGAAAAGAGAAATTTTAGTTCTTCACTTTTGTAGCCCATGCTACTCTTGGTACTGCAGACCTGATGCTTGTTTCATTGTTGGAGAAGCATTAAAATGGCTGCCTCATATTGCATGCATTTTATAACACAAGAAAAATGCTTTCTGAAACAGAAGTGTACATATATTTCAACTAGAAAACTTATCCTTTTGGTCAGCCTGATGTGACTGTTTCAGATCAGTACCCATATCATCTGAGCAAGCTATGTACAGGTAACCTA
The DNA here is from genome assembly GCA_035047865.1 of Dendrocincla tyrannina. Classification (NCBI taxonomy): domain Eukaryota; kingdom Metazoa; phylum Chordata; class Aves; order Passeriformes; family Dendrocolaptidae; genus Dendrocincla; species Dendrocincla tyrannina. The sequence goes on from JAWWMP010000165.1 coordinate 33,426,868, forward strand.
GCCAAATAATAAACCTGATTGTGATCCTCAAAACAATTCTGTAATAAGAGCCATGGTTATCAAATATTTTCTAGCTAACATAATTTCAACTTTATTTATTTAAATGAAACATAGTAAAGATTGACTGTTAATAAATATTGACTTTCTAATTAATAAGAATTGAAAATCTTATTGTAAGTGTACCTTTGAAGGTGCAGCTCCAATAATTTCAACTTGTTCAAGTCACATTGCTCTCAGCTTCTTGATTATAAGCAGTAACCATGTCTATTATAGCTAAGATAAATAAACAGATTTTCTGACAGTTTAGTGCACAAATGCAACCTCCTAACCCTCACCATCAAAAGGTCAAAAGCTGCAAAACCTAGTCCATTAACCTCTGTAAATGGTTGTGATATTAAAAACTGTCTCTCAATATCCAAGGGTCATGATCTAGTGCAATAACCATCAGCAATAAAGAGTTATGACTATAGTACATTATCCATCTATAAAATGGCCATTTATGACACCAGCACATGGGCTATCTGTAACAGGGATAAACCTCCCCTTTCTAAGAACTATTGCATGCTTTTAATTATGGGGTAATAATGTAAGCAATTAGAACTTATTAAGTTTTAAAACAGAACACGAAACTACTTTCTGTATATTCTCAAAAGCAAGAAAAATATACCACTTAGTAGAAAACAAACACTTTAAAGTACCATTCTCAGTCTGAATTCTGTACTGCAATGTAAAAATTTCAGATTTAACTAGATATCACCTATTACAAGAAATCCATGGATAGGTGTGTATATATACATATACATACATATATATGGTTAACAGACTTTTTTCATTTGCGTGATGTCTGGTTTTGCTGAGATGTCTTATCTGTGGAAACTCAGACCAGTGAGTTATTTAATCAATCACTAAATCTCTGATGATATATTAGCTGGAAGACCTGCAAAAATCCAACCCACTCTCTCTTTTAGAAAGCAGCTGGTCTTACTAATTAAAATGGAAAAACTCCATTCATCTTCATTTGCAAAGAAGCCACCCAGACAGGGACAGAACTTCAGCACCCTATTGTAGTTTCACAGGGTGTCTGAAAGGGCTAGACAGGAAGTAGAAACTATCCATTATTTTAATCTTGACAGTAGACATAGAGAAGACTTCTATTTGTAATTAAATGTGAGAGGTTATCAAAGCTACAAGCAAGTAACATACCAATTTTGTTTACTCTTTCTTTTTTCTTTGCATTTAATAAAATCCAACCATGAAGTCAACAGCTGAGTTTCAGTAATGGAATTAACTTGACAATTACATTGTCTTGCCTTTTTTTCTTCCAGATGTTGAAAAATAAGGAAACATCAGGACACGAAAATATGATGTGGATTTTAAATGAGACTCTAATCATTTAAGCTTTTGCTAAAGACTTTTTTTTTCCCTTGTAACCTGCAGTAATCATGAAGTCTCTGCTAGAATAATGCTTATGTGCTCTTTACTGCTTCTGTTCCGCCAATGAACTTTTCATTTGTTTTCTCCATCTATGAAAGAGAAGAAACATGTAGAACCAAGCAAGACTAGATTCAGGGTGGCACTAGGCATTGGGACTCAAAATCAGTGTACTTACTCAAAAAGTGGTTCAGATTACAGGACTTAGTCTTTTGGAGAACCTAACTGGCCAGTGTTCCTTACAAAAAGAAGTGTTACAAGAGAGTGCCTGAGCATTACCCTGGAGATACTGAGACACTGTGATATCAAACAGGTCAGAAGCAGGTTACATTTCAGCATATTTCCTCCTACCAAAACTCTATGTAAATAAGATTGCATGGATCAGCAGCTACTTTTGCCTCTTGCAGATCTCTCTCTAGTGTAGACCATGAAGGCAAAACACTGGAATGTGAGTCTTATGGCAGTGGAGGCCAGTTCGTATTCTTTTCTCCAGTCCTTTGTTCTGAAAGTGTGGAGCATATAGTATGTTGAGTGGCTACAAAGTGGCTACAAAGAAATTATTTTATTAATGATATTCAATACCGGGCATTTTACCAGCTGAACACCTCCTTTTGAATGGACTGAACAAGAGGCAAGCTCTAGAGGATGCTTTAGAGCATGTTTAAGAGCTTTCTACCAGGCTGACCCAGCCTATGGTCAGGGTGCCAGATCTCCTTCAGTAAGGGAGGTTAAAACACCACATGTCAGAATCTTTCTTCTACCACTGTAGTTAATAAAAATGTTAAAGTACAACTTTGTTTCAGATATGTCTTCTTTCCCAGAAGTGGGCTTATTTTCACTCTTAATAACACATCAGCTTTTGCCTTAATTCAAGGACAGTGTTAAGCAAAGCAGACAAGTGTAAATAAGGTGTCACAATGCACATACACAGAGTGTACAAATAAACTGCATTTGGACATTGTGTATAATTCAGGTGTAGGTAGTCTTTGAAGTTAAGACATCTTAACTATGTTTTTTCTGGGAAACAAGCTCATTTCCCCTGCTTCTTGCTTCTTGCCTTTTTGTCACTTCCTGATTTTCTCAGCAACACTGAAATATGGGGAAACAAGTATCTTTTATTCCAAAACATCAGAGTATAAAATGTGTAAACAACATCTATAAATGATTAAACTGTAAGAAACAGATTTTCCTTGAATAATTATCTGCCACATAATTATAAATGGCTATCTGAATGACTACACATTGTGGGTTTTGTTTATTGTTTTTTACTAGTTTTGTAGGTAAAAATGAACAGAAAGTCTTTTATATGAACTGCTAAAAGTAGCAAGTTCTCAGTTGTTTAAGTTATATGAGTTGCTTAAGTTTCTTACAGATAACAAGTTACGCAGCTCCATAGGAGAGATCATCCTCATTATGATGGAATAGTTGGCGCAATGGGTAGAAATAATGTGAGACAGTTAAGGCTCCAGTCCTGACCCAAAGAAATCCTGACATTGTTTTGTAAGTGAATATTTAGGGTCTGTGTTTTACAAATATATTGTTTTGGTGAATTTATCTATCGAAGTACATTCCAGTAATAAATTAAATTGAGGCTACTCTACACACAGAAATTTTTACAAGCATAAAGGAGTTCATGGTTTTGATTCTCTCCAAATATTTGTAGGAAGAGCTTCCCTAGTTTATTAAGTTCTTTTAAAATGATCACATCATGACCAGCTAGCATATTTGACTTGTCATGTGAATTATTTACTGAAAAGGTAGATATTTGTCTTTGTCCAGTTTGTTTGCATCTTATTACTCTGTACAGATATTTCTCCCAGCAGTAAAGCATTCAGGACTTATCTTGACCTTTTCCTTTCTTTCTTTCTTTAGATGGAAAGAGATTATTTTTATGTTAATACTGCAAATTAGGAATAGTAATTGTCTACACTAAAGAAATGGAAACAGATTAGAATGCCACCACCAAAAAACCACACACACTTAGTAGTTAACTGAAATAGGATATGGCAGGTAGTGCAACCACAAGTGGCAAATGATTTATTAAGTATATATTGCTGCGTAATGGACCTTCAGCTAGTTATAATAATTATAATAACCAGATATATTCCATGCCACACTCCGTCAAGAAAGCTCTTATCTCCCAAAATGGGAAGGTTAGCCAATTCTTTCAGGGTGCTCAATTTTTCTGAGACTTACACATTCAGTCATGGTGCAAGCAACAGATCTGATGCCTCTAAGGGGTTAAACACAGGTCTGTGAGCTGCATAAATCTTGATGCTTTAAACAAAATGCCAAATTTCAAATTGTCTCTATAAAGCTATTTTCCGAATTGCTAAAGTGTTTTATTTAACACCCTTCAGACCAAACAGTATGAAATGCAAATGAGCAGGAAAAAACAATATGATTCCTCAGTTAAAGAAAGAAGATACACCTCAACAAAATAATTATTGACATTATAAATCCATTCTATATTTTTAATGTTGATCATTGATAATTTTGGGCCTAATTTGGCAAGGTCAAGACTTCACTGGCAATAAATTGTTTTCTGTATTTGGAATGTTTTGTTAAGCTGAGTGTAAAATATCAGTATTATGAAGTTAGTAAGGTCTGCTTTGCTCAAATCTTATGCATTTTCTGTATTTTAATCTGTTCTTAATGTAGAAATAATAATAGGCAAAAATGGTGCCATAAAACATGGCACCATAAGTGGTAAATTACCATTTACCATAAGAGGTAAATTAAAAATTTTTAAGGTTTTTTTTCATTAGTGAAGTTTGACTTTTCTCTGTGAGCAGGCACTTTCAGGCATTTTGTTACATTATATATCATGATATACCATGTGGCTGACAGAAAGGATTTTTATGCTGTTTAGAGCTGTACAAAACTGGAAGAAAAACCTGTTCTGTGACCTTATGGGAATTTGATATCTGACTAAGCAGGAATAGATATTAAATCATATCCTTGCTCGTAGGCACTTGTGCAAAGTAACTGTTTCAAGATTCCTCTTCCTTCACACAAAGTCTAGATATGAAACAAACCTTAGACAAATGCTAGGATCTTGCTCAGGGGGAAATTGCTGTAATATACAACAGAAGATGCACTCAGGAAACCTGGTATATCCCTAACAAACTCTCTTCTCATCTCCCACCTTGTACTCTGTAAGTTGAACACTGCACTTTCTATTTTATTTTATTTGGATGTACCAAGAGCATCTTGAGCTTTTATGTGTCTCTTTATTTTATTGATCCTCTCTGCACTCTTAAAAATAATGGGCTTTTAGAATCCCAGTGCAACTAAAATTTATCTTTCTTACTTTCTTGCTCATTCCTTTTAAAAACACACATATTTAGTGGTTAACCTTTTACGTAGTCAGATATGATCAGCCAATTTCTAACAACAAAAAAACCCCCCTGTCTGATTAAAGTTTACTTTGTTGGAGAAAGGGCATATACACTGTTTCATACTGCCCATTGTCTCCCTTATAACCAGGCTACCATTAAATATTTTTCTGAAATCTTTGTTGGCATAATGCTGTGTGATAGGCATATATGTCCTCCTTGTGCTGCTGAATTAAAATTCCACTTTTGGTGAATATGATTAGTTGTTCTTTTAACCAAAACTAAATTCATTCTCTTACTGGGACAGGAAATAGGGAAGAGTGTGATGCTGGAGAGCTGAAGGTGGGAAAAGAAAGGGGCAGAGTGCCAAGCTAGGCTGCAGTATTCAGTTACATGTGAAATGATTTGTAATTCTGAGTAATCACTTAGGACAAGCCCTTGCACCATTTTATCTATACATGACTCTAGGCCAAAGTCAATACTCATAGTAAAATAATGAGATGAAGCTAACTGAGCCCCTTTATTAATGCTCCAAGGAGCAAATCTGATGCTTAAGCTTCTCCCATGGAAAGTATCCACTTCTTCGTAAGAATGAACAAGTGGGTCATGATGGCCAGTAGTAACCAGGGTTCTTACCTCCAGAAAATGAGGGCAAATTTCCTTTCTTATTTGTGCACCATGTCATGCACTGCCCAGCTGCACGTGAAGGCATATGAATTTTGCATTACCTGTGGACTCATTAGAGAAATCTATTTCTCTCTTAATCGTTTTTCCTGACTTTGAGGGAGGAAAAAAACCCCACACAATGGAAGTCCAACAAACCAGAAGGAAAAAACCCAGTACACTGTTTGAAATATGTGGGTATATTCTTAATCCTGTCAACACTATGAAGAAATTCAACTACCCAAGGAACTACTTGGCAGTGTAAGGAGCAGGTCCCTCACTGTTTTTCTCAAGTGTAGTGTCCTGGTTTCAACCAAGGACATGTTAATTTATTGCAGTAGCCATAGAAGGGCAGAGCCTGGACCCTTGTGGGTGCAGCCAAGGCCCTAATGTTATTCTATACCATCTCACAACGTTGCGGTGGGACAGAGGAAAGGGACCCTCTCTCTCGCTTCCAAGAAGGCTGTGCCTTTGCCATGGAGCAAGCGTGGCACACGGAGGGGACTGGAGGGAACAGTTCGGGTGGTGTGGCTGTGGTCGAGTCAAGCTCCGCCCTGTCTCTTTTGTATATTTTGTTATTAATGTTGTTACTGTTCCTGGTTGTTTTCTAATATCACTGCTATTTCCAGCAAATTGTCCCCATCTCAACCCGTGATGTTAACTTCCATGCCTCCAGTTCTCCTCTCCACCCACCTGCAGGGAAGGGGAAACGAGTGAACAGCGTGTGGGTTTGGAGTTTTGGGGAGGGAAGCAGGAGGGCACTACACTGGTGATTACCATTTCTAAACTATGACAGGTAGTCATGTTATTCTAGGAAGTTTTCATATTGCAGCAACCATTAATAAATATTCTTTGTCCTAGTTTCATCCTTCTGTGGTTGTTCATGATGTGAAATCCTAGTCATCATGTGATCTTTTGCCCTGGAACATCCAGTTGCTTATCCATAGTTTTGTAACTTGGGATTCTCCCATTCTGCCACAGCTTTCTGTCCAGTCTTCAGTGTTTTGCATCCTGATATATCTCCAATTATACAGCAACAGGCATTGTAATATCCCAAATTCAACATATATTAACATATGTGAAGCACTATGTTATTGGTCCATAAATATGATTTATGGGGACACAAAATTTTGCACAACTATAGTATATAAAATCTAAGTTTTGGAATTGAATATTGACTTTAGTATCCCTTTAAGCATGCATTTTTTTCATGTGACCACAAATGAACCAGTCAACTAAATTCCTCAGCATTTTAATCAAGTATATCTGAAAATCTTGTCTGCTCTTGAGAACAAGAATCAATGTAGTACAAGCTAAAATGCTTACACTTACAGGTGCAAAATGGCATTCCAGATTCAAACACAAAATTGCCAAAATGATACAACAATTTAAGCTTCACAAACTCAGAAAAATCTAAAAGTTTTAAAAATGTCTCAAGTATCATTATTAAAGGCAAATATCTGATTTCTCACAGCATGTCAACAATTTTGAATAAGAAACTGGATGTCATTGTAAGCTTCAGTTTCCACCTTCCATTACTAGAAAGGGAAAGGGTACAATTAGAAACTTATAATAAAGTTCATAAATTTTGCACGATACTGATAAAATCTGTGGTGACTTCTTTCCACTGGTCCATGAGGAATCTCATAGTTTGGAAGGGTGAATAAATTTTATTTCAAAAAATGTTGGTTTTAGCCAGTAAGTATTTCTCAAAAGTCTTTAACAAAAAGAAGTAAAACTGAATAATTTTGTGAAAGATATCGATTTCCTATTTATTTAACCATTGCTACATTTCACTGACATTTCACTTTATTTTAATTTAAAACATTATGTTCAATCAATTAAAAATTTTGACATCATTGTTCTTTTTGAATACTGTGTAATATAATAGGTTTAATGCCCAGGATGTATATACAGATCAAAACCACATTGGTTAAAATGCATGTAAACAAGTTATTTTATTTGCAAAAATAATTAAATAATTTGCTATTCTGTACCAAGTTGTTCTAGCTGTGCCCTGGCAATGGGTATAACCATTTGTATCACCCTTTTCTGGATGATCCTTCTTGCAATGTTGTGCTTGCCCATGCAATGCTACAGGCTTGGGGCCAAGGCTGGAAAACCAAATGGAGGATAAGGATTTGGGGGTGCTGATAGCCACTGAACATGAGCCAGCAGTGTACCCAGGTGGCCAAGAAGGCCAGTGGCATCCTGGTGCCTTGTGAAATGATTTGTGAAGTGATGGCTTGCATCAGTGTGGCCAGCAGGACCAGGAAAGTGATTGTCCCTCTGCACTTGGCACTGGTGAGGCTGCACCTGAAATTCTGCATTCAGTTTTGGGCTCCTAACTCCAAGAAAAACATTGAGATGCTGAAATGTGTCCAGAGAAGGGCAACATGGGGTTTTCCTTGGAGGAGGCCAGCCACCATTTCAGTATTATCTGGTGTGTAGGGCTTGGGAGGTTTCTCCTCACTGGTTGATGAGCGTATTTGGTCTGTATTGGAGCAACCAGGGGTATTGAATCCAAGGGAGGAGACTTCTGTGCAAGGTCTCTGCCCTTCCAAATTGTCTCAAACCAAGACAACACCTCATGTGACACAAATACTCAAGGACCACATTTTCATTCATCACCTGCACTGATTTCTGGTGTAGATTCCTCCAGTAGGTCTGAATAATGATCCATGGTGAGGAGGCCATTTTATATGTGATTTAAAAACATACAAAGTGATTAGAGAGAATCCAGTAAATTCAAGAGGGACAATCAACTCCATAATTTGAATGTGAGAAAGTGAGCTAAAGAAGTCTGATGGATAAACTTGTTTTGTAACTTAACTATACTTCAATTCTAATCAAATGTTTGCTTAATTAATCAGAAGTAAAAAATACTTCATATTATTTTGAATGTTATTTTTATTGAATTTGATGTTGACATTATTTGCTGCTCATTTATTCCTTTTTACAATTATTTGATGAGAATTATTGTTCCTCTCTGTACATTTTTTTTCTGGCACTGCACATTATGGAAGATTTTCATAATGTTATTTCACAGTGTGATAGTTTGGAGCTAAAAGAAGGGTGAACTATTCGGACAAACATGATACACTCAGTAAATATGCTGCAACTTTAGGAAACACACAAGAACTGTTGAAAACTTACTCATTTTTTCCTTGCCTTGTTAACACAAAGAAAAACTGAAACCAGAACAATATGTTTTGTGTAATGGGAAGAGAACCAGGTTTACAGGAAAGAAGCCAACATATATTACATAAATTTATCATGTAGCTTAAAATGAAGCAAAACATCCCAACCAACCAACCAAACAAACAAAAGAACCCACAAAAACAAAAAAACAAAAAAACAAAAAAACACCAATCAAACAAAAAAAACCCTAACCAAACCCCCTTCAAAAATAAACTGAAGTCTTGCACAGATTGCATGGGAAACCACAACCTTTTGATTATCTCAGTTCTCTCTGAAGCTGAAACAGTGCTTGACAGGACTTTATAAAGATAAATAAGTTTGTGGGCTGCTATGTGCAGGTAAAACATTAAAAATCAGATAAAATGTTTGTGCCTTACTTTAGACATGAGAACTTATAAGTACATGTTCTGCTTTGATAACCAGAATTTCACCAATGAAATGTCTTTCTATCTATATATCTCAGGAAATCTTCTTTTCTAAGCCTGAAACAAATATTTCCCTGGATGTCTCTTACTGAGGAAGAAATGTGTAATTTGATTATTGGTAAACAGACATCACTAGGAAACAGTACAAATAAAAAAATACTGTCTTCAAAAATGATACATGGTGAACTAAAATGATTGAGGGCAATTGAATAAAAAATTAACGTTAACTTTGTGAAGCTATTGATACGGACCTGGCTTTAGAAAGCCTATTTGCAAAAGACTTACTAACCGCAAAGGGGAACACTATAATCCTTCAACAAATGGGTTAAAACCCAAGTAAGGCATAATCTAGGGCCTAAAAATGCATCTCTCAATTTCATCTTCTTTCTGGGAAGAAACTTAGAAACAACACTGTCTTGGTGTGAAAACATCTATGTGGGGCAAATGCATCTAGGTCATGCAGAAAACGGTATGTTGCCATAGCTATCATTAGTGTAATACACTTCACAGCAAGTCCTACTGTGATCTAAATTCAGGCCCAGTGGGTGCTGCACTATTGACTTCAATGAAGCTGCACCTGCTTATGCCCTCTCTGAATTGGTCCTTGCATCTACAATAAGAATAGTATTTAAATCACTGCCATTCACTGAACACTATTTCAACAGCCTCTCAGTGTGAATTCCTGCTATAAAATATCTGTTTTGTGGTAGCCATCTATTCTTTCCCACACTGCTTGCCCTCCCCTCCATCATTGCTCAGAGCAAACTGCTTCTGGCAACACTGATCCAGTCACTGAGGCAGACAAAAGTCACAGCCAACATGAGGGATGATTATCTCATGCATTAGAAAGCTATTTTGGTTGGTGACACAAAGTTTGGTTTCTTCTAAAGAGTGCCAGGGAGCACACATTACCATTTTTCAGTGTACAGGCTAGTACCTGTTTATCCAAATATTGTCTAGTTCACAATCTTCATTTTGAGGAAAAAAATTCCTTGCATACTTTTTTTTCTCAGTATACATTTTAATTGCTAGAGTACATTAGACGTATTAAATATCTTTCTGGCTAAGAACAACTAAATGACATTTAAAGATGTCACCACCTGGGAACTAGGCTGTGACTGTGACTAATGAAGGTTTCTCCATCTGCTCAGTGAGGTGATCCTACCACTGTCTCATCCTTCTAATTGTATTTGATACCTGTAGCTGTGTGCTGACTATTTTCTTCCTCCTGTTTGCACTTTCTGACTTGTTTCTCTTCAGTCCTGCTTCATTGTACTCTGAACCTGATCTCTGGTTCTGAATGGATTTCCTCACCTTGCCCCTCAAAAACTTACGGTGTTTTGCTTCCTATTGTTTTACGGATATAAAAAGAAATCATTATAGACAAAATTTTCGTAACATTCTAAGATGGCTTCCCTAATCTAGTTGCAGAATATAGGTACACTTAAGGCAAAATATACAGAAACTCCTTTTCCACACAACTGAAAGGTCCACCACTTCCTGGTGGGCATAAGATACTCCCAAAGGAGAATGGTAGCATGAATGTGGACCATGCCCATACAAATGCTCATGAGTTGACTGCCACCATGGTGCAACAGAATAAATTGTTTCTCCTTCCTGAGAGATGGGCAAGACTTCAGGTCCCTAGTCATTGATTAACTCTGCAGTCTCCTTTACATGGCACAATGGTTACTGTAACATCTACCAAACCTGTCCAG
>JAWWMP010000165.1:33437743-33454780 GCA_035047865.1 Dendrocincla tyrannina
AAGATGGCTTCCCTAATCTAGTTGCAGAATATAGGTACACTTAAGGCAAAATATACAGAAACTCCTTTTCCACACAATTGAAAGGTCCACCACTTCCTGGTGGGCATAAGATACTCCCGAAGGAGAATGGTAGCATGAATGTGGACCATGCCCATACAAATGCTCATGAGTTGACTGCCACCATGGTGCAACAGGATAAATTGTTTCTCCTTCCTGAGAGATGGGCAAGACTTCAGCTCCCTAGTCATTGATTAACTCTGCAGTCTCCTTTACATGGCACAATGGTTACTGTAACATCTACCAAACCTGTCCAGTGTAGCAGAGGTAGAGAAAGGAATGGGAGGGAGCAGCTGAGTTGCAGCCTGCTTGCAACCTTCTGAATGAGACTTTGTTCCGACAGGCAGGAAAAGGAAGATTTTTGTCTGGGAAGCACCTGAACTTTGCTCTTCTGCTTGCCAGATAAATGTCATAGTTAGCAGACTGTCATGGAGAAGACAGGAATCTTGCTCTCTTCCATGCCACACAGATCTTAAAACATAAACATAAATTGGTTTCCTGAATTCATGTGATCTCTTTGTAGGAACTTGATAACTCTGAATGCTCTGCCTATCCAACAGCAAACTTAAAAGCATGGGAAATGCGGAAAAAATAAGCCCGGTAACCATGTTTTCTTGCCTATATCACATCACTGGCTGATCTATGATTGGGAGCCATATTCTTAAAAGAGCATAATGTAAATGCATGTGAATACAGTGTGATCTTTGGAAACCACACTTTACTCCATCTAAAAACCAAAGAAAGCATTGATCTTTCTGTATAGATTTTTTTACTTTTTTTTTTTTTAATGTGTTCAAAATAATTTTAGGAATCTTCTGGCACTTTTAGGAAAAGTTTTTAGACCTCTCTGCCAGAGCAGTTTTCTGGAAGCTGCACATATTCTGTCATTAACTAACCTCTGAAACCTGGTCTTTCAACTACAGCATTTGTGGTACAGCATGTGAGGGACAAATATGATAACCTTGAGACCTTCAGCTGTGAAGTTTCCTTGGAGATACATACCTCACTTATGTCTTTTTGGGGAGCATTTTTTTTTCTGTAAAGCTGAAATCTGAAAAATGGAAAAGTGTATGAAAGAAAATCTAAGCCTGTGCTTGATGGCAGTTTAGCTGCTGACAGTCAGGTGAACTTCTATAAAAATTGTACATTGAAGGTTATCAGCTTAAGACTGGTTGTCAGAGACTGTCATCGTAGTATGACATCACAGTAATTCTGAGTCTTACCCTTGATTTACTTTTTCTGAACAATTTGTTTCTTACAGCAGAATACTGCTCCATTGCAATTTCTGGGAAGAAAAACATAATTCAGTGGATTGCCTTCTTGTGAGGCTGTAACATTAAAAGATATGTAACTAAAAGCTGCAGGATCTTTCAGATATGATTACTTGCATAAGTCTGACAGTTCTAATGTTACTCAGTAGACATTCTGAGTTTGAAATATTCAGGGATATGGTTATTTACATTTTAAGCTGGTTTATCTCTGTATGGTCACCTTGGCAACATAGAGGGATGGAAAGAATACATAAAAAGACTCCGCTTCTCAATAAATGTTTATCATGCAATTGCTTCTATTTACAACTCAATACAATACCCTTTAAATCCAGATGGGGCAATACTGTTTAACTTAGCTACCAAGGTACAAAACATCACACTGAATATTATTTCTTATATGAGCAATGAAAGCAATAGCACAACAGAAGCATTAAAAACTTATATTGAGAAAAAAAGTCCATAACTTGCCAGTATTTCATAGTATCATCAAGGTTGTAAGAAACCTTGAAGACATCAAGGCCAATCATCAAAACAGCATTACAACTGTGACTCCTAAACCACTAAATCATATCACCCACCACCAGATCCAGACACCTCTTAAACACCTCCAGGGATGGTGGCTTCACAGCCTCCCTGGGCAACCTATTCCAATGCCTGATGACCCTAACAGTGAAAACATTTTTTCTAATATCTAATCAGAATCTCCCTTGTCTCAGCTTAAAGTGATTTCCTCCGGTCCTCTCACTGTAGGCACAGCAGAAGAGACTGTGCCCCAGCTCAGTAAAACCTCCTTTCAGGCAGCTGTAGAGGATGATGGGGCTTAGTCTCCAAGCCTCCTCTTCCTGAGACTAAACAAATCCAGCTTCCCCAGCTGTTCCCCCTGAGACGTATTTTCTAGAACTTTCACAAGTGTTGTTGCCCTACACTGAACATGCCCCAGCACGTCAATATCCTTTTTAAAATGAGGGGCCCAGAACTGTAGGTAGTACTCAAGGTGTGGCCTCACCAGTGCTGAGTAGAGAGGGATGATCACTTGCCTAGTCCTGCTGGCTGTGCTGTTCTTGATAGAGGCCAACCTGCCACTGGCCTTCTTGGCCACCTGGGCACCCTGTTGGCCCATATTGAGCTGGCTGTTAACTAGTACTTCCAACTTCTTTCTGCTGAACAGCTCCCCACTCTGCAGTGCTGCCTGGGGTTGGTGTGACCCAAGTGATGGACCCAGCACTTCCCCTTATTGAACCTTATGCAGTTGTCCTTAGTCCATTGATTAAGTCTGTCCAGGCCTCTCTTCAGAGCCTTCCTACCCTTGAGCAGATCAACAGTCCCATCTGAGTTAGTGTCATCTACAAATTTACTGAGGGTGTACTCAGTCCCATGTCCAGATCATCAAGAAAGATGTTAAACAGGACCAAAGCCAATTAAAATTCTGTAGGACATCCATCCTTCACTTTTAAAGTCCTAACAAAGTTGTCTACTAGATATTGTGGATCAAATTTTTACAATCTTTGGATATGGCTTTTATTTTGCGTACTGTAACTTTTCTCTCTTAAAAGAAAGACGTTTACTAATGATAGTCTGGAAACTATTAACTTAAAAAGAAACAGTTTAAAGTGTTTGATCTTCCTTTATGAAGTGTGAACATTATACCTCTTTCCAGAGGTGTAATTGCGATTTTCTCTGAAGGAAGAGAAGGGAGGAAACAAGGAAGAAATGAGTGTCTGTAACTTTGTTTAAGAGAAATTAACAATAGAAATAATTAAGTAATTAATAATAGAAATAGTAGTGAATCTCACTGCTATTCAACAGACTTTCATTTTCCTTTAAGAAAAAACGCAGCACAAATAAATGCACAAATCCAGTAGAGGCCTAGGATACATATAGGCTGCTAAAAACAGGTCATTCCAGAAAGCAAACAAAAAACTCCCAAACTCCATGTTCAGAGTGAGTTTTTACTGGAGAAGAGTTTCAAATCATGCAGGTGTGACGATTTTGATCCAGCACTTGGAGTTCTAGGGCTGATACGTGATCAAAATATAGCCTGTCAGTCTAATCTTAAAAGAGATGTGGAAAAGAAAATGGGGAAAGGAGAATCAAGATAGACAAAGGGGAGTGGCTTGCTTAAACTATAGAAGAGATCAACAACAAAGTAGTATAACACAAGTCTCCTGCTTTCTGATTTAGTGATTCATTAGCTCTTGCATGCACTGCAGTATCCTAGAACAAAGTTTAGGACAAATATTATGTATCCATTTAGAAAGTATTTTTCTGCCTCTTACTCAATTTCTTCCCCATTTCATTATATGGAATCAGCTCATAGGATCTATAAAATATATCTAAAGTAAAAGAAATCTTTGAGTTTACCATTTCTTTTTAGTAGTTCCCTGGAAAAACCCCCAGAAAATTAATGCAGAATAATTGGGCCAACTCCACATCCCTTCAAGATTCTCTCATGCTATTAAAATCTATTCCTAAGTTTTCAATAAAATTTTTGACTTCTTTCAAATGTAAGGATATTTGTTTTACAGAACCATTATATTCTCCTACCAATCCTAGCAGTTTTGAAGATTAGTGATTGACAATGATGCTAAAAATTACTGTTATGTAATAATACTTCTTTTTATGTCATAGACCAGTTCAAGAAGAATGCATCCTTATCTGTCAGTGTTTTGGATACTACATTTGAAAGGTAAAGCTCACACAGTATGTGGAAGGTGCATCTGAGGCATTCTTGTGCTGAAGTTATCAGTTTAGTAGCAATACTCTGTGACAAAACTACTTTTTGTAACTTGAAGATTAAATATCTGTGAATCAGCATTGTGGACCTGACAAGTTTCCCAGGCAATTGCAAAATTTTAAACTTATGGAATCAGGACTTTGCCTGCAAAGTTCTGTTGGGCTGACGTTTTAATGTGGTTATCTATTGACAAGGAAATGTTGCATATGTTTTATATAAACAGACGTATATACACAGATATAGAAGCATATTCCATATATGATACATGCTATTTTGGAAAAATTGCCTGCTGGATCTATTTGAAGACAGAAGAAAATCCACTGGGTTTTTTTTTTCTTCTGTATACATACCAGACATACTATTTTAATTTTAATCATGTGGATTCTGAAGTGAAATGTGCTTCTAGGTTTACCCTAGACTCTCCCTGGTGACAAATAATATAAGCTCCCAAATGTGTTTTGACCTTCATAGGCTAAAGGCCAAACCTTCAAAGAAGAGCTTCTAAAAATCTTCCAAAGAAGGCAGTTTACCACAGTGCCACAACTCATAGATCAGGTCTGTTTGAACACCTTTGACAGCAGACGATAGCTAAACAAAAACAGAGTATGAAAAAGATCCCTGTAAAAGATCCTTTTAGGCTACTCTTTTTAAGACAAATAAAGGAAATTCTCTAAAATAACTTCCTTCACACAATCGAATCAAGCTAATCTGAATCAGTTTAGAAATTCCATCTTTGATTCAGCCTGCTCCCCTTCCCCCAGAGAAACAACACCAGGGCAAAGAAATCAGTGGTGCTTCTACTTGTGAAGGTTGGTAATATTGGAGATATTCCAAGTACAGTCACACAGAGTGTGTTTTTCAGATGCCACTATGGAGTCACAGTACAAAGGGGCAGAACTGACTGCAGAAGATACAAAAGCACCGTCTGTTCCTTAGGTTTCTGCCTCTGAATTAACTGCAAGGTGATGTAATTTTCTAGCACTGTAGGGTGAATGGACCAAAATAATGTTATTTGATAATTTTATTCTAATCGTGCCTGGGAGTGAGAAGCCTAAATATGATGAGGTGTTAATAATTCACTACTCTAAAGACCCTGTACAGTCTACAGATAAATATGTGCTTGGAATGGGCATTGTAAATCATCTAGTCCAGCTACTTTCTACGAAAAGGTTTGGATACCAGACACTTACTCAAAAACACATTAGGCTAGAAAAGGAAATTCCCATTATGCATCTGAAGAGAGACACAAAACGTGACTTCTGAACTAACTTTGAACTTCTGAGAGTGAGTTTAATGTCTCAGCCACAATAAAAATATTTTCTGGTTTTTATATCATTTGCCAATAGCTAGTTCAAACAAACAAAAATCAACATGGTTTTACTGTTATTGTCTAGCACTTCCATAAATTTTTAGAAAGAAAAAGGCATTCAGTTATAAAGAGTCTTTCTTTTAATATGGTTTGGAAACTGTAGAAAGAGATGCATTACCACTTAGGCAACAATTTCTCATTCTCATATTCATGAAAATTGGATCAGTAACATCTGGAAGTTCTTTTGGATCTGTCTGATAAGTACCTAATGGTCTCAAGGCCTAGGTCATCCTCTAGGGTTTGAAAAATTGAGTTTGACAGAGAGACATCTTGCAGAAACAGATTTTTATATGAAATTAGATAATTCTCACTGCCATTAGTTAGAATGCCATTTCTCATAGTACTTCAATGTATTTAGTGCCAGAAAAAGTTATGTAATTAAAACAATTAGACAATTTTATGTTTGTTAAACTGTAAGAAATGATTCAATAATATTTATATTTTTGTTTTATCCTGTTTGATTTAGTTACCAATCTTGCAGGAAAAAAAAACTTTCAAAAAGACTTTTCTTATGATCTTAATAAACAAAGCTGATTTAATCCAATATCTAGTGTGTTCCATGGAGAAACCAGCTTTATCTGTAAGCATATTAAGTATTTCTTTTAGTTCTGATATAGTTGGACAATGGCATATATTCGTTTTGAACCTTACTGGATGCAGCAATCCTTGTGCAACATTTTGTTGTTGGTGAAAGGAGGATAATAGCCTGGAGATGAACTAGTGGAGGATTGTATCTGCATTTGATATTGCACAGTTGCCTGTGGAATTGTCTCCTAACTTGATTGCAATTTTTTTTCAGATTTGAAAGCCTAGTTCATAACAATGCATCCCAGGTCCACCATATGTGTTCGCAGTTTAAGGATATAAATCTTTTCTAGGCAGAACTGAACTTCAGCCCATTAGAAAGCCCAGTCTTCTGCAAGTCTCAGTTTAGCTCTTGCCTTCTGCATCTGCCAGAAACCCTCAGAAGAAATCTGTGACAACCACATGGCCATCCTAAAATGGCAAAATCCCTTATTTATCAGTGGGAATGAACTTAAGTTCTGCTGTGGAAGTTCAGGAACAGAGCACTGCCACCTGAGACCATTGTAAAAACCAGCTTCTAAAGGCAAAACTGCTGGCCACATAAACAGACGCTGAATAGGCTGTGTGCTAGCAGGTCACTAAGGGATTATTTGGAAAAGAAGGGACTCGCATGCAGTCAAACAAAGTGAACATCCTTTTCCTTGCTAGCATCTATTAAAACGAACTTTTGTCCCCCCATCTATGTCAATTTTCTCCAAGGGGCAAGGACTTTCTGTGTTTAACAACCACTGGTTTATTTTAAAAATGAAAGCAGGAAATGTAAACAGAATCCAAAGCTTACGGTTAAGCTGCAGCCCTTAGTTTATTGGCTGAGGAATCAATCCTGAAGGATGTTGAACCTTCTGGCACTACTCCAGACCAGCACTTCAGCACATGTCGACTTTAACACAAGGGGCCTAGTCCCATGATTAGAGTTAAGCATGTGTTTATGTGTTTTCCTGGCCTTCAGCCAGGGTGCTCAGAACTTTGCAGGATCATGTCTTCAAAAAGATGTGACAGTATCGGAACTTCAAAGTGAAGTGTGACCTATTGATCTTAAATCACTTTCCACACATGCTAGATGGTAATACAGACTAGCCATCTCAGGCCATATCCTCCTCACACCTTCCTTTGTCTTGTGCTCAAGAGAAAGAAAAATGATTAAACATACTTTGGGCTTTTCTGCCCACATTCCGTGTCTTGACTACCATGCAATATCATTCAGAATAAAAATGTGGTGATCAGGTGTGACGACCCACCACTAAGGGGTAGGAGGCACCTACATCAGACTAAACCTCACTGGTTTCTCTGTAGCCTTTACAGTAAAATCTGCAGGTTTGAGTAATGACCCAGATTGCAATGATGTGCTGGTGCTCCTGCACTGAACGTTGCTTTTAATTTGGAGTTAAGAGTTCAGGCTGGTAGATCATTATGGATTTTTTTGCTAGATCAGTGGAATAGCACTACTGCAAGGTTTATTGCTAAATGTAAGAGGTACTTTCAGGATTAGCAGGAAAGGTAAGCCCTAAAATCTGAAAGAAAAATGACAGTACTTAAGGCTATTTCTGACAATGTTGCAGGCATTTGAAGCAGGAACATATTCCATTTTCCAGCAAACTTTCATTTTAGGGTAGAGTTTTTCAAGACCAAATTATCTGAGTGCAGTTACATTTCGATGTATTCAAGACACAGAGATAATACAGTGATAGGTAGTGGTAGCTAGTTTACCTGAATATAGGTTTTGATTTAATCTTTTAAGCCCGGATAAAGTTTAGGCTTTGCCCAGAGCCTGCTATACTAAGAAACACAGTTGTCATGGTTTTCCTCCAGTTCTACTTTCCCTCTGAAGATATTCCTAAACCCAAAACTAGCATTACACTCAACAGCTAAATTAACCTGAGAAAATAACACTAACCTGAGAAAATAACAAGAACAGCATTTCCAGACACAGGCATCCATTTCTTGATACACATTGCCACCTGGGGAAACCAGAAGATACAGTATTTGCTCTGAAATTTAACGTGTTAATTCTAAAACTCATAGGAGTTTCTGAAGTTTGTTAAACATGTTATTTCCACACCACATGGTGTACCTTATTATTGATTTTCTTAATAATGTGACATTTAAAATTCTTACAGAAATTATGCACTTTTTAACTTAATAGAGGTAGTGAACATACTGGACAGCAGGTAAATTAACTAAGCTGATTAGAAGAAAAGCGTTTATTTTGCATTTATTTAATAACTGATTTGCAGATATATCTATATTTAAGACAAATTCATCTCTGTTAGTCATATGGAGACATTTAACGACTTCTAAAATAGAAATATTTATTTAAGGAAAATATTCCAACATTGTTGAAAGAGTTTGAACATGTTACTGGGAGATCTTAATGTCAGAAGAGGCTTCTGAAAATTAAAGAGCTGCTGACACCTCATGGCAAACTTTAAAAACCATTCTCAGCTCACACAGCTCATACTTGTGTTCTATCATTTTCTTTACAATAAAGAATATTTGCTTAAAAACAGTAACTTTGTTTACCAAGCCCACATTTTGCAATACCAGCTAGGTCAAAATAAATTTGATAACAATGCTGAAGAAATATTTTCAATTCAGGTAAACAAACAAAAAACCCCCAACAAAACAGTAGTAAATTAACTCCTAAGGAGAGTACAAATAGACGGCTGGTTATTCCATCAATTGATCTACATTAGTCATTACCAGAGAGGTGCTGCCAGTACAATACATACTTATATTCCATTCAGTATTATAAACCTCTCAGTTGAGAATTATTATCTCAGCTGTTTCAAATCACACAAAGCTGACATTCCATGTAAAAAGTTGTCAGCAAGTTACACTTTTTAACTGCTCAAAGCTGCTGAAAAGTTTCAAAGCTGTGGAACACAAAACAAAAAGGTATTTTTACAACGCTTCTGATGTTTTCTCTCTCTCCTCCTACACCACACCTTTTTTGTGCTGTGAAGTATCTTGTGTTCCGTCAGATGATGTTTCCTGACAGAGACACCTTTCAATCTGCCAAGGGCTAAATGTGTGCTGGAATGTAAGAAAAAATCCAAAATAGGAAAAAAAAAACCTAAGTCCCAAAGCAGGAATTTAAATGTTGGAAAAGTCATTCTTCCAGTGCAAACAGCAACTGAGAGTTAAAATGTGCCATTTTTCAAACCAAAGCCTTCAACAATCAGTCTGGGAGGCACTAAATTATTGTTGAATAATTTTGGAAATCAATTGCTAACTTTTTTCAATAACATATACTAAAGAATTCAGCTCATAGTCCTGTAATTGCTTAGGATTTCTACACCTGTAAAAGCATTATGGCCAGGTAGATCTGCAATCACTGTAAAAAAATGCATTATGCATACCACCTACCCAATAGCTGTTTCACCCTTACCATGGGTACAGCTGCAAGTATAAGCTGTTTAAGGTAACTACAGGGCATTTATTCCTTCCCATAAAATTCTGTTAACATCTACTTACTCTTTCCCTAAAACTTCTGTCTGTTTGGCAAACGGATGATGAGTCAATCCTACCTACAAAATTCAGATAAAATATATGGAACAAATGCATTAGATAAAACCTTTGTTTTGGAAAATAACTAAATTCTGCTGGAAAAAAATAGGCTGATGTATAAATTAGTTTAAATTAGCTTAACATTTCCGGATGTAATAAATTACCTTGTTGCATCAGGAAAAGCTTCTGAAAATTAAAGAGCTGCTAAGTTCAAAGGAGTTCCAGACAAATCAGTGTAATTGTGAAATACATCTAAGGCAAATGTATCTAGAACCTGTGGCACACAGATTGTACACACTACATGAAGGTCCAGCTTGGGATTTCTTTGGGAGAAATCCAAGAGCTATTAACATCCTCTTGGAAAATGCAATGTGGTGACAGCTTAGAGGTTGTGTAGTCCCTTCTTTTGGACTGATATTTGGTTATGTAAGTTACTTTTAATAATATCATTACTATTGTCATTATTATAATTATTTCTATGCTGTAGTGCCTGGGCACATTGATTAGCATCACATTAGCAAGCATCACATTGTGGTAGATATTATAACCACAAACTAAAGATGATTTCTTCTGAGATGAAAGATGATTTTCTCTTCAGTGGAGAGCTTTGACATACATACTGCATTGGTCAATGAAGTATATATATATGAATGATATACACTTGATCAACAACGAGATCAGTTTGTCCTGTCCAGGTCTTTTTACTACAGTGTCAAGGCAGTAACCTACATAGGTCATCTTTAAACACAGACTTCCAAAAGACAGTAATGCCTGGCAGTATGACACTGATGCATTTTAATAAGAGTGTAATATCTCTTCGTAACTGAAGTAGATTTAAATACTTCTAATAGATTACAAGAATTCTACGATATTCTAGCAAAACAAATACTATCTTCAAAGGTATGACTGCATCTGTCCTTGGGCCTGCATTATACAGCCTGTTGTCTCTATTCATTTCTATATTGCAAATTCCTCTCAGGATACCTTTTCAGGAAAGAAGGTTAGCTCACATTATGTTCAGCTCAGTTTAGGCACATCTGAGCTTTCTTGTCTGAGCAGTACAATTTCTCCACATCAAGACCTAAACTTGGCTGAAATTCACTCCTCTGTGCACACATATCAGAGCAACACACAGGACACAGGGTTCAACCCACTACTCCCCATGAGCACAGACTTATGCTGGCTCCTTTTTTTGAACCTGTAAAACATGTCAAGTGAATAAGAATGAATCCTGTGGCCCCTTTCCTGGCTCATCCTCAAGGGACTCTCACCTCTGCCTATTTGCAGCAGCAGACAGAAACCTCCTGTTCTCCAGCTTTGCCCTCCAAAATGGAGACTTCAGTAATATGAAGTGTCTATGCCTTCTACTTCGGTATCAATTTCAAATATGGTGAGAAACAAACACAGGCAGCAAAATTAATCTTGAGTAAATGAAAACAATCCTCATCAAGTTTCATTTACATACTGGCTGAATACACCTTTTAATTATTAAGAATGAGAAAACGTACACCAAGAGAGGGATAAAAAAATCTTATGTAAATTGTATGTGCGGTTATAATTTAAATAATCAAACTCCTACCTAATTTCCTCCAGGTTTGCATATGACAAACTATCCCATGTGGGAAAGACTCCTTTGCATAGACTGCAGTCTCAAAAAGGAGAGATGAGTTTATTAGCGGCAGCGTCCTAGTGCTTTTTACATTCACATAAGTGGTGGTATTTCGTCAAAGTTGTTCTTTGGCTGCACTATATTTCCCAACTCCAGTAGCTTCCTAGCCTGTCATCGTGGAATTTCATTGTCCAATTATTTCTTTTCCTTTTTAAAAAATACACTATTGACCTGCATTAAACTTCACAGAAGTTCACTCTCTTTGAAAGGAACATGAAGTAACCACAGCTTTTCAGTGCAAGAGCAATAATTTTCCATTGTTTGTCTACCATAAAAGACATTTACAAAAAATTCACGTTATGCTCAAAATGTGTTATGTAAACGTGCTTGACACTTCCTGTTGCTTTCACCATATTAATGCAATTGCCAGACATCATTAATCCCGGCACTAGGAAGTTAGAGGTAAACCAATGCTCAAACTGTTCCAGTAATTGATACAAGTTATTGTCAGAAGTACACTTTACCTTGCAATCTGCATATTAAAGCACTCCTTGTCTCCTGTGTGTGGCAGTGGATAGCATACTGTGGATAAAAACCAAATTACATGAATCAACAGATATATTATAAGCAGAAAATTTGTGTGTACATTGGAGAACATTAAACCCTTCTTTCAAGACCATCTCATTTTCTTTACATGAATTCTGATTACAAAGCAGTAAAAACAGTGCAAAATTCCTTCACAATGTTATGAAAGTTTTGCTAAAATGCATGTTAATTTTGTCCATATCTCCCAAAAATTTTTTCCTAAACACCATATAAGGATATTTGCCATTAATATTTTGGGTAGCTGTTGAAAATACTGGTAAAGGATGAACTTTTGATAATATTGTAAAATATCCCACTTGACTGTAGAAATTACATTATACCCAGCATGATTGTAAGGGTTTCATTATGTGCAAAATAGATTTAATCAGTGATCACACTGCCCAACCAAAACTACTTGTTTTCATATTACTGAACTCCCCCTGACAAATAATTTCTGAAAGAGATTTAGAAAAACAAAAAACGTATTTCTAAGAATTCGTCTGTAAGTAATCCACAGATCTCACTCATTGTCAAAATACTGGAAATGCAAAATACTAGGTACTCAGTTAAATAGACAGCAATGAGACAGAACAGGGTTTAGCTGATTATCATTCCTGTGAGTTTGGAATTTCCAAAAGCCATCATTCTACAATGTGTTTCAATTTTAAGTCTCCAGAGTCCCTATTACAAAGTCAAAATTAATAAAAAGAAAATATAGGAAGCTATAATGTTGTTTAAAAAAACATGTGACATTTAACACAAAAGCTGTTAAAATAACATTACTCTCCGACATAAACCTAAAAATACAAGGGAATTCTGAACTAGGGCAGATGCAATAACCTTATCGCAACCCCGTTGTGCCTACCAATTGCATACATATGGTATGTAAACTAACCCGCTGTTCTGAGACCCTCTGCTAGAGAACCATATGTGCTGCAATTGGTAAGCGAGAGGAGCTGTGTGAGGAGTGTTTTGTGACTGCTTATACTAAGTTTCTTCTTAGTCTTCTTGGGTCTCATACAGACCTTCATTACACCAGAACCTGTTTGCTTCTACGTTTCTGTTTTCTCCCCAACCTTACTTCATTCTGCTAATTTTAGTTTCATTTAATTTGATTGAGATAAAAATCTTGAGAGTAAGATTTTCCTGTTGAACACTATTGGACAAAATAATTTCATTAGCAAAATTCCTCTAAAATAAATGGCATATATCTCATTTTAGTCCTGTCACCTCAGTGACAGACACTTTTACCCAAACAGATGTTTCTTGGTTCCTTCAAACTTTTTGATTAATCTGAAAAAAACCCTATTTGTTCTGATTTAGCAATAACTCAATTTCCAGTACATGCCAAATTTGTTGCAATATTTCACCATATTATACTTTTGTGCTTTTCACCACTTTGACTATGCTCTAGGTAACTCAGAGCAGAATAACATCACTCATTTTACTGTAAGCAGCAACATAGACCAAGATGTATCTTTTACTCTGTGAAACACTGGTACTTATCATTTAATATTAAAGAGGCTGTATTCCTTTTCCCACCATGATCCATACCAATTTTGACTGTCCGTTGAAAATAATTTAATAGGTCTCATGTAATACCCTGGAAAGAAAATGTTAATCCTCTCATGACACTACACATGCCTACAAGCTCTAACCAGCATAGTAAATATATGCAGGTAAAGTATAGAGAAAAACACAGAAAAAAGTTTCTTAATTAGTAAATAATATACATGGAGTGTGCTCATGAGAGAATGCACACAAAACCCACAAATGAACTGTGGGACAGCAGATGGCAGAACATCAAGTTCAAGGATTTTAGACATTTTTGCGCTTTTGTGGTTACATTATGATATATGAAAATCGTTAAAAGGAACAAAATGGGTAACAAATAGTGCTCTGGAGGTCTGTTTATCTATTTAGTTTCCAAAATCCTTCCCTGAGTTTTGAATGCTTATTTCAGCACTCACTGCAGGGTGGAGATTGTACAAAGGTGATTTTGGTTTTCTGTAGTCTTAGGACTTTCCTGGAGCTGGATCAGTTAGGGGGGATATTGAAGCGGCCTCAGGCACTTTGCTCTAGGCGGCTCTAATTTAAGACAGTTACCAAAGGCCTCTCTAGGGGCCAATTTATGAATAAGGTGTCAACTAGAAATACGAATCTCTGCACCTTCCATCATGGACTGGTGCAGAACTCTTGCAGTGCCTCCACATGAGGGAAGGTTTCCTTTTTCTCAGTGGGATCATCACTGTTAATCCATTCTGCAAGTGCACACTCCAGGTGAGTACTGGATCTTACCTACCTGTGTCTAACATGAGAGTGCAACCAGGATGTTTCAGTAATCAAAACTAAGAAATGCAATTTATAAATTTGAAAGGTTTTTTCAGGGAAGGGGAAGGAGATGGGATATGTTCCATGTCTTTCAGATTGAGTTTCATAGTTCTTTTTATTTTGAGGAATAAAAAGATGGTAGGACCTACTGATCTCAACTTACTATATTTATGCAAAGAAATTGATCATTCACAGTGTTCCAAAAAAAGTAATAGACAAACAAGACTTATACAGACCTTCTACAATAAGAAATTACAAGCAATTTTACATTATTTTAGACTCCTGGAGGCTCACTTTTCACCCTAGTGTTTCCTCTCTTTTGCTGATATTTTTTCATATGGGCTACAAAATAAAAAAGGATACTCAGATTTCTAGGACAAAACCTATTAAAAGACATGTAGATGAAACCAAGGTTGGAACCATGTCTAGAAATAAATTGAGCATCTAAACAATGCAATAATGACTAATCTTATATTTTTTTGTGAGTAGTTTTTTCTTCTCAGTATTGGATGATCTTACCTTTAATATCCACATTTTCAGTTGTTCTCTCAACATTCTCAGGTTGAATTTTGCTCCACACAAGAATCACCTCAGAAGCTTGGATTCAGTTTTCTTGTTAGATCAAAAAGCATAAGGTATTCTTTGCCAGATGCAAGCTTCCAGGATCCTGTTGACATAATGCTGAATTGAGGTAGACCTTAAGAGAAGGAATGTTTCAAAGAAAACAGTATCCTTCATGAAATTCTAGTTCATATCCAGGTTACCCCTGCAGTAATTAATTGAAATTACTTAATTAATTGAAGTAATTGAAATTAATTTACATTCTTTTAAGAATGCCATTCTACTTATCTCACTACTTTTGAGGGCCCCGAAGTAGACTACATTACCAAAGAATTAATCTTAGGTTTTGGAAACTACTTCACGCATAATAAAATATGAGAAGTTTCAGTTTTGTGTGTCCCACTGTGCACATTAGAGAGGTAACTACATCTGGGAGTATTAACCTAATATAGTTTGCAGTCTGAGGTGTGAAGATATGATAATCATGGATTAGCTTCTTTATTTACTTAAGAAATACCCCTATCTGATGAGAGTACTGTAGACAGTAACCTGACAGGCATTGTGTTAGGCGAGATGTGCTTTTTAGTCAACTTCCTCTATATTTTCAAACGTTTCTCCTTTCACTCTTGTGGCCTATAGCTGTACAAGTGGATAAGTGGCTCTTTCAGATCTGATGCCAACATCAGTCTACAAATTGGCAGATGGTGCCATGAGGCAAGGCAGTTAGTTGGCAAGCCCCCCACCCCCTGCCCTGCAACCAATTTAGATTCTTATGTTGGCATGGATCCTGCCATCCTGAACCAGTGCCCAAACTAGGCCTTCTAGTGTGTGACTCAATATGCTACTGCTTAGCCCTGGGACAGCTAATCATGTATTCTTTCAAAATTGATGTGAATTAATTAGGCACTGTGGGCAGGGGCTGAAGGGGGGAAAGTTCATGGTCCTACTCAGTAAAGCAAAGCAGAAATGCATTCTCTGGTTAAAAATTGTCTTCCCCTTCTGCTGGTGGTTAAGTGCTGCCCTTTATTTACTCCTACATCACCTCTCTGTTGATCAAGATCAGGTTCGATCTGCTGGATACTCATTAAGTTACAACATATTTGTTTTGTTAATTGGCACGAACTTTCAGGACTCTTTTTCCCCTGGCAAATATAGATCTTCTTGGCAGTTGTGCAACCCAAGAAAAGGAGGAAGTGGAAAGCCCAGTGCCATATAACTGTAATTAGCTTTAACTGGAGAAACAGAAGCTGGAGTTCAGACAAGCTTTCTGGCTGAGTTATGGGGGAAACTTTATCAGGAAATGCTGCTGTGTCAGTGGGAAAGTACTGTAACTATGGATACTGGGATTTACTGAAATATAATTCAACTACATAAAGGCCTAAGCAAAATGAAACAAATCACTTCCTTTGCAAAACTTTAGATATTAAACTCACAGCGTTAGGCCAAAAACGGAAACCCTTTCAACTGATTCAATGACAGGCCCATAAATTCCGCCACAAAACCTTGCAGTGGGAAGGTCTCTCTCCTGGAGCCTGGTTTCTCACCAGGGACCCTGTGTGTACAATGGCATGTTTGCTCAGGCATTTGGAGCTGGAATGCAGACACTAAAGAAGGCTTGATTCTCTTCTAGTGTCTTGGAGTTTCAGACCAACTTGCCAGCAGATGACATGTATGCAACAAAAATTCAAATAGTGGAGAAAAAGCAATATTATTGTAAGGCTTTAAATACAGAAGAGGGAGAAAAATAACCTTCTTTTTGTTGTTGTTGGTGGTGGTGGTTTGGGTTTTTATGTTTGTTTTTTGTTAAAGTAAATGAATGTCACCTCATGGACAGCAATTTTTTTTTAAAGTTTCACCTAAAATTTTTTTGCTGAGATTTTTCTACTTTGATGTTGTGCTCACCATTGTGTCATTGTGTTTACTCTGCTTCCAGTTGTCATTCTGCAACTCTATTCACTATACCAGCATTTTATAGGGGCATACAAAATTGCCGATGGAGAACAAAATATTTACGTATATTGTTATGCAGGAAGTGTGCAGGTAAACAAGGCAAATTGGTTGTTTTTTCCTGTGAATCTCAAAGAAGGCTTTTCACAACTGGACATAATTTCAACATAGCAAACCAAAGATTTTTATATAAATAGCAATGGGAAGTATTTTATTAGGGTTTGGTTTGGGGGTTTTTGGATGGTTGGTTGTTTTGGTGGGTTGGTTGGTTATTTGGGGGGGGGGGTTTCTGGCATTTGGGCCTTTTTTTCTAAATCCAGAGATATAAAAGGGGTTTATAGAGGTTAAACAGAAAACAAGAAACAGAAGGAAGTAATGCTGGACAGTTACAAG
The DNA here is from genome assembly GCA_035047865.1 of Dendrocincla tyrannina. NCBI lineage: Eukaryota > Metazoa > Chordata > Aves > Passeriformes > Dendrocolaptidae > Dendrocincla > Dendrocincla tyrannina. The sequence goes on from JAWWMP010000165.1 coordinate 33,454,693, forward strand.
TATTAGCAGGCTTTTTTTCTTTTCTTTTCTTTTCTTTTCTTTTCTTTTCTTTTCTTTTCTTTTCTTTTCTTTTCTTTTCTTTTCTTTT
>JAWWMP010000165.1:33455477-33526521 GCA_035047865.1 Dendrocincla tyrannina
TCTTTTCTTTTCTTTTCTTTTCTTTTCTTTTCTTTTCTTTTCTTTTCTTTTCTTTTCTTTTCTTTTCTTTTTTTCTTCTTTCCTTTTCTTTTTTTCTTCTTCTCTTTTTTTTTTTTCTTCTGCTAGGGAACAGACTGATCAGAAATATGGATTAAGTTAGTTATTTACCTATCCATACTCTCCCTTCTGCAAATTATTCATTTTAAGAGCACATAAAAACCCCTCACTCTTCTCCAGAGCAGCAAGAAAGTAAGATTAAAGACCCATGGGAATTGTTTCTAATATCTTACAAAAAAAAAAAAAAAATCCCAGCGCAATTCAAAGGTAAAGGTCTTAATTATGGCAAAGAACAATAGAGAAATTAGAAACGTCTTCAACAGAAAGCTGGGTCAAAAGCATAGACGTTGTAGAAGTACCACACACATAAAGTGAAATAGCAGAAGTTAATTAAATACAAGTCTTAGGGAGGGGAATCCTGTAAAGGCAGTGAAAAACCCATCATCAGACCTGACACTGAATTTAAGGCTAAATCATACCATGAGAGCACAGCCCAAAGCAAGGGGATACTTCAAGAATCATAATTTTACAATAAAGTACCTAGATGCACAGTTTCAAACAGAGTGAAATAGATTAAAAGAAAGCTTCTCTAAGAAATAAAAATTAACTCAACATGAAAAATCTTTAAGGTATTTTATAAACCTAAATGTTAGGTTAGAGGTGAAATTAGCTGTACAGTTATAGACTTGCATGACTATCAGATAGATAAAGTTACACAGCCTAATTTTTGAGAGGGGAGGAAAGGAAACTTCTTGGTTTTGAGTACATGTCCTGTGAAAGTAGTTATTAAAAAAATTAAAAGTGTTTGACCAGTTTTATTCAGTCATCATTGAAAAATCATCCTGTGGTGTAAGCTTGGCCACCTAAATTTAATAGCCAATGTAGTGACTGAGCACAGATCATGCATTTGAAACTGCAGTTTTCACTATAGATAAAGCAGCAATATCTGCAAAAGGGGCGTAACAAAGTGCATTACTTCCTCATTAATGCCGATTTCAGCTGATGAACTAATTCCTAAGTCTAGAATCAGAGCCTATATCCTTGCTCTGGTCCTTTATCTCACATTGTACATTGAATTAGATACTTAGAAATATACCTAGTACTTTTCAAGCGCTGTCAGTTTAATACTGATAAAATACCCACAGAATAACAAAAGCGAAGGTCAGTGAAATCAGTAAATTGGTATTACCTTAGCATGATGAAATGTTAATGTGCATTAATAAAAAAAAAATATTTACAACCAAATAAACTCTAAGGTGAACCTTACAGGTTTATCCTTCATTTTAACATACTCAGTATGTATGATGATTCATGTAGAATCACCTCTCCAGCTCTCACTTTCCTACCTGGGTTGCTAAGTGAGAAGCATGTTGATAAATTAATTTGGCAAAAAGATTCTGACATCTTAGTAGGAAGCAGAGGAATTAAAAATTTGGGGTTTTCTTCTGATATGATTCCATTGGTTTTAGGAAAGGTAAGTGGAAGAAATTCTGTGAGAGGTCAAATGATTGTTCTCTTCAAACCAAAAGCCATCTAATAATGTCAGTTCTGTTGTGCCATGCTTTTGTGCTGTGAAGGGCTTTCTAACATAAAATAGAATTTAACTAACTGTGCTTTAATTATTTCATTAAAGGAATAAAAAATATCAAATATTAGCAGCCTTGTAAATATAACTCATAATCCTAATGATTTGGCTCCAAACTGAGAGTTTGACAATAATTTTTTTCCCATATAGTGTTATATTTAAAGTAATTTGAATTCCAGATAAATGTAATGAAGAAGTACTATTTTAATAAAAAATAAAATCCACAGAAAATGGCTTAAAAATATATCGACTCACTGAATATCTTTTGAATATCTATTTTACTGCTTGGTCCCAGGAAAACAATGGAACTATTAGCAAGAACACATTACTATGCTTGGCAATATTTCATATGGTATTTGACAATCCATAGGGGCTACTTCTCCTTCTCCATAAATAAGATATATAATTTAATGGGTCTCTTTTATCTTGCACATCATAACAAATTTGCAAGAACATCACTTAACCTCCTCTAGCCATCTTTCACCTGCCACGTTCTCACAGACATGAATAAACCAAAATTATAATACTTTAGATTTTTGTATTATGAATATGTATTTTCACATGTTAAATGTTGTTCCATCCACAGCAGATTTGGGGATGTCAAATACATTAAAACTACTGATTTGAGGAATGTTAAAGACTCCTGAACATCTCAGGGATATGTAAGACATTATGAAATCAAGTGACTGTGAGCTATGACCCACATACTTCGGCTGTAAATTTCCAAAGTCGAATATGTATTGGAAATGTTATGCTAACACTTTCTTGTTCCTTCTCATGTAACTGCCTCAGCAGATCAACATGACAGGTGTCACATGCCATGTTTTGTGAGCCACAGCACTGCTGATTGCAGGAAAATGACAGTGGGACAATTGATCACCTATTTGCCATTGATGACTATAAAACCCAACCTCAACACATCCTTAATTCTTTGTAAACTTTCCTATTAGTTGCAGAACTCACTTAAGCCCTTCCTTCTTTCTTAGGAATTTGGAAAACATAAGGAAAGTTCCTTAGTGGGTGTAATTTGGCATAGATTTTTCAAGTGACATTTTTACAAATGACATCCGTGTCAAGTTATATTATTTGAGAACCTGGTTTAAAAAAATGCAGAATGGCTAGATAAGATTACAGCCATTTGCTTAGCTGATATTTTTTCTGACACTGTATGATTTTTTGTGACTTTTTGAAAGAATAAAACCTCTTTGTTTCACTAGGCAAGAAAATGATGAATGCTTTAAAAATATGAACTTGTATAGAACCATGAAAAAAATTTGAGTAGTTGTGTTCTGCTTTCAAGACTGTTGTAAAGCAAGGTTTTACTTGAAATATTATCAAAAAGACTTCTTACAATTTCTCTTCTTCACAACCTTCAGACACACACCTGAGGTTATGGATGTTGCTCAGAAAAACCTCAACACCTAAATCTTGTGATTTTACTTTCTTGGTAAAGTACTTATTTTACGATTTATTGCTATTCACTTTCAAGAAGTGCAGCATTTCATATGTGATTTCTATTTTGATAATGTTGAGGAAAGCCAGCCAGGATGCTTTGTGAATGCAGAACAAGGAAGTTGGTCTCAAGCGGTAGACATCTGTACAAAATAATTTCTCTTCCCACTGCAGCTGTTCAGTATCATACAGATTCTTATTCTAAGACACTGAGAATTGTGACAATCATGTTTGGCAGGTGCTCAAAATGGACACAGCTGCTTTTAAAAGGCATTAATGTTTCCAAGCTATTTGTGTTTCCTATCATGTTTTACAGCTCTCAGCTATCCCACATCTGTGCTATCCATTTAAATTGTAAACTATTTGGTGCTGTTGTGAAAGAGCACTACATGTTTGCCCAGCATGTTGGTTCTTGAATGGTCCCTTAGCATTTCTGTAGTAAATAATTAAATAGAAAATTTGGCTTAATGGTGTTATAACAGAGCAAAGTTTGTCAGGAAGTAAGTTCAATGGATTTTGTAACATCAGTGTGTCATAGAAACATCAAAAAGTCAGCAAATTCTCCCCCCAGATTATCTTCCCATAGCACAATCAGTTAAACCTGTGTTACTCGGGACGTGTGTGCCTAGTGTGCTCTCAGAAACTTTCAGTGACAGAGAAGATGCTATCTTTCATAGTGTTATGCTCTACTTGAAGAATATTGTTCATAATACCTAGTCTGCGATATCAAACCCAGATGTCCTACTCCAACTGAGTTCTACTAGTAGCAGTTACAAGAAAAGGAATATTTTGTCTCCAGCATATACTTTCTATGACATTCGTCTTTTTTGTAGTGCCATGCTGCTCATAACACTAGTTTATCACTAACTACAAACACTAAATTTATTTCTGCAAAACATTCTTAAAATATACCCATTTATTCTCTATTCTGTATTTATGAGTTAGTATAACTTTTCATGCTTCTGAAGACATTCACATTATTATTTATAAAAAGAACATTTCTTTGTCAAGAGCATTTTGATTTATAATCCTGTTTCCTTGTTTACTTCTGGTTACTTAAGCAGGACACTCTGTTTCCATAAGCCAAATCATTAGCATAAGCCTCAGTGCTACCTGCAGAGCTCAGCTACTGTCTTCACTTTTCTTGAAAAGACATACAAGCTAACCTGTAGTACTTTGCACTATTAGATACAACTAAAATATATGGCACAGATTAGGTATGCCAAGGTTTTTGTGTTTTGATGAAGATATAATTAGACTAAAGTGGAATTTGTCAAGTTCATGGAATAATGTCCATAAAACCAGTTCTAGCCTCTGACTCTAGATCTTCTTACTATAAAAATTATTGTAATCATTGTAATCTATACATAAATACTGTATATTAATCTATAAATAATCTATAATTAATCTATAAATAAATACTGTGGTCTGCCATAATACATAATATTACTATGTCTACCTGGTTCCTGTACTAGTTACAGCCAGTGCCAGTTATAAAAAGACGGCTAGACAAATTTTTAGTGTTACCCAGTTTTACATTTTTAAATAGGATTCCCTACCCAAACCAAACCTTACTGATGTAAACAAGATATAAATCAAGCCTGTGGGCTGCAGTGAAAATGAAGATCAATGCGTATGAAGCAGAATCAGAAAAAGTCTCTGAGAGGATAAGATTATTGAAACTCTTTTTCAAAATATAAAAATAACAAGGTCAATGACACTGATGATACAGTTAATGCTACCTCAAATCAGTAGTAATAGAACACCATGCACTATACGAAAAGGTGAAAAAATATATTCAGGAGTATTGCTTATTTCACTGAGATGAGAACTTGAACTGTGAAAAACATTTATGCTATAATAAAATAAAAAGATTCTGTTAACATTTTCTCTTATTACGTCTCTCATTACTGCAGAATAAATACAAAACTGATTCTAAACTGCACATTTTAAATCCTGATTTGACTGTGTTCTGTTTAAGTCATTTCTCTTCAGTAATATCTCAGGTCTAGATGTTATACTGCAGAGTTCTGAGAAAAAAAAATGGTGGCACTTATTTCCCTTGGTGAAACAGAGGAGCTCAAAATTTGACAGAAATCCCAAGTAAGCTTGTGTTGCAAGTTGCAAGCCTAAATAGAGAAACCTACATTCAAATTAAGTTTCTCTTAGTCATATCATGACTATAAACTAGTCAGTGGCATCAAGAAACAGTAACTTCTCAGATGCATATAAGTTCATACTACACTGAAACAAAATCTCTATTTCAAGAACTCAAAGTTCACATGCCAATCTTTACTGAATATCATTTTGCATTATTTATAATTGTTATAAAAATACTTAAGAGATCCTACAAAAAAAATTTAATGTCAAAGCAAGAGAAAACACAAGTGAATTCCACAATTTTTTTCTGTGGTCTAAGGACCATAAACGAAAAGCATTGGAAACCTTCTATGATTATTGCATACCCATTTTTTAAAAGCTTAATAGGAGCAATATGGGCAGAATCCAAATTCTGTAGTAGAAATGCAAGGACCCAACACTATTATGTTAAGGAATCAGTGGCTTTCAGCAAAATCAAAGGCATCCTTTAAGGCCCAGTGTCATTCACAGACATGCAAAAGAGCCTGGTCCTGTAGAGCAGTGCTCTTGCATGAGCAATTCTACTCTGAGACTGAGAAACAACCAATTTGGCCAACAAGCAAAGTTATAGTGTCAGATTTACCCATGGCTGGGTGTGATCTGAGTCATGTGCTGGGGAAGGAGACATACTGTTGGGTCAAAATTTGTTCTCTGCAAAGCATGTTTGTCCTTGCAATACTGCTTTATTGCAATGCATTCAGTCCTGACTTGCCACTTTCCTCTTTCCACAGGATTTGATGGCAATTCCTAATCTTTTTTGGAGAGACTCACTGCAGGCAAAATCCCTTGCAGTCTAAAGGTCTCCTTCCCAACTTCTGTCCCCTTGTTCTCGCACCAGGGAGATTTATGCAGGATGCACTCCTTGTATTGTCTTACTGCCTGCAGTGGGGTTTTTGAACAATATGCTCAAACCCTTCTTATTCACTGTTCTCACAAGCAAACAACCTTAAATCCCAGGATATTATGAAGCCTTAAGAAAGTTAGAACCCAAGATAGAGCTGGCATTGCAGACTCACAAGGCTTTTAGCCACTTTTAATTCAAAATTGATTCAAATAGAAGAATGTACATTTTCTATATTTTTTTTTAACACAGAAGTCAACTGCTATAGTTTTTCTTTAATTTACCAGGATTTTCAATTAGATACAGCAGTATAGTCATGTTAAAAATTAAACTTGGATGTTTATGTTTGCCTCTAAATTCGGAGGGTGGCCTAAAGATGGTTTTAGACTGATTTTTCTGCCCCTGATGATTAAGAGATTTCTATATGTAAAAAGACATATATATTATATGATGCATATCTATAAAGACTTCATCAAATATCCAGCTAAAACAAAGCCATGAATAAATCATTCATTCATGTTTAAAGGCTATACATATACAATTAACAGGACCCAAAATCTATTCACCGAGGAACAATAAACTGCAAGAGCAAAGTATTTAAAAAATATTTAATGTACAAAATGAGCCTTAGACAATCACTTCTTTAAGTGTAGCACATCTATATAACACTGCAGGATGTCTTCAGTATGAGTAGGAACATTAATGGATAGCTGGACATCCATGTTACATAGTACTCTAAGTTGGAGGATGGGATGATATCCACTCAGAAAAAGTCATGTCTCTGATACCATACCAGTCAACAGAGCAGGAGAAAAGTACTCAGATGAACAAAAGAATATTCTACAGAAACCTACTAATCTGCATTTATTTATAGTGTGCCACAGTGTTTAGTTTTGAAGCTGGTTTATAACAAAAAGAAGGAAATATAGACACAAAACTATCAATAAAAGTCTTAGTGTCCAAGCATCTAGGAGCAGGATTTCATCAGACTCCAGAATTCCATATTAAAAAATAAATTTATCGCCCCTATGGTCTAAAAATAAAAGATAAGAGCTTGGAAACAGCCTGAAACAATGGCTAATAATGATTTGTGTTGCCCCAGACATTACACTGACTTTTTGCATCTGAGATCCAAAAGGCCATGGGAAAAACATTTCTAAAAAGCAGTTTGTATATGACACAAGGAGAAAACCATAATGTGTCGATTCCAAGGTCTGTGCTTTCTTGCTGTGCTTCCTTGCTGTGCTTCCTGTTCTACATGTATGACAAAGGACTTTGTTTTTGTCCTTTGACACTCAAGTGTGGAACAGGGAGATGGTGTTAGATGCATGACACCCATCACACCTCTTTGCAAAGGTAGAGGTACGCTAATACTGAATTGAAAATAAGGCTTGGGTCAAGTAATAATATGGGATTGACATAGGCATAATTACAAGGAATTAATCCTAGGAAAAATATTTCTTTTTTCAGTTTTATAGGATATCAACAGGTGTCCCATGAATCACATTGCACCAGTTAAATATGAGTTTTTCTGTCTCTGTGCTTAACAAACTGGTTTTTACTGCAATATTAGTTTTTATATAATGTCTGTTGACATGCAGTTAGCTATCAAAGTCTGTCTGACAAGTCATGTCCTAAAGGTCAAAGTGGAAATAGAAATGTGAAAAAAGGTACCAAAATGTGTTCCCAAAGCACACATCAGAAACTATTTGGAAAAGAAAAAATTCACTGATTTGCCAAAATAAATGGAAAAGCACTTATATGAACAGACACACTACCTTTAATTACTTGTATTGTGGGGACAAAACCACACTGTAACAGTAAATGTAGATTTTTGTACATGTAATACATCATGCAGAAAAATTTATGAAATATTGTCTGCTTTTTGAAAAGCTGGACAGGAATATCTACTCAGTCTGATTTCTTCCTTTCACACCTTCTTTTCATTTGCTCTCCTCTATGCACTGCCAATAAAAGCCTATGCATTTCTAAGGAGTAAGCTCATTTTTCTGGCATATATAAAGGGATATCATTTGCTAGATGATTCATTAAAAGACACAGAGAGATTTATATTTAATTTTGAACTAATTTTCTAATATAATATCCACATTCCACAATTTCAGTTTATTCTTAGTGGGAAAGAGATGAGAATATGCAAAATTTCCCATGATTTCATTTTACTGCAGGCCTGGAATCTCAACACATCTGAGACTTGCACTTACTGCATCAAGATACAATAACTGAAAGAGCAGTACCCATCTTGAACACTGCCACACTGACTTACAGAATTGTGCCCTTGAGAAAAAGACTGTGAGAAAAATGGAGAGCCACGCAGTGACAAAAATGAAATAGAACTGTCATCTGGCAGTTCTTCATAGTCCATCAAGTAAAGTATTATAGATATAAGAAGAGCCACAGAGTGCTTGGGCAGAGGTTGTTAAACCACTACTCCAAGGGCAGGTCACTGCACATTGCTAAGATTGTTAGTAAAAGATAAACCAGTTTTCACTATGAAACTTGACATTGCCAGTTTTGAGCCTCACCTTTAGTACTGTACGCTTGCAGCTGGGGACACAGCTGGATAAACTAATAATACAAGAGTTCTCACTGATGTTTAGAGCATTTCATATTGAAGAATCATAGTTTCCTTATAAAATAAGGGAGTTATAAAAGAGTTCTCACTGATGTTTAGAGCATTTCATAGTGAAGAATCATAGTTTCCTTATAAAATAATGTGAACTTGATTTTCATGGTATTTTACCTACATTTTTATCCATTAATATATTCTCTGTAAATTTGTCCCTATCTTAAAAAAATAATCAGTATCTTGCACAGTGAGATTATTTCTTTTGTAAGTACAACCTAAAAGGTCACCCCAAAATGTGATTAATCCCAAATAACCAAATTTTAAGTCCTGATCATGAGATTATCTTCAAAAAACAGTAACTTTTAAAAATTAGTATATTTTTTTATTTGCCACCTAATTTCAAAACATTTTGCATAACCTTGATCATGGTTCTCTTTTCTTTGTAAGGATAGGATTGGAAGCTTATTTAAAAAAAGATGAAAGTTGTTTTTCTTCTGCGCTCTCATGTCTCAAAGAGCTAGTCACTTCAGGTAGTATGAGCCCATATGAAACACATGATTAAATCATGAGAGATGGCAACAACAGAGAATGTGCATGCCTCTGATCTGAATGAAGAAGGAAAGACACTGGTCAGCCTTTTCCTCAGACAGGTAGAATCCAACAAATACAAGATGGAGATACACAGAAACTCTTGCCTTTAAGCCATACATGAATCAGAATTGCCATATGCAGACAGGACCCTAATTCTTAGAAATACAACGTTCTTCTAGTTACAAATGAAGCTATTGATTTTCAGCAGCTCTAAAAATTCAATCCCTCAGAATTTTACAGGGACATTGGTGGATGTTAATGTAAAGCAAAGTACCTGGTCTATTGCTATAGCAGAAAATGAAGTGCTGAAAACTATGCCTGGTTACTAAATACTGTAACATTCCCAAAATCCTGGTTAATTTAACTGTGTTCTGTCTAAATGTAAGTGTGCTTGTGGTTCTCTACTAGTTAATCTTGGTTAATATTTTGACACTCAGGCATAGTTTAAAAAATTGAAGAAGCTATGCCATTACCCTGTTTCTCCTCTTTTATTATGAAGGGTTCTGTTAATTTTTATCATGAAACCGGGTAGGAATTAGAATTTTAAAAATACAGCATACTCTAATCTGGCAATAGAAACTGCTATGTCCCTATGTATTATACCCCCAGAAAGTGAGATAAATAGACACCAATAGAGGTATCACACTTACAGGCATGCAGTAAGTCTGTTTTCAAGTTCATATGGGGTTTTCTGTTGCTTTGGGCTTTGTGGTTTTTTGGTTGGTTGGGGTTTTTTTGTTTGATTTTTGGTTGGTTGCTTCTTTCCCAAGAGAATATAATAAAATCAAAGACCAAGAATTCTGCCATACATATTCTGTAATTTTGATGAAAATCAAAATTATTTTTAGCTAACCAAAGGAAGGAACAAGAGATGAAAATATCCCAGCAATCTGATATGTCTCTCTGGTACTCAAATGCCGGTGTAGTTAACTAGTTATTATGTACTTAGTATTCAGCACACACACTTAGAACCAAAATGTAAATATTCCTGTATTAATGTCTGTAAGGGAGATTTGCTAGGGCTTAGTAATGTTCTTTTTATTATCCTACCTTTGAGCCCTCACCTGATCATTCACAGTGAGCTGGTCATACCACCATTAGTGCTTCAACATTGTCTGAATCAAATCAGATAAGTGGTGTGTCTGGGGTTTAGCTATATTCTAATTATTGTCCTCTGCAGAGTACATGAACCTTAATAAGGCTGCTAGCTATCATCATTCTTTTAGCTAACCTGTTGGAGCACAAGTTCTCATAAGGTTGGGATCTATTTTTCCCTTTCTCAGCTACTTCAATAACAGACACCCTCTATACGTATGTCGAGATGGTCTTTCTCTCAAAATTTCTCTAGTGCAATTGTTTAGATCTACTTGAAGTTAGAAGTAAAATCACATCATCAATATTGTAGCACAATAGAGCATGCACTTAAGTTACCATAAGATCTTGATTTTCATACTATGAACTTTCAGAAAGAGCCAAGATAAAAAGTTTACCATGGGGACATTGCAAATATTAACAGATTGAGTCTGCATTTCTTTGCAATGTTTTTGTACCTGCATGACACTAAAATGATGAAAAGCAGAGAAGAGAATTCAGCTTCTGAAAAAGCAGTTTCTTCTTGATTCTTGAGACCTCAGAACTCTCCTGCTTCTACTGGCAGTTTGATGTCAGTGCACAAATAAAGAAGTGTTTGAAAAAGTTGTGTATTATGTATAAACAGCCCAGAGCACGGAGTATGAAATGCGTGAAAAGAAAGAAGCCAAAAATCCTATGGTAGGTCAAGTTTTTCCTTTCTCTCTTTCCAAAGCCCGGTAACTATTGAGTTACTTCAGCAACAGATCAGTATCGTTATCAATGGGAAACCTTCAACTTGCACTAGTTTCTAAAGTTGGACTAGTGGAACTAACCATGAATGAGCAGGTAAAATATTTTGGTTATATTCCACTTAAAATTCTATTAGGCATTTAAGTAAACTCATTATTGCCACAAAAGAATTAGGTCAATTTTATTTTATGAGGTCAATTTTATTTTATTTATGACTATTTTTTTTAGTCGAAGTCTCACAAACAGAACTGTTAGGCCATAGTATTAAAAGTATTAGAAGAAACTACCATTTCCTCCCTTTCTGGTTGATGATCAAAAGCTATGTTATACTACTAAAAAAGGTAAAGAAAATTAGTGAAAAAGATTCTGGATTGAGAGTTCCAAGTAAATGGAACTTTTCATCAGGTATGAAAAAGTCATGCAAATCTCACAGAGTAAGGCAATTTCAGAAAAATCAAAGTCCTAGACTCCTCCTTTTGGCTAGCTCCAAGAGGCCACCTGCAGAGGACTTTAGGTGACCCCTGTTCAGTTCTATCTTGAGGGTCATAAATATTCTAGCACATTACAGAAGTGACCACACAGAGCCTATTCCATGATCCAACTATTATCTGAAGTTAAGAATGTTAATATTTTCATTACATTTAAAAAGAAAACTACATTTACTCTGTTGTTATGTTTGGAATCTTTCTCTTGCAGGCTCTGTTATATTTAGAATTTCTTGCATTAACACATTAGCCACAGCATAGGTCAGGGGAAAGATTCAACATAAAGTTATAAAGTTTGCATATGGTGGTCATTCTGGGTGTGTGGATGACTATGTGCTAATTTCTGTCAAGAGTAACACACTCATGGAGTTCAGTCCCCACATGTCATGATCACTGCTTTTATTCAAACAATTAATTTTATCTTCAAACTTTTTGGTTTATTTTGCATTATTGCTTTGAATTTGATACAAATTTTAGTTTTAAACCTGCTTTGACAGTTTCCTCCTACTTTAAATAAAGAGTCATATTATACCAAGGCAAATCACTAAGCCTCCAAAGAAAATTAGCACAAAAATTTCATATTTATAGGCAGTTTCTTTGAACAATTACAGGTATTGGTCTGAAACTTTATAACAAAAATTATCAAAAGGTCTTCAATTTATTTGCCATCATCTAGCTGGCGAAAAGATAGGCCTTGCACTTGCACTGTTCTTTATTCTTCCGTGAACCTTATGTTTTGGTCTTGATTAACATAATGTTATGCTGCTTCTGTATGCTGCCTATCAGTGGAATCATTTCACACTTTTCTTTTCTTAAACATTTCCCTATCATTTACACAAATAGCTTTGGCTCTGCCATGTGAAAACTGTCACTGTGGCTTGGTATTCTTTTATGGTTCCCATAACTTCATCACCTGGATAATTTCTGCTACTCTCTTGGCCTTTACATAGCTGACAGTGATTGTGTAAGTATTCAAGTATTTCAATAGGGGATGAGTTCTTCGTATACTTTAAAGATGAAATTTTATCTGATCCTTTAAGGGTCTTACCAACACTCATTTCTAATGGCCTTGCTCAAGTTCCTTGTATTAGGCAAAGTAATGTAAGGCGCAGTCCTTCAAGCCTTCTTTACTCAGTACTTCCATTCTGCTAACTAGGAATGCTGGCACTCTTCAGCCATAATGTGTTCTGTCTACTACTCAACCCCTGCACCTGCCCAGAAAAGTAGTCATCCATGAAGAGAGCAAGAAGCCAGAGCGGGCTGCTTAAGTTTAGCTGTTCAACTGTTATTCTCCCCATTTGCACTGTGGGAATGAAGCTGGCTGCCAGTGAGTCCTTCAGTCAACATATGCCTAAGCTTTCCTGGAGAAACTCCAGTACAGGCTCTTGGTATTATCCAGATCATCTGACTCAGGGCGTCAAGTGTTTTGACTTGGTTTTGTCATAGGATTCTTCTAAGACTAGCCAGAGGACATGTTGATAGTATCTTAAAGAAAGCATTTACCCAGGCAAGAGACTAAACTTAATCTGTCTGGATCTTTCTGAGGGACAAGCGAAGAGTTTAGAAGCCAACAAGTTTCTTTCCTCTGTCTAAAAGCATGAAAGAAGATTCCAAGATGTAATCACTTCTTGTCAGATACTCAAATGTCTGTGTCTTAGTTTTGCAGTGCAGTATTGACTGTGCACTTACATGTGATTTGTTTCTGTATGCACAAATGGGAAGAGGCCAATCAGGATCTTCCCACATTTGTCCTGCAGTTTATAATAACATAATTTCTCCAGACAAATTTTCACACTGATAAAGTAAAAAAGAGGGTTATTTATTTAAGGAGTGGCAAGGATGAAGGAAAAAAAAGTTTACCTTTGAGATAATTTTGCAGCTCTAGTAACATATACAATATGACCACATCTTTTGGCATGATCAGGTACTGCACAGTTATCTACATTATCTTGTTAGGACAGTTATATTCTCTCATATGACAATGACTTGCAGTATGTAGTCACTGCCTTCTGGGGAAAGGGAAAAAACCCAGCAATTACCGTGCAATACTCGAATCTGCCTGCCAACAGCAGAACAGTGATTTGTGAGACACATCAAGAGCTTCTGGCAAGATCAATCTAGTGAGATCTCTCTGATAGAGGAATAATGAGTTGACAAAGACCAATGTTCAGTTGGGCCCAAGTCCAATAAGATTACTGTACAGCATCATCAATATTGTCTGTGTTTGGAACTGACACAATCAGAATGGAATCAATTGTATTTTCCACAGCACTGTCACACATGATTTTTAACTTTGGCTCACAGCAGTGCAGAGGAGCTTGCAGATGTTGGCAGATTTTTGCTAACTTATGGGATGTCATTATTAAGTAGGAACTGTGCACTACAGTAATTTGTGACTCTCTGTGTTCCATCATATGGTCTCTGTGTTTAGGAGGGGAGAGAAGGAAAAGATGCAGTAGCCGGAGGGATTTGTCTGTTATCACCCTCATTTTACTGTGATTGTTGAAAATACCATGTGATCCTAAAGGTGCAGATTGTTTTTCAATGAAGGACTAATTTGCACTGTTTAGAAAAGTGCTTTGGCTCAAACATAAGCAAACGTCTCTATTTAAGGGGAAAAAAAAAGAAAATATTTTGATTCTTTGATAAAAGATTTAGGATACAGATGACCCCATTTGTGAATCATAGATGCTATCCAAGGAGTTACAATCTATATTAAAAAATATTTTTGGAAGTAATTTTTTCAGTCTTGCAACTGCTAGAGTTAAACGCTCTGTCACAGAAATCTGTCACCTGTACATGCTGAATAATCCACTTACATATCTAGGCATTTTTGCATACAATATAACTTAGTATATGCCATAGTAAATAACTAATAATATGTTAGCTTGTGAACTAATTTAATCTAGACTTTTAGTTATGAACTAAAGATTAATAGTTCTAAGATTAATCTTATTAGCTCCTTATGATATACCAAATTTCAATTTAATATTTTTGCAAAAGGAGGAGACAAATAAAAGGTGAAGTATCTTCTTTAAACATGTAGGGCCTCTTTGGATGCTAAAATCTTCCTTTTTTATCCCCTTTGTTGATAACATTATCTCTATTATTTTTTTTTTTGTGCAGTGTGTATGTTTGTTTTTGAGAATGGGATTTTAATTTTCATGAAAAGTAAATCTGAAAACCTTAAAGACAGAAGTCACATTTTGATTTGTAAAACACAGTAACACATGCATCACAAGGATAGTTTCCGTATGTCAGCATAGCAAAATTAATTGATGTTCACATAAAGTTGTTTTGATACACTTTGGTGTTTGTTTAATAAGAAATACTTCAAACAGAGGAGTGGACTAGTGTTAATGAATATGGTATTTAATTTTACTGTAGTCAAGAGTTTGAGTTTGAACACCAGAGATTAATGACTTTATATGACACTTACTAGAAGCTAAAAGGCAACAAACTATTTCACAGATATTCAAGAGCAATCAAATAATAGTAAGCTTTAGCCACCATAAATTTGGTCAGAAATTGAATCAGTATACTGAAAATGAACTTTGGGAGATCCATAGTACCAAATAATTTCCTTGAACCTTTCTAGTTCGATAATGCTACTTATCATATCAGACTCACTTTTTTAGTGGTATTGCTTCTGTGGTTTATACTGCTTTAAGCAAATGTAAGGAAACTCCTTTCTGGGGAAATTCCAGACAAACGTTTAGTGTCTCCAGCAAAATGAGAAACTTCCCACCCAAAAGAATTACAAAATAGGACTAAAATGCATTTACACTTAGTAGTATAGTATAATTAATGTAAACACCTGTTTATCTGAAACCTCAGCCATTCATTGGGATATGTCCAAAGAAAGGGAAGCAGCTGACAGTACACAGCTGTATCTCTTATATACTTTCTTACTTACCACACCTTTTTTCTGATTTCTGTTGCCCTGTTTTTACAAAGTTTAACTGAAAGATTGTTTAGAGGTTCGGATAGTTAAAAGGCACATTATGTTTTCTGAAAAGTATAACATAGCACATAACTTACTCAGAATTTTTAAACATAGGAGATCTTCAAAATTTATTCATAGCAAATTTCATCTAATGTAGCTTTTTAATTAAAGATAAAAAAATAAAAATCAGT
Source organism: Dendrocincla tyrannina (assembly GCA_035047865.1). Lineage (NCBI taxonomy): Eukaryota > Metazoa > Chordata > Aves > Passeriformes > Dendrocolaptidae > Dendrocincla > Dendrocincla tyrannina. The sequence continues at coordinate 33,471,173 of JAWWMP010000165.1, forward strand.
TTACTTTTTAAAAACACAGCTAAATTTTCTCTAGTTAATAAAAGTGCAATGCTACAGAAGTTAAAGAGGACTTATACAACTTTCTATATATTGCATGATGCAACTTAATAATCATAGCAGTAACACATTCTGTGCTTAACATTCACATTGATATCCATTTTTTCTCAGCAGATCTAAATGAAGTTTTGTCACATACTGAATCTTCCTGATACACAAAACATGACAATTGTTTCACTGAACATGGAGGTTATGCAAACTTTCACCAGATCTGAAGGTATAAAGACTTCACTATTATCTATCTGACTGAAACACAAGCCAAACAGGAAAGTGACAAGAATAATATCTGCCATTTGGGAAACATTTGCATGAAGTGCCTCCAGAGTGAGGGTGGGGGTTTCTTTGTGGGTTTTTTTATTTTATTTTTCATCTGTATCTTGGGACCATTCCCTTTAGCTGAAGGTGTTCCTTTCCCCATACCTTGTATTCACTCTCTGGCTAAGTTATTAAAAACAGCTTCTGTGTTACATCTGAGGAATACTTCAAATAAGACACAGTTTACCAAGTATTTAAGCAGTGCACCTAATTTAAAGGATGACTGCTCATGCTGGGGGAAGTTAGGGATGCTGATGTCACTTGCTGAATTGGGGCCTAATTATGGTGTTGAATAACAATCATTTATTAAATTTATTTTCCTATAGACTGCATGTGGCCCCAGATAATAATAAATTTATGAGTACTGATTGCATGTTACAAACAACTCTTTTCTGTTGTCAGATAATGCTGTGATTAATAAGTGTCTTTTCTATCAATGCCTGGACTTTAAACAATAAATAAAAATGTACAATCTGGTTTTTTTAAAAGGGTTTTTTTTGAGATTCAACCACTCTTTTTTTCCTATTCTACTGTAACATAGCAAAAACCATTTTTGTTGTGTACATAGAATGTCTCTTTGTATTGTTATGATGTATATATCCTTTATTCCATTTTGCTGTTCATCAGTCTCTCCCTTTTCCCCCCTTTTTTTTAATGTGACACCTCTGAGCTGGTACCCATGGCAACACCCACTAGTAGGGGTGATCCTATGAAGTCTCTGCAGCTCTCCCCATCGCTCAGTTCTGACAATGCCAGTCATTAATACAGCAGTGTCTGCCTACTCACATCTCTACAGGTCCTCTTCTGGTCTTTCCTCCTTCCAGCAGTAGCTGCCCTGTGTACAAAGATCCAAAAGATTACTGTTAATGATTTTCCATTTGTTTAAAACAGCTCGGGCTGGCAGCTCTGTATAATCCACTCTCAATGGCACTGCCACATTAAATTATAGAGCAACCACTCTGTGAACCAGTTTCCTGAATTTCAAAATTCAGCTCTGAGCTTGTTCAGTACCTTAATTTTAATAATAAAATAAAACAATATTAGGAAAATCAAATAAAAATTACTATTGCGTAGGTCTCTATTTTATTTATAAAGCTAGATCCCAAACTATAGAAATGTCCCAAACATTTACAATGAAATTGCTTCTGGTTTTCACTCTATAAGATGTTGTTGTAGGTTATTTTACTAATGAGCAATATGTTGTAGTTTAGCATCTTGCATGTATTTTGACTAATTCCATAAAGGCAGGTCTAAGCTGATGTACAAGGGAGCTCAACTTCCTTTCCAGCAGAGGTCTTGAGCTGGACAGCTACACACAAGACAGATTTCATTCTGAGATTAATCTATAATTGAGATTTTCAAATGAGGCTAAAGGGGTTATGGACACAAATCCCACTGAAATACAATGGAAATTCCCTCCCTCACTCCCTTAGGTGTTTCTGAAATTACTGCTTCAATTTTTAGAGTCAAATCCAGGATGGAAGAATTATGTTTTGCTTTCTGTGGGTTACAACTCATGCATTTAAATGGCGTCAAGTTAAGCCTATGACATTGTATACTGTCAAACACTTAATGTAAATAAAAAAGTGTTTATTGCAATTAATGGAAAGCTTTTAGATAGTTTCAGCCTTTCCATGTGTATCATAATCTGTATGTGACTAGGTAGATATAAATTTTTAGTACAAATGAATCAATTTAGTGTTATTCAAGATCAATTTAAATCGTTTCCAAGGGATCATGCATAAGTTTCTTTTTGCAACTATGGAATTTGATGAGACCCTTTTGTTAAGATGTGTATTTGTGGTGATATCTGCAGCTGTATCCATTGAGATAAAAAAACACAGACACACTAAAAAATCCTGGGAATGGCTGAGGGATTTAAACCCATACACAACCTATAAAGTGTTTCAAAGCATCAGATAAATGCCTTTCTAAAACATGGACTTGCATTGGGCCTCTAGTTGATCTCCAAAGACCTATTCATTTTAAAGAATACAGTACATAAAACTTAGTTAAATTTTTCTATTCCAACTCCACAAAAAATTGATGTCCTTGTACCAACCTGTTCTTCCAAAATATTCCAGTATATATTTTTTTATCAATAAAAGTCTACAAAAGGTTTCCTTCAGGTGATATTGTCAGAAAATATTTAGGCCATTTCTTCAAATTTAAGATAAGTCCCTATCTTGACAATTTGGCTTCCAATCACAGTGGGGGCAATCTTTTTGACTTGATGATTTGGTTGGTATAATTTTCAGACCATTTGGATAAATGAGTAGGAAGTGAAAGACAAAAATGAAAGCAGTATTGGGCTAAACTTGCCAACCAATTTGCTGGGGGATAATTTGTTGCAACAGTAAAGAATAGAATTTATTCTGTATGTAATCACAAAAATATCAGCCATTCGAATAAAAAATCCCAAGTTTCAATTTATTCTGAAAGGAAAATTTGAATCTGCCAAATGCAGTTAAAAATCTATTTCAGTCAGGGTGAATGTTAATGTATGTTCAGTGTTTTAGGTCCAATATAGGTTGGACCAATCCAATGTGGTATGATCCATTAAACATTTGTTAGATATAAACTTTTCATTTGTTTGAATGTGCAACCTGAACTGTACATTCAAATTTCAACATCCTATATAGAGCCACATGTTGAACTCACGTACACGTGTGCATCTTGGATTGACTGCACAGTTTAGGGTAGACATCCATGGTAGGGACATACAGCTTTAAATTCATCTTAAAACAATCAGAAATTTGGGTAGGATTTCCCACACTTCACATACCTGAAGCTGTAAGAACAATGTCATATCATGGTAAATCCAGCAATTATGCAATATAGTTTTTCAGCATGTTATCTCTGAGATATAAGTTGACACTAATATTTGTCCTGGGAAAGAAGCTGGCACCTCTTTCTAGATATGGAAAAGATCTAAGGCTGCTATGGACTTGAGTCAGAACATTTTTAGCATGATTATCTAGGATCATTTATGCATCTGAAGGGTCAAAAAGACTTTCATTTATGAAATATAGACTAGTACTTCCTTACAACAAACCTTAGCAAGTATCATGAAGGCAAATTCTATTAATTAGTTCTATAAATGTGATGCGTAAATAATAAACAACACTTTTTATTTAAACATTTTTTTTTTCTCAGTAGCTGCATCAACTTAGAAAAATCCTATTCCTTGCACCTGGTTTTCATTTTAAAGGCAGAGAACCAATTTTGAATTTTTTTCATAATGAAATTGAATTGGACATCCCTCATAAATCTTGTAACTTTAGTGGACATTACTCATTCCACCGTACAGCATGGATGGATGTTTCAGAGTTTCCCAGTCATTAAAATGAAAGCAATCTCAATATTACTTTCCTAGTAGCCAGACCCTTACTCTTGGTGAGCAGTGCCTTATTTTGTAATAGGTCCTATTGATTTCAGTGAAACTATTTGATTTCTAGAACATTGCTAAACAAAAGCCAAAGTGGTAAAGTCTGTCCTTAATCCCTTTCAACGTTTTCATAAACACATTACAAAACCTCATTTTTTACATCTTTAATATGTATGATTCCATTAATCAGCATCTAAACACATGTAGACCAATGAAAAATCTTTGATGATAACATCACACCTAGAGATTTAAAGATATATGTATATAAGAACTTCAGACTTTCTGGCTAAAAGAATTTTGGACAAGATAAATAGAATAATTTATTTTACTTTTGTTGCTAGTATTGAGTTTGTCTCCTGTGAAAATTCTACTCAGACGGGTAGTAAGGAAGCCTGTGGCCATACAGAGTATTGGAACTTGCATAACCCAGTTTGTGCTGGATCAGCCATCATATCAGAGATGATTCTTGTACTAGCTTACAGATTGTGTAACACACAGGGTGGTAAATTATGTTCAAGATCAACTTCAAATCAATAGAGGCTTTTTTTATATAATAAGTAACTCATTATATTAGGTGGAAATTAATTAGTTTCAAATTCTGATCAAATGATGAGATTACATCCACATTAATACAAATTAATTTATCATAATGAATGTTAATAGAATTAATTACAGTTATACAGTGTTTCACTGGGTAAAATATTTCATAATGGTCCCTTTCATATTATTGTAGGTTATATGAATATTTCAAAAATATAAAAAAGCAAGAATTACATTAAACATTTTTTATGGTGGACGTATGTCAAAGAACGATGACATGAAATTTGGACCCTAGTTAATGAGCCAAACGAACTTTTGTCCTGTTGAAAACTGGCCTGATAAACTCCCTTAGGCATTCAAAATCTGCTTCTTTTTTCCTAGAAGAGTGACCGGACACCCAAATGCAGTCTAAAATCTAGGAGAGTTGATGTCCTTTTCTGCTTTTTTCATATAGCCTGGCTTACAGCCCCCACGATTCTGGATGCTAAATCATGATATAATGAGTACTGAATTACTTAAGCCATTTCCAATTTCCATAGAAAATGGACTTTAATTCAAAACTATGCCTGGTTAATTAAACATTCCACGATCTAATTTGATCTAATTATTTCTATAAATTGAGATGTAACCAGAGTTATATCCTAAGGTAGAACTGGGCCGTGGTTACACATTTTTACTTTGATAGGGGAACTGACAAGAACTGTGATGTCCTCTCCTATTAACCCTAACCTTGCTGGTCACTTGAATCAACATAGTTCTGCAACCTAAGTGGGGAACAAGGAACTGTATTTTCAAAATGTCAGTCAGGGTGGGGTTTTTCATTTTTTGGAGAGATCAATTTTCCCACAGGCCTTTGAAGGATAATATTTCCCCTTGCATCCATCATGAGTGCTTACAGTTTATAGCAGTGGAAAAACATTTAATGTAGTCCATGTGTCTTACTGAAAAGCAAGTATATGTTTGGTGTCTTTTTCATTAATGATGATGTGACATTTTAACTAAAATTCATTTTTCTCTAAAGATTTTTCTTTTTTAGATCTTCTAAGTCATGCACAATATGATCTGAAACATCTACAATTTTGTTGCATTATGAAAAAAGGGAAAACTCCTTGCTAAGTTATTTTATTTTTTCATATCAAAACCAAAGCCTGGATCTATTTGTTCATGCTTGCAACAATCATTACCTCCTGAAAATAACTGTTAGTCCTTCTTTGCCTACTTTTCTTGTTACTTATCTCATTGAGTGAACTATCATTGTTGCTCAACAAAATCACATTCAGTCAGCCAACATACACATATACTGTTCCTTGCATTAACCATAAAATAATTTCTATCTGAAATCTTTGATGGCAGAGAACCGGAACGCAGATGCTTGCATATCATGCTTTACAAACAAACAAGACAATCTGACAAAGTATTCAAGGCTTCTGGCTGCACTGTCTGAGTTGGTTTAGAGGTTAACAAAATCAATTCCCTGCTACGTGTTAAAAATAAGTAACTAATTTTGAGATATTTGTTATAACTGGGATATTATGACTGGAAAGTAAGGGTAGAAGGCACTCTGCTTGCTGGAAATGCCCACTTGAAGCATGTCCTCACTAATAATTTAGGTGTCCATTTTCAGAGAGGCAGACAATCCAGACCACCTTACATAGCTGCCAAAGCACTCTACCAGTCAATGAAGAGAGAAAGAAAGAATATTCTGAAAAGTTGAAGGTTGACTTAATTTATTCAATCTCCTGTCAGTATTTCTTCATGAAGGTAAAGGCTCTATTGGAAAATAAGGTAGGTGTTTAGTTTTCTATTACATCATTTCAAAATTAACAGTAGGAAATTTTAGATATTTTCATATTTCTGTGATGCAATCTGTTGGGTTTGGTTTGTTGGTTTTGGTTTGCTTTTATGCATGCATGGGTGCTAATCAATTAGTAACTCTGTGACCTACTTCTGAAGGGAGAGCCTCAACCACCAAATCATGAACTCCCTTGGGTGATCACCCTCTCTACTCCTCTTGGAAGACTACATTTTCCACTCTTTTTGATGTCAGTCAGTAATGCATGACACTACCCAGAAGGCAGACTGATTCTTTCCTTGTGCTTGGGAGTAATCTGGGAAATGGCAGAACTGGACGTATAGATCAAGGTCTCTGGAAGTGTGTACAAGTTCTACATTATAACATTATTGGAATAAACAAGGAAGCAAAAAAAACAATTCAGAAATGGAGATGAGAACTTTGATTCTTTTCCTACTTCTTTTCAAAACTATGAAACCAAAAATTGTACTTCCCTTGTCTACTCTTCTCTAGCCCACAAGTCAAGTAATCAAGGCATAACCTTTCTAAGTAGCTCAGTAAGAGGTCATGAATTGACTTCTTTACTATAAACTCTGATTTTAAAAAGGCTTTATTGAAAAGAGTTTATTTTTTCCCTTGTCAATTGTTGATCAGCTCTTAATTTCTTTAAAAAAGGAAGCACACTCTGTGTGACATCAGAAGCTTTAGGAAACTGCAGAAAGCCAAGCTCTTCAGGAGATACAAGTTCTTGCTAGCATTGGTGAAACCAGACTTGTTGTACAAAAAAAGTAATAATTACTGTTGGATTTTTTTTTTCAATAAAGACATGTGGGAACGAAACAAACATTCAAGATATCTTAATATCTGTGTTTGTAATGTGCCTAAGTGTCATTCACAACTATGGATTTTAAACCACTCTGTTAGAGTCAAATTCTTCATGGGCAAATTAAGTAATGTATATAAAGCTAAGTAGTTAATTGATACTATTTTACTTTTATGTATATAATTGTCACCTTTTAAATCTAAGATCCATCTCTTGTAAGATCTATATATTTTCCCAAAGGAGATCAGGTTAAGTTTCTCGTTTTCTTGTAATTTCACAAATGATAAGGATCTCTTCTGATTTCTTACCTTAGAATGATAAAAAGCACTGATTGGAAGAGACCTTGAAGGGTCATCTGGTCCAACCTTTATAAGGAAATTTTATGAAGATCCTTTTATGGAGAAATCCAGAGTAAAGTCCCTCATTTGTGGCTTCTATATGCATATGCATAATCCCTCAGGTTAGGTGACATTCTGAATGCTTATACTGACATAAAATCTCAATTATAAGGTGCCATCTGGGCAAGGCTGTGAACAGATACTTGACCATATAATTTTCATTTTAATTTACTGACCCCCGCACTACTTTCTTGAAATATTTTATTTATTTTGTTTCATTAAAGACAATAATAAACCATTTTTTTACTAATTACATTTTCATAAGAATATTTTATTACTATCCAATAGTATCATAAAGTGGAAATGTAAAGTTCATTTTTTTTCCACTACCTTTTCTTTGTATTTCCACAAGTTGCTCAGTACTTCTTGCAAGGTGTTTAGCACTATCTAGGTGTTCTGATGTCTTAGTTTATAACAATTCTCTTTGCTGACATAAAAGTATTTGTGTGGTAATTTACAAAAAAAATCAATAGACTCTTCAATTAAGATGCATTTACTAAATAATACATACGAAATTTTTTTGAGTGATAATATGCTGTAATATTACAAGGATTTTGCAGGCAGATGAAACAAAGAAGTGTTCAAGAGAGTAAAAAGCTAGAATATAGTCTATACAATGAATTTTGTCAATTAAAAAAAAAAAAAAGACGTAATTTGATGTGGCAATAGCAACTACAACATAAGCTACCTGACCTTGCCCTTGAAATGACCCCAACCTTGACCTGCAGGGACACTCACTCTAGGGATGAGAGATATGTTATTACATGTTATTTTGTTACAAGGCCCCTGCTGAGCAGCAACTGCCAAATGGACTCAATTAAGTGTTTCTTGTGATGTGGATTACTGTCTACTGGGGCGAGTTGATACTAGCAAACATATTTCATTCTCTTAAAGTTTGACTGGATATGAAAGGCATGTGAGTTACTCATTCATGACACTTCAGTGTATGATATATATCTGTTTAGAAAAACCATAACATACATTAGTTGTGCTCTGCAGCCTTTTCTCACTCCTTGTCCTTCAGCAACCAAGCTCTGCTGCCACACTCAAGGATTATCTAGCCAGACCCTACCATCATAAAAGTAAGCTTTCAAAAAGAAAAATTGCATCAAACAGTTGTTGCATTCTGATGAGCAAACTCTTGTTTAACATTGAGAATAAAGTTCAAAAATGTCACAAAGGCAACTCTGCATGTTGTCTGATTTTTCTGTCAGCAAAATTGTATCAGGGATAAAATACTGAACACTCATGAGGGCTGGATTAATTTATTGCTTCTTTAAAACAATGTTACATTGAAACAACAACTGTGTAACATTGTTGGTAAAAATGGTGAATAGTGACTCTCTCTCTGCATACATATATTCTCTGTATGAACTAAACACCCTTTCCCCCTTGCTCTCCACCCCATTTTCACTGTATTTTCTGTATCTACTAGTTTTCTAGAAGTTGTTTTCAGGAGTATCATTTGAAACTTGTGAAAAAATATCTCATTGGCTGCAATGTACTTTCTATCAGACTGCTGCCAAAAGAACACTGAGCAAACGAGCAAGTCATTGCATGCAGAAAGAATACATAAGACTTTCAAGCAAAAATGTTAATCTTATTTTTATATCACTGCATAAAAAGTATTTTTTCATAATTTATATGTAGGAAAAGTAGAAAAATCACTTGAGAATCTTTGTTTTTCCATCCTACCTCTTTCCACCATACTTTTTACCAACAAAATTTTGAGGGTAAGCATTTTACATGAAGGCAGCTGGGAGAAAAAAGCTAGTCCCATGGAATTTAGTGGAGATGTCATTACTTCTAAAAGAACTCCTACTTCTTTCTTTGATGTCTGTGAAATGGGAAGGACTAGACAGCATTCCTTTGGTCCTGAAGGTAAAATCAGGAAACATTACTAGAGGAAATAAATACCTGTGACCGTTCTTTGTATATCACAAATAATGCAAAGCATAAATATATTCTAAACAAAAAATATCTTCTAATTATTGCATATAAATACCTTAAAGGTGGCTGCCAAGAGGATGGTGCCAGACTCTATTCAGTGGTGCACAACAACAGGACGAGGAGCAAAGGCCAGAAACTAAAACAGAGGAAGTTTCACTTCAATATGAGGTAGAACTCCTTTGCACTGAGGGTGGCAGAGCACTGGAACAGGCTGCTCAGGGAGGTTGTGGAGTCTCCCTCTCTGAAGACAGTCAAAACCTACCTGGACACGTTCCTGTGCAACGTGTTCTAGGTGACCCTGCAGGGGGATTAGACTAGGTGATCTCCAGAGGTCTCTTCTAGCCCTAACAATTCTGTGATACTGTTGTTTCAGATAAAAGATATTATTTTGCAAGTTAATTTTTATGCACTGTTTTGCCTAGAACAAATTTCTGCCTAAGTATCTTCTCATGGCTATTAGAAAAGTATTTTTTCAATTGTATTACAATTGTATTACAATTGTATTGTATTGTATTGCTATAAATACATAGAGTTGCCCTTTAATTTTTGGTGTTGCAATAACTTTTGCTTTCCTAAGTGTAGCCTGGATTAAAAAAACAAACAAACAAACAAACAAAAAAACAACAACAACAAAAAGGCTAAAAAGAACAGAAGCTTCTTTGTGATGCTCAGTGTTTTCCCAGGAAGAGGTACTCAACACAATGTTGGAATAGAAACATTTCTTAATGAGTATGACCATTTTGACCACTCACTGTCCAAACATGAACACAGAACTTTATCCTTCTGATTGATAGTGTGAAGATAACACTCAGGCACCCCCAAAATGCCAGGCAGTGGAAGGATTGTAGGAAAATTTATTTCCAGAGTCCAGCACACTAGACTTAAAAGAAGAATTAATCCTAACAGCTCTCCAAACACCAGCCTTGAGAAAGACATGTCCCCTGCTCTTCTCAGGGCTTTTATAACTTCTGGTCCTTGCTCTCTGCAGGGGGCCTTTGACATATTCGTAGACTTATCTTTTTCTCATGCCAGGAAGTGTTTCTCTGGAATGCAGAAGAAAACATCTAAAACTTCCTCTGGTGAACGATCCATCTTCTAGGCAGAAAAGGTTTCTTAAGTGAAAAACTCTTATCTCCTTGAAGTAAAATCTGGAAAGGGTCTTCTACCCTTAAACAACCACTGAAAAAAAGTATTTTGTCTTCTTTTTAAAAAGACAACTGACCCACCAATGAGAAAGGACTGGACTCTGTTGCTCTGTCACCATCCTTTCCTCTACAATGGTGTGTAATCAGAAGTCCAACATTAGCTATATGCTGCTTTATTTCATATCTCTAATTATCTCTTATACTTTCTTAATCAATGATAAGAAACTGAATCAGATGAATCTGTTCTTTTCCTGTGCTATCTCAGCAGTCTAATGTTTGGACTAGTTTTACTGCAAAATCTAGGAAAAACAGGGTGGTTCAGACCATTTGAATTTAATTTGATAATTGGTGTTCCTATGACTTCATTCAAAGTAATGTCACCATTCACTTTTACAGACCTAATACCTTGACAAAGAATTACATGATGTGTAATAAATCCTTTCTATTAGTGTATCTTTGTCCATAGTTCAGAAACTTGTAGCATAATTCCACAGGATACAAACAGGCAAACATTGCTTAGAATAACTGCCTCAAAGGGAGATGGAGAGGAAGCAACAGAATCACATGGGAAAATTCTGCATTTTTAGTATATGTAATTCTTTTCTGTTTTCAAAAATTCTAAATTAGTTTAAGAAATTTTAAAGGAAGAGTATTACACAGTCATTATGTCAAGTGCAGTAACAGCTTTCTTTACAAAATGACCAGCGATAATTGCAAACAATTTATTCAAAGTACTGAGCCGCATCATGCAAGTAAAAATGTAGAGTTGTAGCCTTCTCTGCAGAGTGCTATTGCTCAGTGTTTCCTCTTTCCTGGGTATTTGAAACAGAATTTCATTATCAGAACATCAATTACTTTTTAAGAATCCGTGACACACCAAGCTTAGCAAGTAGTATAGCTCCTTATCACACTACTGAGCCTTGAAAGGAGGAAATGCCAAAGAACAAGAAAAATATTTTCTATTCAAATTTTGCACAGAACTTCACAGGTTTTTTCCTTTTCTATCTCTGTTACAATTAATTTCCCATGCCCTTTTCTTCACCTATTCCTTCCAGTCCTTTTGGCTTTGCAATCTATGAATGCTAGATTTTTTTTTCCTTTTTCTTTTTAATTTCTCTATTTAGCCAATATGTGGTAAGATTCTGGTAGTGGGAGTGGGGTTGCTGCAGTGGTGGCTTCTGTGGGAGAAGGTCAAGGGGTTGTCCTCTGTGCTTGAAATGGCCAATTCCAGAGAACTCAGCAGCAGACCCACCATGGGCCAAAGCCGAACAGAGCCTGTGGTGCCTGTATGAAAACGGAAGGAAACACCACGGGCAAGGGAATCTGGGAACAGAGAGAGTGAAAGCAAGCAAGAGATTGAGATTAAGACTGAGAATGAAAATTAAATTGGATTTTAAATTTAAATTGAAAGAGAGAAAGAACTAGAAATACAGTGAAAATTGAACAATGGAAGAGAAAATCAAAGTCAGAGAATGCTTCGTAGTGGAGCAGGTACTCTCCTAATGGGCTGCAGTTCTTTGGAGATTATGTTTCCCAATAATTAGAAGAATCTGTTGAAATCAATTGAGACTAAATTTATTCATTAAAATTATCCCAGTGTAAATAATAAAAAGGAAAAAAACTGTCTTGCAACTTTATTATATGTGGCTATCTTTTAAGGTTAAGGCTACCAAGGCAAGAATGATTTCTTGAAAACAAAGATGACTTATTTAGGACAGGTGAAACATGTTTTGGAATAATGTCAGTTGAAGGAAAAATTAGAATGTTAGAAACATTAGAAAAGGTTATTTATTTTTTCATGCACCTAACCTCTTTGGCTTTTTCTGAAATACACCTAGCAGCTGCTTCAATTGCTGTTGTCTTTATCTCTGTTGTAAAAGAAGCAAATAATTGCTTTGTGGCTTGCACAATCTCAAACTAATCCTTTGCAAGCATGAGGACAGTTTAACCCTAGTGTGCATTTTAGATATCTATGCTTATAATGAAAACAACTTGAAAAACCTAACGTGCACTCAAAAGGGAAATTAGTATAACTGCTGTTTAGGCCCTTCCCAGCTTCAGGATAACTGTTAATTAGGTAACATATTCTGAAAGCCAAGAGAGATATTAAGATCATATGATTTTTGCTCTTGCATAATATGGAATTGAGGTCCTTCTTGAATTAATTCCTGCATAAATTAGGATGAAATATATAGAAAAACATCCTACCATGGCTAAAATACTTACTGTGATGAGGACTCCACTTTGACAAAAAATTCCCATGGGTGACTACTCTGGTTAGACGTGATTTCTTATCAGCTGGAATTTAAGTCAAAATTAGATGTGTTAAGTTGTGTCATACTTGTGTACCATGCTCAAGTGAGCTCATGTTAAATTTCTACTTACCATGTAGTTTTGGGGGTTTCAATAAATAAAGTATGGTCATCTAGTCACACTTTTAAGCATTTATTTTGATAAGCTAATTAGATTGGCATCACTAAATCCTCATTGGTAAGGCACATTCAAAAACAATTTAAATATTCTCATGGTGCTTCTCAAAACTGGATTCTGGGCTTCAGAAGTGGCTGAAATTTTCAGTAGTCACTGGAAAAGCATTCAAACCAAGGGAAGTGTGTTGTTGCTTCTGTCCATCATTTCCGTCTTCACACTATCTTAGCCTTTGTGATGATAACAATGCATTGGAGGTTCTTATCTCAGTGAAATGTTCAGTGTTTTAGCACTGTTTGTACTCAAAGCAACTCGTGAAAGTTGTCCCCTGAAATGAACAGGGACCTCTTCAACCACAACATATTGGTCAGACCCCGGATGAACTTGAGCTTGAGTGTTTCCAGGGATGGGGTCACTACAGCAAAGGTCAGAACAACTTTGTGAGTTAAGAGAGAGAGACAACAGAAGCCTCTCCCTAAATGTCTAAAGAATCAGGAGCTAATATGTACCAATTAAGTGGTTTCACTCTGGAGCAACTCTAAGTGCCGGAATTGGGAAAGTGATCAATTCCAACTTTTTGCCTACCTGAGAAAGAAATCAAAAAGCCCTAGAATGCCCAAGAGATAGATAAGAATTTCTCTTAGAAACCATAAGAATGTAAATAAGTTATTGCTGCTTCTTACAGTGTTCAGAGAAACTTAGATACTTCTGTATATGAAAGGACTCTAGTAAAGAGGTACCTGACTTGGATGGCTTTGCTTCCCACATAGGCCCACAATTCATTAGATAATTGTATAAAGTACAGGACAACATGGTTGTTTCTACTGTTGTTCTACTGTACATGGAATTTCTAATAATTTGTGATGCTTGCACTGTAATGCAGAAAATATGCAGTTCATCATCCTGCATAGTTGAAGATGGTAAGACTAAATAATAGAGCAACATTCTGGTCAGTGATTGGCCCGGTGCTTTACTAATTAAACTATGCTGCCTTTCAGTAAGAGCAAGTATTACTAATTGAAATAAGAATAGGACAAAAATAAATGCCACTTTTGGTTTTTATCAGAATACTGGCATATCCTATGTTTGCAAAGCACAATAAAACAGGCAAGTTTAGAGGAATTACACTGATGTTCTTTTAGCAAGGTCATGAGAATCTGAACCTGAGTGTTAATCCCTAGTCCAAAAATTCCCTTTAATTAGCTGTGTAAATGTAAAGTAATTATGTTTATATGGGGAAAGACGAAAGTCTAAACCGGGTTTTCTTGTCACAAAATGCCTTATTCCCTTAGTTCTGAACCTGCATTTAGTATTGTGAATTACTCTTTTAATGAACATTCAGCTTTATTTACTAAAACATTTTTGTGTTTTCAAATTTTTGTAAGGTAAAGTTCTGTAGCTGCTTTTTATTTTTATTAAGAAAAAATCTCCTTAGGTTGCACAGAAATCAGTATTTATTATACTCAAGTCACTGTGATTTTTTTTTTATTTCTTTTGTTAGCTGCAAAGAAAACTTTATATAAGGATGAACTACTTTCCTGTTAATTATTCTTGTATCCTGTTTTTTCCATAGTCTATTTGGTGGCACCTGCTGATTTGACAGTCATAATGCATCACATTATAAGCTGCATCTAGTTTTCTAAACCCTCACTGTATCCTCTTTGTGAAATTTTAAACGGAAATATTTGCTAACTGTTGTTCAGAGAAACAGTTGCTCATTATTTGTTCATAATGTTGTTCATTATTTTTGTGTTAACTCCTGGAATATTGTGGAAAAATGGAGGAGCAACTCTCCCTAGTGTCAATTCTCATTTGACATTAGTTGCCGCATTGCAAAAAGTTGCAAAATCAACAAATGAAGGGTTTTGTTTCATCTCATGGTAGAAGAATCTGTAGATTGTCTTAGACAAGGCTGAAATCTACATTTCCTGATACTTAAAGATTTAATGAATTGCTTAAATGTGTGTCCCTTACTTGTGCTTTTCACTATATAACATAAAGTTCATAAAAATAAATCAGTGTTGGTAATCCAACTACAGTCAACACTGTAAGGCATCATTTTAAGTCAAAAACATGTGAAATAATGATTGCATTTGCCTGGAATTATATTTATAAAGGATGAAATAAGGCCTGTTAAATCTGACTATTCTTTTGTCACCAGATACTGTTGCATGTTTCCACATTCAATTTAAGTGAATATATTAATTCAAATTTGATTATTTCAAGACTTGAAATAAGGGTACTTTTTTACTTTCATCTTCATTAGAATCACACATGAAGAGGTTGGTGTAAACATTAGACTCTGTTATGAAGTTGCCCACAGAATGCTTAGAAGGACAAATGTCCTTCTAATTTAGTATTAACAGTATTACTGCATTAATGACTCACTTGTAGCTTGGGAGGTAGAATTCTGAGCTTCTTAGTACTGTTTCCATCAGGATAACACCTGGATAAAGATCAGCCATTGTGGCCACTCATGGCCTTGAAACTGAGAAATGGAAGGGGAAGAAAAGCAGAGGAGTGAAATGCACTGAGAAATGTGTAAGGAAGCAGGATCCAGAAGAAAAAGGCTGAGGGTAATTAAATTAAATTACTCTAATTAAAGTTGCAGGGTGAAAAGGAATACAGGGATAAAGTGCAATGTATGACAGGTAGAGGGGACTGATGGCAAAGGCAAGCAAAATACAGAAGAGAGTGCACAAGTGGAAGCATGTGTGAGAGGAAACTGCATGTGGCTTCTGGATATAGGCATACCTGTAAAAGAAGAGAAGTATGGAAATGTTATATTGCTTTCTCTAAAAAATAAAAAAGAGTTAGTGGACTCCAAGAAGGAATGGACATAAAACTAGTTGACTAAGTATTGTGCATGTTACCTGAAACTTCTAAATTCTGAGAATTTTTAAAGGCTATATGCATCACAGATCTATCTAATACCATTATATTATTTTTGGAAAATTTTGTGATTATCAAAAGGTTGGAAATTTATTTGTGATTTCTGAAAAATTGAGGTTAATGATGCTGTTCAATTTTTTCCTGCTCTAATGTCTTCTTGTAAGTAGTGATTATTTATCAGTTTATGCATGATTAAAGGAGAACTAGCAGTATCACCTTATACAATGTTTTCTTTACAAACCAAATAAGAGGAATTAAGAAGAAAGATGGTGTTTCTTCAGAGAATGAAAGAATGAGGTGCTGTCGATCTTGTTTATCAAAGGATGACCAAAATACATAATATATATTTTTCCTTTTTCTTTTATATATATTTTTTTAATATGCTTGTGACTTCAGTCATTTAGTAATCACATACTTGTTAACAATGAAGAAAAATTGGTGTCGATAAATGCCAGCTGGATAGGTACTTTCTTTTGACTAATAAGACAATTGAGAATTCATATAGGTTTTTACACCTGTATTAAATTTAGGGAGTAATTATACTCTCTAACCCCTAGCAATTTTTTTTCTATGGATAGTGTATTTGCTACCAAAGTGGAAAAAATTGCAACATATTGACAACTGCTGAATTGAGTGAAATACTGTGATACAATCTATGTTTCAGCTTTTTGCTTCTTAAAAAATAACCTGACGAAATTTAAAGATAGCATGGGTTATTCCTGCAGCTAGAGTTTGCAGAATATGCTTCTAAAGCAACACAAATATGAGCCTCCCCCTCAAAATACCTTTTTGTTGAGGAAGAGGTGGCAGTGACAGCAACGCAGATTATGGACAAATCACACCATATGTACTTAATACAAATATATATATATTAAAATCTGTCATGTAAAAAACTAGTCTACTTTCTGTTCCTCTGTTACTTGCAAGTTTTCTTAAAACTTTGTTGAAGAAATTTCCCTTCAATAATTCCTTGGATTTGGGGAGTTTTTCTTCTGACTTCACTCCCAAGGAACACCATGAATTTGAAGGAATCAGTGTTGATACATTTATGGAGCTTTATTTGAGAACACGAGCTTACTGAAAATTTAATTCAGTCAAAAAATATCAAAATGGCTGAAGCAGAAAGGTTTTGTTTCATTTTAGGTCACCCATACAGATTTCCTGCAAGCTAAAATGTACAAGCCATTTAGCCAATGAAAAAACAATGAAAGCATTAAACTATCATTCCCTGTACAGTCATCCCAAAAGCTGGAATCTGTTGCCTAGTAATTCTGACAGATGATTTACACTTACTGGGTGTAACAGTTACCATGTGGTCCTATAAACAACCCAAGGATGGTACATTTTCTAATGTCAGAAGTGGTTTATTTTCCAGGAACACTACCTTGTTGATTGGAAGGGCTCATATATAATTTTGCTAGCAAAGTTTTTCCCTCTTGGACAAGCCCTTTCCTCTTTTCTACTTCATCATCCAGTCTGCCTTAAACAATAATATTTTGCAATTTTTCTCTGATATCTCCATCTTCCCGATCTTTGAAAGAAAAAGCATCTTCTTTTGGCGCACACTTTAGAATTACAATGGCCACTAATACTCTGTTATGAATTATGAAAATACTGTCAGTCAGAATTGGTTGCATTTACCAATTTAAAACAAATTCTGTTTCAAAGCACTTTGCCTGCCATCCAAGGTAATTGGAAAGCCAGTTTGAAAAATCTTCTAATGTGCTTTTTAAAATTGACCAAGGTAGCAGAGGCAGCATCTTAAACAAAATATAATTAATTTCTATCTGTCTAAGTTGATCAGTGCAGGCTGACAGTCCCTCTATATTCTTTGTTTTAATGTATGTGAATTTTTTTCAATAGACTACACCTCCCTTTCATCTTCCTCTTTTCCCTGTGTAAATTGGCACTTTCTGTCTTCTAGGAATCTCATTACCATGTGCTGATTCTCCACTGCTTCACAATAAAGGTGCCCAACTGATGTACCCAAAGAACTGTAGACATCTAGTTTTACCTACTAGAGATTTTTTTCCTTATAAACTTTATGGTTACAATGGCTCTAACATGTCAGTACTTATCTGAATTATCCTAACTCATGGTACCTATTCAACTCTTTTTCATTTTACATCTGTACTCTTTGGTGCTATAAAGTGACTCAGATGTTTCAAGGTGATATAGATAATATTTGATTAATTTCTAGAGTGGCAGTTAATTAAGAAAGGTCCTGAAAGGACCCAATTACATAATTTGAAACTGTAAGTAAAAACAAAACAAAGCAAAACAAAACCCCAACCAACCAAACAAAAAACAACAGCAAACAAACAAACAAAAAAAGCCCCAAAAACAACAAAAAAAACCAAAACACCAAAACCAACCAACCAACCAAAAAAAAAAAAAAAGACAACCCACAAAAATATGAGTCCTAGGATGTACTACTATCCTCACATGCACTTCCTGTGTTATCTTCAGGAGTTTCCAAGTTTCCTTTAACACACTGTGGGCAGATCTCTCCTTATCTTGGCCCTTCAGTTCACCCCACATTGGGTGCCAGAAAGGACTGTCAAGGTTTAAGCTCAGATGGGAATTAAACACCAAGCAGCTGCTCTTTTACCACCCTGCCTCTCTCCCTTCCTCCCCCCACCTCCACCCCAGTGGAATAGGGAGGAGGATAGAAGTAAAACTTCTATGTTAAGAACATTTAATAATGGAAAATAAAGTAAAATACAGCAATTATGGTAAATAGCAATAACGATAACAAAAAGGAAACAAGTGATGAAATGTGCAATTGCTCACCACCCACTGACTGATACCAAAACCACTTCTTTCTGAATCCAGATTCGTCTCTCCTTCTGGGTAACTCATTCCAGTTTACTTCCTGGACATGATGTTCTATGATGCGGAATATCCCTTTGGTAAGTTCAGGTGACCTGTCCCAGCTATGCTGCCACTCACTGGCAGGGCATGAGGCAAGGGAAAAGAAAAAAAAAATCCTTAAGATAAACACAATTTAGCAAAACCCAAAACATCAGTGTGTTATCAACACTATTCTCATTTCAAATCCAAAATACAGCACTGTAACAGCTACTGAGAAGAAACTAATCCTACCCTAGCTAAAACCAGGACACCATCTACATACACAAGATCAGAGTTCCTGAAAATAAACCCTCAAAACCTTCATTACATTTAAATGTGTGCTTCTACATCTGAAACATGATTTTATAAATTTTTTTTAAACCCCTGGAATTATTACAAAGTTTAATCTGCTTTTTTTTACAAAATACATGAGGAATGCCACCAGGAAAATAATTTCTCATCTTCTTTTCATCTTAGAACAACTGAGTAACTCTAATGTAAGAAATATCTGCAGGGCTGATAGTTGTCTGGGTTTCCTTTTTACTGCATTAATGGTCATTAGATCATACCAACCACTTACTAATCTCCAGGAAATGTCTCAGTCCTCTAATTTCATTGCCTAACTAATAACTTCTGCTTTCAGACCAAGTGATTGTACCAATCTAATCCTAGGTTCAGCAGCACATCAATAGCATGTTTTCACTTAATCTTAGACTTCCCTCTGATTGCATACATATTTTAAAATTTTACAAGAATAGTTTCTTTTGTTTGCCTCAGGCTCTTCTTTTTTGCTTTCTTGAAGACATTCATACTTTTGCAAGTGAAAATTAGCTGCTGGTGTAGGACTTCCACAGGGACAAATAGATCCCTTTCTTCTCCCTAGTATTATCCTCAGCTTCTAAATATATCATTGTTTAGGACTTCAGTTTTATCAAGCAAAGCAGATCTGAAGAAAATACAATTAGCAAAAAAGACAGAGTGTATGGAAAGGAGGATTTTTCTAATGTCATTGCAGAACTTGAGAGTTTCACATGCATGTATGTTTTTCTTTCCTTTTTTCATTAAGTTGAAATTGATTCTAAGTATTTTGTTGATTCTAAGTATTTTGAAGTGCACCTTTTGATCTTAAAGAAAAGCTAAAAGCAGCATTTCCTGGGAGGTTTTGGAACTGAATGACATTTCCACAGCTGTATGCTACAGTGCTTAAAACTTCTGTAGTGCTTCTTCTTTATCCTCATAGTTTAAGAAAGCAGTTCTGTTTTTAAGATGCTTCAGGTGAACATCAGGATGTCAGAAGAATATCATGAGCCAGCAAAGGCAAAATAGATAACTACATCAAACTATGGAGGATCTGACAGCACAGAGGTCTTAGTCCATATATTTTAATTTAAAAATATTGAATTTGCCACTAAGTTCGGCAATCTTATTTCAAAATGTTTCATATGAAGTCTCTGAATTAGAACTCAAACTCTGTTTTGCTCTACAGAGGAGAGAATGCTTTATTGGTGCTGATTACAATTAATTAATTTTCTACTCTCATAGGGGAAACATAGCATGCCTATGATCTTTTACGTAACATCCCATAACACTCCTGTTCATCCCTGCTAACTTAAGCCTCAATAGAGTCACCTGGCAACATATGCATAAAGGTGACTGAACATCTTAATCAATACATTTCTGGCTTGCAGTGGTAAAATACAACACAGATATTACGCAACATCCCTTGTTTTACAGGAGTGGTTTTTCACTGACAAACAATATTGTAAGATTTCTATTTTCACCTGGAGTTCTGTGAAGTTCAAGACATTTTATTCAGGTTGCAGTACGTCCTTTTGTATGAAGGTGGAAAGTGGCAGTGATCAAGTTTTAGACAATGAATGTTGTGAGAAAATCAATAATCTGATTAAAAAAAGAAAGCTCAAGAGGCTTCTAACCCTAAAAAGTTGATTTGTTACTTCGTTATATCTCATTGAAAGAGAAAACTATATCAGTCTTTAGATTTACCAGGTGCATTATTCCCTGTGTAGTTTCAAATGTATCAGCAGTAATGAGAAAGAACATCTTTAGGTTAGCCCCTGTTTTCTCCTAATATATATCAGTTAGATCTGTAGGGAGAAATACTCTATACTATATCAGGCAGGAGATCTATAAAACCTGCAGCAACAAGGGACTTCTTTACACTATTTCTAACCCTGAAGATTAGACTGAAAAAATCTTGGTTTCAGACATTTTAAAAATGTTCCTTTCCCAAAAAGACAATGAGAGGGAAAAGGAACACAGCACAGAAAGGAATTTTGTAAGTAAAAGTGTGCAGGGTGTCTGTGTGAGAGAAAATTATTTTAAATGCTAAACATTAAATTAAACTATGAAATTTTTAAAATATTTATTGAAAGTACTATAATGGATGACAAGGGAAACAATGGTTTGCAACTTGAAAGACCAAAAGTAAGATGTCATTTATAACTAGCTAGAGTTTCTAACAAAGCAAAAAGCATAACAGTGGCAGGACGGTTAAGGCGATAATATCTGAGACTTGCTGAAAAAAATATTTTGATTAAGCAGAGTTTCACTGCAAAGTATAGGTGTCTTCTGTACTAGCAGTAAACTTTTTCAGACGAAACTCTGTGGGCTCTTTCAAGGAGCCAGATTTCTGGGGCTTGGTCCAACAAAGCACTTATTTTGGACTTAACTTTAAACATGCAAGTCAACAAGGTAGACTTAATACATATAAGAGCATTGAGTGAATATAGCATTTATCATTACATAGCTCGGTAACTTTTGGTTTCAATAGGATCCTCCTGTGTCTCAAAGCCCTTAATAAATTTAAACTGCTGCAAATCATTAAACTGACTCCATTGCATTTTTACATAATGAATAAGTGTATGTGGGCTACAGTCCAAAACCTCAGAGTATTTAAACACCTACTTCACTTGAATAGTGTGAGCTGTTCGAGTGCCCAGTATCAAGAGAGATACATTACTACTAGGGGAAATTAAAAAAAAAAAAAAAAAAAGACATTAAAGACGACTTGATGAGAGCTATGTTTTTACATAGTGAGAAACTAGGCACATGTGGAATCTTCCCAAAATCAAAAGAATGACAATTCTCATATACATATACATTTTAATATATATACCATAGAAAAGGTACAGAGCACCAGTTCAAGTACCATCAGCATGTTTAAAACAAGTATTATGAAATGTGCGCACATAATGTTTTATTTAATTGTGGTGGTTTTGAGTAATAGGATCTACTAAATTTTACTGATCTCGATACAGCCTCTGGTTTGTTGATTCTTATTGCCTGAAATGGAGAAGCGATACCACACTGTACTTGCCTGAGCATAGAGTCTTTTCTTAAGCACTGGCTCCTGAATGCTGTCTGAGATTGGTTTTAGCTGGGTTGGTCTGATCCTATGTTGCTTTTTTTATTCTATAATCAATAGGACACATGTACACAAATAATTTTGATAAACTGGGCTCAGTAATGTGAAATCAAGAAAGCACAATAAAGCTGAAAGCAGAAAAAACTGATTTTACCAAGATTAATAAAACTCAACATATACTTTAACAATTGACATATCATTCATTTATGCAGATATGAATCAAGAGAATGTTTGTAAGTTCATAGTTACTCATAAGTTAACACAGTCTAAGGAAATACTATGGCACAGTTGGCTGGAATTATAACATGTTTTTGGTGTCTGATCTTCTGTTCAGTGAGGAAGAAAGACACAGTAGTAAGAAAACCCCAAACCAAAACAAAAAAGCCCCAACAAATTACAAAACCATTCATCAAGACCAGAGAAAATTAAACTATACAATAAAACAGAATACCTATTGTGATTGAAAAAAAACACAACAATTACAATGTGGATAATAAACTAAACAAGAACAAACAAAAAAAATATGAAACACATGAAATGTAAAAAAAAGTTAATATGCCTTCAAATCCTATACAGGTATTCTTTGAAGATGAGTGGGTAATTGTAGCAATTGCAAATTGATATATAGTATTTCTGTTCCATGTTAACTTAGCTTGGAAGGAAACACAGGACTTGAGAGGCTTGGCATGATTCTAGATGTGCTGCATTAAGGAAAAAAAGGACCCATTTTTCATGCAAGATAATCTCTGTTGACGAAATACAGTAAACTCTATTACAGTGAATTGAATTGAGCATTTGAGCAAGCAGTAACCTAACTTAAACATGGCTCAGTGAGAAATAATTTTTAAAATTACCTTTGAAATGGAATTTGTTATAAAGTCTATGGGGTGATTTGACTTAAATGGAGTCATCAATATGACCCATCACATAACCCATGTAATGAATTTCTTCATGTACCTTAGTCTCTGAAGAGAAACACATCCAAGGAATATGTCTTATCTACCTAAAGTTTCCCCAGAGACAGCTATCTCTTTGCATGCAAGCATTATTTGCCATAGAATTACCTAGGAAGCTCCAGTTGAAGACGATAATAAATCACAGTGCCATTTCAGAAAGACAATTCAGTTTTGGTTTCATTTTAATTAGTTGAAAAAAATTTAAATCCTCGTGGGAAAATTGGAGCAAAAGAAAAGAGCAAGGCAAAGATTAGCTTTTAGTGCAACAACAAGGTGAAGCAAAATGAGAAGCCCTGCTGGATATCTTGGGAATATGCTTTCACCATAGCTACTACAATGAAAATTGAGCATTACTGTCTTTAAAATATGGAAGGTTCTGCAGCCTTTGCTAGGAATGTCACTGAAGAAATAGGCTACTGTCCCCTGAAAAATGTCTGTGACTTCAGGGAACTACTTCCTATGACCTTCAAGGAAAGCTGGAAACCATCATCTACTACTTAGCAGCATAAAGCTACATTTGCAATGTGCTAGTTTTGGATTGTGCTTCTGCCATTGGGAGAGTATTTTTAGAAAGTTCCAAAATAAAAAGTCAAGTGGAGACAACATAAATGTTATAGTTAAGCAACAGTTCTAACTCCTTTCCATTCGAATTTTCAGTCGGTTCACAACCCAAGTAACACAAGCACTCAGCTTTTTTTTCTTCAGACTTTTTAGAGATTTGGTTTTTTCCTACTTCACTCGTAAAGTCTGGATTGTGTCAGTGTCTAGTAAAGATTGTATAGCGTGCTGTACTTTCCAGAAATTTCAGTTTCTCTGGTGAGACTCAAAATGATGGATTAGTAAAAATTTCCATGTAGAAAAATTCTAGCTGGGCATTTGCATTCAGGTGACATAAGACTCCAATAATGTTTCAATCAGATATGTAACTTATTTTCAGTTTGGAGCTGTAAGTGAGCCATTTTTTGAATGAAGCTTCATTTCAGACGCAACTGCCTGTAGGTGATCAGAGTTGGGGTTGTTCAGCCTGGAGAAGAGAAGGCTTTGGAGAGACCTTATAGCAGCCTTTAAGTACCTAAAGGGAGCTACAAGAAGGCTGGAGAGATTTTTTTTCAAGGGCATCTAGGGGTAGTGGCCTTAGAGGGTAGGTTTAGACTGAGAGAGGGGAGGTTTAGATTTGATATTAGGAAGAAATTCTTCAGAATGAGTGTGGTGAAGCACTGGAACTGGTTGCCCAGAGAAGTGGTGGATACTCCATTCCTGCAAGTGTTCAAGGGCAGCTTGAATGGGGTTTTGAGTAACCTGGTCTAGTGGAAGGTGTCCCTGTCCGCAGCAGGGGGTTGGAACCAGATGGTCTACAAGATCCTTTCCAACCCAAACCATTCTATGATTCTATGTATGTAGTGATCATGGCATAAAGATTTTGTAATCAGCCTGTAAACATAGTCAAGAATTTTGGAGTTTGAAGAGATGTACATGTAGAAATGTCAGTCGAAGAGTCATTAAAAGAGATAAAAATGCTACCCTGAGGTGTTAAAATAAGTCAAATTGCATGTCATTCAAATTAATTTATTTGAGATTCTTCTGTAAAATTGCAATGAAGATAATAAATAAACTATATTTTTGCAATTGTCTAATTTCTGATGTCTAATTATTTCTGACATCTTATTCAAATACCAAGTTTGCTGCAACTAAAAATTATAAGAATCATATATAAGGCTTCATACAGAATATAAAGTCCTTAAAAACCATGCTTGCCCAAACCCTCAAACCTGAAATGCAAATCTGCAGCAAATGATGCTTTACTATGAATGCATTTAAATCATTGTGACTTCAGTATGGAGAACAGCACCTGATTTAGTCCAACAGAGGAACTCACTTAATGAATATTGGGGATAAAAGACTACCTAAAGCCAGGGTAAAACTGGAATCCTGCATGACACTCATTGATCCTAAAGTTCCCTAATGCAACACAAGAAGTGGGTAAGGCTAAGCATGGACCTCTCTCTTCACAGGGTTTTGCCCCACTGGAATCCAAATCATCCCACCCACTACACCAGCCCTAGCAAGAGTAATAACTCTATCATTTTCTGCTGTCTTCAAGAAAAGCATGCTTTCATATGTCTATTTTATCTCATATATAATTTGCATTTCCCTCTGTCAAAGTGAGAGGATTAAGTCCCACATGTGCTAATTTTAATGTCTTTGTTCTTTTCTTTGTGTAAGCAATGAGGAGCTCCTCTGGGCATTAGAGTTGAAAATCAATTCCTCTGAAATAATTTTAATTTCTCTGCATTTATCATGAAATAAATGAAGCAGAATTTGTCTCATTTGTCTCATATACACAGCAATTAGACAATCATGAAAGTGCATTTATGAGATTTTTCCAAATTGAATCCCAATATAAATAAGTCATATCTAGGCATAACTGACCTGCATATTTTCCAAACTCAAGCATGGAGATGTTAGGTAATTCTGCTGGCTAATATCTAAACAACATGCAATAATGTATTTCTCAAGTCCTTCTTCATAATGCCATAATTTGTTCAGTTATGTTAATTTTTAAAACATCAGTAATTGCAAACCATTTGTCTTATATTATGCCTTAGTACAGTGGAGAGTCATTTCTGTTCCTAAAGAGATTCTGATTCCATTGGGAAATATCAGAAATAATTCAAAAGATTTCTAAAGTCAGTGATAGAGAAGAAATCTATCTTCTGAAAGGTGAAACACAATGAAAATCCAGGTGACACCTTACTTAATATTTACAGTTGGGTGTGACATCAGCCAGAAGGGTACCACTGATTGATTTTAATGGCAAGCAGCTGAGCATGCTTATTGATTTAAGAGACCAGTTACTTCACAAATGGCAAAGACCATTAATACACTACAATCACAGCAGTGATGATTCAAAGAGTAAAAAAAATGAACTTGCATTTAAATCCCTTCCTTTCAGGTAAAATGGAGCCCTCTCTGGACTGGAACGTACTCTCAGGTGAAACTTTCTAAGCATCATTCTTATGATGCTTAGCATTTCTTTGCATTAATCACAAGGTAAAATCTCAAGATTCATCAAAAATAAAGGTGGCTTTGTTAAGATCTCATAAGTTAATTTTTTAAATAAGACTTTAAAAGTTAGGTAAGGAACAACAAAACAGAGAATTTTTTGTAGGCTCTTATATTTAAGCTTTAATGAAATAAGTGTGAAGCAAAACTCATAATGAAATGAATTTTCACCCAGAGTTACTTAAGTCTTTCTAATATGGTCCTAGAAATTCTTCACTTTCCCTTTTGACCAAACAGGTTGTTTTAAAATAAAATAAAAAGTACCTCCTTAAAATAAAACAGAAGGCAGGCAGGATAAACGAAGTAAAAACAAAGTAAGTAGATTAACATTATTAGAAGCAAGAATGAGGAACGAACAATGTCCTTTTTTGACTTCTCACCTTCCTTCTTGTCAATGCAATTTAGATCACTTTCATGTTAACTCAAAGTATAGTAAAGATTTTCTGTCATTTGTGTTTCTTTAGGATACACCAGTAATTATTGTGTCATTCATTTAATTTCATGGTATTTTTCCACTTCCGAAAGACTATAAGTAAAAAATTGAAAATTAAAATTTCTGCACCTTGTCAAGTATTCCATGCACAATAATTCTGTGCTGTATAGGGCTCACCAAAATTCTGTCCCTTACCCGTGCCAGCAGACCACATCAGAAAATTAAATCTATATATCCACAGTCAGAATAAGTATATGTAGTTTTCTTTACTAAGTCATATGTAAGATTATTTGAGAATGCAAGAATATGACAGCTTTTCACTCAGGAGGACACAGTTGGTCCTGAATTTTTAAGCTGACTCTTGTATCATTAAATGAATAATATATTTCACATACTGCATGAAGCAAAAAATTACCATCAATTTGAGAACCTATGTTCTTTGACATCTCTGGTCAGAAAACCATTATACTTTTCTATTGGTTGAAGAAGACAAATTCACCTTTTGCAGTTAAAGAAGTTTTTGTCATCTATAGAATTTTCTGTAAATGGAAACAAGAATGTCACCAATTTTTATCAACTGTATTTAGGGTTATAGAATAAAACATCATGTCTTAAGAACATAGGTAACTCTGGTTTCAGAGTTAGAAGGGTTACCAGCATAGATCTCTCCACAAAAAATCAAACAATTTAGGGAGAGACTAAATTACAACTCTGTATTTAGATAGGAAATATTCTCAATCTGACATTAGTTCCTATAGAGTGAAGCAGAAATTGTTCTACAATCAGATTTGGGAGCCCCACATACTGACACTAAGACATCTTATACGGCTGACATTTTCAGTCAACCTGTTATGAAAGGATGTAAACAGAATCTTTGTTTCCACATGGTAAATCACTTGTTGTAGTCCAAGAGCTCATGAATATGTTGTATTATATCTAAGTTAGCAACGTCAGCATGTGGGGTAGGCAGCAATGGTGTGGCCAGCTTAGGAAAGCTTTGAGTAATCTATCAATCAAGCAGCAGATATATGATAACTGTCAAAGCTGCAATTTAAAGTACAGAGAGTTGTATCTTCTGTTATACTTATAGACATAATTAATATAAAACCACTGGCTCCAGTGGAGCTAAGCTAATTTGAACTATCAAAGGACATGATCCACAATTACTACATTGTATCCATACATTGATACATATATGAAGCTAGGAGTCCATAAATAAATATAAATTTTATGTATTAGGCCACTCAAGAGAGTGGTGGTTAATTTGAGGGTTCAGAATTCTGAGCCAATTAGGCCATTATATTAAATTGAATAGTGGCTTTTTTCAATAATTAAAAACATACATATTGTTGTCAACATATGTATGTGTCTGTGTGTTTCCTCCAGCATCAAGCTTAATGAAGTCAAAGCACTTAAATCAGCACATAGCATCCTGTGGTTAGGAGAGGTCAGGGCTTCTCTTGAATTTTACAAGGAGGCAGCATGTGTGCTGTTACCTCTTGTCCTTTGTGGCAAGTTCAAGTTCGAGGGAGATCTGAAAACCCCGAACCAATATTGCTTACAGAGGTATTTTGGTAACTGCAGGAAGTTCTGGCTGTTGCCCTCTATGACTCATCTTTGAAGAAGCCATGTGCTGCTTCCAGACACTTAATGTTCAGGTGTCAGGAACAGAGCAGCCTCTAAATATAGAGTCACCTTTTCCAGAAAAGTTAGGTATTCAGAAAAAGTTTTGTGTAGGGCCTAAATTATAACATCAGACAGTCATGGACTCTAGGGAACTAAAAAATAAGCCAGATGGTAATAAAGAAAACAGTAGTATAACCTATACTAGAGACAAAACTTGAAAACCATGGCTGCTTTATAGTCTTCCCAGTGGCCATGAGTATGTTAGAAAATGCAGCTGGAAAAAGAATTTTCTCTTTCACTCAAAGGGGTTTTATGGCAAGAGAAATAAGATAGGAATACCTTTAAACACGACAAAGAAAGAAAAACAGTGACCTCAGTAAGAAACAAAGGGCCAGATTCTGGTCTGGTATAAATCAGATGTTGGATACCTGCCTGGGGCATCCTGTGTCATGTGAAAGAGCTTGCACAGCTCTCTCCCTTATACACACAGTGTTTGCGTGTAACCCCAGCTGCAGTTCTGAGGAGCATTTTCTTCCAGATTTCAAGCCTTTGAATGCTGAAGAAAAGCTCTGCAGAAGCAAATCTGGTTTCATAAGATTTTGTATGATAAAACAGACTGTAATGTAGCTGACCAGGACTTGTTTTCTACCTACAACCTATGTGACTATCTCTCTGTGCCAACACAATATCATGTACAGTAAAAGTCCAAAAAGGTCTGTGGGTTAGAAGAAGCAGAAGTCTTATGCTAGAAACCTGCTTTTTTGATTTATTTGATTTCTCCTTCACAAAACCAGCAAGCAAGTCAAATTATTTTTTTACATCAAGTCCTTGTGGACTGATTGCAATAGTCTGAAAGAAACAATAATTGCTTTCAATAATTAATTCCTTCTGACAAAAGCAGTGTTGCTGTTTATGCACTCTTCCTAAGGCCAAGTTAAAAAAGAACTTTAAGTCAGAAGTGCATAAACAGTAATGTTACTTTAGGGAACAGAAGTCCCCTAACATACTGTGGATTTGGGAGAGCCTTTTTTTTTACCCCCAGGCTATAACAATTTCATTTCATAATTTTTCATGTTGCCTCCGGATGACCCCGGGATTCTATCAGGTTTGTAAGATAAAGGAAACAAAGTAGATTAGCTGTTCTGACAGCATAGAAAGAGCTACAAAATTAAAAAATGGAGTTTCTACCAAGTTGATAAAAATTCTCCTAAACATTAAAATATACTTCCAAAAATATGTGGAAGTAGCTTGAAATTCCATTGAGAACAGAAATGAAATCTTTCAGCGAGGAATTTCTTTCATTTATTGTCTTTTTTCATGGGACTAGAGATTGGTTTTGGCATATTGTTATCAAAGCAGATTTAGAAAATAAAAAGCAACTTCCCATTAGAAATATGACTTCTTGTAGAAGTTTTCATGGTAGGTATACTGATACTCATGATGCATGGTCTACAATGAGTCTACCAAGGAAAATTCTTACAAGCATTGCTCTTAGAAAAACTACATTGTTTGTAACATAAACTCTGCCAAATTCATATCGGGAGCTAACCTATTTCATGCCAAAACAATTTTGCTCAACTTCTTTGTCTCTTGACTGTATAATTGCCTGGGTTATTTTTTTTTCCCCTTGTCTGGAATTTATTGCCTAAATCTGCTGTAATATCATTTTTTTATTATTAGTGTTACTCCTATAAAAATGGCATAACATAAATATAAAGCAATACCTTATTATTCACATAGATTTTGCATTAACTCCATGCAGGTACAGGACTTGACCTGGGGTGACTCCACTGGTCCCTTGGTGATTAGATTCCTGCTGTATAGATCAGAATTAAAGCAAAACTAGACCAGATGTTTTTACTATTAGATAGATTAGCCCAAAACTAAAATTAAGAAAACATACTGGATCTGATTTACTATCACTATATGATCTCTTGCTGCAAAGGGAGCAATGGATAGTAGAACAGAGGCAAATGGTAATTTATTAATACAGGCATGGGAGTTCCTTACCCTCACCTCTGACTGCTCTAAAAATGTTGAACAGAGGGCCCCAGTCTGGTGATGAAAGCTGGGTTTTGACAGAAAAGCTCAGTAAAAGCAACATGAAATAATTTAAAAAATGGTACATAAGAAAATACTGGTGGAAACACTCATCACTACAAAATTTTTTTGTCTACAGATATATAAACACATATAATTTCAAACTTTGCCTTGAGTGTTTACTTGAAAAGATTCATTTGCCCGAAGTATTGTGGTGAGCCACCAGGTAGTAACATCCATGAGATTCTGTTCTTGACTAACAAGACCCTTCTTTTACACTGTGTGAACTGCCTTTGGATTAAAAAAAATTCTTTATAGAGTATTCCCATTTTGGCATAACTAAATTACAACATGAAAATTTCATGCTCTGAGGCATTCTACTGCAAAGTTTCAGGGATATAGAAATTTTGTCACAACCCACATATGAAAAAATTTTTGCATTCATATAGCAATTTCAACAAAAGATTCTCATGATGTTTTCATAAACTTTAATTAAGCTCCCCAGAATTCCATGAGAAGGAAGATGATCATTAGAGATTTTTAAAGCTTTTCAATCAAATATTTTATTTACCAAAAATGTAATTTTGGTGAACTGACACTGTTTGTGGATTCAATTGCACACGTTGAAAACTGTGTATGTATGAGAAACTGTATTGTGGGACTGTTTTCAAAAAGTTGGAATTTAAAGAAAATATACAAAATAAAGTGAAGGTGTCATTGGGCTTGAGCAAAATTAATCTGGAGACTTCTTATTCATCAGGAACATTACAAAGAAGTTAATGGTTGTAAAAGTTTATATTATTTTTTCACTTTGAACACTGAAGGAAAAGGAAAAACCAGCCATGTGCTCTGATAATATCTCTGTTCTGTGCATAAGTGAACTGAAGCCTTACATGTGATTTTATGACATGACCAGTCAGGAGCAAAGTGAAGGGTGAAATTAAGTTTTCTTTTCGTAATCTGCTGATTGGTTTCCTGGTTGGTTTCCTATTGACTCAGAAACCACTACATCCTTCACAGTAGCAAGTATTGGATCCTGAATATTTAGCTTTTTTTATTTTTTTTCTCCTTTAGGGCACAGTGATATCAAAGTCATTTTCTGTCAGTGTTAGGTGGCTGCAAAATCATGGTTTTGATTATAGTACTGGTATGAGCTGTCCACATACCATCTCAGGCACATCATTGCTTTATTAATCATTCCCCCAGAATGGAGGTACCACAGAACCATTTAACCAGACAGTCTTATTTCTCTGGAATCTGGGTTAAAAAGATGTGCCCTGATCACAATAAGAGTTGCCTGGTGGCAGCAATGATTACAACAAGTACTGCGAGGTAACTTCAAAATGTACACTTAAGGACTCTGCAGCTCTTGTTTAAAATCTGTCCTAGAGCAGATGGGGAGTACTCTCTCAGGACTACATGTTCACTTCTGAAAGTATGTTAAGCATTCCCAAATGCTACTTCTGCTGGGGCTCTGCCTTAGAGAGAAAAACAAACAAACAAACAAACAAACAAAAAACAACAACGACAAAAAAAAACAAACCAAACCAAAAAAAAAAAAAAAAAACAAAACAAAACCAAAAAAACCCCCAACACCTAAATGGAGGCTTTTACTCTGCAGCTATATCTCCACTTTGTGGTCATCTGCTTACACACACCTGTGTGTTTGAAGCACATATGTGTGCACTGCTGTGCTCTGCCCTGTGCACTTGCACACAGTCTAGCTGGTCTTGGTGAAATGAGGGATCTCCGAAGAGGTGCAGCAGTCACCATGTCAGCTGTCAGTTTCAAGCAGCTTCTGTGAACAAGCTTTTTATTTCTTCTATGTGATGTAAAATATGTTCTGTTGTTGTTTTCTTTCACACATGCTCCTGCCGGAAAACGGAGAAGAGAACTAGCTTTGGAGGGAATTATGGTAAGAAAGAAGCTGGTGAATCAGTCTTCTGCTTGCCTCCATCAGTATTCCTCACGTATTCTCCCTCCCACCACACCTGCAAATGAGCAGTAATAACTGCAAATGCCAACTTGCTGACTCTTACCTAATCTATCCCTTTGTCTCTTTATCCACTATTCATCACACCTCATCTTGTTCTATTTATTATCATGTTCACTGAAAAATTAAGTGTGTTATATCTCTATAGGATCACATTCAAATTTAACCCATATTTAAATTAACATAAATATGCACAATATACACTAAGAACATTCTACATCTAAGGAATTCAAAGAATCGTAATTAGCATAAATATCAGAAATATTTTTGCCATTTGCAAAGCTACAGATAAGTGTTTCAAAAACACAGATTAGTACATAGGAAGCTTGAGGAGGCAGAGAGGCTACTTAAGGAGACACTGTCTGTTCAATGAAAATTAACTAACAAGAGATGCATTTTCTTCCTGTGCAAATTGTTCCTGCAGCCTTGCCTTTGCACAATTTTTGAAGTTTAAACAAGGATTAGGCAGAGAGCTAGAAAGGGGGTTTTGTTTTTATTGCTGGTTGCAGTTATTTTAAGTAAGGTTTCCAACTGATACTTCTCAACTAAGAGACTCAAATTAAGGAGATTTGCTGACAGTTAAAGTTCCATTTCCACATCAGAGGAAGAAGCAGTGTGACACGCTCTGCATCACAGCAGTGCAGTTTTGGCCAAGTTCCAAGTGAGCAAGGGATGACTTAGATCTCAGTGGGTGGTGGCCATTACGCATTTTGGGGAGGCTATTTAAAACTGGCATGTGAACCAGTTCTATCAGAGAGGAAGAAGTACAGGTAGTAAAGTCACCCTGTGACATCTGCCCTCCTGCTGCAGGTTAACATACAGAAATGGAGCTATATCTGAAGCACAAAGCCATTCACAAGAGGTAAATAAAACAAAACAAATCGGAGATATTTTGATGATGTTGAAATCAGAACTATTGCACCAAGAATTCCTATGAGATAGGATTTGTAAAGGGCTTCTGCTGTGACTAAGTGTTTGGCAAAACAATAAGATTGGTGCAGATCATGCTGGAGAGATTATTGCTGCCCTTTAAACTGATTGAGGATATCAAGTAAGCATTTTGATCAGCAGTTCTAAAACTATTTTAATTTCTAGTTGAAAGGAAGCCTGGAAGTTAAATTTGTCTTAGTTTTCTAGATTCATTTAAAAAATAGTTTTACACAACTAGCAGGAGGTGGAATATTTTTTACATATAAAAATTCATCAGTGTATAATGCCTAGAATCATCATCCAACGCAGACCCTCTCTGCTATTAACAACAGGATACAGGGCCAGGAAAACTAGTGCTGCTTCGATGGTGGTAGTCAAAACCAAATGTTTTCAAGTCAGTTGCCACAGAATATTTTAAAAGATACAAAACACTTAAATGAAGTCACAGAGATTTAAGATAAGCTTTTTTAACATGCTGTTATGTTCACTAACATGTACTTCATATTTCTTTGAACTTACTCTGAACTCACTATGAGTAGTGGCTATACACTAAGAAAAATAGTATAGTAAGACAAACTAAAGATGACAGCTGATATTAGCCATTAAGGGGAAATCTTTTGTTTTAGTTTTACATAGTTTAACAACAGAAACAACATTTTCTTACCAGTACTTCCCAGAGACATTATGTTATTACTTATAAACTATACACAAGTTTGTTACAAAGATCTGTGGTAAAATGAAACCGAAAGCATTCATCTTAAAGGAATCCAAACTCAGGCACTGCAGGTGACAACTGCAACATTTACCGATAGCATTTGGAGATAAGGAAATCAGCTGTGGAGAAAATTGACATAATAATTGATTATTGGTAGTGATTCCAGTGAAAGAATGAAAAAATACATAAAATTATAAGAAATTATCGCAAAACAAATCAGTATACATAGGTCCTTCAAAAGAAGGAAGGCACATTTTTCTATTGGAAAAGGTACATTTTCTCTATGAAGATAACAAGTACCACATGAGGCTATTGATAGTACTACTTATAAAAAAGAAACAAAATGTGAATTTAGCTAGCTAGCAGATACGTTAATAGAGACCATAACATAGTAACTGATATTTACTTTACTTTGAAAGTAAAGATATTGTAAAAAGCTAAATGGAAATGCATAAGTACAAATACAGACCTACATTTTTCCGATGAAAATCTGAGCAAATGGTGTAAAAAATTAACAACTATTAATAAATACTTAGCCATAAACACATGGCCAGTTATAACAGAGCCCAGATTTAATTGCAGTCCACAGTACAATACAAACTTGTGATGTGCAGAGTCATCAGCTATCCCTAAACAGGACAGATTACTGCCTAGGTAGGCAATAGGATCTAAACATCTCTAGACCAGATGCTCCACTCTGTGGTTATTCAAGAAAAATTCTGGAAAAGAAGGCCCTTAGTTCATAGAAATAAAAATAAGACTACTTGTTTTTCATGACCTATCTGCAGACTCAAAACTTGACTTGCCAGGTGTCTGGATTTACAAAAGGGCAAGTCAAAGGAAAAGTCAAAGTCAACATTTCTGATCCATCACCTTTGAAAGAAAGAAAACTAAGAAGAATAGGTAAAATGCACCAGTACTATCTGCTAAACGTGAAGGAACATTATTTACCTTGAATAGTCCGTTTGAATAAAAATGCTCAGGGATTGAATGAACTCAGCAAGTTATATGAGCTTCTCCACATGTTGCTATTTCTTTTTGGAGGGAAGAAAACAAAGTGAGTTTTGGCCATGTGGATTGCATGAAATTTATTATAGTATTTTTACCTGTTAAAGATTTTTTTTTCTGAAATAATTTATTTGTATCTAGCACTACTCTTACTGCATTTAAGATTCTTTTGTTTCTTAGATATTCAAAAGGAATGTTTGTGCTTCCTGAAGAGCATTTTGATTAATTATTATCAATTAATAGAAAGTCACTAAAGAGTCTACGTAAGAAATAAATAGATAAATCTCAGGATTTTCTTAGTTCAGTTAAACATTTACTATATAAAACATAATACACGTTGGAAAAAAAGACATAAAATAGTAAAATGTCATTCTGGTTCCAGCCAGGACAGTGTTAATTTTATTACAGTAGCTGTGAAAATGTGTGGCTAGACCTGGATGTCATCTGATACCATCTCAGGTCATTTCCAAGGGCAGGGGAAAGGGACACTTTCTCTTCTGGGGAGAAGGTGTCCCTTCTGGTCAAGGAAACATGGTGGACAGAATGGTCCAGTATTTGTTTCTTTTCAGGGGCTTTCCAGGTAAATAGTTTCCTTTTTCTTATACTTCTTCTTACTAATGTTGTTGTTCCTGTTCATTTTCTTATCTCATTGCTGTTTCGAGTAAATTGTTTTATTTCACCCAGTGATCTTTGCTTTCTGTGCTACCAATTCTCAACTCCATCCCACCACAGCAGGAAGAGAGAGGGGCAAACAGGGGTAGTGAGAGAGAGCAGTAGTGCAGTTTTGGAGGGTGTTGGTGGGGGCACTTAACTGGGGAGTAGCATTCCTAAATCATGAAGTGTTAAAATACTTTGAAACATAATAGGAAAACATGACTCAGTTTTCAGCTCAAGAGCATAAGAGTACAATTAACACCGCTATACATTGAGCTATTTGTGAAATGAATAGTCCACATTTCTTTACCTGTTTATGTGTAAAGCATAAATCCCACTCCTTTTCAGTTGATCTTCTTTTATCTGAGTGTAGGGCAAACAAATTTTGTCTAAGTCTGCAGGTAGTTCTCTTTATGGAAGACTATTTCAGTGATTGAATTTTCTGTGTATAGAGTCCATTATTTTTCTGTTAGTGATTGCAAAGTTTTCTGGAAGTGGATAATTCTGCTGTTTTCAAGTATTGGAACTACAGGCATGAAACTTTTATAATGTAATATCATACCTGAAAATAATAATTCTGTAAACCTCTTAGAGTCCATGTCATTTCAGTTTTGCTGTACTATCAATACTGGGCTTCAGTCTGCTGTCATCAAGACCATTTTCACACTGATGAAACACTACTGAAATTAAAGAAATGGTTACTATGTATGTATGCAGCAGTAAATATGTTCTAATTAAGTCCCTCAGTTGTAAAGTACTATTCCAGTAGGACCGAACATGCCCACAACCTATAGGGGGACTTAGTCTTTAGACAATGAGGCTTATGTATCATGTCAGATGCAGTGATGGGATGTGGACACAGAGGGAAGATTATGGGGAAGAGTTATCTAGGATTTACTTTATTATAATTGACATAATTCACAATATAATTAAATTTATTCAAAGTAAATGGAAGATTCAGATTTTTAGTCTTTCTTCACCCAGTTGTTCCTTCTGTTTATACTTAGCAACTTTGGACTTTTTGAGTATATAGTCTTCCTACAACTATTATTTACAGTTTTAAAAAATCATTTGGATTTTGAGACAGGTTATTCTATTTTCATACATTAACAATAATACCTCATTTTAAAATATTTTCCTAGAGGATGTTGTCAGAAGTTTTGCTGTGTTGTTTTGAATTGGCAAAGAATTACAAACAAGATTTTTTTCTTCTTTAACACATAACAAAATAAAAGAGAAGGAAGACAAACACCAAACTGTTTGTCATCTTTCTTCTTCCCCCAGCTTTACATGCTGAGCATGGTGCCATAAGTTCTGGAAGATCCCATGGGTCAGATGGCATCAGCTGTCCTGGCTGTGTCTCATCCTGACTTCTTGTGCACTCCCAGCCTCCTTGCTGGTGGTGTGAGAAGCAAAAAGGGCTTTGGCTTTGTGCAAGCCCTGCTCAGCAGAAACAAAAACATTTCCACCACAAATGAAAAACATAGCCCACACTAGGTACTGTGAAAAAAATTAACTCTATCCCAGCCAAATCCAGCACAATGGGAAATTATGAATTGTCAATTATGTTATTCTTCTGAAGTTTTCTCAGTGGTTCATTGGAATATGATTAATTTCATGATCATTAACATTTTGACCCTATAAATGGTATTATCTTGGCAAAGCATAATTGGTTGTTATTTTATCTTTTACATAGATTGATTTTTTTTATTTCATTTGCAATATTTGACATCTGATTGAATTCTCTCCGTGTTTCCTTCATTAAACATTGCATGAGGATTTTACATTAAACCTGTTGATTGTCTCCTGCAATTAGTATTGGCTGTTTGTTCAATAGAATACATTGGTGGTTATCAATGACTCTTAATGCTGTCTTAATACTGATATGCTGCAGCTACTAATGGCAGACATCAATCACAGTTCTGGCTGAAAACTGTTCATTTAGTTTTAATAAAGAAAAAGTGAAATTCTCTCCTGTTTAATGATTGAAAAAACAAACTTCATTTATGAACGAGTACATCAATACTTTTGGTAGTAATGAATGAAATGATTCACTAATTCAAATGCTAGGAATAGGTTGGGATTTTTGTTGCCATTATAGGTAAATGTGTCTTTAAGGGACTCTGAAA
The DNA here is from genome assembly GCA_035047865.1 of Dendrocincla tyrannina. Taxonomy (NCBI): domain Eukaryota; kingdom Metazoa; phylum Chordata; class Aves; order Passeriformes; family Dendrocolaptidae; genus Dendrocincla; species Dendrocincla tyrannina. The sequence goes on from JAWWMP010000165.1 coordinate 33,508,685, forward strand.
CAAAAGAGAGTTGACATTACAAGAGTGCAAAGTACAAATTTGGCCTTCATAAAAAACACAGAAAAGGAGAGTTCCCTTCAGGCAAGGTTATTCTTGGTATAAAAGAAGGTTCAGAATAATGTAAATTTTTCTTAGTGTTTATGTTGCATTCAGAAAAAGTAAACATTCTGTGCATTTTTAACAAATAAATTGGGCTATAGCCAAACATATCTCAGTAGCCCCTATCAGCATATCCTTCTGATGGAAACAGGAAAAAAAAAATTGAAAATGGAAAGTCCTTAGCTAATTGATTGAGCTTGAAGAGGCTACCGCAATATGGTGCTCTATGTTGGATGTTTGTCTGTAAGAAAAAAATGTCAGAGCTCTGCAATATTGTCTGCTGGGAATCATCCTGAAGAAGAGTGAAAGAAAGAAAACTGCAAATGGCAAGGAGATTACTTAGATCACATTCAGGAAAGTAAACGGCAATAGTACTGAAGTCAGAATAGCACACTTTTTAAGGAGAACCTGTTCCCTTGGATAAACTCTGCAAAACTGGTACACCACTAAAGACATCAAGCATGTGAAAACGAAGTTCAAAAACACTCAAACAGAAGGAGAGGATTAGAGAGACTCCAAAAACTTGCAGACTCAACAACTTCTGAAAAATACTGCTAGGTGGTATTTTGACTAATTAGAGTGTTAGATGAAAACACTTGAATTTTGAAATATTTAGACCAAAGACACTTTTCATCACTCTGTGCCAAAGCGTGATTGACTGGTCTTTATTGTATATGAAGGATACATGTTACATTTTTTATGTAGTTAACACTTCATAAGGATTTCTACTGAAACTGATGTCTAAGTCCTAAGTGTGCTAGATGTGGAACACATAAAGTATTCATGGATCATTAAGCCCAACCAAACACACCAGCTACACTTTTGGATGCCAAAAGTAGTTTTAAATATCTGAAAAATACCTGAACAGTATAAAAACTGGGAATTTGTCTGCTTTTTTCAGTGAGTCTAATAAAACATAACACGACCTACCTTGCTAGTATCTTAATATTAGTGTGTCTACAATAATGCCAATAGGACTTGCTAAAAATATATACTGTCATGGTACCTCTCTTGTGAGGATGAAATGGCCAAATATTTATAATGTTATGTTTTCTTTACATATTTATGCTTTGCCCATTTTGAAAATTAAAATATAAACCTTCTGGTAAAAAAAAAAATCTGTTTTCCCCATCATGCTACACAGCCAAAGTCTAAATCACTTTTTCCTTGTTTGATATGGTGCACATATGCATGTATAAAATACATTAAAGGTCTTTGTTTTACTGTATCATGAAATTAAAAACCATGCAGTCTCTGTAATTACATTGTCCTTTGCCATCTCTTTAAAAAAGAAAAAGACTGTGTTCAAATTTTCCCCCTGTTTTATTTGCACCCTATTAACAACTGTTACTAGAGCTTTAATTATGCCCCTGTGATTGCAGAGATGCCGCTGACTTGTGTCATTTTCCTCCCAGGGGATGCTTTATAATTACCAGCATCCATCGTGGCTGCCTGTAAGCTGATGCTTTTTTATTACCAGTTCAATAATCACTGCATCCTTGTGAACATCTGCTCTACAAGCCATGCATCGGAGGTCCCAGTGCCTGTCACTCGATCCTCCCTTGCTGTGGCGACCCTTTTGCCCTCACCTTCAGTTTATATCTAATTTGCTTAGCAGAGGCTTCATCCAGATTGCCTCACAGGAACACAATTAATGCTCCAGATTTGCAAACAAAGAAACTTCCCCCCTTTTTTTCTTTTTTTTTTTTGTCTTATTATCTTGATGTCATATCCTATCATTTGTAATCACAGCAGGGTGAATCAATATAAATCTAGGAAAAAAATATATTATTTGGTTGGTTATCTACCTTCATAATGAAAAGTAAGTAAGTAATGAGGATTTTTTTCATGAGCTTCCATATAGTATTCTCACATAAAAGATAAATATCAAGGCTTTCTGCATATATTTCGCTACAATAAAAGTTGTAGAAAACAAGGAGATGTTTTCTATATGAGAATTTAAATGTTTTCTAAACCAAAACTCTTCCATACAGCAATTTAAAAGACACTACTGTTATAACTCACTACTATAAATCACTACTGTTATAAACATATAAATGCTTACGAGTGTTTAGATTCTTCTATGGAAGTACATACAGTCTGAGTGAATGTTTTTTGATGAAAGAAGATTATTGTTAGTTGCAGGTATGGGTCGTGTGGAGATGTCCAAAGTAACTGGGAATACCATCAAGTTATCTGGTTGGTTCTACCATTCATGTGGTAAAACCTTTAAGCCATGCAGGTTTCTGCCAATATATATTTTTGTATTGGCCTATCCCATAAGGCCTCCCATAATCATGCAATGTACAACAAACCTTCAAATGAAATGTAGTGAACACTGTATAGTACGAAATCACTAATTTTATTGTACCTCTCTATATGGTGCCGTAATTTACACGTCTCTGATTAAAGATTTTCAACTAACCTAGCAAAATTCTTAGAGCAGTGAATACTGATATTATCTCTTAGAAAGAAGGATGTCAGAAAATTAGTAAGCACTGTACATCCATTTTGAAAAGCAATAAAATACCAACAGGAAACACATATTTTTTTTCTTAGTGGACACTTCTCTATAGTCTCTGGTAGTTTCAGACTTGTTTCTTATTAATTAGATCTATTTCATACACTATCATGATTGATGGTTGTGACAATTTATTGTGTTTCTATAGAAATACTTTGGATGTGAAATTATTCAAAGGTTTCAATACAGCCCTCAAATTGCTTATTACAAATCCTGTGAGCCAGTTCAAATAAATATAGTGGTAACTACTGTGGCTAGCATGGGCCTGAAATATCACCACGGGGTGGAAGAGAAAGCACTTGCTTGGGAGACTGTGATGATGCGGCCATAATCCTGCATTGGATTTGAAACCAAGAGCGGGTCAGGGAGGCATTTGTGAGTACTTGCAGGAATATCCAATTACACAATATTCATCCAAATCATGTGATACGTTCCCTGTCTATGTATGTGTTAAACTTTTCTACTTTCCGTTTGTTTAAGTTCTGCCTAGACTGGATCTGGATGAGGGAGAAAGATTTGAAGTACCTGTCTGAATGTCTCCTATTTAAAAAAAAAAAAAAAGGTAGAAGAATAAATTATTGGTGTGTGGTATACTACATTTGACTCTACATACTTCATAGCCAATGTGGTGTGCCTTGTTAAAAATTAATGGTCAGGATATTGTAATGTACTCTACTAGTCAGAGGTCAAAGGGCCCTTCAGTATAAAACAGAGATCATCCCATATTCTCTCATCATCAAAGATCATAAGGGAAGCAGAGCTCAGCTCTGTGCTCAGCATTTTCAGACTTTAAAAAGTAACTATACTAAGACAGTTTTCTTATAAAGCACAGCAAGGGGTCAGACAAATTCTTCAACCTTTTTTCTCTGTCAGAAAATTTAGAAGGGTGTAGTGTGCCTATATCAAATAGGCAAAAGTATATTTAAAAAAAGACTAAACCAACATTCAAAACAAACAAACAAAAAACAAAAACAAAACCCCAAACAAACAAAGGACAAGCAAACAAACAACAAAAAAACACAAACTACCCCAAACTCCAAAACCAAAGTCTACTATATTATAAACATGGCTTATGCTCAGACGTGGTACCCTAGAGACAACTCTTGCTCATCTTCACAGAATCACAGAATATGTCAATTTGGAAGAGACCCAAAACGATCATTGACTCCACTCCTTAGCCCTGTATAGGACCATCCCCAAGAGTCACACCATGTGCCTGAGGGTGTTGTCCAAATGCTCCTTGAACTCTGTCAGGCTTGGTGCTGTGACCACTTCCCTGGTGTTCCAGCACGCAACCACCCGCTGGGTCAAGAATTTTTCTCTGATATCCAACCTAAATATCTCCTGACTCAGCTTCAGGCCATTCCCTCAGGTTCTGTCACTGGTCACCACAGAGAAGAGATCAGTGCCTGCCCCTCCTCTTCCCCTCACAAGGAAGTTGTAACTGCAATGAGGTCTCCCCTCAGTCTCCTCTGACCAGGCTGAAGCGCCCTCAGTTACTCCTCATAGGGCTTCCCCTCAGGGCCCTTCACCAGCTTCATTGCCCTCCTTTGGACACTCTCTAATAGCTTAATATCTTTCCTGTATTGGGGTTCCCCAAACTGCCCACAATATTCCAGGTGAGGCCGCCCCAGTGCAGAGTGGAAAAGGACAATCCCCTCCCTCGACCGGCTGGCAATACTGTGCCTGATGCCCCCCAGGACAGGGTTGGCCCTCCTGGCTGCCAGGGCACTGCTGACTCAGATTCAACTTGCCATTGACCAGGATCCCCAGGTCCTTTCCTGTGGCACTGCATTCCAGCATCTCATTCCCCAGTCTGTACTTTCATCCAGGGTTGCCCCATCCAAGGTACAGAATCTGGCACTTCCCCTTGTTGAACTTCATATGGTTGGTGATTGCTCAGTCCTCTGATCTGTTGAGGTCTCTCTGCAGGGTCTCCCTGCTTTGAGGGAGTCAATAGCTCCTCCCAGTTTTGTGTCATCTGCAAACTTGCTCAGTATCCCTTCCTGTCCTGTGTCCAAGTCATTTATGAAGATGTTGAAGAGCACAGGCCCTGTGGAACCCACTAGTGACAGGTCACCAGTCTGATGTCACCCCATTCACTATTACCCTCCGTGCTCAACCCGTGAGCCAACTGCTCACTGACCACTTGGTGTGTTTATCCACCTGTGCTGGACATTTTGTCCAGAAGGATCCTGTGAGAGGCATTATTGAAAGCTTTACTGAAATTCAAAAAGATTACATCAACTAAAAGTTTACATTCCCTGGATCAGATGGGTGTGTTACCTTGTCAGGAGTTGATCATTCTCACAGCAGTGATCTTCCAGCTTCAGGTACTGAGACCCCCTTGGTTTGTCTTCTGTGTCAAAGACAGAAGCAAAGGAAATGTTAAACACCTCTGCCTTGTCTCTGTCCCTGTTTGTAAGGTGAACAGCCTTCATGGTCACTGTGGCCAAGAGAGCCACCTATCTCCACTTCACTCATGAGATCCACTCTGTTGGCAGGCACTAGATCAAGAAAGGCATCTTTCTGAGTCTACTCCCCTAGGACCTGTTCCATAAAGTTGTCATCCAGGTTATTTTTGAGCCTGCCTGGAGGTACATCATTGAAATCTTAAGTCAGTCAAGGACTCTGCCTTGCAGGGATATCTAGAAAGCTCACCAAGCTATTGCTAGCCTGCAGAGGCATCACAGCATCACTACGGCCCTCCCCTGAGCAGGAAGAGTGGCTCCAGAGCTGTAATTCACTCATGGCGGGCATAACCCTGTGTCCTTTGCCAAGTCTGAAAATACAGTCTTGCTAAGGGGCCCTGCAGCTGCTATTGCTGCCAGCTGCCACTGGTGAGGTGTAAATCTGCCTTGCCTCTACTGCATGCTGTCTCTCCCTGTCTCTTTACTATTTTCCAAAGGGAAGGTCTTTTCTGACGCCCAACAAAAGACACACAGCACTCTTAAAGAAACAGTGTCCTGGTCTTTCTTGTGTTGAGGCAACCAGAAGCTCAAAGCACCTCTCCTCTAAGCAGTATTGCACTGCTCAGCTGAAACTTTATGGCCTTTGGGTTAAACAAAGTGGAGAAAAAAAATTCTTTCATTAACTTATTTATTGAAAGATCTTGTCTGTATTTAACATTTTTTATAGACTGTAAAGTACAGAGTTTAGTCAGATAGTTACTCTACTCGAATGGTTTTCCATTCTGTGTTCTCCAGGATGGAACATCCTTTAGTGTTTCAATGCTATCTGCAGATGTCACCATCAGTATCTCTCTTTCAGGAAATGGATTGTTTTTTAAATCTAATGTTCACCTCCATAAGGCTCTTCAAATTAGATGGTTGTTCTTGCATAATCTTGTTTTTATGCAAGATACGTCACATGGTGAAATGGAATTTATCCTTCTAAAAGTAGTAACTTTTTTAAAAATCTGATTTTTTCCCCCCCTTTGCTTCATATTGTTCAGAACTTCAAAGAATACAGTTCTTTATAACCTTCCAATCTATCTACTTCTACTGAGATGTTTTTACTATGACTGTAATTCACATACTTGGAAGTCACGTACATGAAACCACTTTTCCAGAAGACATAAATCCCATGGACATAAAGTACTTCCTATTTGGCTAAATAAAATGAAAACTTTATAATCCTAAACATAAATAAATGCTGATAAGTCATCTGTCTGAATTTCACCAACAACTATAATTTCAGAAAATTGTTTTCAAAGATGATTACTATATTCATTAATTCACCTTTTGCCATCAGAACTAAGAAATTAGAAAATATTCAAGACTAGAATCAAATTTCACCATTTGATAAGGAACTAACAGATCTCAGAGAACCATGACGTGTAACTGTTCTCCCAGTAACTGATGAGTAACTGAATACTAATCTTTAACAAGCAGAATACTATGAGCCTTAATAATAATAAACTTGTAATAACTTGTTTCTAATACCAAAGACTGACTAACAAAACAGAATTTATTTTGGTCACTTACAAATGTAGATCAGTTCATTACAGTTAAAAATGCTTTATGCTCTAGTGGACTAAATGTAAAAAAAATGAGAAAATTCTGAGGTTTAATTGCTATTTTGATATTCATTTTATGTAGCTTTTCTTATGCAAATTACACAGATTTCTTATGTTTGACTTATGCTACCCACAAAAAAAAAAGTATATGGTTCATAAATACACACAGCTGTTGCCTCTGTCAGATGTTGTGATAACTAGTAAAAGTTTTTGTTAGCAATAGAGTTATCTTGAAATTCTTAATGAATACTTTTCCACTTATTCTATTTTATTGACAATTAATTTTTAAAAAGTAGTTTGGAGCAAGATGAACTGAACTAGTCTCTGAAAATTAATATTATACATATAATTTTTAGTAAACATAGAATTAATAATTTAGAGTTAGATGTTGGAAACACCTGTTTGGTGCACAGATTTAACATGATAACTCATTTATAATGTTTGATCTTGTTTCTTCCAATTTGAATATATGTCAATTATTTGTAAAGCAACTTTTTCAGACTTACAATGCAAGTGGGCCACACATATTTATAAGAATATATACATGAATAACTGCTTTAATAATTTATCAGAGATCTTTGAGGATGTGACTGTTAAATTTCATATGGGACATATGACAGATGGGTGCATTTTAGAGTATAAAAAATATTTGGAAATAGTAACACTATGATGCACATAAACACACATAAATAAATGGAGGGAAAGCAGCATGGGGTGTAACAAGGAGAATGAACAAACATATATGATGATAGAAGATTTGGTTTTACATAGTGGCCAGTTTTTTAAATGATAAGTATACTACAGTTAAAGAATCACAGAAGTTGCATAAGACACCTTGATTTATGAAAAACAAACAATAGAAATTATGTACTAGAGGTTATGAAAGACACAAAAACCCCAACATTAATATAAATAAATTTTCCATAGCATACCAAAATAAAACATATTAAGATACATAACAGAAAGTCAGATTTAATGTACAAATATGAAATATTGGTTTAAGCACTAACTAGGCAGTGAGTGTTAAACAATGTGAGCAGTGATAGCTGTTAGCAAAGGGAAAGGCTGAAAGTTGCAAGACAAAATTCATTACCATGATTTTACTGTGGAAAATGTCTGATGGTAAAACACATGAAGAAAGTGCCATGGGAAACAAAGTTTAGTAAACAAAATAAACTGCACAGCTGGACTTTTTTGTAAATATTTTGTTCATTTTAGTCATATTTTTTTTAATGAAATGCCCCAATGATATCTATATTCCTACCTTGTAGGGCATTTTTCTGTACGTGAATAGGTCCTAATGGGAACAAAGACAATACTAATTACAAGAAGGCAAAGACAAGTTTTCATGACCCTTTCTATTAATTGTATTCCTTTATTTCTTCCCCCTACTCCCAAAAATTGAAATAAAATCTGAGTGCTTCTAATGTGGAATTAATGCAGTATTTCACAGACATGCTGGTATAGAGGTTCTCTAACTGCAAATAAAAATATTTAGGTTCCCTGGAAACAGAAGTTCAGGTCTTGTCCAAGCTAACTCAGGTCATTAGTTTCCAAAAGTGGATACACTGAGTGCAGTGACCAATGTAGTGTGTAAAACTGAATTAAGGTATTACAAGTGCAATACCTTCTTTTTTTTTTTCCAATGTGGACAATAAAGGTCCTACCACATTTTAATAAGAAATGTTTCTGCCAGCAAATGGGGGCAAAAATGTCCCCTTGTGCTGCTCTTCTCAGACTTGTACGTGAAAAAAATAAAATGTCTTGCCTATGCAAGGGTGACTCAGCTTGTACAGTGCCGAACATTATATTTTTTTAAATCTGACAAATATTTTTAAACAATAGGCAGCATATTAAAGTAAATGATAGGCATGGCTTCTTTGAAAATTAACTACAAATTGTATATGATCTCTTTTTATTAGTCACTTCCAAAAATTTTGTTAAGCAAGTGTAGATTGATGAACGTTGAATATTCACCTATTCTTTAATATCTGTAAAGAAGTTAAGTACTGCTGAAAACTTCTGTGTAGCTAGTTCTCAGATCTTATTTGTTTCATTGTTGCTTCAAGTATTAGTTTTATCTTAAATGAATCAGAGATAATTATAATGAAATATATTGTTGGTCTATTACTTTAAGAGAAGTACTCATGTGCCAGGTCTACTATTGTCCAAGTGACACATGGACAGACCTATTGAATCTTCATTCTGCTGTTTGACAAGTGTTTGTCTTGTCAGTGGCTACCCTCTCACGGTGAAAGAACTTTACCAGCCCCATCGCAAGCTCTCAGGTTTAAAAAATGTCACAAACCACCTAGCAGTAGCCTCCAACTGCCCCGTTCCCAATAATTTCACAGAGAGAGAAAACTAATATTTCAAAACACTCTACTCCATTGTTCTTGTATATTGTGTTCTCAATGATGCCTAAGGGTTTCTCTGATTTTTGATTTTTCAATTTTATAGATGTTAGAAATTATTGCAGATCTAATGTACTAGTAAAATAACTTCAGTAGCTGAATGTTTATACATACTAACCCCATCCAATATCAACCCCTTAGAATTCCAGTAGCTGTTTAGTCTCTATTTCAGGGTAGAAATGCAGAGAAGTGCCATGAAGCCTCTACCACAAGATAAAGACAGAGACAGAAGGACCTCCAAATCTGAGGCTTTGGAAGGCCTCCAAGGACCTGATGTGCTGTGAAGAAGACAACGACGATGAAGGAAGGGTCCCGAGACCCCAGACCCAATTCCTGATGGGGTGTGCCAGGGGTGGAATGGGGCAGGACTGGGGGAAATAACAGAATGGGATTGGATGGACACTATTATAAAATCTTGTAACTCGGGTCTAAAAGGGGATTCCTGTGTAAATGTACTCCTGGAGCCTGGTGGCTCATTAAAGCTCCTGCTCATTTATCTCCTACTAAAAGTTGGCTGCATTTTTTTTTCTTCACTTCTTAAGGCAACATCAAGAACAATGTTCTATTATTTTTCCCTTTCTGTAAATATACATCTTTTTCCTGAGTATTTCCTTCTCTCAAAACACCTGGGATTAGCAGCCCTATAAAAAGGGGACTGTGGAGCCCTGATACAAAGGCTATGGGACAATTTTGACTACGTAACCAAGGCAGCTTAATAACGTGTTCAAGAACTTGCATTCTGAGCACTTTCCTTATGTACAGAGAGGTTCAGGTGAAGAAAGTTCTAGTTCAAAACCTGTTTATACACCTGTTTGTAATGTGGGTAACCTTTAAACAAGTGCTCACTCGTATTCAATCAAAGAACCTCAACAGACCATGACATTTATTTTAGTACAGATAAGATGCTAGGCTTTGAATTAAAAGCTCTATTCTGCATGTGTATTGAAACTTCCTAGAACCATTTGGGTTTTGATAAAAGAAGAAGCAATCTCATGAGCAGACATTCCTTTTATTTTCATGTTTACTTAACCCAGTGTTTTGGGGTCACTTCTGTTTGAGTCCCTAGCAACAATACAGGTGGCTTTGCTCTTTTGTTTGTATTTGGGTGAGTGTTTCTTATTTTATTTAAAGCAGTTTGCACAACACCTATCTGTCTGTTAGTGACATATAAATCAAAATGAAATAAAATCATATCTGCTTAATGAAAAAAACTAACAAAAGAATAACAATAAAGAATACCAAATTTCAGGGGGAAAAAAGATAGCTGTGTAATGTTTTGGCAGTATACAACCTGGAAAATTACAGCCAGTTTTAATATTGCAAAAATACTTGTTTGATGACCAACACAAGCAATAACTGGGCTATATATGCAAATTAAATAATAGAATAAATGAATTTTTTTTAAAAAGTGCCTCTTCACATTCCCTTAATTTATTATGACATTACCAAATAAGATTGTGTTTCCAATGAGCTAAGTACTGTGTAAACCAGCTTTGTAGTGTTACATATAAGACAACACTAAGAAAGTCTAGACTATAGCCTGTTGCTGCCGGCATTAAACAATCTGTGTGTTTCATTAGGGCCATCTTTACTGCTGCTTTAATAAGCAGTAGTATCTGGGCATTTATTTGAATAATCTTACAAGGTTGCATATTTGCAAACTGAAAACCTGGCAGAAAAATCAAAACCTGGCCCTTGGTAGAGAGGAAACTTTTAACTCTTTCTGCTTCTCATGTTTTTTTCTCACTCTTTGTTAAAATTAACACTAAAATTGTTGGCTAGAATATTCTACATTTCTTTGGCTAAACAATGCATTCTATTTGATTGACCTATAAGAATTGATAACAATTCAAGAAGTATTTGTGAGAAGAATCATAGACTTTCTTCTATGGTAGACATATATATATATGATTATGTATACAAACAAAGGGTAGCTTTTGCCTAAAACAACAGTGTTCATCTTTTACGTTTACTATGAAAACTGTAGATCTTCAGGCTGAAAAACAATGCAATTTCAAGTATCCCATGTTACATTTTCAGATAGAACCATCAGCCTTGAAATGCTTTTATCATTAACAAAATCTCTGAGAGTGTTTTCACAGGGACATTTCTGCATTTTTCTGTGGCCTTTCTTTGTTTCATAAACTGCTGAATGAAAATAGTGCTGTAAACCTATAAGCCAGGTTTGTGGTATAAATTGGGAAGTGAATACTTGAATCACCTTCTGATTTTACAAATATATTTGAGTTTAAGTGTGTTTTCTAAAACATCTGATTCAAATACACCTTAACTGTTACTGGTTGGAATGAAACAGGCCCAGTCTCATAACAAATTTAGCAAATATGTATAAATTCAAATATTTAGATTTTAAATGGAAAATTATAAAAAAGATATTCCTGGAAAATGGGAAATGCAATTTATTACCCTTGTTTTTTCTCCAAAACAACAAAAGTACCTCAATCACAGTAAGTACATTGATTTTTGACATTAAATCATAGTCAAACAACGAAGAAGAATGAGTATAAATTAGATTACACACAAATGTTCACCCACGTCTCTTCACAATTTCTGAAGCATTGCATTACAAATCTGTCTTAACCATGTATTTGCATAACATAAACTCAGATCATTTTATATCAATAGTGATGGATATAGTACTGTTTTTTATATCTTCAGATTATTGAAATACCTGTTTTCTCTGATCTAGATATATGCACAGTATGACCAGAACACAGTTTCCACATAGTACTAAACACTAGGTAAGATGAAAGAATTGTATTATGTGTGTTAGAATACATGTTGGGCATTTATATACAGATGTGTTATATACTGCGCTGTAAACATAATTATGGATGCAGTTTACTCTAGAGTTTGCAATAGATTGGAAACTTTTAGAACTTGGTAAACATTAGTAGGAGAAAATCCATCGAGGAAGACATTATGCCAGCAGAGAGTTATTTGTGTAATTAATATAATATACTAGATTGTAATAGTATTGTAACATTGCAGTATAATCGTTGATTGTAATTGGTCCAATATATCTTTAGATGGTGTAATGAAGTTTTACTATAAAAGCACTATAAGTAAAATATATATTGCATTTCTCTATTTTTCTCGAAAACTGGAAACACAATTAGGTGGGATTTTAATGTGGAAGAATGTGTGCCCACTAGGGATCTGTTTCTAAACAGGAAAGTCGATGTGGTTATGAAAAAGGCTGAAGATTTCCAGGAAAAGGCATTGTTCTCTTTCGGGAATAGAGTAGTTTAAAGCATTCCTTTGAAAGTGAAGGAAGTTACTTAGCCCAGGAGGGAATAGAAGGTCAGATGGAATGAATGCTAAGGACTGCAGATTTGTCACTGCACAAGTGTAGAAACTTTTATATTTTTTTTAATAGAAATATCTTGCTAAGTAGCATTTTGGCATTTTCTAGTTCTAGGGGCCTGGACAAATTCCAGTTCATGTAATTACATTGTTTCTCCCTCCCTGAAGTTTCCATGGCTTTCGTCATCAGTCTTTCACATCCTGTCCAGAACTACCAAAGGTCTCTATATTAACAGGACTTATGTTCTAAACAGAGTTAGTGACAAGAACCTTTAATCCAAAATGCTTGTTTAAAGTCCAGAATCATGCTAACAAAATGAGCCTAAATTTTTCCCCAATTATTTGCAAAATAAAATTGGTCTAAAAAGCAATGTAATTTAAACAATTTCTTTCTTGTTAAGCTAAACATCATTTTTGACCCAAGTGATCCCTTTTCAATTTTATGGTCCACTGAAACTTTTCTCACTAGCATATTTGGAATTAACAATGAATCAATTATTTAAATTAATGGAATTTCAATCTAGGTATGATTTCACTAGACAAAGAAATATTCTCACTGGATTATTTGGTATTTTGTGGTGTCAGTAGCAATATATTAGAAGGGACTGAGAACTAATCTGGGAGGTGACACAATGCTTGCACTGTAACCCACTTGACATTTGTCACAGTTTCCCCTGTACTTGCTCATGCTAACAGAGGGTTGAAAGCAATAGTTCTCTGACACACTGATATTTAAATAAAGCCTAACAGTCAGCTGGAGGTGCCCACATGGCTTAAGTGTACAAAATCCTTGAAAGTTAATGGCAAAGTATCACTTGACTTCAGTCAAATTTTCCTCCATCATGCTGAGGCACAAGAAGTGGTTACTGCTGCAAAGCGGCCTGCTATTGGTGAAAGCAGGATGATGCTAAGGGAATGCAACCAGCTTATGCCCAACTTTCCGCTTCTGGAGGCCTGGAGTTACCATGATCAGAAGGGAAAATTAAGTGCTATTCTGGAGAAATCCAGGCCCAGGCTAACAATGGAGTTTGCAGCATTGTGAAACAACTCTTCACAGTACTACCTTTGCAGAATAAATTTTACCTAAAACATATGGAAAGCAAATCAGTAATGGGAACATATGGAAAGTAAATCAGTAAATGATACTCAGAAAGTCAACATTTTAAAAACAAAAAGAAATTTGCATTTAAAATGTCAGAACTTATTTTCAATGTGTATCAAGAGCAAAGGAAATCAGACACGGAGAAATTTAAGACTTACTTTTTCTCTGCATCCTAAGGCAGCACTTGTCCCTATTTATAGATTGCTCTCTGATCTGATCTCAGTGAACAGTTCACTAGGTACAATAGAATAAGTTACAGAGAAAAAAGCAAATTATGGTACATACCTCAAAATATCATTGGGAATGTCTTCTTTGAAAGCCAGCAGTGCTTTTATTCAAAGCATTTTCAATTGCTAGGCTCATCCTTTCTTATCAAGGTATTTTTCTCTTAGTTATGCCTGTGAGCCTGAGTTCAGTAGCTAACAGATCTCTATAGTTATTTTCAGGCAAGCACAATAGTAATTCCCAAAGATACAAATACAGCAGTTCACATGCCCATGGTGCAAATGTGATCTAGTTCTGGAACTGTATGTGTTAGCTCAGTTAGCTCAGGAAAGTCTATTTCTTAACAGTGAAGCATGGAGCTTATTTATTGTGATGCTAATGTAGTCCAAATGATAATAATCTGACTTCACAATATTGTATTCTAATTGGAGTCTAATCCTGAAAATTCCATATAGATCCTACTGATTTTAGAGTGTGATTTCCCAGTTGAAAAACTGTACATGTGAATCAGGAATTTAAATATTTTCTCCTTATTTGTTCCTTTTATGTCCCTTGGAGTATCTGTGTATTATTATGAAATTTCAATCGAATTTATACTAGGCTACATGTGACCATTTAGGACTATATTTGTTGAAACTTGTAAAATGCAATTACATATTTTTAATGTAATGAATGAGGGATAATACATCTCAAAATGTTCATGTTTTAGCAGCAAACACACTCCAAGTGTGATCTGTGTGGTCAAATTTTCATTTTCTTGCTATCATAGCAAGTCACCAGATCCAAAATACATTAGAAAGTAACCACAGTAGACATGGACATCAAACATATATTGTTAACAAAAGATTTTGATTGAACAAGTCCTAAGTGAAAGCAATTCAAAAGTTTTGAAAAAGCTACTGTTGAAAAATATTCTTTGTTCACATTAGATGGAGAGATTTATTGCGACATACATACTTCTAGATTGGATTTTTTCCCCTTGTTTCTGTATTTCAGCTATCTTACTGAGCAGACCAGCTCATTTTTATTTCCTAAATTATAACACTAGTTGGGATAAAAGAAACTTCAGATTCTTACCAGAAAAATGTATCTTCTGTTCTTAGTTTTGTGCGTTTCTGCATTGATCTTATTTGCCAACAACAAAAGAAACAGCACTTTTTTGTTGCTATCTCAGAAAGAATCAAGTAGTACATTATTTCCATGCTTATCTCCACAAAATGGTAGTGTCATCTAAACTATTTCTCAGTAACTAGCTAAATGTGTGGACCTAAAAAAATCTTTATCTTCTGAACCTTTCAAAGCTGGAACAAGGTTAGTCATATCCCAAAATCCCAAACAAC
Source organism: Dendrocincla tyrannina (assembly GCA_035047865.1). Taxonomy (NCBI): domain Eukaryota; kingdom Metazoa; phylum Chordata; class Aves; order Passeriformes; family Dendrocolaptidae; genus Dendrocincla; species Dendrocincla tyrannina. The sequence goes on from JAWWMP010000165.1 coordinate 33,523,728, forward strand.
ATTCTATTGTCAACAAAGCAATTTTAAGGAGAATTCAAAGACCTTTCTACCTGTTTTCTGGAAATAAAACAGTAGGAACATAAACCTAATTTGGAAAGTTGTAGAGTTTTTGATGTAGATGTTTCCAAATATCATCTTTCCTTGGATCTCTATCTGGAATGGGGAGCAGGCATTGTGTCTCTATGGATAATGCACGAAAGATCTAAAGATTTCCAGCTATTTCCAGATACAGCTTGCAGGAAAAACAAACCCATATTTTGCTGGAATCTGTTGAGAGATATGCTTTTATGAAACATTGTTTTTGACTTATTGCTAGTTTCCCCCAAGCATCTGTTCCTCTGAAAACTCACAGCCAACTGCACCCACTTCATCGGCCCTGATGTTATCAGTCCTGTTGCTCTGTACTGGTTTATTCAGTTCTGAGTGCTGTCTCGTCTGCTGGAGATTGCTCAGGACGAATTTTCTGAGAGGGGTAAGAGCTGCCAAGAAGCAGTTTAGTGTCTGTCTGACAGAAAATTTACAATGAAAGCATAATATAGTTTTCGTTACGGCTGCGTGCTTCATTTAAGGCTGTGCACTTCAAGCACGTGCCTGTCTACAGAAATTGTAGCTGCGCTTTCTGTTGTACAAAAGCTTCAGAATGTAGGATATCCATATATTGCAGAAGCTCTGGACTTTTGGGAAATCTCACATTAGTCTAAACAGCTACACTGAGAAAAAATACTGAAGTTTATACCTGCCCATGGCATGGGGGTTGGAACTAGATGATCTTTAAGGTCCTTTCCAACTCAAACCATTCTGTGATTCTTTGATTCTAAGTTGCTCTTTTCCCAGTAATGTTACAAACCTCTGTGTCTCATTTAAATTTTTGAGAACAGTGTTCATTGTTCTTTGTCCTGCGATAGCCTGGAACACTCAGTTGTAAGATGTTGAATTGTTTTGACTGGGAACTAGTCTGTCTTCTAAACTCATTAGGGAAAGGGTAAGAAAATCTTGAGGCTTTCAAAGTCAACCTGAAGCCTTACAGCAAAGTAATTAGTAAGGAATACAGATGAAAAGGAGGCAGTATCCAACCTCTGGCATCTGTATTTGAGTGTGTGATTGCCAATTTTCCTGCACTGAAAGCACCACTAAACTTGAGCAGTTGAAGTGTGTCAATGGGTAGAGAAGCAATACACAGAAACAGCACTAGTACTAGTCTACTTAAATTGCATACAGGTTGAATAATATTGATTTATGTCCATTTAGGGTTTTTCCTCACATTCTCTCTGTATCATTCCATATAAAATGAAAGTTATGTTATCAGTAAGATCTTTCAAATTCTTGCAAAGATGCATTGATGCTTCTTCTTCACAGGCAGTAAGTTTTACATTAGCATGCATAGTCTTTAGATTTTTGGAACTGTTTTAAAACTAAATTTATTCTCCATTAACTGTTTTCAGGCAGTGGTAGTGGTACATCTGTCCCTGCACATCATGTAGTCAGTTCAGAATTTGCCCCAGCAAAAAACCTTTTAGTTATGGCAACACTGAACTGTCAAAACTCTCTTTCCAGGGTCCCCATCTGTGAAGAAAATGGACAGAGGACAAAGGCACAGCCTTTAACACTTTCAGTCATCATTTTCACAGATAATGCCTAGGTTAAACAATGGGAAGTATACCTATGCCTACACAGAATACAACTAGCTGCTTTGCATTTTACTCAGCTCCTTAGAATATGCCAATATATCCAAGCATCTCAACATCACTAACCTCTGTAAAATGCTATAGGAAAAAGTGGCCTAAACAAATGAAATGTTGATCTGCTTTTTATTAATTTCATTTTTTATCTTCTTGTATACAGACGTTTGACAGCTGTGACATTCATGGGCAATGCATTTGAAAAAGAAGACATAAATATTCAGAGACATATTAGAATGCTGTTCAATGTAAGCACCTGTCTACTTAGTGTTGACAGAAAATCATTTACTTTGCTTTATGCATGTTCTCTCCAGAGACTACAGAGGTCCTATTTTATTTAAAGAGCTGGTCCCAACATCAGTACTAGCTCTTGAAAATGCAATATATACATCTAATTATATTTATTAAGGAAACAACTTTGGTTTATATTTTCAATAATACTGAAACAATTTTTTCAACCTCTCCTTCAGAATTTCCCTCTCTGGGGAAATTCAAGTAGAATGGGAAAAGGGAATGAGGAGTTGAAAAAGCATGACCTCATGATGTCTTTAATTATGACATCACAAAAGATGATACAGAAAGCAAAATATAATGAAAATAAGATAGAAATATGTATATATAATGAAAAAGGGATCATTACTTAATCTGTTTGATGGCCAGTGCTCATATAGTTCCTAACTTTAAAAACTGACATAAATACAGCTCATTTAAATCTAAAAAATATGGGAAATAGATACTCAAGCTCAGGGTATCTTTAAAAAACAACTTAAAGCATTATGAAAGGTATAATTTTTCCTGCTTTTTGATAGCATGCCAAAAGACCAGAGGAAACAAGAATCATCAGATGACTGCTAGAGCTCTCAAAAAAAACCAACCAAACCAAAACAAACAAAACAAAACAAAAACAAACAAACAAAAGAAACCACCAGCCCCCAAAAACCCAATCCACCAAAAATGTTTAAAAAACTCAATCACAAAGACAAATAACAACTAAACCAAACTACACCACCCCAGCCCCCCCAAAAAGGGAAAGTGAGAGGAAAGGAAAAGGAAAAGGAAAAGGAAAAGGAAAAGGAAAAGGAAAAGGAAAAGGAAAAGGAAAAGGAAAAGGAAAA
>JAWWMP010000165.1:33527035-33618018 GCA_035047865.1 Dendrocincla tyrannina
AAAAGGAAAAGGAAAAGGAAAAGGAAAAGGAAAAGGAAAAGGAAAAGGAAAAGGAAAAGGAAAAGGAAAAGGAAAAACACAACCTAATTTTTGGCCCAAACACTTCATTTTATTTCACCTGACGTGAGTATGTAACGATGTTAGCTCAGCCCTGATCACACAGCGTGAGTGAGTGGGGGAGGTCTGGGGAGAGCATCAGAACCTTGGAAACAGCCTCAGATACCACAAACCCTGACAATGCTGCCACCTATGGACCAAAAGTGCCAACATCAGCTCTGCGGAGCCCCTCGCAGGGACAGTCCTAGCGATGAAAGGAGCGGAATTGTATGAGAAAATTGAGACTGCTGCACGTGGTTAATTCACCTGGTGAACTGATGGAGCGGCTACTTTGGTTTATCTAGTTCAATGCTTTTATATAATTTAATTAGGATCATCATACAGCAACCTAACCTGTCTACAGAAATTATGAGCTGCAAGTCCAGACCCCATATGAACTCTTTTGCTCAATTAAAGATAAGCAGCTTTTTATAGAAAGATTTTTTTTTTCCTTAAAGTGCACACAAGGAGCAATGGAGCATGGTATGCCTTTTTTTCACATTAATTTTTACATTAATTATGTAAAGGCAGTAGCATTGAAAATACTTGATGAAATCAAACATTTACACTGCTTTTGCAGACATTTAAGCCCGTCCCTTTAAAGATATTGGCACAATTTTCCTATGCCGTGGAAGAAACATGGGTGATTAGACCTAATGACTTCAGATATTTTAGTGTCACTCTCCTAATACTAGTACTTACTACTAAAATATCGTGAATAGTCTAGAAAATTAATTTCTTAAATCTGTTTGTAAATAAAAATCTGCATTTTTACCTATAATTGGCCTTTTCATTGTGTTTTTTATTATACTATATATATTTCATATAATAAATCAATATTGCTATTTTATCGTCACTTCTGGCAAGTTTTCTCCCTTTTCAATCTTACAGTCCTTACTAAGAAGCTAATTCACCTAGCTGAAGGAAGGTAGCCCTAAACAGATTTACTTCTCAGCTGTTAAAAATAAAATAAAAAAATAAAACAAAATAAATAACTATTCCTCACCTAATCTGCCAATGCTTTGCAAATAAAGCAAGATGAATAGGGTGCAGTGATGGGCAAACTGATAGACTGTTATCCATGTAGCCATGGAGGGGCTGAAGAACACAGAAGGATAAGCAAATCTTAGGAGCAACTTTCTACTCCCAAAGCTATCTCTGCAAATTGCATTGCAATCACTGAACAAAACGCAGAGGCAGCAACCCAACAGGATTCAAAGTAGGCAGAAATGGTCCTGGCACCCAGGCTCCAGAAGAAGTAGGATTTCTGACAGACTCTGTGTTATTGGTTATGGAACGTGTGGGTTTAGAACACCTTTCCAAAGCAACCGACATTCCTAAAGTATTGTACCAGAACATTAAGGTAAATCATGATAATATTTGACATGTCCAGGTGGGGTCCTTAAAAATGAGCACCTGTGGAGAAGACAGGGGAAACAGCATGGAAGGAAAGAAAACAATGTCTTCTGTCTTATACATCTCAAATATCAATCTACAAGGTAGCCAATTCTACAGTGTCATATATTTTCCCATATTTTTCATCTTTCCCATCTGAGCACTAGTGAGCTAACTTTCTATAGTGGCATTAAACCTTCAGTACTTGGGAAATACCCTAATTAAACTAAACTTTGTTCTCCTTTAATTTCATACTCCCCCTGTACCAAAGGAAAAGTCCTGGTATACCTAACAATAAAATTGGTGTTGGTAGGCAATGTAGAGTCAGTCCCAGAAACTGAGTGAGAAGCACTTGAGAAGATAGAATATCTTCTTTTATGTTTTCTTGAAAGTAATATCGGAGTTATTTTTAAATATATCTGTTAGTAGCTACTTATTTATTATGCACACACAGAAAAGTGAGAAGAGTTATCCTGTTAAAATCAATAGAGGTACTCCTGTGATTAAAGTTTCATTTATACTGAAATACGGCCTTACATTCTACATACATTTCCATTCAGTATGTGCATATTGTGAATATTAAATAATGTTAAATTACTCCCTTTTTCATAATAGAATCAGCTTGACAGTTACAATGTTCAAGCACTAAGCAGCACATATTACAATGGCAGCTCCCAATCATGCAGTAATTTTCTCCCTTTTAATATTCTTAAAATTTAGCTTTCACAAGTAGGTGAAAGGATCTTGTCTTTGAAAAGTGATTTGGCATGCTCCTTTAGACTCTACGCTAGGCAGAGCGTAGCGTACTCTAGTCTTTCATGTATGTCTTTAAGTAATGTGAGTTTTTTGAGCCTTGCTCCTTTTCAGTTGATTTTAGGAGCAGACTGAGGATGGAGAAATTAGTTCATCCTAGATTCCCCTTTGAAAATAATAAGAGAGAATATCATCTTCACCTTTGACATCACCATGGAACCCTCATGTTTGTTTCCACAGCAATGGAGTGGAACGCTGGAAAGAATACAAGAGGACAAAGAATCTTGTCTTTCACTTCCCATTAGATACTGGTTGCTCTGGTTTTCTTCTCAGGCTTGAAGAGTACTAAAGGTAGAGGTATCAGCAGCGATCTTCACTGCATTCGTCTTGGGCACCAAAATAGCACTAAGGTCTCCTTAAGCATTTAATGAAGTTGGGAGTCCATACATTTAAGAGCTGAAAGAAAGAATTGCATGAATAGTGGTAGAGCTAGTAGATTCTGAATAGAATACACCTTGCTTTCATTAAATTTCATTACCATGACTTAGGCAAAGAAAAGGAGGACAACTGGCAGCTCCTGAACACCACTCTTTTAGGAATTACATGGATGTCCCATGGAATTCTTAAAAAAAAAAACCCATTCCTCAGGGTACAGTTAGAAATGCCTATGTTATGAAAGACAAAACACAAAGGTGAAATTATTGCATTCCTGCCACCTGAGGGTTAGTAGAGTATTTCTGTGACTCAAACCCAGATTTTATCTAGGTAAAGAATCTGGATTTGGAAGGAAAGATATTTTAAAAAAAGGAAACAGGATCAGGCATATCATCTGTAATACTATTAATTGTGACCTTACAGTAAACAACAATCCAAAGGAACTACATGTTTACAAATATTAAAGATAGAAAAGCCCATTTTGTAATGGCCATTTCTTTGCAGTGCATTATTTTATGCTAGGCAATCTATTGCTTTCCCGTGTTTTTTTCTCCAAAGCAACATCCTTCATAGATTCTAGTCTAATAGACCTAAGTTAAATCAGCCTGCTTTACCAGAGAGTATAACAATTCTGTAATTACTGCTCTTATCTGAAAAGATGAATCCATTGAACTCCAGAAAGGTTTGACTATATTTGATTTAGATTTGGTTAAAATTACAAATTAACTAAACTGAAACACTCAATATTAAAAACTGAATACTGTGGTTAGGAAATATTGAAAAAGTAAATTCTTGCATTTGTGACTCATTGACTGTAGGATTAACTCCTTTAAATACTAGTTTGATTTAGCTGTAAAAAGTGCATTAACAATAGGACATTCCTAAGGGGAATTGCAATTTTAAAAAAAAAATCCATATTTGCTACAATAAATGTTATGCCAAAAATTTTATAGCTACCAGAAACATAGAAAATACTATACCCAAAGCTAGAAAACTGTTCCAGTACAAAGCATGACTAATATATAACCTCCCAAATACACAGTATATCCCTAGTAAAGATATAAATTATGGTTGCAAATGAGACCACAAACAAAATTTTGCTCAAGGCATGAATCATAAATTCAAACAATAATCATCTCCTGCATGAGGCACAACTACTTTGTTTACTTCTTATACTCTGTTTCCTAAACATGAAGATGAAAGTAGGTCAAGTAAATTTAGCATCTTTTCACATGAAGTATGTTATGATAGCGGGTGGCACAGCCTAATTTACAATTACATGAGTTTACATGAATATGAAAATATGTGTTTTCACTGTGCTGTGTCATTACACATATTGACATTTTACTCACAATGACACAGAATCATAGAAAACACCCAAGATTTGGAGAAGGGAGGGAGCAGCCTGAGTGAAATTTCGACATGTTTGAAAAGAGCTTCCAATGATGTTGAATGCTATTTTTAAAACTGCTTGTAGGTATGTTTATGCAGTGAGTTGCAAGGGAAGAAGAGGAATACTTGGAGAGACCACTGGTTTGTTTCATTTCTAAAATGCATCAATTTTGTTGCACCTATTAGTCAAGAACAAGCTTTTTGGAGAAAATTCCAAAATTTAACAGCCATGGACTTAACATGGGTTTGAAATGCAAAAGAAATTTGAAATCAGAGGCTGAAAATAGAATTTTTTTTGTCCATCATTCTGCCATGAGGTTTCAAGTATGATTCATTTAGGAAACTTCCTTTAAATAAAAAAATGTTAGTTTTATTACAGTGGTTTTCTTTTATGAAAGGAATTTGGTGTGTCACTTTTTACCACAAACTTTTGTATATGTAAGACTTTCAATTAAACTTCTGAAACCTCTGAAGCTGCATACATATAGTGTGTAAAAATTTCTGGAACAAACTGGTTCAAAAAAAGTTTCTCATCGGTTGTGAATTAATATGCTGCTGAGAAATTAGTCTCTCAAGACAAGAATATGGTTTGTTTTGCTACATTAAACCTGCTTATTCATCCAACTTTAATGGAATAAAAGGCACTTCAAGCAGTATAAATTCTGTTTGCAAAGAAACATGCCTGTCTGCATATACAGGTGAACGAGCATCATATTGGATAAAGTAGAGCAGAAGAATGTTAGAAGGTCACACTTCAGTAGTTCCTCCTACATAGATCAGTAATTGTACTACATTAGTTGTAGAAAGCATTTAACAAAAGGGTGGCTTCAAGTATACATTCATATAATCACAAGTCTAGTAGAAAAGAGTGGTTTCCCTCTTGAACCACAGCACTTAAGGCTTCGGCTCAACAAGCTACTTTGAAACTAACTCATGACTCAGGGACCAAGTCACGTGTGTGAGATAAGCACAAGGTTGCACCCTGTTGAGGTATATTCTGGAGGAGAGCAGAATTTGTCTTGTCATCTTACTTTTCAAGAATGCAAATATTATAAAAAGCATTGGATGAAGATTTTAAGAGTTACTTATACTGAAAACAATATAGACTTGACAGTCAGCAATGACTAAAATAGTTTAGTATTTTTAATTAAAGACAAGAAGCCAAAATTTGTCACATTAAGAATAGAAGGCAAGCACTTAGTGCAAGGAGAGTTCAATTAGCACTATACAGTACACATTACTGTTGTGATGTTAGAAATTATATTTGTACTGCATGGTGAAAAATAGGAATATGAAAATGTGTTAGCCACATGTGGAAAGAAACGTCTCATTTTTGTAACTGAATATATATGCAAATATAAAGCTACCAACATTTATTCATAATCCTGTTATAGCAATTAAAAGTCAAAAAATGGTGAGGAATAGAAGAGCTATAATAGGAAAGAGTTTAATTCTTTAAAAGACTGAATAATCTTAGCTGTAAGGAGTTTTGAAATATCAAGAGTACAAAAAACAGAGCAAGACAGAAATTAAATCTGAAGAAAATTATTTTGAAAAATATTGAACAGAAATAGACATTATGGGCATTGCCATCCATAGGTAATAAAATAGAGAAAAGCAGAATAATATTTGACACAACCTGCTCAATTGTCAGCAGCAATTAAAACACAAAAAGAGTATTATGATGAACAATTCTAGGATGTTTACAGTTCTGTTATTACACCCAGCAGTGAATAATTTTAATAATTTTCCACTGGCAAACAAAAACAGATGACTGAAAGTTGGATACATTTATAAAACTGTTTAAAGGTAGAATCTGAACATAATTCTTAGAGCAAAAATTCTTGCTTTAACAAACTTGTGCAACATGAATACCCTGTCAAGATTGAAACAAACAAAAACTGAGACAGAGACAGCACCATTCCAATTTTCAGCAGCAAACAGGTTGCAAAGCATGGCATAAAGGCCTAGGTTCAATTTCTTTGGCCAAATCAAGACTTTGTATATATCAAATGTGTGTGTTGAGTGCTCACGTACTATTGCAATGAAGTATTAACTTTCAACAGCATAACTAGCACACCATACTAATTAGTTTTTCACTATTACTGACAGATAGGAGCTTCAAAAGTACATTCATTGTCCCAAGGAAGAAAACTTTATTATAATTAATATTTACTCTATGTTTTGTGGATGGGAGGGGAATCTTTGTTATCTTAAAATGAAAGAAATCCTGCAGAAAATAAAAATGTGAACAAGTCTCTAAATGATAGCATTTCTGCAACAGCTAGTCAATGAGGGATTTAATGTTTACTTCAAGAGAAAAAGTATTTGGGTTTTAAGTCCACAGAACCTTATTTTGACCAGGCATTGGCAGCTTCCTCCATGACCATGGCCTGTGCAAATTCCTGAAGAAATTTGTCTGTATTAAGAGGCGTGTCATTTTAATTAGGCTTCATTATGAGCTTGTGCGTTACTTGAATATGAACTGTGTTTTGAAATTTGGAGTGAAACGTTTTCTTGCAGCTGAGACATTGCCTAGAGTTTCAACCAAAACCAGTTTTTTTTTTTCCAATCCAGTTATAAAATGTTAAAACCAGGAAATGATAGTATAAAAATGTAACTTAAAAAAAAAAAGCAACAAATCTTTTCTCCTAGTTTGATCAGAATAATCACAAACAACAAATGAGAAATATAACCATATGTTTACTGTGTTTGCCACTGCAGATGAACTAACACAAAGTTATGCTGGTTTTAAGACCTACTCAAATACTATGAGCCAAAATTTAGAGTCAGACTCCCTCTGTATATTTTAATGAGTGGAGAGAATAAAGAAACTGTGCTACCAAGTTAAATAATATTGCACAGTTGTTTAGTCTTTCTGGTGTCCAATTAAACTTGATTTTATAAAGAAAAAGTTGCTGAAATCAGACATGAGTTATTCCATAATATCTATCATCATAAAGAGGTTGTATCATGGGCTCCTTTCTTTTTCATTTGCAATTGCTTTATATTTTTATGGCAATTTCAACAATTACTTGCTAAAAAATTTTAGAATTCTGTATTTTTACTTCTTGTTGCAATGAGGCAGCTGAAAACAAGGAGAAGGAGCAACACAAGCTGAGTGGCCACTGGGATATGTTCTTTGCAAATCAGTTTGAAACTCATAGAAAGTCGTGATTCTTTAGAATTGTTAGAGGATGCTGATGACATGTGTATTCATTGGCCGCGAAACACCAACTGACCAAAATAAACCATATTTGATAAGGAGAACAATGATATCCCTAAAGAGTGAATAAAATAATTCTAAATATGTTTACCAAAAGCTGCAGGAAGCTATATTGAAAAATGATAGGTCATAGTTTTTCGTTTGTGCTTGCTATCCCAAGTTATTTGCAAAAAAGAACTGACTCTAAGGCTTTGGAATAAATAACGGTACCTACTTAGTACTCAACATAGAGTTATATGGTATTCCCGGTATTATCTATTCCATCCCTTGGCAAAATATCCGCAGTAAAAATGCTTGTCTCTGTTAAAAAAAAAATAAAAAAATTGGGAAAGGTGTTGGCAATTTTATTGCTACCGACTCTCACTAGTTACCAGCAAGATACATATTTCAGCCTGCCCACTGAAAAGTTTCAAGGGTTAACAACTTCCAGTCACAGTGTAGAACTGTGCTCTACACCATAGAAACCTCTTTCACCTCTGCACAAACACCGAGCTTTGCACTTTTTCTGATTTCTTCTCCTTCCAGGATCTTTCCTAGCTTCACAAATGTCCGCATTGAGACACAGTGCCAAAGCTAGAAGGTCGAATAGCTTCACATCTTCTCCTGTGGAAAACCATAGCAATGGCTTTTTACCCTCAGAAAGCATTTGCCTCTGCAGCTGATTTTTTCTTTTTTGTAGCAACAGAAAGATCAACAAGTCTCAAGCTTCTTGGGAGCATGTTGAAATGCATTTGCATTCTTCCAGGCGGGCTCCCTATATTAAAGTGGATGCATTCCTGATAAGTACCTTGACAGCTAAATTCCTTTGGAGCTTGTCCTTTCAACAGGACACTCAAGTCTGCAGCCAAACGTGGCCCTGGTCAGTAACCCAGGCAGACAAATTGTTCGTTGCAAAAATCTGCAAGTCTGGGCTAAACTGCTGCCACCTGTGGTGTAATATCATTCCGGGAGAAGCAGTCTATTCCTTCACCCGGCTTGCAGATATTTAGGGAGCTTGATATCAGAGTTATGTAGGTTTCTATACCAGAGGGATCCTTTCCGACTGGTAGAAATTCCTCTTTTTTCGTTGTTTAACACACCAAAAGTAGGTATATGGGTTGATAAAAACCACACCATTTCAAGAAGATTTTTTCCCTAGCAGCAGATGAACATTGGATAGACAGCAGCAGAACCAAATAACAGTATTTATAGTGTCAATTATAAAGAATATTTTGTTTTGGGTATATAAATATGACGAGCAAATTCCACGTCTTTTCCCAAACTGGTAAATATCTTCCCTGAGAAGGAAATACCTAAGAATAGACAAGTGCTTCACACTTCCATAATACATTCCACCTAAGGATCTCAAAACATTTACAAGTTCCTTTCATTAGAAATACATCTCTGGGCATAAATTAAGCACAGACACACTCTATTTTTATCTAAAGGGACTTTTCCAGAAAGTTCTTTCTGGCCAGGATATTAAAAAATGTGAATATCTTTCCCATAACTTCTTTTTTTTTTCTCTTTGTAAAGACCAGGGTTCCCCCCATACATTTTGTTGTAAAGGCCAGAGACAAGATACTCCTTTGCAGGGCTACGTTTATGTAACTAGCAAGCAAACAGAGGAAGAATTAACAAGTAGATGGGACATAACCCAACTTCATTATTTCCAAGCAGACTTTTTATTAATTTTATAAGACAATGATGTTGCGTTTTTTTATGAATATGCCTAAATTCCTAGTACTTTCTGCATTCCTCCTATATAGAATACAGTACAGCACTGCAGTTCTTTCCAGTCAAACAGAAGGGTCAGGCAGATAGTAATTCCCTATGCTGATGTGATGACAGACCCAACTAATACCTAGGAATTTTTAGACTGGATTACCAACGAAAGTTAATGTTCTATTTTTATTGAATAGGGCTTTTTGAATAAAGTATGTCTTCAAAATCAACATTTAAGTCACTTATTAGTATGTGAGAAGTTATCATTCATGACTAGTATTACTTTCAGAGTGCAAAAGAGCTGCCACAGAATATGTTACTACTGTTATTGAATAGGCATCTTGATAAAGAAAAATAATGAAAATATTAAGGGAAGATAAAGAGGAAATGTGAAAGAGTGAAGCCATGACCTATCTAAGGTTTTGGTTTTTGTTAAAAACAAGGAGTTACATTTTCAGAAGTCTTTAAGAGATATGGGTCGAATCAAAGTCATTCTCAAATAAACATATTTAGAAAATTTATCAGGATGTCTTTTTGCTAATAAATCACTGAATTTATGCATTTTGAGGAAAAATAATATAAAACAAAAAAAAAAGGAGTCAGTAGAGTCATCTTATCATTTTTATTCTTCGCCCTTCTTTTAATCTGCTCAGCTAACTTAAAAAAAAAGGCAAATTACTTCGTACTACAGTAAAATGCAATGTTTATAATGAGCAAAGTTCCACAATTACCCTCATTTTAGTCTGAAGCTTGGAAGATTTCATTTACCTAAACAATAATTAATGAAACCTTGTAACATACTAAGAATTAAACTAAAGACAAGAACTGACCTTTAAAATGGCCAAGTGACCAAGCCCTTGGCATGTCTGCAGAGGAGTGCAAGCGGTTTTTCCCACAACAATAGTAGTGTTTATGCATCAAGATCTTTAAACTTTGTGTTTAAATCATTTTTACTCTTCCCTATTTTTAAAGAAACCCCTACGAATTCAGGGAACTTGATTGCAATGAAAACCAAAAGTTGTCTGAAAATCACATCTTTTAAATAACAGGTCAGCTTTTGTAACACATCAGTCACCTTCATTACCTGTGTCAGCAGCAATTTACAAATCTTTCACATACCTGAAGCATCATATATCAGACTGTAATTCATATGTGGTACCTTCTAATGCAAATCTGTCTTCAGTGTAAAACCAGCGCTTCTGTGCTGTAGGTGGAAGGAAGGGTGAAAAACACTCTACCAACAGATAACCATCTGGCAGATTCTCTTTCTCTATCTGCTATCTCCATGTGATTTTTATCACTTTACAAAATGTCATTAAGCAAACAGAGAAGACCACAAGCAAACCTTTAGTTTCACAAAATCATGTTTTATAAACTGTGGAGAAACACTGACATGTAATGAAACTCTATTCTCTATATGACTTCCTCTTTGTAAATTATTTGTTTCCCTCCCTTTATTTATAAATAAACAGAAATGTTTGTATACTTGCTGTTTAATTTTTGGGGGGTTTTTGGAGGGATTTTTATATCTGGTCATCATAATCAAGACTATTGCAGCAATAGATCTTATCTTCAGAACGGCAGTCCCTTTGCACCTTCAGTTCAGATTTTTGTTTATGCTTGGCTGCAATTGTAGCTGTTTCTGATAGTTTTAGGTCAGCCATGACAGACTATGGGTGACACTAAATAAACAAGCTGGGAGTCTGTGACCAGGAAGGAATGATACTGGTGCTCAGAGTTTGATTTTCTCTGGTTAATCAACATTTTTATTCAGAATAATTCACTGTGTAATGTGACTGTTTGCTAGACTACACATATTATGCTGTAAGGTTTAAAAAACAGACTAAACTCCCCCACACAACTCCCATAGGCGGGCAGAAAGAACAAATCATGTTCAGTCTTGTTTTGGTTATAGTAGGCTACAGAGATTTGTTTGTATGTTTAATTTATGTTCAGCTATTTCTTCCTGCCTCCTCCCTTCCTCCTCTCAGTTAAATTCCAGTGCAGTAAGCTGATCTGAGCACAGTCTGGCAGCGAGTAGATAGGACACTTCCTTGCAGCCTGCTCAAGGGGGATAAAAATTCAATGACCAATTTACTAACTATACTCATGGAAGAAGGGGTAGAATAAGATTCCACTAGAAGGGGTGAAATATCCCAATCAAATGAGTACCTGCTCCAGCTCTCTTGCTTTTACTTTTTGTATTGAAAGATTTTATCCATTTATTTTATCCATACAACTTCTGTTTCTACAGCGATATTATTATGTCAGTATCTAAACTCAGTTTTCATTTATTAATTTTGTTAACTGTATTGCTTGCCCCCATGGTCATGGAGTCAGCCTTTAAAAATGTGTACCCTATGGCCGAAATGCCAAAGCAATAATACTAAAACCTCAGTTTTATGCATTTATTTTTAAACTTCATGAATTTTAAGCTAGTCTTGTGATTAGGAAGAATATGGAAACAGACTCTGGTTGGTGATGCTGCTTACCTGGGACTGTTCCAGAACCACCACACCAAGCACTTGAGTGCCTGCCTTTCAGATGGATCTGAGTAGAATAAAAGTATTATGAACTCTAATTTTCAATATGATGTTTTTACTGCATACCCAGAATCAAGATTCTTCAAAATGCATGTAAATTACAAGAATAATAAATTACTTTCATGCAAATTACCAGTTGTTTAAAATTTGGCATGGAAGTCAAATACGGGCTGACAGTCAACAACTGGCCTAGCCATAGTGTCAGTGCAGTTTCTGGTGCACAGAAATTCCTTACAGATACCAAAACATCATAATGCACATCTTTTTGCAAAAGCTTCACAGAGAAGTGAATGATTAGAAAACCAACTGTACTTTAACTTCTACAGAAGTGGACTTTCTGAAACTGTATTATTCATTATGTGCTGGTAAAAGAGAAGAAACTTGTGAAAAGACCTTATACTAGCATCTTGGAAGATGTCCGTGTCCTGTTTATAATTCAACTAATATGTCGCATGAAACTACCAGCTAAACTATTTCTTAAGCTCCTCTTGGTCATAGCATCCTGATGCAATGTCTAGTAGCTACCCAAACTAAAACATGGAATTTTATGGAAATATCAGTGCGAGTAGGTATGCTATGCCTACTGCCAGAGCCTATCCTGATGTCTTTGAAAACTAACTGCTAGGATATCAGCGTCCAAGTTTAACATTGCCTAGGGTTATTTTATTTTTAAATTGCTTCTATATCCACCAAAATCATCTCAGCTAAGTCTTTGACAACGCAGACCTTTAGAATCAAATCTTCGCCAGTACTACTATGGTTTAATTAGCTGCGCATTTGCCTCCTGGCCAGATCCAATAAATATGCATGTATTGGCACAGCTGCATCTCAGCATGCATACTTAAATTAAAAATGTTTCCTTTGATGCTCTGGCAATCTTGGCATTCATTCACTTTGCCAGAAGCTGTCTCAAATCACAAAATACTTGTCCAGTCATCATCACAAAGTATGATCATGAAAATGTGTTCTCAGTTTAGCTCCTGACATTACACATGTAGTAACCTAAAATATATCATGCTTGCTCTAGAGTTGTGGAGAAGGATGCTTCTATGGTCCTCATGACTGAAAGATATTCCCATATGCCAAATAAGCTGAAAATGGTCAAACAACCTCTATTAAGATTAGTTGTACTAATCTGTATCTAAAGTGCTATTTTCATAACTACAGTTGCATTTTTTTTATTTAGAAGAGGCAGAATGAATTTGTTTTGTTTTCTCCACTTGACATTAGCAGTTTTACAGAACAATGACCTCGCTAGTCACTGATGAAGAATTATTAGCTATTTTTACCAAAAAAAGAAAAATTGAATGTTACATAGACTTTCTAAAGGATACACTGAAATAGTGAGAAATAGTACTTTTTATTCTTGCTATTGAACTCTCCGTACTAAACTCCAATCTAGCCAAAGCAGTAGAGGAGGCAATGCCTGTATACAGACATGTATACTTGTCATACTAATAGAAAATTCAAGTAACCTGAAATTATTAAGCAACACAGCTAGGAGTCTCACAGTATGTGTGGGTGGTAAGGGGTAATATGAGGAATATTGGGAAAAATTATCAGATCAGGCAATTCACTGGAATTCAAAGCACTTTCTTCTCTTCCTACTGAGATACCCTGGGAATTCAATATATCTCTTCTATAAATACTTAATATGCTTCAAGTCTACAGTGGAAATCCACCAGCTGAAAAAATCCTGACAACATGTACTATCAGAGAGCATGCAGAGTAAATAGATAAATAATCACACTCTAGATGGTGAAGATATCCTGTTATTCCTTACAAAATCTAGCAGGGTATTTTTGGTCTGTGCTTATTCTATTGAAAGAGAAAGAACTTAATTCCTCTTTCTTTCACCTCTATCTAGTGTGAGCTACTTAGGAAATAACTTCCCAGGGCAAGTACAGCTGCTACTTCAGTGGACTTTAAAGCAGACCCTTTTCCCCATCATGGCTTGCTTGAAATTGGGATTTGTGTTAATATTTTAAGAATCTGAATTTTCTTGTCAACGCTCTCATTTTACTGAACATACAAGACTCTCTGACACAAAAATTTGTAAAGCAGTGCATCAAAATACATACTTTCTCTAAACCAAAGAGGGTCCAAATGGATGAACCTACAAATAAAAATGCTTTATGTTTATTTTTGTACAAACATGAAATGTAGACAAATAGAATCTCTGCAACGAGATTCATCATCATGCCTATCAGGAATTCTACTCGCAGATTGGGGTAAAAATCTTTATTGAAACCATTAGATGCTTGGGGCCTTTAAATCAGAATACAAACAGAAAAGAGAAATCAAATCTTTCTTTTCATAGTAGAAATCTCAACCTACCAAGAAACAAAGCCAGAGCTCACACTCATTTTTATGGAGCAAGATTTACTATAGTAAAACCAGAATAAAGAACCAATTGGTAACTACATTCATCAAAAATTATATTAAATATTTCTTCAAATGTATTTTTTAAAAGTCTGATCCACCACTGTGAGAATGTAACATCTACTAAAGCACTAATTTTTTTAAATCTAGTGTGTCAAGACAATGAATGTACCCTATGCTGTACCCTTAAACATCACCTTTTTGGAAGTTAAAAGTCCGTTTGAGTAAATCTTTTTTCAGTAAGGTAACTAGAGATCTAGAAATACCAAAGATGAAATTGTCAACACTGCATTTTCTCCTGAATATTAAAGGTGTAAGAGACTGAAATCGTTAATGCCTTAAACACTGTTGAGAACATCAAAGCCCACACCCCAGTCCTTCCCAAATATGCCTCCTAGATTTCAGGGAACTGGACAGTGAGTTAAATCTCCTGATAGGAACTTGAGCTAAGATAAAGGTGGCACTATTGACTAATCACCTCAGGTTTAAGGAGAAGTACACAAGGCTGAGAGGAGGCCACAGCCCACACACTCAGTCACACACTCTTCCCCTCCTGTGAGACACTGGACTGTTAATGCTTATGGCTAAAGAATCAGAGGGTGCTTTGCTAACAACGTGCAGAGTGGCTGCCCAGGTGTCAAGGGCGCGGATACCCAGCACCTCAGGCTACAAGCTGGGTGTTAAACAAAATAAGGAAGGACGCAAATCCTGCAAGGTATTCTTTTTCTTTACACAAATAACTCAGCTGTGATAGCTCCCCACCAAGAAGGACCATGACATAGACAAGTAGCCTGAAGGTATTTATCTCTGCTGATAGGCCATAATGGGTTCAACTGCTGTGATGTAACAGGCAGCTGTAATGTCTTAGCTCATCAAAGACTCCCAAAGCATCCCGCGACCCACAGTATTGCATCATCCAGTGTAAAATTTCCTGCACCAGGGGATGTATTAGACAGTCCCACCTGAACCTGGCTGTAGATAACTCACAACACCTTTGAGTTTTGTGGACTTCTTCCACCCATGATAGATCAAAAATATCACTTCCACAAGACTTTGACCACCACTTCAGCCAACAAACGTTAAAACTGCAACTATCAAGTCTCATCACTGGATCCTACGGCTGCCAACTATATATATCTTTCTACTTTTATCCTTTCTTTTTCTTTTCCATATACATTTTTCTCAAGTGTTATTTTTATGCTTTCATATTGTTATATTGCTATAAATTATAACAACTAAATACCTGTATTCCTTTGCAACCAAGTTGTTCTAAAATAAACCCTACATATATATATATTTACAAACACTGATCATTCAGTGTCATTTCCCTCTAATCCACCCCAAGTGATCTATTTAAAAAAACCTGGGTTTCCCTTGCCTTCTGAGGTGGGTTGTAACAAAAGATTATTCTTAGGGGGAAAAAGGATGTGTCCATTTAATGACCGGAATATCATTTTCTGAGAAACACAGTTAGATTAGGGCCTGAAGACTGAACTTGATTTTTCAGCTCAGTTAAACCTTAGAAGTTCCAATGCACACTTCCTGGAATAGAATGAGAGTATTTTGCTGTGTTATTACTGTAAACCTAGAAATTAACTATATTTTGTGGTGAAATAATGAATTATTGGTGGAAAAATAAACTACCAGTTTCAAGAGAAACACTGGGATGTCATGTGTTTGGGTTTTGGGGGGATTTTTTTCCCTGCTCCAAATTTGTCTAAAAATCTCAAATTTTAAAAGTCTTATGGAAATTCAGGATCATTACAACATTTTGTTATGATAAAATTGGTTTTTTTCTCATGAATACAAAAACCAGTGTAATACTAAATTCTCAACAATATTTTCTCTGATACACAGAAAACTTAAAATGGATGATAATCATTACATTTATTGGTTTAAATAAAATAGCAAAAGAGGAAATTGTTGGCTTATCCCCAAGAAAATTTATGTGAAACATGTATGTTCCTCTGAAATGACTTCAAAGTAGTTGAATTGCACTTTCTGATGGAAAACTTCTGGAGGAAATTCCTCATCCAAGATGAAAACAGGTACCTTCTCAAAACCAAATTTCCATGTTTAGGTTGATTTTGCTTGATTGGTTTTTTCCCCTGAATCTACAAAATAATAAAAATAATCATGCATTCTTTAGGAATCTTCAAGGGGGTATTAAATTAATCTGACAGCACTGATACTGCTATTCATGTTGAAATAATTAGCAATTCCAAGGCCATTAATGGTGTATTGTATGACTATTTTAGATTGGGTAGGATGAAAGTAAAAACCTTTTGGTGACTCTTGCTCCTACTAAAATTTAATTAGCCTTACTTGCTGACCTCATGTTTTATGTAACAGTACACTCCAAAATGACCTCCTAAATGGCTACTAATATAGCGGTAAAGTCTCTTTTTTTACACAGACAAGCACAGCATAAAGGAGATTTTTTAGGGTTTTTTAAACTACTTTTGCAAAGTATTCTTATAATTGCTAACATTATATATCCCAGCATTACCTGTGGGACCAACTAACTTTGAATTTAATTGAAGTCAGAATGCCTCACTTTGACAAGGTCACTTTTTAAAAGGTATCATTGCACAGGATTTTTGATTTTTCCTTTCTGAACTAGCTATAACCTGTAAAATCATTGATGAGGAGTCATATCTTTGCCATCAAATATTAGTAAAGACTAATAGTGAAAATGTTTCCATTAATGGACATAAAATTTATGGATTACGATGATCTGTACTAAATCTGTAAGGCTGCACCTCACTAGTAAAACAATGTAACTGTAGCCAAAGAATATCAGTTTTTAGAAGCTGCTTAATATGAACTGTTTAATTTTGCAAATTTAGACTGGTAGTGTCAAATTCACCTCTGTAATCATAATGGTTGAATGCATGCTGTTGTTTTACTTTCCTAAAGGAAGCAGGGGAAACATATCAGATTGAAAACTCCAATTAAGCAATTTGAATCTCAAAGATATGACATAGTATGTTTTGCCTTAATTTAATCACATTGAATAAGATAAATATAAGACCTAATAAGTAGGTACTAAAAACAAAAGGTCTCACCTAAGGAAATGGGAATCACATTTTAAACAATAAACCATTTAGCTGTTCAAACAAATTATCAAGGATGAAGAAAATTTTCATAACCTCAAATATTAACAAAATCCATTTGACAAAAGCACAGCATCTGTAGGAAGCATTTTACAGTCTCAGAAATTAGTAAATTAAAGCATTTTACATTAATATAAAAGACTCCTTCTAAAAGCTTGTTTTGGAATGGAATATGGAACAAACTCTCCATCTGATATGTAAAAGGAAAATCAAAGTTTTCAAATCTTTGCACTCGTTTTTTTTCACAGCTCTCTCTTTTCATGTTTCTTCTTTTGTTCATTTTAGCATTAGAAGGGAAAATATTAAAGAGCAAAGGAAAATCAACCGGGAAAAAATTGGGAAAACATTAAATTAAAAGCTGCAAGAAAATATTTTTAATACAATTGTTTTTCTGAAAGTGTAGTATACAATACCACATATTTTAAAATTAGATTTTTAGCAGGATTTAAAAGCAGAGTGATAATTTAGAATTCCACTGAATGAGAAAGAGTACCAAATTTACTAGCTAGAATTTTATAATTTCACAATTTTACTAGAAGGAACATGATAAAGAAATAACCCCTTGGCAAGGAGTTTTCTGAAAGCAAGGAGATTTCCTTTCTAATGAGTTTATTTCACTTCATAAATAGATACCAAAACACAGTTTCTGAAAACACACAATATCATCTATTATTTTGCTAATTCTTACATACAAAAATAGACCAATAAGGCAAACAATCAGCAACTAAACCCCTCAGTTTCTGGTCTTCTCTCAATAGCACTTTTCGTTCTTTCTGTGAGAAAAAGTCACATATATTTCAGTATAGATCGTCTTCCATGCATTTAAATCAGAAGAATCATTATTAATTTTTTTAACTTAAGGGACAGAATTCTCCACTGAAAGGTTAGAAATAGCAGACCTCCGATATTCAAAACTTCCTTGGGCAATATTTTTAATACTGGATCTTACGTTTGAGCACATCTCAGCATGTCTTGTAAGGCAAACAAATCAGAGGGCATAACTAGTTACTGACATGCATAGAAAATTGTTAAACAAATTCCAGCACATGACTTTTGTATTCATGAATCTGAGTCCTATTTTCATAGATAAAACAACTTCATCTGATGTTTTATGTGCATTAATGCATGCTTTTGGGTTAGTGTGTATATGAATGTATGCTTTGCCCTTGACAAAGTTTTGGTATGCATTGATACTCTTCTTGAGTAAAATTGGGGTGTCAATGTTTGCACTGTATCTATGGGTTGACTGTAAAGAAATGCTGTGAAATATTGTCTACAGACAATTATTTAAATATAGGTAAACGTAGAGTTTTAAATTTTATACAACTGCTCAAAGGCATTTAAATATTTTTTAAGAGAAAAACAACATAGCAAACCTAAATATTTCCACAATGAGCCACGCAAAAAAAGGAGTCCCAAACTTTCCAAAGTATCTTAATGAGGGTTAAAGGTCACTGCTAAATAAAACTGAGAAACAGAAAGGACCAGGATCCTGTTTCCATTTTAATGTGCCTCATGTTTATGTTTTGCTGTCGGCAGGGGAAAGGCTGAAACAATCTCGCTTACAAGGAGGTTACAAACAGGCAGAATATTGCAGCTGGCTGGAATAAAGAGCTGGTGCTCCACAGGGCTAAGGTGAATACAAGTTCACACAGACCAGACACATGTTAAGCACACAGCTTATAGATGACCTTTCTCTGTAAATCTTTTTCTAAAAATTACAATCTAGGCTATGGCCTGAATTTCAATTCTTTAGATTATGTTCCACAGACCCAAACCAATAACATTGACTTTTAATTTTAAATTCTTCACCACTACTAAAACTCAAACTTTATGTAAAATCTTCAATTATAAAGAAGTGTTATTCCTGCAATTGGCATAATATTAAACAGAGGAAGATCTTAAATTCAAAGATCCCTGGAATAAGAAACAATTGCTAAGGCTTTTCATCAAAGCAATATGGTGAACATATACTCAATCACTTCTGAATTCTGAGTCCTAAAATAAGACTGCTACCTTTTTGAATTTCATTTTAGTGGCTTGAAAGCAGTGCGATGATTTTAAGGAATTCTTTCCTTCTTAAAAATTTATACAGTGTTCTGCTAAGCACATTCTGTTCCTACTATCTAGAATGTGTTGCACCCTAAATTGTGAAAGTCTGTCTTTAATTAACATGTTCCCCTTAAAAGCTAACCCATGAATATTTCTTATTTGGAATATAGGATACTTTGGGAGACTAGTCCTCAGTAAAGAATAGTTCTTGACTGAGTTATCAATAACTGAGTTTGAACTTAGCTTCCACAGTGATGGCCACCCTGAATGATCAAGCTCTAGCTATTGTGGTGAAACACACAATGATAATTACATTCTTTGACAGGACAGTTACATCTACTTAAGATGAGAACAACATAGACTTTCCTAAACCGGCTGATACACACCAACAGTAGGTGAAAATCTCAGTGATCACTTTTCCATGGGCAGAAGCTCTAAAATGGAGTTCTAAGTGGAAGAGATAAAATTGAACACATCCAATGTAATTCTTATAGTTGTGACTCTAGAAAGCCCGTATCCCCAAATGTATCCTTAACTACTTGCTCATTAGTTCTAGCTAATGAACAGAAAAGCCCAACATTTTATGAGGGTTAGTGTAAAACTGGTTATGAAAAAGATTATCATTTCAAAGCTTACCAAATGAGATCCTAGAAAGCAGTGCTGTGCAAAAGGACCTGGGGGTCCGGGTCGACAGCAAGTAGTCTATGAGTCAGCAGTGCCCTGGCAGACAGGAGGGCCAACCATGGCCAGGGGGGCATCAGGCAAAGCATCGCCGGCTGGTTGACGGAGGGGATTGTCCCGCTCTGCTCTGCACTGGGGCGGCCTCACCTGGAATATTGTGGGCAGTTTTATAATATAAGAAAGGTATTGAAGCAGCTATTAAAGAGTGTCCAAAGGAGGGCAATGAAGATGGTGGAGGGCCTCGAGGGGAAGCTGTGTGAGGAGAGGCTGAGGACGCTTGGTCTGTTCAGCCTGGAGGAGACTGAGGGGAGACCTCATGGGAGTTACAACTTCCTTGTGAGGGGAAGAGGAGGGGCAGGCACTGATCTCTTCTCTGTGGTGACCGGTGACAGGACCTGAGGGAATGGCCTGAAGTTGTGTCAGGGGAAGTTTACGTTGGATATTAGAGAAAGGTTCTTGACCCAGAGGGTGGTTGGGTGCTGGAACAGGCTCCCCAGGGAACGGATCACAGCACCAAGCCTGGCAGTTCAAGAAGCATTTGGACAACACTCTCAGGCACATGGTGTGACTCTTGGGGATGGTCCTATGCAGGGCCAGGAGTTGGACTCAATGATCTTTTTGGGTCCCTTCCAATGTGGTATATTCTGTGATTCTGTGAAATAAAATACTTTTGAATTCAGGAAATAACATTTTACTAGAGAGAGATTACCCTGCCAGCTATGGAAACTTAAACCTCAGTAGCAGTACTTTTGTCACCAATTAGGAGTGCTTTCAATCATATGAGAGAGATATTATTCAAGGGATGCCCATACCAAGTAGTTAATTTCTCATTATGTTTTTGACTCATATTAAGCAGTTTGTGGCAACTTGGGAACACTAATTTAGAAACAAGATTTTCCTTTAATTTTTTTTTTTCCTAGTAGGCGAAACCAATACGAGTTGCACTGCACCTGATGTTCTGAACTCATCCTGAGAGAGACTACCTTGTCTGACAAAAAAAAAAATTATTTTACAGATTATTATTTTCACAGATTAAAAATTCAGTGGATCAGTGGATAAATAAGCCACCAGGATTTTTTTTTTTTTCCTGTATGCAATGTGTCTCAACAAGTGATGGATTTAAGCAGATGTTGTCATACTTGGTCCATGACTGAACTGCATTGTAGCTATTGACCTGGGTATGGATTCTGATCCTGGCCCATGGACTGAATTCTTGGCCTGACCTCTGGCCTGCCTCATTACAGTGAACTTGCCTGGAGATCTGGATGCCTGTCTGAGCCTACTTACTATCACCAAGCCTGCTCTGTTTGCCTCACTCTGGTGCTATGGGACAGGCCTCGTGGCAGTGAGGCCACTGCCTCTGTTGTCCTTGCTGCCATTGTGGGCTGCTGGCCATCCTCCTCTAGGGAGTAGCACCTGTCCTTGGTTCTCCCTAACACAGATGTTCTTAACCAGACATAAACCTGGAGGGAATTAAAAAAAAAAAAAAGGCAAAAGCTAATTCAGGCCACGAATATATTGTTTGCGCATGATATTTTAAAGAAAAAAAAGATCATTTCAGCCTCCTTTCCAGTCACCTTTTCAAGATGCAGTAAGAAGGATGAGCATCTGCAGTGCTTAAATTTCGTCAAAATTTAACATATTATTTGTGAACAAAACGGTGGCTCAAAACGTCTCTATTAGTAAAATTTTAGTTCTCGTTTTGTAAATGCAGTGGTAAAATTAAAGCTCATGAAAATCTTTCCAGACAGCCTTAGAAATTTTAAAGCCAGAATGAGTAACTCAGTGATGCTCTATAAGAAAGGGCGGTGAAACACTGCTTAGGAGATGAACCATTTTTATACTCTTTCAGCCAGACTGCCTCAGCTCTCTTCAGACATTTGCACACAATAAATACACATACCTCACTGTAAGTCTTCAAGAAATTTCAGTCAATTCAGATTTAACATTACCCCGAACTAATGGAAGAAATTAGAGACAAATAATTAAATTTCGAAATGTGAATTTGGCACTGGGAACTTATTAACTCAGATGTAAAATTACATATAAAGGATCTGTAAACAAGAAATTTGAACCATTTTTACATTGTTGAGCTATGCAGTTTGTTCAAACATTAAGTCCCAGCTCAGCAGTACGGTGCTGCTATATCTATGCTGTGTTTAGTATACCATCCAATACCATCCAGACAGGCTGCCTACAGTATGCCAGTGACAGCTCTTGTGGAAGACAGACAATAATGTAGACATATTCAGTGACACAGTTATTTAGTTAGAGTAAAACTGTCATAAGCATTGATTTCAACAAATCTTTGACAATAAACCAAACCCAGGAACTTCCCAGTGTTGTTTTTGGTACCCTGTTTTCTGATGCTCACATGTTCACTGCAAAATCCTGTGAACACCCCGGAGATAATTTCTCTTTTCTTCATAAAACATGCCATTCTTTGTTCTATGGTTTTCACAGCTCAATGAAAGAGAGAAAATTATCCTTTGAACCAGGTTCTAAACTCCTGAAGAAATGACAAACAATGGAAAGGACCGTAGTCACCACAGGGAAAAAGCACTTCTTCTAGCACTCCTAAAAGTCCCTTTACCATGTACTCCTACTTACTTTGTAATGATTGCATGTTTTCCCTTCGGGCCCACTAAAGTATTTAATTGCAATTACACTCATTTACATAGCAGATGAGGCTAATTGCTGGTATTAGTTACCAAATGTATGCTTGTATTGTGAGGGTAAAAAAATGCCCTACAGAAAAAAAACACGACTATGCCTCTAATTAAGGAGCTATGAGTCAAAGTGAGCTTGTTCAGAGATGTAAATATAGAATCAAGGGCTTTCAGAGTTCTGCAGCACATTTGATTATGCCACTAGTTCCCATATTTCAGAGATAACACTGGCAGACCTCATAGTACATACAATGAACTATTCTCATTTTCCCAGAAGCAGTGATGATGAGCTCCACATAAAGGCTGAGAGAGACCTAGATTTCTAAGATTTTTAATTAGAAATAAATGTGAATGTCGTAGTAGGAAAGCTCTTTGTGTATAATAGTATAGTGTAGTACACTAATAGTTTAGTGTATAATAACTGAAGTTATTATTTGAAGCAGTCCCATCACCTATTCTTTTGGGCTAATTCCCAAGAAAAGTCTTTTTCTTGCATTATTCAGACCTCAAACTATTTTGTGTCAATGGACTTCATTTTGCATGCAATTGTACACAAGGACTTTTAAATTACTATGCTACTAAAATGAATGTGAAAAGCATCAGGTCAAATGGGAACCCAGAAAAATAACAATTCCAGCATTTGGCCCAGGATACCACTTCAAATATAAAAATTCTTAAAAGATTTGTATCTATACATCTATCTATATACAGAGAGATAGGGTTAGTCCCGGATGGTGAAATGAAGATTTGTTAATTTTAGTTAGCTTCAGGAGGTCACAGTGAGAACAGAAGTGTGCCCATCAGTATCCTTTGGACAGGGTTGAAAAGCTCCCTATACACATTTAAAAATTAACACTTTATCACACTGTGCCTTAAATTTTTTCCATTTCCTGGAAGTCTACCAAATCTTGACAGCAGTTAAGCTGTGGGTGTGCAGAAGCACTACATATGATATTTACTATTATATTCTTTTAGGTACTTTCCCATTAGTCTACTATGATTTGCCTGTGTTAAAATTGAAGTCCTTTTGGAATTTGTCTTCCCATTTCAGTACAAGATGTTTCTGCCTCCCACCAAAAAAAATTGCCACTCCCAAGCAGAAACAGCAAACTTGATTTTCTGTTGCTTTTCATATAATATAATGTAAATACTATGTAGTATACTACCATTCTCATATAGAAAGACTTTAAGCGATAAAGGGCTGATATAAATGAGCATCTATCACTGTTGCTTTATTAGTTTTGTTATTCCTAGATGCTGCCTTATGCTAGTGTTAGATTCATCAGTGCTTGGTTACGTACACAGGTCATTTAATAAAATAAGACTCGCTTTGAGTCACATTATGAGCTGGTTCCTGTTTTCTTTCTGAAAAGAGGAAAAAGTTTTAAACCACCTGAAATACATTCCATGGATGGCAAGGCCTCTCCCTTCTGAGTGCCTATTCTCATTAAAAATATACCTTTGTAGGACTAATCCCAAATGGTTTGATGACAGAGGTCATGCAAGTGTCATTTTTCAAACTTGGCAAAAATCCATTTCAAGCCATCTTTTCCTCTTATATTTCACCTTACCACTGGAGCATTTATGCAGCATACTTACTTAGCTAAAGCACAAAATGTAAACAGGACATCCTCTCAGATAGGAGATCCCAACATGTTGAAAAGTATATGCCTTAGTTCTTAATCAGTTTTGGAAAGTCTCCCAAGACTTTCACAAAAAGATACTGTTTCTGTTAATGTGGAACATAAACTTAGCCCTTAACATAAAACAAAACCAAACAACATCTGTCCTTACAGTTTGATTGTTTGTTCCATCCTAGTATAATTATTCTTGCATGACAGCAGCCCCTGCAGGCTATAGAGTTGCTTACTCTACTTTGCCCTGAAAGCACACCCAGCATTTAGAGATGAAAACACTGTGTCAGAACTGCTAGTGAACATTCATTTAGAAATGCTTAGTGCTACAGCACAGTCACAATTTTATAATCATTGGGGGGTAGGGGATAGATTAATAGCATTTTGTCAATCCAAGTAGACCAAGAAATGTCTGTGTTTCCAAAAGTCATAGGTATCTGAACAAATCTCTGAAGCATTCCAGGGGAAAAGTGGTCAAAATGGAAAAGAGATCAATTTTCCACCCCTCTGTTCCTTTACAGAAGTAAGGATTTCTTCTAATGCTTGGTCACTATTTTAAGGCTTATTTTCAGTTTTTCTAACTACTGACAATAAAATCCTAAATGAGTATTAAAAAAAAAAAAAAAAGAGGACATGCTCTAGTCACCATTCCTGCTGATAATGTGGAAAAGCTGTACACTTCAGAAAGTAGAAAGCTACACATTTTCTGGCACTGTGACAAAAATTAACTCAAGCAACTGAACCCCCAAAACAAAAAAAATTACTCAAGAAAGGAGGGTACACACCAGAGGAGTGCTATTTCTCCAATTACAATAATTTTTAAATATTTTCTATAGACTTTGCAGTAAAGCAATATGCAATTTAATCCCATTTCTGAACTATTTCTATCCCTGGCTGAACATCTAACTTCCTTTGGTTTCTGGATCTGCAGAACTCCCCAAGGGCAGTAGAACTTTGTCATAGCCGCAAGGCTGTCTCTTTCTCTTGAGAGGTATGTGATCTGCTTGGAAGACTGTCAGATCTAGTTGTGTGTGAAAACGCTCCTTTTAAAACTTGGTGCTGTAGGGATCACAATAGTCTAACTTAATCAAAAATGTCTAAGAACAGATATAAATTTTGTCTTAACTGCACCCTCTCAGTGGATCAAATCCTAATTCTTATCACACAAGCACTGGTTAAAGTTCACAGCTAAACTCCTGACTGAATTATCATTGCTACCTGTTCTTCTGATCATGTAATTACAAATGTCTTCTGCTATAGACATCATTATGATCGTAGTTGTAGCCTTTTGTTACCTTTTCCAGCACTGTTCACACAGAATGAAAAAGAGTGACACCCTTTGTTTTTGTGCTAAGTGTGAAAGTTCATGGCTTATTACATCAGTCTAGTTGTCCATTGCTTGTATTTTTTGAGTACTAAGGGGTTGGTGAAATGGCTTTCGGAGTCAAGGTACTCCTCCCATTTTGTACAGTATTTTTGTTTTGAACTCTCCATGCTCTCTGCGATCAGAGAGGTTGTGATTTATTCTTTTCTTTTAGAGATCAGTTGCACAAACATTTCAGATATAAAAATTAATGAAGCAAAATATCATATCTTCAAACTGAAAAATGAAGAGCTGTCTTAAGATCACTAACCTGATCCTAAAGTTTGCTTAAGTTTAAGCAAAGGGAAAAAAAAAATTCACTGAAACTAGAGTCAGCTTCCCATGCAATCTGTGTGCCTGAGAAATTGCTTTAGAATAAGATGGGGCTTTTGTTAAGGGACCAAATTTTCTGCTTTCCTTATAAAAGTACACAATAGAGTCTTACCTCCAAAGACTTACAGCTCCTAGGCAGATTCCTTGCAGTCACAACGTTCCTTTAGTAGGAGGGGCACTTTGAAGAGAACAGAAGCCACAACTCACAGTGAACACAGACAATAGCCCCAGAAGTCTCTGCCAAAATTATAAATTCGTCACATAGTCACTCCTTTTATCCAGCAGTGGCCAATAAGTTAGTAATAAATTCGATTCCATGCCTGTTAAAAGCTGTGTTGATTGTATCTTTACTTTTACCTTTCCTTTCCTTCCTTATTAGAAGAAAGGATGTTTCAAGAGAATGTTCCTTAGCTTTTTCTCTCCTCTATAGTTTATCTATGCTCAAAAGCAAATCTTGGGATTTATAGGGCAGATGACCCACAAGCTGTAAATTGTAGCTCATTCACTCCTGTATAAGCTCTGGCCTTACCCATTAAACATTGTTATATGTGTTCCATGATGTGGAATGAACAGAAAAACAAAGAGCTAGAAGAAGGTAAAAGATTTGGCCCTGTCACCTTGAAATTGGCGGGGAGCCTAAGTGTCATAGTGGTTTTTAATGAGAATGTCTTTCTCGATCTTTAAAATTTGTTGCCTTTCCAGTTGTACTATTACAAGGACTAGCCCTGTTGAAACACTCTTGTATGTATGTTATTGGTAGGACTACAACACTCCAAATAAGCTGCTGCTTTAGAAGTACTATTTTTGAAAGAAAGAATGAAATAAAAGAGCAATTTGATTGATTGTTTGTTTAATCAAAGAGCCTAATTATTTTAAATTTCATGTTTTTAAGTTCCTTACATATCTGTCAAATCTTCATCAAGGGAATTATCCCTGTCACATCTCCAGTGTGGTTTTGCTATCATTTGCATTCATTGGTTCATCAAGAATTGGACGCACAGTAAACAGGACTAGTAATATCTGAACATCTACTAATTAGCAGGGGAACTGTACTCTTTTTGGGTTGATGCCAAACATCTGAGAGCTGGCAGTGAAAGGAGCTTTCCTTGAGAAGGCGTTCAGCAGCAGAAATCACTTACAACCAATAACCCTGAGAGACCAGAAAATGCTAGCACAGTCCTTTAAAGAGCATAAAGCGTAAAGGGATGTAGGCATGGAAGCCAGGGGACACGCTACTTCAGATATCCCTCTTGAAACTTCCACTCTTAGAACTTCTGTGGAAGTCCCCGTAGTGATTAAATGCACTTTTCTGTTGTACATCCCCTCAGGAGGGCAGCGGAAACATCCCCTCCCCTCTGTAAAATTAATCACCCCTGGAAAGAATGGGCGTAGCTGTTTGTACATCTCTTATCATACTAAGGATGTGCTAATATCTTGACCTGCAAACCACAGGACCACCCAGACCCCTAGAAGCTAAACTAAAATGATTCAGTTATAATTTATGTTGGGAGGTTTCCTCTGCAATATATTCACCCTTGAAGGAGATGAAGAAAACACATAAATTCACTCATTTAATCTAGAAATGAAATAAGAGGATCAAGCATGTTATAAAAAGCTCTCAAAAATGAGTGTGATAGCACAAGGCATGGTCTTCTGGATGTCATATTCAGAAAAAGATGGAGATGGACACAAAATACTGCATAGTCACTTGACCTGCAAGGAAGATTAAAAACTCAGAAATGGAAAGTAGAGAAAAGACCACAGTAGAGCCTGGGAAGAAAAATCAGTTCTGGCAAGAAGGATTTGTACGTCTAGACTGTTTCCCCCTGTACATTCTTCCAGACAAGCAAAATTTGAGGAGTCTAAATCCTCTTCATTGTCAGCCAAAAATTTTCTCTTTGGAGATCAGCATCCAAGTTGGACGAAAGCCTTATGTTTTGGCTGAAGGTATTGACATAACTTCGTGAAGACAAAATCATTGGAGAATGTCCTGTGAAAAATATCCAACAAAAAAAGTTAAATTTCCATTTTACTTTCCTTTAAATGTTCATCATGACTGCAGTTCACACCTAAGAATATTTGTAAAAGTCAGAAAAGAATCACAAACCATTTTACAAGTTCTGAAAAGTTCTCATCATACATGATGTTTCTATTTGAATTCAAGGATATAAAAATTAAATTGTAGCTGCTTGCCAGGAGAAAGCTGAACCTATAATTTAGAATATTACAGTAAAATATATGTTCTGAAAGCAAAAAAAAAAACTATTTACATAACAGCTAACAACAGGTATTTCTCCTAGATCTGGCATATCACACAGTCTGCTAGAAGTGAATGTGATAAACTGGAGTAACTGATGTCTTCTGACAATTCACAACGATATTAATTATATTGCTTCTTATTACTGGGGTTTTTACACCAATAGCTGAAGGATATGTTTGGTGTACATAATGTTGTATTTGAAGAAAAACATGTCTCTTTCTCCTTAATGAAAAAAATTTAGAATCAGAAGTCCAAAAAGCCACTCCATGTTCCCACTGCTACAGAATATGTAAGAACTGTTAACATGAATTACATGTTTCCTAAGGGAATTCAAGATTCATGAGGATTTGATATATGGCAAGAAGCATGATTTGTCTGCTTATCACAAGACCAATTTTAGAAATATGCTGGTCTAACGTATCATGAGAGTAGGGTTTACAGAACTTTTGACTACTCAGAAAGACAGTTAAAGTCAATACAACCTGCAGGGGTTCAGCTCCCTAAAAATCAGTCATTGATAACGTAAACCTCTATCAAGCATGGATCAATAATAGCTTATCAGGCATTCAACATAAATGATCTTTCAGATGACTAATTTAAACATATACAGAAAATGTGGTACACATTTTTTGTCTGTTAAATGTAAGCATTTAAACACATTTCAAACCAAAATCCTTGTATAAATCCAGGTTTTGACAGGTATCCAGCAAAAGCAGAGAGCATGTTCCAAAGCAGAAGACAGTTCTTGGACAAAAGTTTAATGAAAATTTATCTTGATGGAACAAAGGGAAATCTCTTACGTCAACAGCTCCCGAGAGATGTCCAGGTTTGATAGGTCACAGCACCCTCATAGCCTCTATAAGAATACTCAGATACAATAGCTGTTCCATTTGGCTGCACCCATTTACCTGTACTTTTTCAAGTACTCTCTGAGTACTTGAAAATGTTGCAAACCCTGCTTCTGCAGCACACTGGGCTGCACCCGATCCATCTTTAGTATGCCTCAAGATTTGTACCTTGTGCCTGTTTTATCATTGTCTTTGGCCTCTACAGAAAAAATCTTCACCTTTTCTCAATCTTCTTAGAGCTGCCTGTGCGCAGCAGGAGAAAGCATAAACCCAAAACATATGATGAAGAACTTCAACAGATGGGTTCTGGCAGATCTTTCTGCACTACTGTAAGATTTTACCCACAGCTGACTGCTCTGTTTTTTGCTATAGCTTACAACCCTATAGAAGAATTAGCAAAAATCGGTATGTATCCATAGCTCAGTCTCTGCTCATTTAAACTGATTTCTCTGGCGGCCATGATAAGGCATGGATATGTATCTCCTTTTCTTAACATTTTCAGTACCAAATTTTCTCCAGAAATAGAAGACGGGCAGTCAGACGTGATGATATACAAATTATCGTAATAAAAATGATCAGAGCTTGTCTGAAAAAGACCTAAGATTAAATTCAATTTCTGTATAATACCAGATATATTTGCTATCTGGGCATTACAGGTATATCCTGCAGGGGCAAGGGAACAGACATCTGTGATTTAATAGTTTTGTATGTTTTTTGCCCAGTTCATTGACTCAATAAAGTAAATGTGGTTACTGACAGGGAGAGGAATGGAAATGGAGACAGAGTGAGAGAAACACAGAAAGAGAGGGAAGAAAAGGAAAAAGAGAAGGGCATATTTCATTAGTACCTATATAATAATGCAATATTATGTAATAGCTTCAGTAACTTCCCAGCCAGGATATCAGGAATGTCATGATTGGTTTCCTAACCTGACAATATTTTTCTTGAAAAAGGTGAAAGAGGCATTTTTTTTTAAAGTGGTTGTGGAATTCTTAGGTGACACTGTCTTCAGTTGTATGTTCATGTATCTATGTAAACTGTAATTTAAAACCCTATTCTGTTCCCCAGCCTATTGGTGGATGGAAGGAAGGAAAGAGATCAGTGGAGAGGAATGTTTAAATAGCTTCTTGTTTTTTACTCACAGGACAGATGGCGTGCAAACTAACAGAAAAATAAAATCCCGAATGGCATTGTATAGCAGCTGTGGACAGTGTCACCTATAGGAAGAAAGATGGCCCATTGGATAGACTGTTTTACTAGAAATGAGGGAACTTGGGTTCTCAGCCTGGTTTCCTATTCTTAACATGCCTATACTTTTGTAAAAGAAGTTCCACTGTTTCAGATTCTTAATCAGCAGAACAGAAAAACTTAGATGCTTTATTTTATGAAGGAAAGGACAGAGAGAAATAAGAACTTAATTTTTGTGGAAAGTTCTTTGAAAGCACAAATCATTTTACTCACCAATGAGTGGTCACATTACTTATATGAAGAAAACTGGGCTTTTTAACTGCTCTAGAATTTTTATTTTTTTTTTGTGATCAGAATTAGAATGTTGTGATACCGATAACAAACCTAAGATTTTGCTCACAACTCAAAGCAAATGACATTCAAACAGTTCAGGGTACTGCCCTGGAAAAAAAAAGGGCCAAGACTTACTCATTTCCTGGGGAGAGTTTTATATTTTTTTCCAGAAGGTCAAGTTTTTCCTCTTTTGGTCTGCAAAAATTTATTCTGTAATGTGGTTGACTTTCTTCTTTTTCAAGTTGCTGCTCTAGTACAGTTCTCTTCATCCTGTGTCATTATGTGCCAATCTTTTCTACTTTTAAGATGCTTTGGGTTTGCTTTTTTTGTATGCTTTTCCTTCTTCCTCTGTCACTGTCTCTAAGCCGAAAGAAGAGTTCATATAAATACTATGATCACAACTTAGTTTGGGAAGACAAAGTTGCCTCTCTACTTAAGATAAGTCAGAACACAACAAAATTGATGTGATTTATGTCACTTTCCTAAGGTTCAGGCTAGCTGCCAGAGTTACCTTGATTTTGATTGGTTGCAATTTTTTCAAAACAGAGTGGGAAGAATCTTTCTCATACCGACTATATTCTTTCCTATCAGACCACTATGCAAAACCCACATTAAATTTTCAGAGTAGCAGTCAAGATAACATTGTGCTTCTCATGCTTTGGATGCTATCAGCGTTGAAAAGAAGCTTGTGTAAGTTTAAAGTTGCAATGATTGTGTTCAACTTGTGGCTCTTAGATATACCAAATCTTCTGTTTATCCACTGGATTTGTGAGGCTGGGGAGGAAATATAACTGTGATATTATTCAAGATGGTAGATATTAAAAAGGAAGACAGTTCCCCCACCATTCTCAGTTTCTTCCTTTTCTCTAAAAGACTTCATGACTAATTGTCTCCATGGGGATTTACACCTGAACGAAACAAAACCTGTACTATGGCATTCTCATATATAGTAATATGTATCTAGTTTACTTAGCTGAGCTTTTTCTGTTTATCAATCTAAAGACACAGATAATTTGTCCTGAATATAACAGTTAAGTATGATGAGGTTCAGGGAATTTCTATTCTGTGAAAGATTTGTTTCATAAATTAAATTCTTATTAACTGGCTTGCCTAGTATATTTATGGCACAAAGGGACATGATATCATACTATGGTATTAATAATAAAATAGAACAACATAGATGTCTTAATATTACCCTGTGAAATAATTCCATCACATATCATGTTATCAATATTTAAGATTGCTAAGAATATAAATGATACTGGTCATATATGTAAGTACAAGTGACATCAGACTAATTAATATAAAATAACTGAAGGAAACTTGTTTATTATTGCAGTAGGGGTGGAAGTGATAAAGTAGTGCAAATGCAATGTTTCTAATACTGTACACATTAGAAGTTATGACTGCATAAGAACATTTCTCAGTTAAATGGTATGTGTCAAAGACAATTCTGCACCAAACAACAAAGAAAGGAATAAATTTTGTTGTTCCATCATTCTTTTCTCTTTTTTTTTTTTTTTTTTTTTTGAACTAGATCCCCAGTGTAGCCCAGAGGATACTTTATTTATGTCCTTGCAGTTCAGGGCCAACAAACCAATTCATCATGTTTCTGCCGTGCCTCATCTGCTGTAGATGAATGACCCCTCCTGCAACTTTCTGAAGTCTGTTGGCCATTATGTAGATTAGTGCAATAAATACACGTACATGAGGTGAGGAAATGCATTTATGGACAACACTGTGTGGTGTTCCACAGCCAGCTCCATCCAGAATCCCTAATTTAACATTCAGTAAACACAAATGTCTCTCCAGTAGCACAAGGAAATATGTTCTATTAAGTCATATAATTTTTTTATTCAAATGCTATAAAATAGATATTAGTTTGCACTGTCTTTTGCATGCAGTAATTCAAATCAATTTTATAACTTCATGCTGCATATATATTCCCACCATTCATACATGGTGTGTTTAGAAAGTCTAGAATAAAGTAGAAGACCTGGACTGCTTTGGATCTCTTCTTTGATAATTTGCACTACAAACCAATTTTGTACAATTTTGAGTCTGAATTTTACAGCTGAATGTGATTTGTCAAAAGGTACATGAAAAAAAGATTAAGTTTTTAAAAAGGGTGAACAAAAGGACTGTGAACCAAATTCTGTAAAAAGTAATTTTCAGAATTAACCAGTGAAGGACAGTTTAATCACTTGACTTGCTGGTCAATTTAATCATATGACCTTTTCTGCAAGCACAAGAAAATTTTGACTCGAACAAATAACCTCTCTGGTCTAAGTGGAATGACTAAAATTTGTAAGTATTTAACACGGGAGTGAATATTTCTAGGATCAAGCTGGTTTATTTTTTGACCAGGGAGCAGTATGATCACACAAACAATTAAACGGAGTATATTTCTGGCAGTCTTCAAGGTCTTAAGAGTTTTAGTTCAGAAAAACCTGAAACAACAAAAGAAAGAGTCACAAAGAGGCTGCTTCTTAAAAATTTTGGCTTTTGAAGTCTTTCACACCCTTGCTGGGAATAGAGTCATTAAGGTTTGTTCCTGCAGATACTTCCCACTTCTGTAGATAAATTCCATACCATTTTAAGTCATTTGATGAATAAAAAGCTGGCAAAAACTAACGAACTTATGGAAAAGAATGGCACAGCATGTTAACTAAGTAAGTTTCAGGAAATTAAATCAGAATTCCTGAACAATTTCAGCTGCTTATATCTGGTCCAGAAATTCAGTTCTTTGCTATCGGTTTTGGTAAGCAGCCTTCCTCACTGATGAGGCTCTAGGATGATACTGTCATTCAATAACTCTCACACCCTTTCCTGCTATTTGTCCAGTGCAGGAAACTGAGGGTTTTCTTGTCGTGTGGACACAGAGGAAATATCCAGCAACCAAATACTGACCCTTGCATGCAAACAGGTCCATATCCTCTTCCCGCCTGACAACTTCCTTCCTGCCTGCTAGGAACAAATCTACTCTTCATTTTTCCGGAGTTCTTTATACAGGCTACTCAGAAAGCCCTTGGGCAGGGACAAACATTTTATTAATGTAAACTTCATCTAACAGCTGGATACTCAGAGCAGCCAGGCCCATATTAACAGTACATAATTATTTACTTCTCTTAACTAGAGCGTTGCTGCAACTGAGTGACTAAATTCTCTGTGCCAGGAACTAATATGAAGAGTTTACAGATATGTCTGACTTTAGCTTAATGAAGATATATTTGCAATTCTGGCATTTTGTGAAGGCTAAACTTAGGTAAGATGAATTTTATTGGGTCTTTCTACGGCATTTTTCTGCATTAACAAAGAAGTGGAAGCCGTTTTCTTGTCATGAAGAATGGAGGTTTTCTCTCCTGTCATGAAGTTACTGATCAGAAAACAAACAACAAACCAGCCAACAATCAGCTGTAGGGAACCAGTTTCATAGGGCTGTGGATTTTTTCTCAGATTGCCAATGTTATTTATTCTTTGAGTGAAAGCTCTATACCAGAACACAAAAGGAAAGCCCAGGCCATGCTCTGTCTTTTCCCCATTGTTTAATTACCTGGAAAGTGTCCTGTGGCAGGACAAGATTTGTCAGTTTTTGCTGTTGGAAGAACCTCAGAAGTCAGCAATTAAGTTGTCAAGAAATTTTGCCTCAATCACATGACAACAAACAGGCTACTTTTCACTCTAAAGATAGTTCGATTACATTTAGCTTCAGAATCGTTTGTTATACCACGGCACACTGTACCAATATGCCCATCTTTTATGGGAATTAGTACATTTTTGTCTGATCTGGACAGGCTGGATTGATGGGCTGTGGCCAATGATGTGAAGTTCAATAAGGCAAAGTGCTTGTTCCTGCCCTTGGATCACAACAACCCCATACAGCACTACAAGCTGGGGGAAGAGTGGTTGGAAAGCTGCCTAGCAGAAAAAGATCCGAGGGTGCTGGTCAACAGCCTGCTGAACATGATCCAACAGCAAGGCCAGGTGGCCTAGAAGGCCAATGACATCCTGGCCTGTACCAAAAATAATGTGGCCAGTAGCACCAAGGCAGTGATTGTTCCTCTGTATGCAGCCCTGGTGAGGCTGCAACTAAATACTGTGTTTAATTTTAGGCCCCTCACTTCAAGAGGAACATCAAGCTGCTGGAGCGAGTCCAAAGAAGGGCAACAAAGCTGGTGAAGGGTCTAGAGGGTAAGTCATATGAGGAGTGGCTGGAGTTCTCTAATCTGAAGACAATGAGGCTCAGGGGAGATCTTACTGCCTGTACAACTTCCTGAAAGGAGGTTGCAGCAAGATGGAGTTCAGCCTCTTCTCCCAGGCAACTAGTGACAAGACAAGAGAAAAATGGCCTCAAGCTGTGCCAGAGTAGGTTCAGGTTGGACATCAGGAAGAATTTCTTTGCTGAAAGGGTAATCAAGCACTGGAACAGATTTCCCATGGAAGTGGTTGACTCACCATCCCTGGAGATATTTAGAAGATGTGTAGAAGTGGTGCTTTGGGATGTGGTCTAGTGGTGGACTTGGCAGTATTAGTTTAAAGGTTGGATGTGATGATTTTAAAGGTCTTTTGCGATCTAAATAAATTTATGATTCTATGAAAGGGTGGTTAAACATTGGAACAGACTGCCCAGGGAAATGGTTGAGTCACCATTCATGGAAGTATTCAGGAAACAACTGGATGAAGTACTTAGTGCTCAAGTTTAGTTGACATGCTGTTGTTCAGTCAAAGGTTGGACTCAGTCTTGAAGGTCTTTTCCAACCTTTATGATTCTATGACCTGCATATGTCTGTTCCTCTCATTCGAAGATCATGGAATCATAGAATAGTTTGGGTTGGAAGTGGCCATGGGCAGAGACACCTTTCACTAGACCAGATTGCTCAGAGCTCCATCCAACCAGGCCTTGAACACTTCCAGGGTTAGGGCATCCACAGCTTCTTTGCGCACCCTGTTTCAAGTAAAGATCTAATCTGAACCTACTCACATTTAGTTTGAAGTCAATCCCCCTTGTCCCGTCACTGCATGCCCTTGTAAAAAGTCCTCCATATTTCTTCTATCCGCCTTCAGGTACTGAAAGGCTGCAGTTAGGTCTCACTGGGGCCTTTTCTTCTCTAGGCTGGACAAACTATTCTCTTCAGCTGTCCTCATGGGAGAGGTGATCCATCCCTCTAATCAGCTTGGTGGCCTTCCTCTGGACTCTCTCCAACACGTTGATGTCCTTCCTGTGCTGGGGACCCCAGAGCTAGATCAGCATTCCTGGTGTAGTCGCACCAGAGAGGAGCAGAGGGGCAGAATTCCCTCCCTCACCCTGCAGGCCACGCTGCTTTGGATGCACCCCAGAACATGATTAGCTTATTGCTGATTCATATCCAGCCTCTTACCCATCAGCATCACCAAGTCCTTCTCATCAGGGCTGCCCTCAGTCTGTTCATCCCTCAGCCTGTATTATACTGAGGAGTGCCCCCACCCAAGTGCAGGACTTGGATTTCTTGAACTTCATGGTTCAATTGTCAAACTTGTCCAGTTCTATCTGGATGGCATTCTGTGCTTCAGGTGGATGAACCACACCACTCAGCTTGGTGCCATCTGCAAATTTGCTGAGGGTGTACTTGATCCCATTGTCTATGTCATTAATGAAGATGCTAAATCACACTGGCCTCCATACACTCTTGGGAGTCACCACTTGTCACTGCTGAACACTTTGATTCTGAGCCTTTTTAAAAATGATTTCAAAGAAGCATTTTGGAGGACAATCAAATTTGCATG
Organism: Dendrocincla tyrannina; assembly: GCA_035047865.1. Taxonomy (NCBI): domain Eukaryota; kingdom Metazoa; phylum Chordata; class Aves; order Passeriformes; family Dendrocolaptidae; genus Dendrocincla; species Dendrocincla tyrannina. The sequence goes on from JAWWMP010000165.1 coordinate 33,563,202, forward strand.
AACAGCATTAATTATTTTTAAGTTAGACTCCACAGCCACATGGTTTTTGCTCCTGCATTTTAAAGGCACAGCAACAAAAAATCCCATAGTTTTAATATAGTTAACAAATCCAAACCATATTGATGACATTGTTTCTGCTAGGTTCAACGGTGTCAGGATCTCATCCCTGGTTCTTGCAATATGATGACTGACAGATTTTTTTCCTGTGATGCCTGGGTACGTGTGCACTTAGTCTTTTTTTCAGATGTAATTCTCACTAGCGAGAATTACTCACTTGTTACTCAGGGTAAAATTAAATACAAGAAGAAGGGAGAAGCTCCTATGTCTTCTCTGAGTAGTCAATAGTTTGCAAAATTGAGTTCATCTCAGTGTCTTGAAGAAAACAACGTTGATTCATGGTGTTCTGAAATTCTCTGTAGATATATGTTTGCAACATTTAAAAAAAGGGCTTGACACATCAGAAATAGTTTTGGTTCATTTTTTAGGGCTTCCACAGTCCAGACTCGCCATGTTACTGAAAGAACAAGGCTGAACAAAATAATCTAATGCTAAAAAACACTACCTGCTTCCATCCTGTATCAGAATCAAACAAAGATGCTTTTCTTTGCAACTTCTACATAGAGCAGAGTAACACAGAAAAAAAATTGCCTTTACCTTCAGGAAAATTTGAATCTGGAAATCGACAGCAAGCAAAATCTAATGTGCAACTTCTCAGGTTCAACAATGCCTACCATGAATTATTAGAATAACTTTACTTGTAATATTTGTGTACATAGTGCAGAACGTGACACCACAGCTGCTGCTTTAGGGAATGCAAGCTAACCTGATGTAACAGTAGTGTTCTAACCTGGGAGGTTATTTCAAATTACTGTGAAAACAATAACTGCGAAAGCAATTGTTTGTGCACCAGTCTTCAAGAAGCAACATACTTTGGGATTTAGTGACGCTCAGAAGAATATCTGTGATTTTTTTTTGCAATAGATTTTATCTGTGCTCAAGGAAACAAGATCAAAGAATAAGCCCCATTTCTTAATTTAGACTTAAAACTTCACTTACAACTCCAATACATCTTTATGTTAAATAAGTATAATCAAATGAAGAAAGACATGTCAGAAGCCTTCTTTTCTGTAGTCTAAATTATGTTGTCATTCTAATGGTGTTATGATCTTTGAAAACAAAATTTTAAATCATTGTCTTATACAAGAATGAATCTAATTTATAAGAGAAAATGTTATTAAAAGAGATTGCTGACTTGAGATTAAAAATAAAATTCTCTTTGTAATTTTGTGTTTCGGAACTGTCCAGGAACTGAAGATTGACAAGTCCCAATTTCACTGAGTCTTGCTGATACCATTATTAGTTTTAATACACTTTGCATTGGTGTGCACCCCAAGTTAGGACAGTGCATTTAGAGAAGTTGACTATCTTTCTATTTGATACAGCAAGAGTTGTCATAATAATTCTTCCCTTATCTAAATATTGTCTACACATTTTGAAAAACTAATTTCTTAACTCAGACTCTTGTTTCATCTTAAACAATTTCTTCTTTCTTGCCTTCTTCATATCCATACTTGTCTCATAGATCAATACAGAACACTGTTGTTAAATATTTCACTTACTCTGGTTACCTTACTAAATAAGTCTGCAGGCTGACACATTAGGCTGTACTAGACTAAAAGTTTTCTTGTTTTCAAGGACTTTCATACTTCAACATCTCTCTCCTTCTACCCACTGCAGATGCCCAGGCCTGTTACTGTACTTCTGCAGTTCTTTCCCAAGGACTTGTTTTCCTTCATACACATTTTAAAAATTGGCCATGTGATTGGCCATGTCAGATTAGAAGCTGAAAATAAATTGTCTAAAAAAATTATTTCCTTAGATAGTAGTAGAAGAAGCTTAAATTGAAAACAATTATTTCCCTTTTCTTCATCTTGTTTGACAGTCATCATCAGTTGGATGTCTTTCTTGGATAAGTAAAGTGCAATAACAACCATCTATAAGAAATCTCAATGTTTATAAATATAGTCAGAACTTCAGATCATTTAACAAATTACTAGTTATTTAGTAGTGAAGATAGCTATTTTTGCATTTCTAGAACATTATTTTGCTCCATATTATTTGTGTCAGTGACCATGCATGTCATTGATGGGACTTCCCACTACCCTCTCCTATTTTCTTGTTAAAAAGCTAAACTAAAAAATACAAATTTGAAATGCAGGCTGCCAAGTTGTATCAATTCTGTAGTTTACACTTAGAGTGAGACCATCAAGGCAGATAGGTCTATCTGTATTAATGTAAAAAATAAGTCTCTCCCAAACTGATCAAGATATCAAGCATGAGCATTTACATGTTAGAGAAGCTTGCCTATTTCTGTCCTGCACACAAGTAAAAGATCCAATTCTTTTACTAGATAAATTAATCCAACTTCTTTCAAAAAAATATCACCTTTATAGGGATAATGGGATTGGAAACAAAATTATTTATAATATTAAAATATGCACACTCTACATGGATACATAAAACTGAGTGAAGTTTTTGTGTGTAATATTTGCGTAATGATCAGTAACCTTTTTCCTAAAAATATCAAGCATATTGCATCTGCAATAAGCTTCACTTCTAAAGCCAATAACTTTTATTTGCCGTGAATGACAGCCACGGAATGATTTAAGCAGTAGAATTTTACAGTAGTGTCCAAAAATGATAACAAAGAACAAAATAAAGAATATTTTGTGAAATTATCATTGGCAAATAGAGGCATTTCAATGATAAATATAATTGTTTTAATTCAGCTAACTGAAAACTGCTAAACATGAATTTCTGTACTGATTTGGTTTCTAATGAATTTGAACTGAAAGAAAATGAAGTTTTGAATTGCAGTGATAAAAAATTGATTTCTGGCACGTGTGTAAAATTGTTTATTTTCATGGGTGACAATTAGACTCAACATCCACAAACAATGAGAATACATTTCAATACATTCTCTGTAATGCTTAGATCGTGAAGTCAATCATAAACATTAACTGAAACAAAACATTCCTTGGGTAAATCATAGGAAGTACCAATGAAATGACATAGTAGCAGAAGAAGGCTTGGAGTCTTTCCATATTAATGTCTGATTATGTGGAACAATGTCAAGAACTCAATAGAGTACTTGTCCAACTAGTATTCCTGGCCAATTTTCCTCTCTCAAAAATATTTAAATGTAACTGGAACAATTAACATTTAAGGAAATTCAGCACTTTACAGGATCTAGTCTATTTTTCATTGTGGACTTGATAGAGCTTTTAGAGAGTATCAGAGATGACAGAAAATTCCATAGAGTCATTACTAATAGATTGTTACATGATGATGCAACATATCAAACTGCCAGAAAAGAACAGCAGACCTATAGGTTACATCAGAATTGGTACAGCAATGAAGGCCTGCCAGTGGTAGCTGTGCAGAAAATGGTACTGGCACCTTTTTTTTTTTTTTTTTCCCTAGGTATGGAAGCTGGAATTGAAATACATATAGCTTTTCTGTCTTTTTCTTCAACCGTCAGGTTAATTACATCTGAACTACCATCAACTTTAAGGCATTAATTAGAATTAGTTTTGCACAAAGATCACTGTTGTTTACTCGTTCTTTCTGGTAGTGAGAAGAGGTGGTTTGGGATCTCAAGGGATATATCGAAGGCTCACATGGACCATCTTTATATGAACTATTACCAGATATGTAGAAGCGGCAGAAGCCATGAAGGCAACACAATCCATTATCCATCTATACTGTTCCTGCTAATTTGATTGTATAAATGCAATGGAACCTGATCAGTGTAGAGAAGCTCTGCACTTCCAACTGTTGCTTCATTGTTGGCTGTTGGGACATCTTATTCACAAGAAACAGAGACTCTGAAAGGAATCTTATCCACTAAATGTATTTATTTTTTGATGAAATTGTCTCCAACTGCTTCAGAAGCCTGATGCTAATAATTCATGACTGACTGCTATCCTAGCTCCTGTCAAGACAAGTATGGGTAGCTTGCACTGCCATTATAGAAACCCACCAATATAAATCCTGGATTCTTAAGCATGTAAGTGAACATGGTTGTTTGCAATGTTTTTAGACTTAGTGTAGAATGCAGTCACAAATAAAGCTACCTATGTCTGCTCAGCCTTCACATTACCACCTTTATGAAGAGGTTTGTGAATCAGTAGTGGGATTCTTTAGATGAACCATGCTTTCAGGCATGAGATTTATTACTCAGTAGGAGTCTTCTATATGCAAAGAATTCTTTCACCTACAGTCCCTCACAAGAACACCTAATGAAGGAATAACCGTTTTAGCCTGCTAAAAGCATTTCCTAGGCTAAAAAGGATTTCCTATGCTAAAAACATGCTAAAAGGAACGAAAGAACCAGATTTTTGTCCAAGAAAAAGAACTGATGTTTAGTTTGTGTCCTTTTGTGGATGAACTGTGTTATTCAGAGAGATTTGAATGAATCTGGCCTCTTGTATTCAAAACATGTTAATTCATTCTTGCCGTGCAGTGTGTTTAAGCAACTTACTCGTAGAGTTTGTTTCTTTGTCAATATCTTTAACACTCCCTCCGGCTTGGAACTGGTGTTACCCAAGTGCTTTCTCTGGCTCAGAACTAGCACGGCACTTAGTCAACTGGAAAGAACCCCTTCTCCTCAGAAGTGATCCCCTTTTCCCTGTCCCTGGCAATGATGTGAGGTGGTATAGAATAACCTCCAGGTCCTAGCCACACACCTTTTTGGCTACTGCAAAAAATTAACCCTGTCCTGGGCAGAATAAGCACGTTGCTCTTGGTGGAGAAAAAAATATCAGTATGATTTGTTCATGAGAGTCCTGCTCACTAATACATGAAATCACTTTTCTTTCAGCATGATAGGAGACACAGGTTATTTTTGCTAACTCCATCAAACATAAGAATCTAAAATAACTACTGCTGGAAAATGAGTTTACAAAAGGACCTGGAATGATCCCTGGACCACGCAAGTTCAAGCTGTAGAAATCAATGGCATTGATCATTTCTTCTGAGACTACGTTGATCCATAGTGTTTCAAAAGACACTGAGAACTGAGTTCTTCTGAACTGATTTTTGTGTGATTACTGTTTATTCTTTCTCAAGTAAAGTCATTACTTGTTGGCATACATGGGGACAAATCCGTAATATGAGAAAGTGATTCAAATAGACAGTGAAACAAATAAATGTCCTAAGTTAAAATATGGTTATCAGTATTTCAGTTTCTAGAACAAATAATCCTTTTTATGTCTAAAACTGTGTACAAATTCATGAACAATAATATCTTCACCTGCTAAAAGATCACATAATGCTATTTCTAATTCTTCTTATGTTTAAATATAGCATTTTTTAGTTTTTAGCATGTTGTTGGCAAACATTACTTAAGAACCTTTCATGCATACACTACACTACATGTGATAACTGAAGTAACATAATGGAGCATTATGAGCTATTAAATTAATGAGTCGTACTGAGGAAGATGTACATCAAAGGCTAACACACTTTCTGATATGCAAGCATGCATCAGTGTGTTACTTCAGGTGCTCTGGCACATGGAAAAACGAAATCTGCACTAACAATGTTTACTTGTAACATACATGTTTCTAGGCATGGAAGGACTGACACCTATGTCAGTAGAATTTCTGGTATATAAATGATGAAGAAATTTGATCACCAGGGAGTCATTCTAAATGGTTGAATGACAACAGAAGTTACTCTAGCTTTCATGCTTAAATGAGACGAGAGGTGGAGTTGTGAAAGAAGAAACTAACAGAAATATTCTAAAGATAAGTAAAACTGAGGACTCGAACTTATTATGTGTCTTGATCTTTATTTTATTACAAACATACCCTTCTGGATTCTTGACATCCAAACTATGCTTAGTCATCATTGAGTTCCATTGTTTTATTGATGAGCTACTTACAGCACCACTTTCATTCTCTCTGTATATGGCCAGAGATGTATAACCTTCTATGTAATATACAAAACTGTTGTCTAATCCTCCATTTTTTCTGTTGAAACAGTAACAATAGTCTTGATTCTTACTGATGAGTTTGTTTACACTAAGGTCATGGGAGAACTTGAGCTAAGCATGTGTGGGATCATGCATAATAGTACGGTCACATCGAAGTTAATTTGCAGTAACCAATGAATGGATAAATAGATGTTGGATAAAGGAAGAACAATACAGACCTTACAGAACTGAACTTTTCTAGCAAATTTTGTGATCTGACACATACATTGTGCATTAAACATTTTCATCTCTGCATTTCTTATTCCTATATTTTCCTAGAGCTAATATATGCTTTGGCAGACTCAAGTAGTGCAAATAACAAAAATAGATTACAGACTGGAGTCTATAATCTATCTGACCACAGCTCAGTTGTTCATCTGTAAGGCATCATTGTTGAGCAGGGTGATGGAAGAAGGATTCATATGTTAAGATATTATACAGAACCTGAAGATATGGCTTCTTTTCCCATTTCTTTGGAAGATTTTATACTCAATCTTCAGCATATCATTTTGAGTTTGAATCAATGCCAAAGATAATTACCATCTTTATTTCTTGGTGCTAGAAGTCATGCTGTAACGGAGACATGTAATGGTAACGAAATTGTACCAAGGAACTGTTTTGCATTTGCAGTGATGTGTTTTGATAACTCCAGATGTCATAAGTATAGAAATCCAATGTATTTGTTACTTGTGTTTTGTTTCCCATTTCATCATCTGATAAAGGACATAATTTGTTTTAAGGAAGGCTTTAAAGGATTACAGCGAATATATATATTGAAAAAAAAATACTAATGCTAGTTCCCAGCATATTTCTGATGCCTGAGTCATTTTTTAGATACATGAGGGTATTTATCATTCAGATATTTTAATTTTATGAAAGAAGTTTGACAAATAAAAAATACAGATATTTTCTTTCATTTTCAGTTTTTGGTAGAAATACTATGGTGTGATATGCTGCATAAATATTCAATGTACAATAGATATTTGAAACTTATTAACTATACATTTGCATTCATTCTCTATCTTTCCACATGCATAGGAAATAATATGATGATCATTCACAGAGCAGAAGAAAGTGGATAATGTCCATAATGTTTCCAGTCTTTATATTTTAAGACTTTTTCAGCTAACAAAAACATATGGAGTGGCTTAAAGAATCCTTAAATATATTACTCCAAAACACTTTTCAATTCTCTAGAGCAGGAAATGCAGACTCCTTTGTTTTTATGTTGCTGCACCAAAAAACACCTAAAAAAATTGATGGATAAAAAATTTATAAATAGAAACATTATCATTACCCCTCCCATAAGGTTGCATACACAGTTGCATTTGTCAAACAAACGAATGGAAAGAAAACTGTATAAAAAAATGAATTTATAACTCTTAAAATTCAGAAAAGATATTGTCAAAACAAATAATGAAATGTATTTCAATTAAGATGAAATGCATTGTTTTATTGTGTCATCAAAGTCAAATTCTCTCCTGAAAAATTACTTTAAAGCAAGGGTTCATTTTTTGGGTAAGAAAAATGGTTGAAGAAGCTGTTTGTTTACATTTAAGGTGTGGCATTTCTGAAACATCTTTACTGTTACTGAAGTTAGCAGAAATATTTACTTTAGTGAGAACAATCAAAAGTAGGCCAAGACTAAATGTTTCAAGAGTTTATTTTTTATTATCTGCTTCAATTCTTACTTATATTTTTGAGAATCTAGTTTTCCATCTAGATAAATTAGGCTGAGGTAATTACAATTTTCCCGTCTTCTGTGAGAAGTCAACAACTAAAAAATACTCTTAAATATATGAAATTTATATTGTGAGAGGTATGCATGGCTGCTTTTGACTTGCTGCATAAAACTGTCTTACACATGGGTTTTCCACGCTGCGGTGTAAAAGATGACATTATAAGGAACCTTCTGACAAATTGATTAATAATCTTGAGCTGCTGAAGTTCAGCTGAGTGAGCAATTAAACATTCCAAACAGCAATGAACCTTCAGAGATAATTTATGATAATTTTATGCACAAGAGCTCAGTGGCTTTTTAATTTGATAGAATGTTAGTAGCATAGATTTCTAACAAGGGAGTTTCAGTGCTCCATACATCACTGAGATTACTTAAACATTTCAAATGTGGTTGATGAATGAAGTTTCCTGAGATGTGAAAAGATACAGAAAGTGTCAGAAGGTTGAGATTATTCATCATATCAATTATTGAAAGAGGATGCGTTGACATCATACTCCCAGCTCATATTTTACGGCCATTATAAAGACAGAACAGAAATAACAGACTTGGTGAACTGCAGAACTGTCAGGATATCTAACTTCTTCCCTCTTTTATTCCCGGACTTTGCTGTCACCACACAATTTTAGCACTTCCAGGTGTTTCTTCAAAAGTAATTCATAATATATAGCAGAAAACAAGACCCTTTGAAAATCATTGACTAATACCTGGAAGATGGCACATGGTGTGATTCTTAAGGTTGTTCTGTGCAGGGCCAGGGACTGGACTTCAATGATCCTTGTGGGCCCCTTTCAACTCAGAATATTCTATGATTCTGTGGAAGACATCCCATGTAGATCAAGAGGGAAAAGGAAGGTTAGAGAACATAAAGTGAGTTTACAATTAGTTTACCAGAATAAAAACATGGTGTCATTTTCTGCTGAGGAAGAGCAGGCTTCCCTTCATTCTTCCACATATTTTTATTGTTCTTTCTGTTACTTAATAAAAGCTACATTCAAACAGTCAAATATTTTTAATTCCGAGAATATTTCCCATTCATTCTTTTATTTCTTGTTTTGGCATGTAAAATATAATGTTTTATAATCTTGCTTTTCTGACATACTCATGACACTCAGAAACACACTAAGCTAAACTAAATTATGTAAAGGGGCTTTTTTAATATATGCACAAAGATAAAGACTCTGCTTTGAACAGAACACTGAAGCACTCAGATACCATGTGTATAAGGGAACAGCCAGTTGGTGAGTTATTTGTTTTTAACACTACTATAATGATCTTGACAATAAATCATCTTTTCAGATATCCAAACAATTATCCTTTCATGCATGTGAATAATAGAATGCTGGAAAATAAAGGCTAAAATGGGCAAAAATGTTGCTAGAAGGAGGACAACAGCCTGTTACTTAAACTCCTTCAAGTGAAAGGTCACATCATTTGTATAAAGCACTATTAGTCAACATACTCCTCAAGCTCAGGAACTGTGCAGACAGCTTGAAGAGTGATAGGTGGGAGAGTGGGAGTACTTGCGCAGACCTTGTGGCTTCAAATCCAACTTCAGACTAGAACTATTAGTCTTAGATAAATGAAAAGAGTTGACTCCTTGTGTGCCTTCAATGTTATTGTTTCAAGAGACAAGTCCAGTACAGCTCACAATGCAGTATTAGCGCCTATCAACATAACTGAAAGTCTCCCACCCTTGAAGAAGGAAGTCAATATTAGCAGAAGAATCGTGGAAATTGATAAAAGAAAAGAAGTTCTGTAGATATGATGATAGACTGGAACTCTCGCTAGACATTATTGAGCAAATGCAACAGAGCTGGCAAGCAGCTTCCATGTCCACCTACAGACAAGGAGGACTGAACTTGTGGCATTAAGGTTATCTTCCTTGGAAAGCTTTCTTCAGCTGAGTCAAGAGCTAGTTCCAGTCAAATCTAAAGTGAATTCTTTTCCCACAAAGGATATAAAAATAAGTTCAAAAAAATTTCTTTGAGAGGAAAATAAAGAACTCTAAATTGAGTGAGCAAAAATAAATTGTTGTTAAACCTTGTAACTTAAAAAAAAATTAACCCCATTTAAAAGTTAAAAGTGGATTTGTTTCACCTACAGAATGGATTGAAACAGTTCTCAAACACAGAAAGTTGTTATTATAGATAGAATAATACTATTGTAACCTCTAGTATACTGCTGCAAAAATGAAATATTAAAAAGGAAACAAAACCATTCTAATATCATGTGATTTTAATCCTGGGACAACATATCTGGAAGCAAGCTGTTGAGACATTTCTATTATTAAAGCCTTATCAAAAAGTTACTCAAATAACTTTCATAAATTGCAAGAATATAGAGAATATAGAATAATAGGATATTCTGAATTGGAAGGGACCCACAAGGATCATCAAAATCCAACTCTCAGACGTGCACAGGAAAGCCCCAAGGATCACACCATATGCCTGAAAGACTTGTCCAAATGCCTCTTGAACTCTGGGAGTCTTGGTGTTGTGACCACTTCCCTGGGGAGCCTGTTAATATCTTCAACCCTCTCTCAGAATCTGGTATTTATCTAGCTAAGTTTTCGTGATCTCTGTCTCAATTTAATGGCATGCTCTGTTAATCGTTCTGGTGCCTTGAACAATCTTGCAACCTCAGCTCTTCTGGATTATCAACTCGCCTGACTCCCTGGGAGCTTCGTCAGGAAGTAGCCAGACTGGCAGGTAGAAAGGAAGCAAAAACTGACCTAAATATGCTCTTTTCTATTAATCTTTGCTTCTCCTAACTCTTTCTTCTGAAACAGTGTCTGATTATTATTGTTTTTCTTACTCAAAAGAATCAAATTTGGGAAGAGGACTGGGCCCTGCTGTAAAATACTCCTATCTATAAAGTTATAGTTCTAACACAAACATAGTTCATGTCCCACTCAGTCTCATGCTCACAAATCTCCATGGCAATGCCTTCTGGAACGCAAAACAGCCAAAATTGCAGGAACTCCAGAATTAATATAGGCTTGGACCTCTTATTTTAATGCACTAAAGTAGCACCTGGAAGAAAGAAATGGTTCACCTGACAGCCTCATGACACAGGGACTTTGAGAAAACATTTTCAGTCAAATTCCACTAGTACAGTTGTTTACTCTTGATGAAATTTCTCTCAGTTACAGAGAAAAAGCCTCAAAACTGCTCACTCTTCAAAACGTTAGCAAAAAATGGGTGTCTCTGAGTGTCAAATTAAGGGACACTTTTTTTATTCTCACTACCCTTTTTTTGTTAGCTAAAACAAAAATATGAATGGAGAAAGAACATTTTCTCTTCAAAATTAATTAAAATACAGTTATTAAGAAAGCGATAGGAAAAGTGCAATTTTCATCTGACATTTCATCTTGACATTAGAAGAATAAATAGAATTAGGAGAAATTAGAAGAATAAATAAAACCTCTAAGAGAAATGTTAGACCTGCTTTCAGTGTGTCAATGCCGCCCTACTTACAGAGACTCTTTTGATCCTTGCATAAAGTGCCAATCAATTCTATAAAGTAGAACTATTTGTTTGTATTCTTGAAGAGAGATATACAAAACAATTCTGAAGTTCTATTTTACTAATATATGGTAATGAAAATGAAATATTAATAATGTAGTCAACGCTACTATAGATATGAAAAGCAGTACATACCTAAAACTTGTACCTATAATACTCTTCTGGCAGTAATATTACAGTAAGTAGCTTTTGGCAGCTATATTTGTTATTTTTCAGGCAAAGCTGGCAACAACTCAAAGGAAGGAAACATTGGGCAAATTCCAGCAGCCCTTTCTTAGGCAAGATGTCTACTTAAATGCAAGATTTAACCTACCTTTTAATAGGATAAAAATGGATTATGAATAGGGTATCTTAAACTTCCTGCAAAATAGGGTGGACTCCTTGTTTGCACTATTTAATGTTTTGATTTCCCATTCATTGCTGAGGCTGTAATGAGCATCAGTTTTTACATGGTGGCTCAGTTCCAACATAAATCATTTAACCTCCCCCTCTTTATTGATTTATATTAGCATTTATAGATGACACTCATTGTCTTTGTGGAGCCTGAGATCTCACATTAATTAAGTACAAATTAAAATAAACAATGACATCTGATACGGATTGTTGAAATATCCTGCAAGGTTTCTTGCCTAATGCCTACATTCAGTTTAGACCTCATATCATTGCCATTCTAAAAATTCTAACTAGACAAACCAAATTAAATCAAACAAATAAAGACAACAACAAAAAAAAAGAAAGAAGATCAGGGCAGGCTGAACATGAGACAGCTGAACATGAGCCAGCAGTGTGCCCAGGTGGCCAAGAAGGCCAGTGGCATCCTGGCCTGTGTCAGGAGTAGTGTGGCCAGCAGGAGTAGGAAAATGATTCTTCCCCTGTACTCAGCACTAGTTGGGCAGCACCTTGACTTCAGTGTCCAGTTCTGGGTCCCTCAATTCAGGAAGGACATTGAGGTGCTGGAGCATATTCAAAAAAGGGTGATGAGGCTGGTGAAGGGTCTGGAGCATGTCCTATGAGGAGCAGCTGAGGGAGATGGGGTTGTTCAGCCCAGAGAAGAGGAGGCTCACGGGAGACCTTATTGCTCTGTACAAATACCTGAAAGGAGGTTGCAGCCAGGTGGGGGTTGGTCTCTTCCCCCACTAGTAGGATAAGAGGGCACGGGCTTAAGGTGCACTAGGGGAGGTTTGAGTTAGACATCAGGAAGACGTTCTTCACAGAAAGAGTGATTGGTCATTGGAATGGTCTGTCCAGGGAGGTGGTGGAGGTCACCATTCCTGGAGATGTTTAAGATTGAATGTGGCACTTAGTGCTATGGTCTAGTTGACAAGATGGTGTTGGGTCATAGGTTGGACCTGATGATCTCTGAGGTCTTTTCTAACCTAGTTGATTTTCAGTCTTGAAATTACTATTGAATGGGTTTATCAAAATTATAGTGTCAATATTGTAAATATTGTATCAGAGATCAGGGGTTTTTTTGTGGTTTGTTGGTTGGTTTGGGGGTTTTTTTGTTGTTTTTTTTGGGGGGTTGTTGGTTTTTGTTTTTTGTTTTGTTTTGTTTTGTTTTGTTTTTTGCTGTAGTATACATAAGCCTATGTAGCTCAGTAGTATCTTTCTTCTGAAAATATTTTAATCATGGCTGGGGAACATTACACTGTATTTTTCCATCTCCAAGGCCTCCAATGCACTTGGATGCAAGGTCAGTTAGTCTTTTTTTCTTATATTTTCACTCTTCAGCAGACAAATTTATACCTTACAATACATTCCTGTAATTCTTAATCAATTCTGTTGATTTAATCCCACAACTATATTTAAAGATAAATGATAAGCATTCTGTACAATGCATAAATATGGATTGCTATGAGAACTTTTTCCAAGTCATGAATGGCAATCTTCACATGCTACAGGAACAGAAACACAGACTATAGCTATTCTTTGTTATCTGGATATCTGCTAAACTATTTGTCATCTTTCATAACAACTATCAATATATAAGCATAATAAATATTAAAATACTAGAATATTACAGAACAATTATAAGTATTATTATAAAAATGGTCCTCAAGAGCATTTTTGTAACGCACATAGAACATTTAAAAATTAGTTCAAATTGGAAGCCCTCACATCACTGATGCCTTTCAGGAACACTTTTTATTAATTTAAACTGAAAACCTCTCCTGCGTGTATTCTGGCAATTTTAACAAATGTGGGAAACAGCCACTACCTAAGCCTAAAAGCATTTGTCTAAAAAACTATATCTCTGCCCATAAATCTGGCCCTAGTGCTAAGCCTGGGCAGAGTTTTCTGTCAAGCTACATGCTGAAGCCATAGGTGGGAGTGAGTGCCCATATTAGCCCACAGTGCTGCTACGGCTGGGCCAACTCTTTGCAACCCCAGTCTTTTCATGAATCTCGTATGTTTAGCTCCTCCCATACCCCTAAACCCTAAGTGTGGGTGGACACTTCTGTAGTGAAACATGTAGAAGTCCCTTGTGAAAAAGATGGAAGTGAGAGAATTCTCACAGAAGCCCCACTTTACTTCCTCGATTTTACTTCCTTCTTTTTCAAGGGGTCTCATATCTCTCTCAGGGAACAATAAAAGCAGCTGCTCCTTAGCAGGAAATGGAGATTTTGAAAGTCAAGTATAACAGCATGGCAGGCAATGGCCTCCTCCACAAAAGGGTTTAGTCAGGAGGTCAGCCCATGGGTTAGGGTCAGAGTCCAGACCAGCAGGGCACAATCCCAGGCACAGGCATGGCTGCACAGTAGCTCAATGCAGTCCAGGCATAAACCAAGCGTGACAGCCTCTACTTAGAGCAGCTGCCCTTGGGCGGGGCTGGGAGCCCCTCCTGCAGCTTCTTCCAGCCCTTCTTAGGAGAACTGCAAGGTCATTTGTGACTTTTCAAACAGGTCTCACCTGTCAGAGCTTTCCTCCCAAGAGGAGAGAGGGTTGTGCTCCTAACTGGCCCTAAGCCTTGAAGGAAAATTCTGCCACAGAGATACTGAGGACCCAGGGGAAAGTCTGAATTGGGAAGATTTTTCATAGCAGCCCATGTTTTGTTTTGCCCGTTCCAAGGCCACCAGCTTTCTCCTCCCTAACCTAAACCTAGTTTTAAGCCTAGCCTAGTCTCAGAGGTTTTTATACACTTTTCATTAAGTATTTCTGCTAGTCCTTGAAAAGTAACTATTCTTTAAAAAAAAAACATAACTAAATAAAGACTCTGGCTTTCATTGCCTACATTATCTTTTAATATTGTTTTAAATGAAACACGATCTATGTATATGGTTTCTGTGTGTCATGTGTGATCTTTATTTTCTGGTAGGTTATGCCATACTTCCATTATTGTTTTACGCTCACAGTGATCTGTAGAGTGTTCTTTATGAGATCTCAGTTTTCAGAGTAACACAGATTTCCTGCTGTGATTCAGTAGTTTCATGCAAAGACCATAATATTGACCTGATTACTTTTAACTGCTTCTGCACAACAATGAATGTAGTTAACGTAAAATAGTTGTTCAATTGTATAAACAAAGGTTTTATTTTCAATTTGGACTTTGCAGCCTCTATTTAAACTTTATTTTAGGCTAACATGTTCATCATGATGCTTCTTTAATCGGTTATTTTGATTATTTTACTTATCATTGTAAATAATTTCTAACCACTAAGTTATTTTGATTTTACTGCAGGAAGAGGAACATTATAAATCTGATCAAAAGCCATGGAAGTTAAACAAAAATTCTATCATTAGGAACTATTAGAAATTATCATTTTACTTTGTCATTTTTTTGTAATGCTGCCAATTAATCCCAAATTATTCCCTTGGACATTTTGTTCCTCCATGTGACGGAATTGAATTGTGCCATCTAATTGCTGTTGGTTTGCTAAGTGGCAAGGCCTTAATATGATGATATGATACGATGATAAATACTCTGATAGGATAAAATTTAACACTTTATACAAATACTTCTCTGAATGTTATTTTTAGTTTCAGCACACATTAATGCCAGTGAAGCTTGACTGCCTCAGTGTCTGCAGAAATGAACACAAAGGAACTGTGAATCCAGCTCATTTTAAAACTAGCATGATGAAAGTACAGATAGATTTTTGTACTACAGATCAGCTCTAAATATTATGATTTTTTTTTTTCTCAGTGAGAAATGGCATGCAATTACAGATTTACAGCCTCAAGAAACATAGCTTCTGTTTTGAAATCCTGGTTAAACACTTTAAACACCTGAGTAGACTTACTCGGACTGATAATTCAACAGACTTCCCTTTGAACTCAGGACTACTCTTTTGAGGAATGTTGTACGAGTATAAGCACTGGCAAGAAAAACTTGCATTTGTGATTCTGAGACAGTTTAACACTTAGTTTTATCTTTTAAATGCTAGAGGAAAACTTAGTGAAATTATTAATTTCCAGTCAAAATATTAAGAAAATTACTTTGTTTTCTCTTTGAACAAATAGATGTATTTTATAATATATCTAGTCTGGATTTCTGTCTAAATTGGAGAGGCATGGATTTGACAGATGGACGAAATGCTATCCAGATGGATCTGGACAAGCTCAAGAAGTGGGCCATGGGAACCTCATGAAGTTCAAGAAATCCAAGTGTGAGGTCCTGCACTTGGGTGGGGGCATTCCTCAGTATCAACACAGGCTGGGGATGAACAGACTGAGAGCAGCCCTGCTGAGAAGGACTTGGTGGTGCTGGTGGGTGAGAGCCTGAACATGACCCAGCAATGTGCACTTGCAGCCCAGAAAACCAAACGTGTTCTGGCCTGCATCAAAAGTAGCCTGGCCAGCAGGCTGAGGGAGGGGACTCTGCCCCTCTACTCCACTTTGATGAGATTCCACCAGGAGTGCTGGGTCCAACTCTGGGGTCCTCAGCACAGGAAGGACATCGACCTGTTGGAGAGAGTCCAGAGCAGGGCCACCAAGATGATTAGAGGGATGGAGCATTTATCCTACAAGGAAAGGTTGAGGGAATTGGGTTTGTTCAGCCTGGAAAAGAGAAGCTTCAGGGTGACCTGATTGTGATCTTCCAGTCCCTTCCAATCCAGGCCATTCCATGATTCTATGACAACAAACATATAATTAATTTTGCAATGTATTTTTATATAGAATACAAACGGAAATACAGAAAACCACAGAATATACAGACTACAACAATTCTGTAATTGGTAACATTATTGATCAGAGAATGACAGAAATTCTTAAAGCATTCTTTTGAAATTCCAGGTGAATATATGAAACAAAGCATATTATTTCGTATGGCATATTCCTGATGTGACAGAGAAAAAAAAATACATGGGTATCAGTGACAAAACTTCTCTTAAGCTCACTTGTTTCAGTCACATCCTAAATAGCAAAATTTTAATTAAAAAGGTGTGAGAGAGTTTTTTGCTTCATTTGGGATGCCTGACAAAGCAATCAAGAGGGAAAAAAAAAAAAGGCAGACAGAAAAGAAAAATCAAGCTATTTCTCTGTTAGTGAGCAGAACAGAGTAATTTCAGAATGGACCTTATAGAGGATGAAGGGAGAAATTCTATGATGAACTTACAGAAAGGAAAAAAAATGTTAAAGGGACATTAAGGACAATTTCCTTCAGTCCCTGCTATAACAATCTGAGACACAGAGTCACGTTCACAGACAAAGTTCAAAAATATTTAATTACCACATCCATATCCAGACCTCACCTTTGTAGAACAACACCAGCAGTATGCACACATATAAAACCATATCTGTTAGTAATACACAAATATTTTTCATAGTTTGTTTCTACTGTCTGTATTCAGTTGACATCTTGGTGTGAGATGCACAAGCTCGGAGTCAGACCCCCGAAAGGCACCTGTTCGGAAGGCAGACATACAATGGTTACCTTGGCAACAGACACACGTGAAAGTTCTCAGAAGAGATTTTTTCTCACATAGTCATTTTTTCTGTTCATAGTGTTCGTTCCTATGTATACGTAGGTTCAGGCTACAAACTTGATCAATCAAACTACAGCTGCAATGTCTCAACTCTGACTTGGTAACTATCTGGCAGAGCATGCTCCTTCACCAGAAATATACAAACCTCTGCTGAAACTTTACAGATCATTTACATGAAATTTTGAAGAAGGAAAAAGATTTATATTACTAGTGGAAAGATGCCTATACACATTTGCACATGGAGAACTGCCTAAATCAGAACCTCCAGAATGGATCTTACCAAACACCTTGATGTAACTGTTATGTACATGCATGCTTAATATACATAGCCATACTAAAAATTACATTGTTATTAATTAGTCAAATAACTTTATAATTATTAATCTCAATTTCACAGCTCAGAGAATAACACCAAACATGTAATATGAGTTCTGCTACTTAAAATTTCCTCATTTTGGAACCAGTCTCATTTGGACTAAATTTTGCATCTTATAAATTGTTATCTTATTACAGCAAAAATTTATTCCGTATCTGAAAATATCACATAAGCAGTGTGCTTAAGCAGTGGATTTTATGTCTTATCATGTATAAATACTACTATAGTCAGAAATTATTAGGTAGAAGAGACTTTGCTTCTTCAAAAGTCCAATAAGGTACAAGTCTGGAAGGCTGCTTTTCTCATTTAACCCCCTATAGTTCCTTCCAAATCATTTCATGTTATATTGGTTGGACATGATTACGGTCCTTATCACATTTTACAAAAACATAACTATCTCATTTTCATTGGTAGAGTAACTGGCCTAGAAGCAAATCAAAAAGCCATTGCATTTATTTGGTCATCTTAGTGTGTCCTCAGTCAGTGAAGACTCACTTCACATGAAACCTATTTCTTCGGTTTTATCCCTCAAGCAGAAATAATACCTTGAGACACTAGTGGGACTTTTCAGTTTTGGTATGGTCTTGCATTCATATTTCTCAACCACAATCAGGAGCTCTTTTGTGTGCCTTCTCCTCTATGCTGCTGATACTGGTAACTGATGGTGCTAGGAGACCTCATCCTATGTGGGACATTAAAACCTTATCTCCCACAAACCCTTATATAAGACCACTGAGGGTGTAAACCAGGACCTGTTGTATTAGTGGAAAGTTTCCTTCGTTTTAGCTGGCTTTGACATAAGTTTTCTACTTCTGCAGTTTCTACTGATTCATTGCATTAATCAGGATGTATTTTTTCTTCTGTCAGTACAGGTGAAAACATAGAAAAAGGAATATTGTCTTCCTTATAAGTGAACACTATTTGTAATGCAAAATACCAGAAATGTAAAACTGTTTTCAAAGTACTTGAGCTTGAAATAACAAGTATTTTATAGGGCTGTTCTGTAACTATTCATTTTGTTTTGAATTCTTAGTTTTCTCCCTGTCTCTTTCTGTATATTTTTTTTTCAAGTATTCATCACTAAATTGTAAACCTGGCCTCTGAAGTGTTTCTGCTCTATTTTCCAGCACAATAACTACACTACTGCACATTAAGGCTAAATGTGAAGGGTAGGTAATAATTTGTCACTGTTTCAAGCAGAATTCAGGGACAATTGTGATTTGGGCTTACAACTTTAAAATGTGATGTATAATTGACATTTTGATACTTCGAGGCCATGGTGTATTCTCACACTTCCATGAAAAAAAACCCAACTTGCTGACACAATCAGGAAACAGATGGTGACAAAGATCTTGCATTTAATATGCCAATCATTATGCTTTACTTGCATATTATCATCTCATTCATGAGGCCACTATATGAAGGAATTTTGCTATGCCTCTGCAAATCAATCAAGAAGTCTTTTAATATTTTTTTAAGATATAATTTAGGTCTTTCTTATCCTTTCTATGTTTCATTATATTTGGGGTGAAGTGTTTATGCAAATTTATTACACATGAAAAAATGCTTCGACAATACTGAGGCTAGAATAGATATCAGCAATGAAACATTCATTATAGATAGCTTTAACAGAGAGACCAAGAAATGACTTGGCAACTGAAGTATCTGCATTTTCTCTACTTTGCTGTGGTCCTTAATCCAAAGGCAGTGACATAGTAAGACACTATGAAGGATGATGTCGAGTAGGAGGATGGATTTGGTAATGTGGCCTCATATCTACTAAGATCTGGACTTCAGTCAAAATTTCTGCTCAAGAAAACCACAGATGGCAGATTACCAATATATTTCAGTTAGAATTAGCACTGGATTTGAAATCAGTGAGTATTTGAGCCAAGCAAACCTCTTCTTTAGCTCTGAAAACAGGCATTTTCCTTGAGAGTGGCTAACACAGAGTCCCATCGTGCATGAGTGGGTTCATCCATTCACAAACTGAGCAAGGACCCTTCTTGGACAGCCTGAGGCCCTCTGAAGATGTTTTAGCCCATTATTGCAAGTGGTGAGCAACGGCTGGTTCTTTTCTCTTCTTTCTACTCTACAATGTCCAGAGAAAGCTTCTTCCATTATATGGGCCAAACATTCCTGCTTAGAGGGAGTTGGAATATAGTTGGCACGTTCTGTCTCACTCCTACTGTCTATCTGTGGGTTCACCAGCTTCTAAAATGTAGATCTTTCCATTTAAAGAAGTAAAAAATGTTTCATATTCTTGCAAAAGAATCAACACTAGCAAGAGGACACAGCATGTGTCTTAAAAGTGTCTCGTTACTTGGGATTGAACATGCACCTGACCTGGTTATAATTACGTAGTTATTTGAAAATGTGTATTTCTCCTGAAAATGTTCCATCCCTGGAAGTGATAAAAAACACATGTGGACGTGGCACTTGGAGATATGGCTTAGTGGTGAACACTGTAGTGCTGGGTTAACAACTGGACTCAATCTTACAGGTCTTTTCCAAACTTAGTCATTCTATGATTCTACGAAGTGAATGGAAATATACACTGACTTTCCATAAAAGGAATTTTATGCCATTTTTCACCACAATCCAATGTCATTTCAGGCACAGTACTCCTCAGTAACTGTTTCCATGAGACAAGTCTCATAGCAGCAAGGTGGTCTTAGGTACATGAAAAGTGAGCCTGTGTTTCTTTCAAACGTGTCACAACACAGATTTTATGGTAGCCTTTCAGCATATCACTGTTTCTTTCCCCCTCTAATTTCCCTTGCCTAAACTTCATCCATTTCAGACTACTTGCAATGTACTCTGTTAGACCAGATCTTCACTGACTCAAAACGGGGAGTTCTGTGATCCCTTATTTTGTTCTATTCCTCTCATTGTGTGGCATTCTTCATTTAGCTTGTCTAAGCAGGCTTGTGGTTTACAAAACCAGAAATTGTCAAAGTTGCAATTCCATTTTCCTTTTAAACTGGTTAAGAAAAAACCAGCAAACCCATTTCCCCACCAAACCCAATACAGCACAGTGTAACAGCTGAGCTGTTCTTAAACACAGAGTCAGATTTATTATTTGTTTTATTACTTATCAAAGACAGTGGCTAACACACCTTGCATTATCTAGACAGTAGTCTCTTGGGATGTCAAAAGTCAAGGTTACATCAGCTCTTGACTTTATCCAGGCTCTATGATGTACAATGCCATTGTAGCAGAGCACTTCCTCTTTGTTCTGAGGGAACTTGATTCACAATGAGCCCATCTATAGTGTACTCAGATTGTGATAAAGAGCTTTACACAGAGGCTCCTATTTTAGAGAAACAGGTGTTGGCTTTGATTAGAGAAAAATTACATCATCCAAGCAAAAGGACAAAAAAAAAAGAGAAAAAAAAAGCAAAGGGAAAGGAAGGCAAAAATAGAAAAAAGTGGAAAGCAGACACAAATACATTTGCACATATAAAGCTGTTCTAATGAAAGCCAAATTGATTTGACATTCAGTGGCAGTTTGAAGCCAAAAAAAGCAAAGCAGCCTACAAAAGGCCCAGCTCATTGTTTATGGAGTGTCATGCTTCATCATCTGTGAGACCAATAACAGTGATGGGAAGACCTTTAAAAGCAGGGAGTTTGCACAGAATGGCTGTGTGGATACCGCTGATGTCAGATCCAATAGAATGACTGTGAGCTATTTCCTGAATTGAAATCATGTTTGTCAGATGAAGTAGACGCCTTCTACAGATTATATCTTTGACAATAGAATTTAGTACATTGTTATAATTCTTGGCTGATTTCTCTTCGTCAGATGCAGCCATAACACTTATCTTTTGATGGATACTGATCATTGAACTGCTCTGAAGAAAAAAACACAGAAGAGAAAAAATTTCCTAATATGCAAATGCAGCTTCCAGTACATGAAAATTAATCTCTTTATAAAAAGAACTTTGCACAAAATCATGTAAATTAATGTAGGCTCCTTTTCATCATCCTTATTTTCATAGATTACTTTGCAAATATTTATAGAAACACAATTGTTTACATTTCCATTAAAATAGTGGACCCCTATTACTAGCAGACTGCAGAGTATATTTCGTCCATCTCTGTTTTCCGTTAGAACACCTGGTGAGGAGTGACATGTTTATCAAATGTTGGTGAATGCCAACATGAATTAAATAAGCCTTCAAAAAATGTGAGATACTATAGACTTGTACGGGAAAGGATATGTGTGGAAAGCAGTCTCTCTCTTTCTGCCTTCTAGCTATGATCTCAATCTAGATATCACAATATTGATATTAAATTCTGATACCAATGTTTCTGTTTAGACTTCACGAGAAAATCTGTTTCTTTGTTGGGGAAAAAAATCAGGAATTTCAGCCTCCTGGGTCTCAATTCCCCAGTGATTCATTGAAAGCCAAACAGATCTCAAACTTGCAAGTTATTAATATCTAGTGTGGCTTCATAACTCAAAAAGCACTATCAAGGTGACCAAACTTATGGATGGCACAAGTGTAGACAAAAAAATTAAAGAGAGACAAGATATATGTGGGTAGGTCTAAGTGAATAAAGAAAACATTTCATTTCATTCACACTGAAAACGAACATCAGTTTAACTTTCTTTTTGGGTTTGTATGAACCTTCCATTCTGTTTCCTGGAAATGTCTGAATCTGTGAGTTTATTAGCACAACCACTCACCACAATAAACAGATCAGTAGGTCAAAATGTTTAAATAGTCACAAAAAGTTGACATTATGCCTATACTGAATACGGTACTCTGTGACATATGAAAACAGTGTACAGATATACCCCCTGTATGCAGATATAATCCCTGCTGTGTTATCTTTGCACTGTAAATCATATGATTTAGTTCCTTTTGTCACATTTAGGAGATATTATAAGCCATGTTGGAACAAATTACAAATTTGGAATATTGCAAGATAGATTTCTTAATTCACTCTGTGATTGTACCCAGAGACTCAAGGCCGTATCTGTTCTACCACATCCTTGACTTCAGTTTGCAGGAGGAATGGGGTTGCTCTGTGTGTAACACCCACTGGTTTAATACTCAGTCGGATGGAAATTAATCCTATTGAATGAGATACTATAATACAGACACTATGATAAGCCCTCCAACAAGTGTATTTCACTTTCCTCAGGCTGTAAGTGTTCTCATGGATAATTGTGTTGTGGATAAAGTAAACAGGAAATCAGTTAGTGAAGACTGAAGAAATGCATTGCTATCAAGTTTTTTTAAAACATTTAAAATGTTACCTTTTAGGATTCAGTGTCAGAATTATAACACCACAGAAGTGAATGTGAGAAATTTACATTTTCCTTAGAGCTATTGTTTCACACCGTCTGAAGATTCAGGCTATGTCTTTCACCGCTGAGAAATGATGTATTTTACATCAAGCAATACAAACTTTTATAAATTAGTGAAAACAAGGGAAAACAAATTTCACTTTAATGTAGCTAGTCAAGGTAAACCTCAGGCCCATATCTGCCATTATATTGACAAAATATAAGGAGAAATCACATGGTGGTAACAATGAAAATATGGCATTTCTGAGAGATCATCGTATTAATTACCTGCTATTCATATAGGAATATTTTCTCCACAGTTCTGCACCCACAAAGTCTGAAAATACCCTGCATTTTGTTTTTTTATTTCTTTCCACATCTGAGAAATGTGATAGTTTTTATTAGAAATTTTTCTGGAGAAAATGAACCAAGGTCAGTACACTCAATGTATAAACTTATGCATTAT
This sequence comes from Dendrocincla tyrannina, assembly GCA_035047865.1. Lineage (NCBI taxonomy): Eukaryota > Metazoa > Chordata > Aves > Passeriformes > Dendrocolaptidae > Dendrocincla > Dendrocincla tyrannina. The sequence goes on from JAWWMP010000165.1 coordinate 33,586,572, forward strand.
ATTGAAAAGAAATATATTAAAAATTATTTTTTCTTAGTAAAAATTACAATGAATTGTTTGTATCAGTTACAGACAATTTTTTTTTTTTTCACTTAGTCACTCTGCTTTCAGTGCTATATCAAGATCAAATATTACTTATGGAAAACATAAGTTACCTTCGAGTGAAGAAGAGTGAATATGTTCACTTTCTAGTCTGGCTCTGGAAAAATTATATAACAAAAAAGTGACATTGACAAATAATTTTTCATATTGATCTTTTCTATCAGACAATCGATGTCATTAAGCTGGAAAACTGTTCTCAAATTGCAGATTTAGGAACTGCTTTGTTCGTCAAGGACAACTAATTTGAATGTGTAATTACCAGGTATGAAACAGCTGTTTCATCTAGCAAGCCCACTGAGAAAGTTGCTAAAAACTAGAGATAAACTAATAGATAAAGATTTTAGTTTTATTTTGTCTTCCTCACACCGAGGGTGATTAATTCCTGGAACAAATTAAGTCAGCAAGTGGTAATTTCTCCATTGCCTATATTATCAGCAACAGAAATGGATTTTTTTTTTTTCCTGAAAGACCTGCTTGACTAATCCAAAGCTGACACAAAATCTGTTGCAGGAGATAAAGTTGTGGGAACTCCCCTTCTCCGATAACTTACACTGTGTGACTTTGTATAGCACTTCCTTGCCAGTAGGGTTTGGATGGTTTAGATAGATGGCTCCTGAGTGATGCCTGACACGAGTTACTTGGCTCAGAAGAGAGACATCAGATAAAACTTTATGTGCTTGTGTTTTATGGAGATCTAATAGTCTGGATAACCTAGGGATTTCTTTAGTCTTAAAATGATACGTTTCTATTAGCATCTTTAGGACATATAAGTACACTCAAGAAACAGAATTAAATCCTATAGGAGTGAAAATACTCCCCTGATCAATTCCAAACGTGGTTCTTTAGATTTTTAGCTCCTCAACATAGTCAGTCTTCTCTGCAGTATTGCAGCAAAAATAATTTTGACTGAATTCTTTTTACGTCCAATGACCACAATCTGTTTCCACACAGCTAAGTCTGTAGCACATTTTATTATGTTAATCTAGCTTCAGCTTAGTAAATTTCAGACCGCTACTCCTTTCACAGCTCAGCAGAGTCACTAAGCCTGCTCAGCTGCTGCTAAACACGTTCTGAAGACTGGGATAAAAAGGTATACTGAAAGCCTCACTGATACAGGTAATCTTTACTGCTGATGGAAAAAAAGACTATAGGATTGCATTAAAAAAACAAGGCAGGATTTACTCTGGTGTAACTAACAGAATGCATGCTGGGCCTGTAACCAGGACAGATTAAATACAGAGACTAAGACAAGAGCAGGCATTTATAGACATTTTCAGTATAAATCTTCAGTGTGAAAAAAAAAAAATTCAAGGAAGTGTGGCTACTGACTACATTCTCTACTCCTTAGAGACTAGTTATTTTTTAAAGAGAAAACTTTCTTGTGCTTGGGAATCTAGTAGTTATTTGAAGGGTAAGAAAAGAAAGACAAGAGGATTCATCCTGGAAGAAAATCAAAACTCAGGTTCCTCCTCCTTGTCTTTTCTACCACTCTGTATGTCAGTCTCTTGTTGCAGTGAGATGTTTGGAGATTACAAGAGCTCTCAGACAGATAACCTTCACTCAAGATGAACTGTTCATTTTAAAGCTGTGAGTTCCCTAACTAAGTCTAGGCTTAGCCATCCTTGCTCAAAACCATGGGAGGTTTCAAGGTGTCTCCTCTGTATCTTTAAACCCACCTGTTCACCCAAAAGAGTCTTTCTAAGTAGTGATACCAGGTCTAACTGTGCATCTGGAAATGACTGGAGAGCAAATTGTGCTGCAGTAACTTGCAAAAGTTGAAAATGAGCAGTTTCTGTGAAGTCATGTTGCAAGAAGTTCACACGACATCTGTTTCCAAGAGATACACAGACACAGTTCATGCACCATTACAAGCCCATCAGTTTCTTGAAACAAAATGCACGTACCTGTACTGTAGTACACAGATATTCACTAACAGAAAGTGGTTTGCATAAGTATCTCCAAAACAATGGTTTTAACATGATGTCTTCAGGTGTTTAACTACAATGTAAGAACTGAATGCAGTTCAGTGGCTATTCTTTGTAGTTCAGAGTGGAAACCTAACTTAGATGCTCCAAAAGAGTTCACCTTTCTGGACATGTCAAAAGTTAGATAAATGTGGCTCTCTTTTTGAGGAAAAAAAAAATTGGCAAAATAAATTAAGACAATGGGAGAAAAATATTTTCATTTCAAAATTATGAATTACGTGCCATCCTTTGTGTATGACCGGATTTTTCTTGCTCTGAAAATAGGGATTTTTATTTGTTCATCATCATGAACATGACTTCTAGATAAAAAAATCTTAAAACTAGACATGACAAATCCTTTTCATAAGGAACCTGGAACATAGAAAACTTTGCATTATATCTAATAAAGAATGACTATGCAAAGTGTAAAAAACATCTTCTGGCAAGATACCTGAACTACAATAAAACTGATATCTACAATAAAATATTCTCTAACAGTAGGGAACAGTGAAAAGGGGTATTTTATTCCTGGCCCCACCTGTGCAAAGATGAGTAGTATTCTCAGATCTGTGAAAGCTTAAAACATAGAATAAAGAGAAAACAACTCTGGACTTTTACCCAAATCAGCAGCAGTAACTAGTCAATAACTGAATTTTACTAAATAGTTTCACTGGGAAATGAAAAAAAAAGCCCAACAAACCAAAAATACCATCAAATTAGACAAGGCAGTTCCTGGTGCTAAAAAAAGTAAACCAGTTCAGTTTTACTTCACAGCACCCTCCCCTCAGCTTCTTTGCTCCATTGCTTTATTCCAGCCACTGAAGTAAGAGGATGCATATGTAGAAAGAGACTGGTTCAGTAAAAGCTGTTTTGGTATGCAATTATTATTTTATTGTAAAACTACACTAAAAAGAAAAAAAAAACACTAAAATAGAAAATAAAGCTGTTTTGCAGCAGATATTGTATAAGAAGTGTACCTTTATTTTCTACATACTATGCAAAAGCAAATTGAGTGGTTTTTGGTCAACTGTGAAATGCCATTTGTAAGTGGTTGACTGGGGTTTCTTCTCCCCTCTAATTTATTGCAACTTTGGTTTTGTTTATGAAAATAGATTTGATCAGCTAATCGGAGTGTAGAGGTAGTGTTCACTCATTCAGCGATATTCACCAGGTTTTATTCACTTTTATACATCACTGCGTTTTCACTCTTGGAAACTCATTTACATAATCTCCGTATGGTCATTTCACAGTAACTGTTTGCGACTCTGGGTATGCTAGCTAATAATTACCTAAGCTATCTGAGAACACCCCACTACATAGTGAATATACAGTTATTTCTTAATACTCAAACTCTAGATTGAAAGCCCTTTGACTAGTCCAATACTATGAAATGTCAAGCTGTTACCAACAACAAAGACCGTGCCTCTGCTTCTCAGCTCCTGCAGTGAAGCCGAAAATGCCAGTGTTTACTTAAAGAAAGGGAGAAAAAATCCTCTCCTTCCTCTGTGCTTGGTCCTGTGGTTGTTGGAGTGAATAGTCGCTTTTTGTCATTGATTCAAGGGGAATTGAATCTGCTTCTCTCATCCTTTTTATGCCATCCTCTGCATTTCTGGCAAATATGGCACAATAATTGTCATAAAACTATACTTTCTGTAGATGAGATTCTGCTTTATCACCTCATCTACTGACTCATTTTAGGTTTCCCATCCTCTTGCATGCAGAACCATGATGTATCTAAACACATAATTTCACTAGAAAAATAAGAGAGGAAACAAGAATTTTCCCTTAGAACTTCTGTAGGCCAAAACCTGCAGGTATTTTTAGTGTAACATCCCAGCTTCCCTGAGCTTTGGCAAATACTTTCCAGCATTACTGTGGCACAAGAAAACTTACAATGAGACTGCTTCTTTTTAGCTGAAGTAGAGTTTGAATTTAATGACTATGGAGAGGGCAAAGGCAAATTTTGAAAGGTAGGACTTTCCTCTTGTTCCTTCTTAGCAACTGAATTTAAAAATGCCACTGACTTTAATCACCAGTTACAGGGTATTGAATCATACAGAGTTTTAGAATTTGGCAGAAGAGATGAAAAATTTCTGAATGGGGATAAAAGAAAACACAGAAAAGCCTACATAAGCTGCAGGGGATAAAAACCCCCTTGTTTGATATTTTACAGAATACACAGAAATAACATTTGGAAAATTATTAAATAATACTGATAAAATCTACTGTGCAAACAAGGAATTTCTCAGGGTTGTGTATGTGTGTGCTATTTAATTGTTTTGGATTTTCCGTTCAGATTTCTTTTCAAAAAGAATGATGTGCTCTAAAAAGAGAGGACAAGCTTGGTTCAGTTATAGCTTTCATATAATTACTACAAACTAATGCAAATTAGACTCTAGGTCTGCTCAATGTACATTTCTATGCTTGCCAAATTATGTTTGGCAGTGTGGTCAAGCAATAACAGATGCACACTGTGCCTAGTTTTCTCGGGCTGTTCAATAATTAGGAGGGCCATGTATTATAATAAACCACATCCCCTTGGCTGAGATTTGGATGCAAATTGCACACTAATTCACTTCCAAGTTTTTGGAAGCATACCAAAAGACATGAAAATTAGGGAAATATACTATTTACTTCATGAAATGTGTTTAAAACTAAATAAAGCTCATTTGTAAGCAATGTTCATCTATTCCACCCTTGTAAAAATTAACAATGAGTTCCTTTTCCTTTACACTCTTTAGTTCAGCAGCTAATGTGGCACTTCTGCAATGTTCATGGCATCTCTATTATTTTTGCACTGAGAGAGTACAATATAAAAGATAGTTACTCTGCTTTGTATTTCTCTAAGGTATTGCTGAGGTTGAGTGGATAATATCAGTTCAATGAAAGACTTGAATCACGCTGCAATCCAAATTCTTTGCAATCAGTTGAGTTGTAATGGCATGCTGTTTATAGCAGAAAATTCGTCTTTTGAAAAGGCTGAAGATTCTTTACCCTTAGCTATTATACAAAGGTTGAATGGACAGATTTAATGAAAAAAAAAATAATATTTAATGAGAGAAATTCTAGGAAATCCAGCAATGTAACATAGTTACATGTGTAGATGTAACTACACCAGTCCCCAAATTATGGAGAAACAGAAAATTAAACCAATAGAACTTATTGCTACACATATTAGCAGGTAGTTAGGTTGTCCTGGAAATCATTTAAAAGTGAGCTGCCTTGCAGTAACAGTTGACACTCTTAAACAGATGAATATAATGCAACCTAAAATTGGTGTAATAAGAGATACATCTCTTGTGTTTATTGCCTACTAATTGTAATGTGATTGCAGCAAAGAGACGGGTTCGTGAATTAAGATTCCTCTGTATATGCTCTAGACAAATACAGAAAAAAAAGGCAGTGAAAATGGTAGATATCAGAACGTTCTCCTGCAATAATATTTTAAGGGTTGTGGGGGTTTTTGGTTTGTTTTTGTTTTGTTTTGTTTTGTTTTTTGTTTTAAGAAAAAATATCGTGGAACATAATTTTGTAAATATTTCCAATTATTTTAAACTTTACAGTGATGTTCCAGCAGTTCTTTGCAAGAAAACAATGAGACAAAATATTGCTTGACAAAAATATAAAAAGTCCTTTCAATATATTGTAGACTGCCAGCACAATTTTAGTGACTATGGTGTATTTTGACATGGGTGACTTAATTGAAAGCTAATTGCCACGGGCACCAGAAGAAATCTCTACAGTAAAGCAGAAGTCATAGATTAGTGAAATCTCAGCTATTAAAAATGTGAAGGTACAGAAATACAAGCATAATGACAGGAAGCAAGTGTCCCAGGATTGAGGTTGGGTATAGAGGATAAATCAATGCTGTGAATAAATCAATGCCAATAAACATGCAGCTATGGCTAGGCTGCTATGTACATCAGGTTTACAGAGTTTTATAGAAGATATTTTTAGGTGTTTCTTAGGTGTTTATCCTATTTAGCAGTTGTTGATATTGCAACTGTATCATCACAGACTAAGAACAGCAACAAAATTCATGTTCCCAGTATGATGAACACAGAGTTAACTGCATAAAAGCAGTTTTGGCAAAAGTAGTCCTCACTCTGTATGTTGAAATTGAAAACAGGCTAAAGACTAAATGTGATAAAGCAGCTGACATTGTAAATTCATTTGCATAATTTAAATTAAGGGACTATGAAGAGCTTTAGGTGAATTTTGCAAAAATAACTGGTTGAACAACTGAGTAGCAGATAAGCCTCAACACAGATAAGACCCCCGCCCTGCCCTCGCTAAAAACACATTAGTGGAAACAGTCTAAAGTATTTATACATAATGATGTCTTCTGAATTAGTTGTAACCTCTCAGGAAAAAAAGATCCAGGCATTTCTGTAGACAGCTCAATGAAGAGACTTGTTCAGTGGTGATTAAAAAAGCAAATAAGATGTTAAAATGTGTTAAGAAGGGAATAGAGAATAGAAAAGATTACAATTGCATTATATAAATCGATGGCACATTGATTACTGTATTCAGTTAGACATCTTATTTTAAAAAGACACAAATGAGAAGGTGAAATGAAGTACAATGAAAATGACAAAGGTGTTACTTTCATAGTCACTAAATTATGTCAGCCTCTCCAGAAGCACAAGAGACTAAGTGGAAAAATGTTAATCCCAATTCGATAGAACCATCCCAAGAAAGCTAGCTCTTTTTCTAACATTTATAAGATGCAAACCATGTCATTTTTTAACATTTATGAGAGACTGCTTCAGCATGCTGTCAGTACCAGATTCAGGAAAATACAATGATGGTGTAGAGACGCTTTTGAACTCCAGTCATTCTGTTGTGTGTATACTCATTGTAAATGCAAAGTATGTGTAAATCCAAATCATCACTTGAGAAATAATGTGATTTCAATTTTTTGATGAAGAATCTTTCTCTGAAATTAGTCTATCCACTTAAACTTCTGGGTATTCCTAGCTTGTCACATTTTCTTGCAAAGGAGGGTTCAGGGGGAACCTGATATTTGTGGAGTTTGGGGGTGGGGGGAGTTGCTAGTGCTTTTTTGAGGATTTTGCTATTCTTTTTATAAAAACAAATTAAATGAGGTCAGTTAGGATTTATTAATAATTTTTTTACTGCTGTGAAGTGATCAGGATCATCACTTGACTGAACTGTTCAAGATAGCAGGACGTACATGTAGTAGCTTCCTAGACTTGGAGAAGACCTCTGAAAACATCAAGTTTGTGCATATTTGTGTCTGGTAAAACAATATGTGTGCATGTTAAACATTGAAAATAGTCCAAGAGCTGCCATTAATTTGAATTGATCTGAAATCATTATCTAGAACTGCCAGGAAATTGAAAAAATGAGTTATTTCCGCAATGCTTATCTGAGATACTCCACATCTTTTGAGAAATGTACAACCATTGCCATCCTGCTTATGACTTCAACGGTGCACCAATTCATTAAATATGAAAGAAAGCATTCAGAAATTACTTTGGTAACATACCCATACCCAGTTATGCTCTTCAACTGTTGCATTCATGTGATGAACAACACATGAAGTCTGTCTGGAGTGTTATCCAGTAGAATAGTATCCCAAGAACTTTAAGTAAACTGTATCTCAAGTTGTGTAAACCTATATAATGATAAATGTCTAACAAAACTTTGGATATAGGGTAGACCAAACACATTGTCAACTGCCTTGGTCTTGCTAGCTGTGTTCCTGCAGCAGTTGACAGCCTCTGTGACTTTTTTTTCAGTCTATTTTACTGGAGGTGATATGGTTACACTGGCATGTCTTACTAATCTATTAGATGGCTGCCCGCATTTAAAGCTCAATGATCCCTGCAGATTCCTTCTAGTCACTACTACTCCTACGTTCCTCATCAGAATGTACCTAGAATAACATCACCTCTACTGAAGTGTCAGGTGAAAGCCAAAATAAATTAATTTTCTCTACATTTGTCTGACATGTTGACACCATTGAATTCATCACTATGACTTGAGGTTTTGCTTATCAGTGTCTCCCTCAAATAGCTCTGGCAAGGTATACAGTTATATCGAAACCGAGCAATAATTTTTAATTATTTGACTTTCAGAAATCTTTTCAAAATTTATAGTGTATTCAAATTTTTCAAAGAAATATGGGAAAATTTGCTTTCAAGAATTTTCTGTTGAAAATAACTCATTTTCCAGTTAGTCGACAGAAAATTTTGGATTATCAAATGTTTTGCCAAAAATATGGAGATATGTTTTATTACTATTATTAGCATGTATATGTATCATCCTGTTTACTTTCCTGTTAATTTCTTTTTAAAGCTAGAGCTCAAATTTGCAAATGTAGGTAGTGGAGTTAGGTGCCTAAATACCACCACAGATGTGACAACAAATCTCAGTAAGATTAAGGTGTAAAACCTGTTTTATGATGCAGAATAATACAGTGGGGAAAACATATGTATATTATTCTTTTTCTATCACTAATTTTTTTAATTCTTTTTTTTTAGAGACTTTGGGAAGCTCAGTATCATTATTGGCTAAGATGGTGGATAGTACACTTTGGTCAAACTTAGGAATGCTCTAGAACTAGTGTAATGGCTGAGGATAAATTGTTATTTTCCAAGACCTGACGCCATCAATGTGATCTGCTGGCAGGTCAGGGAAAAAAAAAAAAGTCAATTCAACCCACATTTGCCATACCCATGGCAAATTTTCTACCGAATACTCTACCTGGGATGGGATGGAAAAGAGATGATCCTTCACTCCTACCTAGTGCTACTTCACATTTCCTCTGTGAAAAAGACTACCTGCAGGTGCAGTTTTAGGATAGTGAATATTACTGACCTAGATTGTCTCCTTGCAACATGTAAATATCACCTCTCTGAGTCTTAGGAGAGATCTCTCTTTTCTTTATTTCCCACAAGTTATTTTCAGTAACTTTTGGCCTATGTTATACTTTAATGGATCCCATTATCAGCTTTTTCTCCTCATTGATTTCATGGAGATTAGTGAAGTACCTGCAATAAGTGCAACGCAGTAAGTGACAAGTTTGGTGCTGCAACAACCAGCCAATGTTTTGATGCCCAAAAGCGTTTTGCAGTAAAGTTTTACATCCTCAGGATTCTGACAACCTTTGCAATTTTCAAGAAGTGGGATAAAACTATCTCAGAAGTGGTTACAAAAGCTGGGGACACTTTTGTTAACTGAGCTGTCATTTTGGCACAGTTTCAAGTGCATGGCAGACTCACTGAAAAAATATTGCATCATAAAATAGACCATGTAACAGAGTCTTAGCATAGAATATACCTGAGAACCTGAGGTCAACCTATGCTTGTTATCACTTAGAGATTAAAAAAACTCTAAGCAACCAAAACCCCAAACCTAGCAGAGGGTTAATTTAAAACTAAGAAGAATCTACTTCAGGCAGCAATGTTTTTTAAACCTTCCTTTATAAATTTTGCTTATCAAGGAGTGCCCTTCTGGTATATCAACTGAGCCAAGACTGAGTTCTCAAATACTATGATGGCTTCTGTTAATTAGATAGTTTATCTGTGATGAGTTGTTGACACTGAGATGATTTGTGTTAAATAATTTTAAAATATTCTGTGGGGCACTAACTTAGATGCATTGTTTGTTCATATTCCAGGCCCCAGCTTCAATCTTTTTTACAGTCCTCGACAGAAATGAAGTTGATGCTTCAGCTAACTTCTTTAAGTCAGAAAAAGTAACATTACAAAGATATTTTTTGAGTAACTGGAAATCTCTGTAATAATGATTTTTTTTTGTTTGTATTCTGAGCTTTAGTTTAATACTCTAAAATTTGAAGAACATTTTTTGTAATATTATTTCAATATGGTAAGTTTTGCTAGTTTATAATTTCTTAAATATTTCTTTTGTGATGTTTTCCCTCATAAACCCATCTCCAGTCCCCCAATTCAGGGGAAAATGCAGGGAAGACTGGCAGCATGTGACACTTCTTTCTACTAGGCTGCTATATTTTTCTATGTGCTCTATTATTTTGGTAAGCTTTACTTTCACAGGAAAGGTGGATAGGCTGAGTTTTAAGTGTGAAATAACACTGTTTGTTACAAAAAGCCACACGGTGTGCTTTGGTGATGATGACTAAATAGTGCACTGTTTGAAATGAAAAAAAAAAGCCTCCATGTAGATGAACCAAAGGTAAACACAGTTGGAAGTTACTCTGGCACCGTAATAACAGGAATACATCCTTATTTCTTCTTTTGTTCTCCTACTCCATACATTAGTTTTCCACTCCTATCTTGCTTTTCTGTTCTTATACCTTTCAACTTTCCCATTTCTCTATTCTTTTCTTTCCTATTCCACCTTTCAACAAAAATTATACCCTTCTGACTGTTTTTATCCACTTTTATCTTGTTTGCTTCCACTCTCTCTCTAGTCTTTAAAGCCCCAAATGCTCCCTTTTCCTTCTCATCGCCCCATCCTTCCTGAGTGGGAGTGCTGCCCATGCCGCGATAACACCTCAGACTCTGTTGTGATCTCCATTCTGCATTTGCACATGGATACAGTCCCCTAATTGAGAGAATTTTTTTTTTATTAAAAACATTAGACATTTATATGTAGGAATAACACTTGCAGAGACATTCTCTAGGTTAAAAGTTAAAAGGGATGTCAATCATCGTACTTCAGAACATAAACAGATTGCCAGCGTGGGTTGAAAAGGAATTTTCCCCACATAAAATCATAGACGTTTGCAATAGAAAAGAACTAATAGGTCAGCTAATCTATCTACCTGCCAATTCAAGCTTCTTCCACAACATGTATTTTGCCGCTCCTTTGGCCTCTCAAAAATCTCAAGAGATTGGACTGTTAATGCTTACCCATAGAGATTATACAGTTGTTTAGTGCAACTAGTTTGCTCTCCAGAATTTTTCAGGTAGACAGTCTGAACTTTATTACTCTCATCTCAGTAGTCCTAATAGCACTTCCACCAATCATATTATGTAACATTTCTCTCCTGACTTCTTTTTTACACCTTTCCATTAAATATAAACTGCTGCCATGGCACGTTTAATGATTCTTATATAATCTACTACATGACTTCAGCTAATAAACAATTTTTTCCAGTATGACCTCTGTTTAATATTATTAATATTATTATTTATTATTATTAATATTATTGTTTAACTACAACACAAATGAGAACAATCCCCTATACCATGACTGTAGGCAAACTAGAGCTTCTGAATATATCAACAAATACACATGGATTTGTCAACAATGATATTCATATATGTGATAATCTTGCACCTTTGTGAAATGAACATGCAGCTAACTCTATAATTTCTTGTAAGACAACTCTTTCAGCTATGTGAACCTTTGTTTGGTACTCTCTTCTGTTCTGAAATTCTTTGTTCAGGAAGGAAGATAGCTTTCCAAATAAGGTGTCTGTCTCTTCAGTAGTAAAAAAAATTTGCTTGGGGATTCAGAACAATGAATTTTCAATAAAATAAAAAGTACAAAGAAAAGATTTAGACAGGGAGGTTAAACAGGTAAAAGAGTGCTGGCCCTTCCCATAGACCAATAAAATCAGTTAAACCAGAATGATTTCAAGTTTTAATATTCTCATATCCTAGCTTGTAAACAATGAGAAGACAAAAAATGCATAGGCAACCCAAACAGGCATAAGAATACTTTGCCTTGATCTCAGAGACACATACTTTAGCAGATGTGACAGAGGAGAGCGTGAGAAAGTACTACATTGCTGCACAAATGTATCACGTGCAAATGTATCTTCTCTTATTTGTGGGATTAGTAACACGCCAGAAGAATGAACAGGAAGGTATAGCTTTTCTACTGTTCTATGCTATTGTTACAACACTTAGGAGTCTGAAAACCAACACAGAAAATGTCTACTCTTGCCGCACAAAGCTTGCAACTACTATCTATCCAGTTTCTGTTTTCCAAGACAACACTCCACTCTTTGAAAGCGCATATCACCATTTTTCTAGAGCTATGGCTGTTGCAAGTGTAAGGCTTTACTACAGAGATATTTTTTAACTCTAGAGGTCAAATTCCAAGCAGCTGTTATAAGATGAAAGTGGTCAGTGACCTTCACTGCACTGCCTAGCCCTCAAGATACTTTCAAACTTCATTGACCTAAGGAGATCAGCGGTCAAGGCTGTTCACACAGCAAACACAGACTGCAGCGGTCCTCCTCCTGTAAAAGTATGTTGAAAAGTACAATATAGAACTTTATATTGTAGGTAGATTTCTACTACAATTCTAACAAGCAAGTAGGTAATATAATTAAAATACAGGTGATGAAATGGTTACTATAAAGTATCCTAACTAGACACATTTCTGTAGCTCTGTTTTTATATTTCTTTATATGCTTTGTAGATTAGTGTAAACACAATTAATTAATCATGAAAAGCAACTCCTACGGAGTAGAAGCAGGATTTTAGCTTCCAAAGCAACTTCCCTGCCAGACCTGAAAAATCTTATTCATTGTCAAGCAGTGTCACTCTTCTTAGCCAGCCTTTGATACCATGAGGTGCAGCAACCAAGAACTGCAGCAGTCTGCCTGTTTTTTTGACATGGATACAGGATTGAAATATACTGGGCTATTTGCACCATCTGGTACATGCATTTCAGTTGAATGAAAGCAAATGAACTCCTGGGCACTTTGGTGATGAAACACCAGGAGAAAAAGAAACAAAACCCAAGAGACGAAAAAGTGTTAGTGAGGAAAAGAAGCTGAACTGATCTCATTTCTGGACTACAGAAGGCCATCTTCTAGGTTTCCTCACACTTGATATGGGACTACATGTTTGACTCCTTGCACGTTTGGAGTGGGAATGCGTTAGATTAAGCAGACTGTTCTAATGATCTTTTTTAGTTTTGAAATCCAGGGATCTATAAATATGTATATATCAATGTTGCTGTGACTATGATTTGCAGCTGTCAATCAGTTTGCCTTTATGGCTGTAAATTTTCATTTCACTACATTTTTTTGCATAGTCTTCTGAAAAGAATAAAAGTCTACTCCACATCTCCAAATTTTAGACAGAAGAGTAATACATGATTAACAGTATGCTGAGAGGTGTCACATTCACATTAACACTGATGTGTGAACCACTGGTCAAATGGCATATTACATGTCTGTCACAACACATCAGGGCAGTGTTCCAGTCTGCCAGCTTTACCCTGCCCAGCTTCTTCAAACAAAGAGTTCTTCTGAAAAATGTAGCACAAAAAGAATGTTGAGCCTTTGGGGGAAAAGAAGTCTGTCTCACGGTCAAGTTTTTTGAAGTCTTTGTAACATCAAATGGCAGAAGGGGTTACTCACAGTCACAAAACCTTGAGGGTTCATGGATCTCCATAGCACAAATGTTGCATAATGTGGCCTTATCAAAGATTTTCTGCATAACTGTGTTACTGAAAAAGTACTATGGCTGGCATATTTCGATTTGGAGAAAGGATGCCAATTGTATCAAGGCTAGAAAAACTCTGACCCAGTTCCAAGAGAGAAAGCGAGTTTTTGGAATATCATTTGAAGCAAGAAGTTCCAGTTCATTGGGAACATCATGAAAAGTGTCTTTCTCCTTTTGTCTTAAGGACGGAACTTTATTTTTTAAGTGAGTAATTAACTAGGTGCTTGACTTCCTACACAGCAAATAGTCACACCTGGAACTGGAATGAGTTTTAGTGGGTAATGATGTCTGAAGCCAATATACATAATGGAGCAGAACATATTTTCAATCCCTTGGGATGTTTACATATATTAAAAGCAAAATTTTAGACAATAATTGTAATATTGTTTGCAAAATCAAAAACAGTTTCTCAGGGTTTAAAACTGCTTTCTAGGGGGTTGTGAATATCATGCTCACTTGAGCAGTGCCTGACTTCTTACATGCTCTAAGTCCCAAAAGATCTGCTGAATTTTCTTGGAAGTTAAATGCTTGTTCCAGCAGTACTCTCATTGCACTGAAAGTACAAATTGGAAGATAGCAAGGCTAAAATGCATAGAACACTTAAATAACATAAAAGTTCAATTTTCAAGAACACCCAAATTACATAGGTCTTTCTTTACAATATAAACCGATGTCTGCTGAAGAATACTAAGACTATACTGGTGATTAGTTGGCATACGAGCCAGTATTTGGACACAGCCCAAAATGAGTAGTTAAGTATTGTCTTGGCTCATCTCTTAAATGTTAATATGTGTTTACTATATATAATGGACTTGACGATAACCTCTTACAATATTTCAAACATTGACTTTATCAAAATCACTCTTGATTTACACACAAACAAGAACTGGAAGACGCAATCCATGCATAGATAGGATATGGAAACAGACACAAACACACACACATATATATGAGTGTGTGTGTATATATATATATATATATATACCAATGTGTGTATCTTCCATATGTTATGTATAATTTCTCCCCATAATAATACAGAATATATATTCTACAGTTCATACAATATTGCATATTAATTAATAGAAATATACTACTACTTATATGGCAGTTATTTGGATTGTTACATTGATTTGGTACGGAAAAATATCTCCATATGCATTATTAACAAACACAGTCCTTTGTATGATCATATAGGTTTTACTAAAATCCTCTCCTCCACTCCCAAGGTAAAATATTAAAGAATATCTATATAGTTGCCAAGATATATGAAGTTATATAGTATGCAGGTTTATTTTAAAACTAGTATATTATGGTGATAAAAAGGATTTTTCAAAATTTTTCCTTTTTGTAACTCACTGCTTTGTTAGTGAAATGAACTTCAACAACATTCAGATGAGCCACAATTCAGTTTGTCAGGTTTGGCTTCCTTTCATCATTTTTTTTTTCTTACTGACACTATGAACCTGCTGCTACTGTCATAAGATGTAAAGTTTATTTCTGTACACATTTTGCTTCTCATTTCTGTATGAATGGCTCCTGTGTCTTGAGGGATAGAAATGTTATTTTCTGTGAATTGAATTTAAACTTCTCAAGAATAACATAGGTATGGAATGTTACAAGCAGGAAGAGTCGCTAGAGGGTCTGAATTCCACCTTTAGCTATCTTCTTTCTAATTCACTTAAAGTCCCTTAAATAATTATTCTTGAGTAAAGGTCTCACTGTATGTTACAGCACCATACAGCACTACATAAATTGCAACTAGAGTTGTGCAGCACAGCATGGTGTTATAAATGATAGAGCTGTACAACATTTTATGTTCAGAAAGTAGATAAAAAAATGTGCACAACATAAATGCTATTCAATGATATTCATTAATTCTATTCTCACATTCAAAGGCAGATAAACTTAATGAAATGCTTTTTAAGCTCTGATAAGTGCACACTTCAACAATGTGAAATAAGTGTTAGAAAATTGTTCTAGTAGGAAGAAAAGAGGTGTACTTGTATGAAAATACTCTCAGGAAAACTGGAACTGATACGTGGAGTTTCCTGCCTATGAAGAACTTTAGTGAAAAGCGTAAAGAAATAGTATTTACAAGTGGAATATTCATAAGAACTTATTATTGGTCAGCTCTGTTTCTTTTCAGTTTCATGCACATTCTCAATAATTTCTGCAGAAGAAGGGTTTCTTGAACTGAAGGACAAGACTCATGGGAAGAATTATGTTCTTAAAATCCCAGTTAGGCACCTAAATAAAGCAACAATATTTTATTAAGTAATGTTCACAAAATCCTTAATGAACTCATGCCTGTAACTGTCTAGAGCTGCTCAGCATCTACATTTTCTGCAAATAATATTCCTGTAATGTCATTAGACACATGCTGAACAACCCATACTTTCAAAACATCGTGAGAAGTATCAACTAACACTAGATTAATTTCACAGTCCTGTCTGTGAGTCCTGAAAGTATTGCCTATACTTAGCTGTCAATTAGAGAGAGAAGTGATTTAAATTATCCATGTTAGAGGTTTGTCTTTGCTTCCGTAGTTCATTTCAAAAATTAGTTGAACACATGGTATTATTATAATATAATGAGTCATCTGTTAATTATTTTGGACATCTATGATCATAAAAATACACTAATGTTCCAGTTATTAATAGAATTAGTCTATCTATATGAAATTCAAATATACCAAATTGCCAGGATCGCTTGACAAACTGTCACCAACTCACGCTTTCATCTTTAAAATGGTGCGGGTATTTTTTGTATTTAAGTTCTGTGTAGACATGTACAACCTGCAAGTCTGTCTTTACAAAACTGCAGATAAGCAGTGTTCAACCCACCTTACTTTAAAGCCTTCCACCAAAACGCATCACTATACACGCTATCAAAAATAATCTTCAACCGACCACATGCTGTGTAAGGGTACCAGTGAAATACTTCATAAGCAGACAGAATGCAAACATGCACAAACACACAAACCACTAATGCCATAAACAACTTCAAGCACAGTACAAACAAAATGCATGCCAGGAAACCTGTTTAAAAATGTGTATTATAGAAGAATGCACTTTCAATTTCTGAACATTTATTTGACTTATTACACAATTAACAAAACTATGCAAAGTCCATGATGGGTTTTGAATTAAACTTCAGCCAAGTTCCAGAGATTGTTCATTATTCATTTTTTCCTGGATAGATACATGTTATGTATGATATTTATCTTCTTTTTCTCCATGAATATCAACTAATAAAAATTGGCAACATATACATGCTATATGATCATATGTCCCCTATATGCATACCACGCTCATAAACCCCCATAATTGGGTGAGAATTTGGGTACTCATCAAATATAGCAATCTAAATAATGTAACCAATTTACTCCTGATAAAATTCCACATGCTTCAATGCCACTTTGCACCTGTAGGTACATTCACTTCTATAGAGAATTTAAATATAAGAGTTTCATTCTTATTGGACCGATTACAGGACAATTGTGTCAAAACCACCCAAAGCCTCACAATGACATCACAAAGCAGCTAATATGACAAGGGGCTGCCAAGTGAAACCCTTAGCCCACACTTGGCAGGCAAACTGGCTGCAGACAAATCTGAATAGGATTTATGTTAGTGAAAAACAGAGAAAGTTGCTGTTAAGTAGGAAATACAAAGAGGAAAGTCAGAGCCCAGAACCTGTCCCTCAAAAGGATTTGGGTCTATGAGTTCAGTCTATGTGCTGGAATTTAGTCCGAGGTTCCTCCCTTCCCATCTCTTCTAGGGGATATTGTGAGTTAGGACAGATTTAGTACACAGTTTTAAGATAGGACAAAAGATACAATTTCACGAAAATTACTTCCATATTCTTCTTATATACTTATATATGGAAAACAGCAACACAGTGTTGTGGCAGGCTCTGTGCTGCACACTTAGTGGATGGCCAAATATGTAACTACCAGCTCTAATCTTTTTCTGGCTGAAGCTCTGACTTTGATTTTTTTTCTTCTCACATAGGTGTTTAGGTTCACAAAACCTGCAGGAATGTTGTGATCATGAGTGCTTTGAAAAATTCACTTACATTAATCAAATGTTTATAGAGATGGCTGTGGCAGAAGAGGGCAGATAAAAAAAATGGATTTAGCTCTTAAGGTTTAATCCACTCTTAAAATTCCTAGCCATACACAGGACATAGAGGCTGGAATTTACTGAAAATCTCAAGTGAATCAGAGAGTGAGATGACTGGTAACGGGCACTGAGAGGACAGGATAAGCCCAGGCACATCATCAATCCGAGCAGAGATTCATGGGGCTAACCAATGGCTACCAAGAAATACTGAGGTAAATCATTTAGGGCATGTCTAAATGGTCACTCCAACACAAGAAGGTTTGAGAAGCACAGTGAAAAAACATAAATGGTCTCAAGGCAAGCTAGAATTAGAAAATGAGTGAACTAAACCAAAGGAATTTCACTGATGACTAAACAGACCACAGTGTGGGCACTGATATATCTGTTCTGATGACTCATATTGAGGCAATTTAACCAGTTGTCCATCCAGGCAGAATAAGCCACTATTCCCATGGCAGAGAGGATGTTCACTCCCCAGATGCTGCTGTTTATGACTAAACATAATAAAATAAACACAATTAATGGTCTTGCAAAGTAACACAGAATTTCACATCCCAGACTGGATGAAAGGTGATACGTCATCTCTTCATTCATACTGTTCAGCAAGAAGAATTATCAAGAGAATTATCATTTAAATGAACAAATACGTATAAGATTCTAATGAATCTTCATTACCAGATTGCACTGATTAAACTAGTCGAATTCTAAATGAATTCAATTAAATCAGTGTAACTTTTGCACTGTGGCTCAGTGCTCAGAAAAGTGCCACTTGTTAATTAGATTATTTACTGTTCTTTGTTTTTAAGACATGTTTAATTTGAAACTGAGTAAACAGTAAGAATTAAAGACCTTTTCTGAATTTTCATTAAAATTCCACTTCATGCCAAAAATGTTTCTGAATACTCCTCAGGAATAGGAAATGCTTCAGGAGAAGGTGGCAAACCAAGATATCCTTGATATTTTATAATTTAGGGAAACACACACAAACACAAATTGAACCATATGGACATGTAAAGAAGGGAAAAATCCTCCTTTTTTCAGAACTTTTTCTAAATCAGAATTAAGTACCAATAGAGTAGTTCTTTTCTTTTTATTTACCCTTCAGATTTTGCTTATACACAGCTTTAATGTTCACCTTTACAATCTGTGCACCCTTATTATCTATGTATCTTTCCCCTGGTGACTGCATCTGAAAAATACTGATTAAAATGAACCCTCTCTGCCTGCCCATGTTCAGCAGAAGCAAGTTTTTTTCAAGTTTTCATTCTGACTAAAGATCAACTTGGGACAATCAACGCTACTTAATTTTTTCAAACTGAAATCTGATAATTTGCTGGCTAGTACAAAATGAAACACTATACCTTTGCAAGCTTCGAAAGGACTTTTTCCTGTTGGTAGTAGAATTCTGACACAAATTTTTTTTTTTTTTCTTCCTCAGGCATAAGGAAGTTGCACGAGATATGGCTATTACATTGCTTGGGTTTTTTAAGTGGTCAGTGACTCGCCCAAGTTCTTTCATATCAACAATCCTCTCTTGTTGCAGTGAAATAACTTGGGTTTATATTAAAAAATAAAATTAAAAAAAGTTAAAGCTCTGGCTTTGGCACAGGTGAGTATTATTTGCCTGAAACCATGCTTGATTTGGAAGGTTTTGGCTATGGTGATGCAAATCCCTTGACACAACTTCAGAGTTTAAGCCAGTAAGGAATATTCAAGTTCTTTCCTGATAACTGAGCACAACTTTGTGATTAAAGGTGTCAGGTGACCTGACATCTCTGGAGGTCTACGACAGAAAGCAAGTCATGGCCAGAAGCTTTTAAACCCACATACCCGTCTCTGTGCTTATTAACGTCATCAGTAGTGGCAAATGTAACATATAGCTTAAAAAAATAATGGTCTATTTTTTTAACTGGATTTATAAAGTCCAAATGTTTACTTAGAAATTAAACATTTTGGTACTGGAGACTCTAGGATATGTTGGCAGTGGAAAAACTAACCTACACCAGATGGCAGAGGTTAAAGAAATACTATAAAATATGGCTTCTATTCATACAGTTCTCAGACAAACAGAACCCCAAGAAGAAAAAAGCTGTGAAAGTGGAAAACCTTTTCATTTGCTTACATTTCTCTTTGCTACTCAGCAAACCTGAGAGGTATTGTATCATCACGTATCAAGAAAGTAATATGCCAGATTGTTGTAACAGGTGGAATATGTTTGTTTGTAACACATTGAATCTGAAATAAAGAAAGGACCAAAGTTACTAAAGGTTTTACAAAAACATTTACAAAATGTAAGTAGCTTGGTTTTGTACCTGCAAAGATCACTGTGTAAGTGACAATTTGAGACAACAGCTGCATTTTGCATAAAAAATACAAAAATTACACTCTTAAATTTTCACAGGTTCAGTTAATTTGTCTAGGTGTACATGTAAGCTGAAGAGACAATTCTGCATTAGCATTTTTAATTCAACATTTCATAAGAGACAGCAGTTTTTATCTATACTTCATACTATTATACCTAAACTATATAATTTCTAAACATCATGCTTAGTTTTTTGTTTCTAAAACTTAAAATCACAACTGTTTTGTAACTTCAATGTACTTTCATAGCATTTAATGAATTTACTATTTTTAGAACATAAATGCACCCTTGTAATAGAAATACTTCCTTTACAATTTTTCTCAGTTCAAAAAAATCCACTGTGAACCTAAATCTGTAAAGTAAAATGTATGATATAACCCATTTCCTTGTTACATATGTAGTCATGTGACGTTAAAAAAAAAAAAAAAAAAGAGGAAAAAAACTGATGTGAACTTGGGTACAATGGCCCATGCTGTCAAAAATATTCAGTTGTCAAAAATGCAGATGGCATAAAAACACAGAAACAGATCAGTTATTGGAGTGATTTTTTTAATAGGAGCTATTGCATGGATTTTTAAAATGGATTATGTGCCTGAATATGTGTGTGGGTAGCCAGTAAAGTCTCCCAGGACACCTAAATGTTTCTTGAAAAATGCATTTATCTGAACAGTTAGGTCATTAATACCTTGAGAGACATGGTCTAATGCCCAAGATAGAAATAAATGTTCTCCCACAGAAATGAAAAGCTACCTGATGACTTGTCCTTTTCCCTTAAAAAAACAACAACAAAAACTGAAGCAAATGGAAAGCTCTGCACAATGAAAACAACTACTGGACAGTTGGACAGTTCAGTAGAGAGAACATTCAGTAAAGACTCCATGTATTTGAAGTGTCTGAACTACTGACACATTACGGATGAAACAGCACTACTGAGGCCATTGAAAAGGACGATTAAAGTCAGTAAAAAAACTACCTGACCAATCTCAAGAGCTCAGCTAGAGGCAGGCTCTGCCTTTTCCTTCGTGAGCAAGTTGCCATGAAACAGAGAAATCTTGAAACACAGAACGTACTTACAACTACTATGACTGTTCCCTCCGTCTGCCCACCCTATTTTTGCCCCTTTTGCCTGTAAAATTAGTGGCATTTTGGTGTGAATACAAAGCCTCTTTGCGGTGGATATAGAGTCAAGTGTTCATAATAAACTCATCTCTTATTGCTAGGCAACACTGAGCAATGTGAATTTGTCACTTCTGTTTGGTGCAACTTTCGATTTCACCTCCAACTGTAACAATATAGCCTGCTATATTTTAGATGCCACTGTGGTTGGACGCCATCCCAGGAAAGATGTGAACTACTACTGACAGGGAGTGAATGACTGGCAATGGGCATAAGCAGTTTTTTGATTCTTATGCCTTGACATATAATTAATTGTTAGATTTATTCGTCTATGAAATGTACTTCATGATTCCGATTTACTGGCTGCCTTTTAGAAAAGACAAATGGAACAAACAAATTTCCAGTGAAGTTTTGTTTGCCTGTTTACCATTTTTTCATGCATCATTTGTTCTGTTCATATTTTTTCTGCTTTGACTGTCTTTTTGAGGGGTGGCTACAAGTAAAATTCAGATCTTAAGTACCCTCAATCAAGTGAATATCATTATTTCTAAGGTATGTCTAATTATTCGCTTGAATCAATGTGTTCCTTACTTAAGAAAGTGAGGTTCAGACTATAAAATACATTGAGCAACTCTTATGCACTGCCCCTTGCATCTAACACCACCCGTTGTCGAGGAGTTCAGATTACTGCAGAATGAATACGCTAGACAGAATTTCTTCAATCTGAAATGAAACTCCCCATGGACCCTAGGCTTTTTTCTTTTTTTTTTTTTTTTAAATTTTTAGAAAACTGATGATTTTGTTTTTAAAATCTGTGTGTGATTTTCTAATCTGGCCATGAGGTCTCAACTCCTTGATCTTTGAAAAATTAGGTCTTTTTGGGGGGCAAAAAAAGGGAAAACTGAAAACTGATACTGTTTCACCACCTTTGTCTAAGACAAGCTAGAAAGAAGGATGAATTTATACTTCAAAGAAAATACACATATTCTAAAAAATCATAATTACTATCAACAGTTATTTCTCTAAATGTTTAGAAACATTTCACAACTATATTAACTACTGAAATATGCCAAACAACTGAGAATCTTAGTAATATTTTAGTCTGCATGTTTTCACTGACTCACTGAAAACAAAAGGAGTTTCTGTAACTGTATGAATGAACCATAGCATGTGCATGTTCTTTTAAGAAAGGCCAAGGGTGCAGTTCTATTTTCTTAGCTCTGCTTTCATATTTATGTGTCTCATTTCCAGCTCATTGCTGATGCCTTAGTTGCACTATCCATCAACACTTTTATCCTCCTTGTTCCTCAAAAAGAACATAAAATCCTTTTTTATGTCGTGGTAATATTATTGCAAATAAAAGCAAATACCAAAATCTTTATTAGTCTGCCAAAATAATAAACTATTTAATAAAAGCATGCTGTAAAAATAAGGTCATTTGCATCACTCAAGTTCCTTGCAGAAAATACAGAGAATTATTGGTCAAAAAGTACAAACTGACAGCAATTATTTCTGTTGTTGATCTAATGCTGCCTGAAAATGAGTTAAAAAATGCACAGAGGTTTCGCAAATTTTCTGTCTTTAAACGTTTTTAATGCTGTTGTATACATAAGAGCTGGGAGAATCAAATTTTTTAAAACTGGTTTTTTACCAATCGTATCCATAATGGAAGAGAGACCGGATATACCCTATCAGAAATCTTCAATGCAAAGCTTATCATAACCTTCTGACTCTCATACTGCCACAAGATTTATCACCCACATATTTATCATTTTTATATTCCTTATTAAATGTGTTTCATTAGGATTTGTGTCAGCTTTAGCTATATGACTTTTTTCACCTTTTTCTTATGTCATCCTTGCAGAGAGATCAATGAAAAGCTTCTATTTAAGAAGTTTGTCAAATGTTTAAAGTTACTCATAGTATGCTGTTAAAATCGTGTATCTAATGTCTGATCCTTTTTGCCTGTACTACAAACCTCACCATTATTTTCTCACTGCAGTTTCTCTCCCCATCTGGCAGTTTAGCAAATATGTTATTGATAGAGCACAGAAAAATCAGTTGCCGTGGTGGGATTTAAACACTGCTTGTGATGTCCCTGAGTACCTCCCCAGAGGAACGTGCATATAAACATTAAAAATGAGCTAATCTTATAAATTTGTATGATTTTAAATTATCTCATTCATTAGACACAAACTACTTACCTTAATTGCCATGATCTAAATGATAGGCATGATTTTTAGAACAATTGAGTTAAAAGGTTTATGAAAAGACTTTTTAAAAAATACAACAGTGACGTTTTGAAACTTACACAGTTGTAAACACCCATAAATCTCAAAATACTCTGCAAGGTATAGCTATGTCACTTTACAGACAGAGAAACTGAAAAAAAAAAAAAAAAAAAGAGCAACTGAAGTAGAAGGAATGATTGAGCAACAATCAACAAGTTATTGACCAGAAAATAAAATTTCAAGATCCAGACCACTGGTGCTGCCTCAGTATTTCTGGGCTCTATTGCCTCTGCTTCTTAAATGCAATAGAGATTCTCCACTTATTTAGAGGATAAGACCTGTATAGCAATGAAATATTTTAAAAATACATTATATATATTGAAATGAGTACTTCCCAGAGCCCTGTTAGTACATTCAATCATGCTTTAAACCATTAAACCGGCCAGGAGTTATTCTCTTTGCTTCACAGACTGCAGACTGCTGAAATCTGAATTAACTCTTCTGTGAAATAATCTTTAGGATGTCATGTGATATGTGCAGGTTAGATAAAAGAATGCATGTTAGGAACAGCACTTTTTTATATTCAAGGTGTGGAAATTTAGTGTTTGCACTAAATATTCTGTCAATGTTAGTTTTTTGTCTTGCAAATACCTGAGCTGGGTTCCACAATCTGGTAAAGTCACCCATATGTAGCCAAATCAGTCATTTCCTAAGTTTACTTGTTTGGATATTGCACACAGTAACAGCAGCTGTTGGACTAACAGCTCCCCGATATATGCAGGACTGTGTACTTCAGGAGGAAGGTGTTCAAGTCTTATGAAAACCATACAACTGAAACACAGAACATGTACAAGAGCTTCAGAATACTACATCATTGATCAGGGTTATGGTTTAAATTAAAAACACTTTCATTGTATGTGCTTGGTATGTATTGGGATTGCTATGCTATGTATGAATCATTATGACAGATGGGATTTTAAAATACTTAGATAATTGTATGAATGTTAATTAGAGCTTTGTCTATTCAGGCTAAAATATGCAATAAAGATATCACCAAATCCCATTTTTCAGAATATTTTATCTTGTATTACCTGTAAAACAGCAGATTTGCAAAGGTATTTAAAGGATTATTTCTGACCTGTATTCTTACATATAAGAGAACTAAGTAAATCATCAACAGTGAAACAAACCAGTGGAAGATTCCTGTAGATAATAATTTGTGACTTGAAATGATCATAGATTATTCAAATTCCAATTGAAAAAAAAAGGGCAACAAAAAAACCCAAACCAAAAACAAACACACAACTCTATCAACCAAGAAAACCCAAACCAAAATAACACAAACAAGACAATGGCAACTAGCAAATTTAAATTAATGTTTATGCAGAAAAACCAGGGATAGCTATCCTTCTGAGTTAATGGCATAGTTGACTATGGACAGAGAATCTGTGAAATGAACCAGTGCTTCACAACTCTGCCTTTCAATCTCTGGAGATGGATGGTAAACTTTTCCTCATCTCAGCTGTTATTCCTGAAGTTGTAATGATTTTTTAATGTTATTGCAGTAGTGCAATGATTGCAAAACCGTACGTTTTTGAAAATCATAATGCTTATATGGAGACCTGAGAGCAGGTGTTCTGTTTTGGCCTTGGCTAGCTTCTCAGGCACTATAGTACTAATGGGACAAAAAGAAATCTTTTTGTTCAAAACAAAAGTATTTCTTTACTTCAAGGCTTAAACATCAAAGAAAGCATACAGACAAAGCAGTGTTGGAAGGGAAGTAACATGCCCTTATTTTTAGCACTTGCCCACTTGTCACTCTTAAACTCTCATCTGCCTTTCAAATGTAGTGTAATCTAATTTTTATGCGTACTGTATGCTCGTACAGACAATTTCCTCATTTCAGAGTATGTTGAGTTTGGTAAAGGCTTTTGTACTTTTCCTTAACCTGTTTCAGAAATAGCACTGTCACTGTTTGTCTCAGTAATATACAGGATGATGAAAATTGACATTCTTCTATATAGAAGTGAAAAGAACATTGGTTTTATCAAAGACTAGATACCCTCTTCCCCTCCAGTTAGATTTGAATTTGGCCACTTCAGGGCTTACTGTGTAGGATGACTTTATGCAATAGTCCCTGTGGTTGCAGGCTCTATCACCTAATAATTGACCATGACAGGAATTATATGTCCAAAGCCAAAGGGTAGAGTGAGTAGCATATGTCAGGGTCAATTATAAGGTAGAAGACCCTGCAACAAAAAAGACTGCACTGATTAGAGCACGATGTTGACATGGAAGCCAAAGTTTCAATGTTATTTCAAAGGGCACTGTCACAACTGCCCTTCCTTCAGGACTCAAAATCAGAGGCAGATTACGTCAGGGGTTTATACTACACATGATGTCATAAAATTCAATGGGGCATTGAAAGTTACAACTGACTTGCTGCTTTTTTCAGTAATAAAATGCTTTCCCTATCACTCATAATTAAGCTACCCACTTTGCTAATTAGGTCAAAACAGCTTCATACTTACCAGATCAATTCCTTCTTGGAAAATCTGAGATGAAGAGTATTAAATGTGGCACAGTTAAAAACTGCTTTGATTGTTAATGTTATTAATGTTATTTGTACTGTCAAAATTGAACAGAATAGGAACAGTGGAATGGAAAGAAAATAACCCTTTTATTACTTTTATTACTTAAAGCTCTGTTATAAATATTTTATGGTATGGGAAGATTTCTGCAGTGAAACAAATGGGCCAAAAAACTTGCTGTTTGCTTATTCCCCTGAAACTTCGCCAGCTTTAACCTACTAAAATGTTCTTAATCAATGAAAAACCACAGAACCATTTAGTAAGTGAGGAATGATCTCAAATTATATGTCACTAAAATAAGAGACTATAGTTCCATTTTAGATTTTCATTGCAACAGTTCAGTTTTCTGACTCTTTTCACTGAAAGCTGTTTCTCTAAATTTCTGTGTCTCTGTAAAAACATCCAAGCCATTTCGTCTACAAGATCCCAGTGGTTTAGCTCATGATGACCGAGAAGATACTGTAGCCTAACCTCATTAACTAGATAGCTAATTTCTCTCTGTTATCATGGGTTATTATCCATGACCAAATTTTTCCTGGGTGTTCTGCAGCCATCATAGAGATGGCTAACTCCCAATAAATTAAAGCCTATAATTTTAGATTCAAATTTGTTGGATGAAGAACACATTATAAGGATTATTGAGCCTAAAAATTCTTTTTCTTCCTCCCTAAAATGGTTAATAGGAGATCATAGTCTTTAACATAGAGAGTTGCCCCAAAATTTCCATCTTCAGAGGGTTCATTGGCAGTTAACATAACTTCACAGGAAACGTCATATTAGATAACAGGAACTTGGTTTTGAATCTTGTACACGTACTTCTTTCCAAAAAACTCATCTCTGATCTATATTTTTTTCAATGTAACATTAGAATAGCTCTCACATTTGTTTTGTATTTAAAACACAGAAATTTTAAAAATGGAAGTGTTTATTTCTAAAAAAAATACATTCTTTTCTTTATAAATGAGAAAAAGAAGAAGATAGAAGTGCTTTAAACCTGTAACTACAACATCTGCACTTAACTTTTTAATTGCAATCAAAATAGATATATGTAGAACAGAAACTCCTTTGATACTACAGGCTTTCAGGTGATCTGGAGGCTGTCAAACATATTTTTTCCCCTCAAAAGTACTTAAGGACTTCGTATAGAAAAATACATTTAAATACCATGGATTTAGCTGAAAAGAAAAAAGGTAAATGAATGATTTTGCCAATCACACTTGACAGTTTCTCTTGGTGGTAATTAATATTAGTGCTTTTACTAATACAGTAAAAATTTCAAGCACTGAAAACTCATCTAGTCAAGTGGAAAAACTGTTCAGTTGCCTGTAAATAATAATTTTAGCTTGCACTACTGCCTGATGGAAACACTGGTCATTTTGACAGAAGCATGATAGTATAAGGCTAATTTTATACTTTTGACTCTAAAGATTGGTAAATTGGTTAATGAAAATTAAGTTCATCAAAAGCTTAGAAAAACTAGCATCATATTAAAAAAATCACCCATTTGTCAAGAACTTATATAATGCTACCTTAGGCTAAATTCTGTTTCTCTCATAGCAGTTAATAAATCCAGATCTAAGTCTTCAAAAATTCTAAATGAAGGACAAAGTTGCTGAATTTCATAGTTCTGCAGAAACAAGTCAATTCACCTACAAAAATGACAAGCCTTGTCCTATCAGTACTAAGAATTATAGGATTAGCTGTATATATATTTAGTCATGTTTCTATGGAACACTTAAGAGCAAGGAGCCCACAGGCCCAGTAGGTTATTCCTCACATACAGTGCTGATCACCAGGGTCATATCTGGGTGAATGGTTGGAGATCAACCTTAAGCCAATGCATGTCTATTTCTGTCTAAAAAGAGGATCAGTGTGATCAGCTCTAGCTAATCATAACAGGCTCTTTTATCCTGGGTCTCCCTCATGCACTGTTAGCATGGTTATGCAGCATTCAGAGCAATGCTCCTGATATCTGTCGAGCTGTAGAAATGTAGACAGAAGGACCTTGAGACCCTCTACATCTGAATGGCAAGATACACCGCCTGAGAAATTTCTTTCATTCAGATTCTAGAAGTATGCCAGTTTAGCTCATGGAAGAATTGATAATATCGTGTTTACTGTGAAGTGAAAATTCAGTGAAGTTGTCAGTGACAGGCAGCTAAAGGAACTCTGCTGTTAGTTTCTTAGTTAAAAAGTCTGATATATTCTCCTGTAAAATCTCAAACCGTTTTTCTGTATTATATGAACAGCTTTGAGTATTAAGAACAGCAAAAATTCTGCCACCTGTTAGATGAGGAAAACACCTCTGACTGTAAGAGAGTCAGAGCAGGACACTCTAATGAGGGGCAATAGTGGCACACTGCCAGCTACACCCGTGAAAACCGTAACATTCCTGTTTTGGATACGGCACGGTAAGCAAAGGAGATGATTTTCAAAATCTTTTTTTTTTTTTTTAATGGAAATATTCTTCTAATGTTACATCAGCTTTATATATGCAGTATTCTATTACTTACTGGTGATTATAATAGGAAATCTTTTAATTAAGAACTTCATTAGTTCACCTTTAACTGCCAATCACGAGATAATTGGCCCCTTTTCTAAGAGGCACTGCAGCTCAGGTATGCTAAAACGACTCTTTCTCAGAATAACTTACTGAAAGTAAGTTATTTTTGGAACTCATTTATAAGAGAACTTAATTAACTATTCCAGATCGTTAGGGATACTGCATTGCGTTTTTTAATCCTCTGACAGGTTCCTCCAGTTATATTAATTCATTATCATTATTTTCAACTTTCTAGGCAGAAAGGGGTGAAAAAGAAATGCTGAGCCATTGCTGGCATTCTGTACAAACTAGCCAGTACTTCCCCGAGATGAAAGGCAGCTTTGGTGGATTTCATTGTTTCAGCTGCTGCCGCAGTACAGACAAATGTCTTGGGGCAAGCATCTTGACAGATGATGCACTGTCTTTTGTCCACGGTCATATGGTAGAACTTTTTAAGAGCAGTGACACTACACCAGAGTTATTCCATCAGGTGAATGAAAGCAAACAGATTTTCTCACAGAATATATTCCACATTACTTGAAAACAGCATCTTTTGGGGGAAAATGTGTTTTGAAACCCCACTTTATTAATTCAATTTTGATATATTTCACAAATGCTGGGAGCCAAATCTCACTTTTATACTTGCGCAAATAACTACTGTCTTCATCAAATGGAAGTAAAATCTCCAGTCTCACTAGCAAATGAAGCAGACTTTGGACCTAGAGTGTCACATGTAACTTCTACTTCAAACAAGTCCGACTTGTAAGTGGAAATTTGATTTTTCTGAGAGCTGTAAAACTGAATGCAATAGAACCATCTGCTGAAAAACCAGCAATATTGTATCAGAATAGATTAATAGTAACACACCCTTGGGAAAATACAGGACTTTAGAATTACTCTTTTCCAGACCTTCTGACAATGCTACGTAGACGAGATCTATACAAGTCTTTGAATATTTGTCCTAAAGCTGTTTGATGAAAGCTACAGATTACATGGCCTCTCCATTTTACAAAGCAGCAGAATAACTTCTGCACATAATTTTTATAATTTCTGTGTATCACTGCTAAATATTGTAAATGAGCATCTTTAAAGTATTCAGAACTACTAGCTGAATTATTTCTTGTGATAATAAACATACTTCATTCAAACACAGATAATATAGAGGTGATGTATGACAAAATTATCTTTTTTTTGTCAATAAATAAATACCTTTGGTCTGCCTTATTTTTACAGTTCCTCGGAGGTGTGGTTATTTTCTACTAGTTCATGTACTATGCAGTATTGCTTCATTCAATTTAGTAATCTATGCTAAAATCTCCCTTTTGATTCAGGTCTCCATTACCCTTCTGAGCCAAAAAGAGAGGCCCCAACCTCTACCAAAATCCCTGCCCTTTCATCAGAATTTCACATTTAAGTAACCCTCTTTTAGAGCACCTAAACTATTTTGAAGTGCAGAAAAAGCTTTCAAAGAATTAACATTTTGTCATTATGCATAAACTAGCAGGAAACTCAACTGTCCAGCAATTCCAACGCAAGTCAAATATTCTGTCTCATAACTGCTGGCCTGTGATGGTCAAAGCATGAACCAAAGATTTTTTTTTTTTAAAACCAGTTTTTTGCAATTATTCCCATGCAGAAAAATACATGTTGTGTTTACTACCTCTTTCCAACTACTTATCCAATAAATTTTATACAGATCATCACTTCTTAACTTTTCAAAGTGTATTTAGGAAGGCATCATCACCTTCATATCTGCCCATAATTATCCACTTCTATTTTAGAGTGATTTACTGTACAAATCATGTGCTCACTAAAATGATCTTTAAAAAAAAAGGTGGCCTTTCAAGCTGTTTCATGAGCTGTACATAAAAAACAATATATTTGTTTCACTAGGCATTTATTTTGGTACAGTTATCGTTATAACAAAATGCTTTTCCCTGGAATATTTTCTTTCATATTTTCTCTTCCTGGGACCTTCATACTCAACAATTTGTGTTCAAGGAACTTGTGTAAAGCCTGAGTGGTACAGATTGGTATATAGCATGGTATGTTACAGGTGAGTGGTAAGTTAGCACTCACAGTACATAAAGCATTCCTCCCAGCCTTGAGAGACAAAGCCTTTTGTGATATCTGCAGTGGTTTCTGCAACTAAATTCAACAAGGGCAATAAATCAGCGTTCCTGGGCCCTGCCCGTGTACAGGCTGGTGCCGCGGCTCACCCTGGCTGGAGCCTGGTGCGCAGGACAAGTGCAGGGCCTCAGTGGCTTCTTGGCCCCTTTTTAGTCTCACAGGCCCTTTGAATCAAAGCCTGGACAGTGGTGGGCCCTCAAACTGCTTCTCAAAGCGCTGCTACGATACCACCAGCCATGGCTTTATCTGACAGCACAGGGTTCCTCAAACTAGCCTAGTGATAGAACTTTATCGCCAGAACTAACCCCCAGCGTCTTCTGTGACGTGGAAGAAATAAACTTGTGTCTGGTGTTGAGACTGGACACCTGGGTAAACTTTTATTTGTTGACTCAACCTGCAAACCTACAGTGGTTGTCTGTCATATGTCTCATGACGGGGTTGCTCAAAAATCGGCCCCGAAAAAGGATCAGGTAACAAGATCAGATTTCCGGTACGCAGAGCCTGACCGCCAGGGTACAGGTGTGCAGTGTGGGCTCGCCGGCCAGCCCTGCTCTCCTCTGCTCTGCTCGCACCCCCGATCACGGCTGGCCCGCGGCGGCTCCCGAAGCCCGGCGGCATGGCGTGCCCGGCCGTGCCCTGGAGGAGCGGGGCTGTCACCGCGGGCCCCGCAGCCCCGCCGGCGCTCAGGCCGCGGGGAGGGGGCGGCCTCACTCGGTCGGCCCCGTTCCCTACGTTCCAGTGCCGCGCAGGTCGGGGCCTCTTGGCTCCCTCCTGGCCGGCCCGGGCCTGCCTGCGCGGCCGCCTTGCCTCCGTAGGTGCCCGCGCTCTGCCTCCGCCGCCCGCGCCCCCAGCCCGGCCCGGCCCGGCC
>JAWWMP010000165.1:33618344-33646589 GCA_035047865.1 Dendrocincla tyrannina
GGCTCCCTCCCCGCCGCGCCCCTCGGCTGTCGCGCACCTCCCAGTCCGTGTCACCGCCCCCGGCCCGTGACCAGGAGGAGAGTAGTGGCTGTGATCAGGTAACGCGCCGAGGGAGCGCCCATGTGAGCGAGCGAGGGAGCGAGGGGCGCCTCGCAGGCGGAGGGAGGGCGCGGGCAGGAGCCGTGCCCGCCCGGGGGTCGCGCTCCACCCAGCGCCGTCTGGGCCCGGCCCTGCCCGCCCGTGCGCTTCCTGCCGCCCCGCTGCCGGCGCTGGCGGCTCTGCTCCGGCCCTGTGCGCAGGGTGAGGCTCTGACGACTTCCCTGCTGGTCTCCCCTTGTTCCCAAGATGCTTAAGAACTGGTATCTGTTAAAAGATAAAAAAGAAATCAAAACCAAACCCCCACGCCCCCCACCAACCGGTCATTTCCCCCGATCGCGTGCTGCCCGTCGTCCCGGTCTCCGGGTTATCCCGGGTTATCCCGGGGTGCCCGGTCCCCGGCGCGGGGGAGCCGCAGGTCGCCGGGCCGCAGAGCGGTGCCGGGTTTGGCCCCCCGGGGGCCCTGCTCGTCCGCACCTCAGTACCCAGGCTGCTTTCCAGGTGTCCTAAACTCTCTCAGGATAAATTTCCTGAACTCTTAACGGTAGATTTTTCTAGTAGGTTTTTTTAGAGAGGTTTAATTTTGCGCACTTTTGAGAAGATGAAGCTCACTCGTTTAAATACTTGGATACAGCCCTATCTGTCAGGTGCTGCTGCGTTTGCCGTCCCAACCTTCCCCTCGCCCCCGCTCCTTTTTGTCGGTTTCCGCAGTTCTTGCACTGTAAATATATATTTATTTTTAGAAACATTAAAATTTCCTAGCAAGGACAGGCATGTACTTTTCTCGAAGAAACAGTACTTAGTTAAAAAAGAGCAAGCTAGAAAACCTGTAGATGGAAAAGGATTGTGCAGATATGAGCAGTGTATTTTTATTCTTGGGTACAGTAGCTGTTTACTTAACCCTTAACATTTAAGGTATTAAATTCTTTCAGGGATTGTCTTCATCATTCAACCTTGGTCATTCAACCTTGTTGAAACTGGGGTTTGGCCGCAGCAATTGCAAAACATTCCAAACATCATCCAAAGAGAAGAAAATACAGGAAGCGTTATCTGTGTTTTTCAAGATTTGCTTAAATACAAGTAGGAAAAATCAGCTTCGGTGCTTTCTTGTTTTGTAGATAAGATTTTGTCTTCCAGGTTTACTTACTTTTGGTATTCTTTAGGCAGAGGAATGTGTTAAAAGGCAGGATGGAATAAAATTCTAAAAACAGGTTTTTAACACAATTGCTATTTTAATGGGCTATTTTACAAGGATGGATTTAGTTTCAGTAATAGTTCTAAGAAGAGTTTTAAAGAGACATCAAAGTGTTTGAAATCTTTGTAACAGAGCTAGCCTCAAAGATTAGAAGGGAACAAGAGTTTTTGAAAAGTGCTTCTTGCTTTTGAAAAGGTCAGGATTATATATAAAACTACTTTAACCTGTTTCTTTTCCTTCTAAAATGCTGGCCACACTTAAAGTTGATAGTCTTACTTTAAGGTGGTATTTATGGGGTAAACCCTCTATTGTGTTTTGTGCTAAATCATAGACATTTTAAAGCCAGTCTTCAACCTAAAATGTGATGGTTTTCAACTCTTTAATTCTTCTAGAATTTTCTTAATTGTAAATAGTTACACTTGCCTGTAGAAAGGAATTTTATAGGCTCATATCTTTATGGTTACTGTGTTTTTTTTAATCTGGTATTTTGTTTTTTATAAGCCTGCTTGTTAGCATACTTGCAACATTGTGAAAAAGAACCCTGACTTTGGCCCCGCTTTGGAGTTTTCTACAAAATAGCCCTGTGATTTTTTTCTGTGATGGAAATTGAGAGGAGTCCCCAGCCTACCTCAGTATCTGCCTTCGTCTGTCTTGTGTGCACTGTGCTGAGTGCATCTTTCTCCCACAGCATGGGCTGTCTAGCTTCATTGGTCTTGCCCATAATGTGTTTTGCAGCTAGTTTGGAAGGCCTTGTAGGTAGGCACCTACAAGGTTTTGTTTCTTGGTACTGTTAGTTTTTAGGGCTATGATAAGCAATAACAAATCAATAAATAAATAACAGTATAGTAGAATGTGATCCAGTGAGCAAAAATTGTCATCAAGTAATTGGTGGTCTAATATGAGAAATATGAATGTAATCTCATTTTAAAAGGTCTTTATATATACATATATATACACATATGTATACACATTAATTAATTATTTGGAAAGATTAATAGATTTATTCCAATGCCATTTTATTTTTTGATTTAGTTTTTTTAAAAATATTGAAATGCTGTAAACAGCATAGGCAATTATCTAATGTCATATAATTATTTTTTCTGAAGTGTTGTTTGTAATTGAAATCAGAGCTAGTGAGAGACTTATTTTTTAGCATAAAGTCATTCAGAAAGAGAAGAGCCTTTGTCTCATTATGACTCTGTTAAGCCTGAAATTTCACATTATCAAGTGAATACTACATGTTTTCAAGCTATCAAGCACAGTATGCAGAATTAATAAATATATGGCTTTTTAAAATTTTTTTTGGCGGTATACAGGTTAGAAGAAAGTTGTAGGTATGCATGAGAACAATGTCAGAGATGGGGCCTCAAATTAGGACTCTACTTATCATGTTTATATTTACTTACATAGCACTGAAACAAAAGCAACTGCTTTATGAAAATCCATTAGGTATGAAAGGATGCCATGTTATTTATACTATTTCTGCTTTACATTTACACAGCAAGTGAAGGACAGCATACAGTATTTTAGCATGGATGGAAGCAGAAATTGAGGGGAATAGCTGCATGGTTGCATTCCTGTAAGGCACTGTGAAGCTCTTGCTAGAGCAAGAGAGGGCTAGGTAAAAAGGGGAGCTTTATACTGGAAATTCTGGTAAGTTTGTTGCAGAATCACTGAATCATTTAAGTTGGAAAAGACCTCCAAGCGGTCCAACGTTTGACCAATCACCACCTTATCAGTCAGACCATAGCACTAAGGGCCACATCCAGTCATTTCTTGAACACCTTCAGGGATGGTAACATTGGAAGGGAATCCATTCCAATGCCTGACAACCCTTTCCCCTGAAGAAATGCTTCCTGATTTCCAGCCTGAACCTTCCCTGGCGCAGCCTGAGGTCATTTCTCCTTGTCCTGTCTCTAGTTGCCTGAGAGGAGGCCAACTCCCACCTTGCTACAATCCCCTTTCAGGCAGAAATAGCAGTCGTGTGGTCACAAGGCAAGCAATGGTCTATTGTAGCAAGGACTGCTTATACTGTCGGTTCTTCTGTGCATGTCTCAGTGATTCTAAGAGGAGATGCAGTTGTACAGAACTAGTGTAGATCTCTGTTCCAGTTCCTGCCCTGGTTTTGTGCCATGGCATTTAAAGAAGCTGCACAGAATCTCCACCTGCAGTTGTAATTTGAAGGCCAGGAGTCTAAATGTGGATCTTTTAAGCAGTGTATATTCTAGAGCACTCTTATTGATTGTAATATTTTATTGGGGTTTTGATTGTAATATTTAATGCTTTATTGTTTGCTAGTGATTAAAATCCATGAGAAATACTTTTTCAGTTACATCAGGATAGCAGCATTCTTTCCTCACTGATACTGGAAAGGTTCCAGTGGATCTGGAATGAATGTCAAAATTAGTTGTATTCTCTGTGTTGGAGTATCATCTGTTGGCGTCAGAGAAGAATATAGTTATGTTTGATTTTGGTTTGTTTTTTTTTACTGGCAGTAATAATTTTTATTTGCAGTTAAATTCAGTAAAAAATGTGTGTGCTCAGTGCAGTGTCAACTGAGACTACTTCCTGTAATAATTAAAG
Source organism: Dendrocincla tyrannina (assembly GCA_035047865.1). Lineage (NCBI taxonomy): Eukaryota > Metazoa > Chordata > Aves > Passeriformes > Dendrocolaptidae > Dendrocincla > Dendrocincla tyrannina. The sequence goes on from JAWWMP010000165.1 coordinate 33,622,219, forward strand.
TTTTAGAGAATGGGAAGGACATTCATAAAGTTGAAAGTTTAGGCTAAGAATCCCATGAAGGTGAAATGTTATTCCTAACACAGAATCAGCAAGGGCGGAAAAGACCTCTAAGATATTGAGTCCAACCATTAGCCCTATCACTTTCAGGTCCACCACTAAACCGTGTCCCTAGGCACCACATCTACATTACAGACCTAATTTAAAAAGAATGCTACTGTTGGCAACTCTGGAGCAGATTCTGGTTTTTTGATCGAAGTTATCTAGTAGTGAGTACAAAGTAATTTGTCTCTGGAGTAGAAGACAGTCTTTGAAGGGATTCCAGTGTCAGTGGCTGTTCATCGTGGAACCTCTCAGATTAATAATAAGATACAGAACTGGTTATGTGCTTTATGGATACTGTATTTAGACACTATGCATATATAGTAAATGTATGGTGAAATTATTCTTTTCCTACTGCTTGTATTTTACAACTCTTTTCATATTTCAAAACTTTATAACCAGCTCTGATGATGCTAATTTTTAAGGAGTTAGGCAAAAGTTATAGGGAACTAAAACTTTTATCGGTACATTTAATTGCCACTATTTTCTTTTTCTTACAGTGGTGGGAAGGACAGCTGTTATAATATGATGCAGTGTGTTGCTGCTGGGCATCAGATTGTTGCTCTAGCCAATTTAAGACCTGCTGAAAACACAGGTATGAAACCCACATTTATTATAGATTTTTTTAATATATATTAGAAACAACGGAGACACAACTGTGCCTGAATTAAGTTTCTTTATGCATTTTTATATAGTTTTGCATATTGAAGGCCAATATAGAAAACTTAAAAGAGGTAAAGAAAAATAAAATATTCTGAAGATGTATTAAATGGAATTTTCCTCGAAGGGGAAAGAAGCCCACAAGAAGATGAAGAACAGTACACGATCAGTGCAAGGCTTACACAATTTGAAAAAATGAATACAGATATCCTGATAGTACACAAAGTGATTCTGTGACTTCAGTAGCACAAATATTAAAAGGTGATAGAGGATATCGGCTCCACCTAGATTTATTTCTATGAAAGAGAATAGGAGAAACTCAGGTAGCCAGTGGTGAGGTGAGAGGGTGAGTGACCCGAGTACTTTTGTATCACACTGGAGCATAAGTTGAATTTCAAGTGAGACTTGAAAAGCAAGTGAGTTGTTTCCCAGTTGGTAGGGGAGAATGTTAAAGTATGCTAACATAGGTTGACTGTTCAAGGTATGTTAAGCTATTAAGTGTGGTATCTGGTAACTGTATAGTAGAAAGACATAAGGAAAGTGAAGGAAAAGGGAACTGCCATCACAAATGAGTCACAGACAGAATTGGCAAATGCTAGGGGAGTACAGGAACAATTTCTTCTCTGGGTAGCTAGGACATAATAATCTCTAATCTTGTTGAAATATGTTGTCTTTAAACTAATTTATCCACATCAGAAATGTAGAATATTGTCATTAAAATAATAAAATGCTCTCTTTAAGTGTGTAGTTGGAAATTTTGTAGGAAGTTAATTGAGGTGCTTCAGGCAATAGCAGATTCAATGTCATTCTTTTTATTTTATCTTGTACCACTGTTGCCTGGAGAGTCTCAATTAATAAAGAAACTCTGTATTCTAAACAGAATATCAGTTAAAGACCTTGTCATATTGATGTATGTTGAAAAATACTGAATATTCTTTTAAATTGACTCTTCTGGTCTAGGTTGGTTAGTTGTGATTATGGGTTTGGATCTCCCTGTTTTGAGCAGAAACATATCTGTTGTGTGGCACCAAATGTGGCATGACCTAATTGTTGCATCACAAATTAGTTATCTTGATCAATGTTACAGACCTTTGGACTTGCAAGATGTGCCACTTAGGTATACAGCAGAAATGCTTGATGTCTCTATGCAAATTCAAGGAAATGCTGGCATTACAAACTAGCATTAAAATAGTGAACTGTGTTAGCTTTTAATAAGTAGAGATTTCACCAATAACGATGTATTATTTTATCAATCCACTTGAAAGATTATCTGAAAGATTTGATATGTAAATGGTTTATTGTGTAGCTTGAGATTTAACTCTAACCCACGATGTCTGCATTTTAGCTGTTTTTTTCGCATCTTCTAGCTACAACCTGCTTGTAAGAAAATTGAGTTACTTTTTTCTACTCATTAAGGAAGTAGCTTTTTGTTTATTAAGCAATGTCAAAACATTATAGTGGTCTGCTTTTATTTGACTTAAGCGGAAATCATCTCCTCTTGTGACAACCATGATAACAATTTTAATAATTAAGTTTTTATAAATTTTGACAACCTATTGCTTATTTTCAAAGTTGCAGTGCATCACAAATTTCTTACTCCAAGTATGTTGAAATGTATCTGGGTTTGTGCCTCTGAACTGTGTTCCTATTAAAATTACCATATAAATAGAGGCAGAATTGGACCAGTGTGAGATCTTTTGATAAAGCATGAAGAAGAAAAGACACCACAATTTGCAAATAGGCAGCATGTTTGTGACAGATGTCTTCCTCTCCATACGTCTGTTGGGCGGATAAATCTATTTTTTTTCCTTTCTATGTTTATAGCGGTATTGTCACCAAACATCTGTTTGTGAACTGAAAAATATTAACATTTAGATTCTCTCAGTGCTTTGTAGTACTTCTATTATCTGTAATTGTTGAAATAATGTACCTAATGCGTTTATTTCTTAATTGTGGCAGGGCAGACTGATGAATTGGACAGCTATATGTATCAGACAGTAGGACACCATGCTGTTGACCTATATGCTGAAGCATTGGATTTGCCACTCTATCGTGGGTTCATAAAAGGTACCAGTGTAAATACTGGAAGAGTGTATACGGCATGCCAGGAAGATGAGGTTGAAGACCTTTACCATCTCATGAAACTTGTTAAGGTATGCTGATTGAAAAGAATTATATAGTTGGGGATAATTATATTGCTTAACTCATTTGTGAATTTAAGTAAATCATCCATTTAGGTATTTAAGGAAAGCTTTGAGAAGAAAAATTGAACACTTTTGCAGGTTTTATTTCTATTCCTTTCTTCTTCCTGGCACTGTAAATATATTGCATAACTAAATTCCTTTTTCCCCCAATGTAAATGAGACTTATTTATCCCCATTTCAAGCCAAAACCTTGTTCCTATTGAATAAAAACACCTGTAACAGGTGCTTGGCATATACTACAAAAACCATAATTGTGACAACCACCTATAAATACAATGTTTCAGTTGTTTTGTATTTGAAATAATGCATTCCTTTATTACTGTAATGAGAGGTCTTTTGGGTTTTAAGCATTTATCAATGTATGGAAAGTAATGTCTAGACATTTCCATTTGAGTACACTTATGCTCTGTAAACCAGAATCTGCTATTTATTTGTATGTTGCAGATAATTTGCGAAGTATTACAGAATGTTTTACAATGGTAGTTTTGATTCTGGTAGTCTTGTATCTGTATTGTACTATGACATAATAGCAATAACATCTATCAATCCTCTTTAGCTATAAAATCAATTAAAGGGAGGTGAAGAGCCTATTTTCTAAAACACTTTAAATTTCTTCTCTGTTCTTTTTCAAAATCATTCATGTAGTACTTTATTTTCTACCAGAATTAAATTAGATCTCATTGAAAAAAGTGGAAAATCTCCTGTTGACTGTAGAGGTTTTCCACAAAGTTTGGATGAACATGCTATGTCCATTTCAGCTAATTTCATTTCAGTTCATGGCTGCAGTGCACAGTACAATGTTCAGAAAATCATAATTGCTATCTTAAATAAAAATAAATATATAATTTTATTGATCAAACTGGTAGACTACTTTCTGAAACTTCAGCTAAAAATAGTTTTATTCTTCAGGTCAGATACGGAATATTATCTAGTTGCCTTTCCTTCAGTAAAATGAGAATTGAGGTTCATGAACCTAAAAGCTTCAGGTTTTATTGTGTGTTCAGTTTAAAAAAAAATCAATTACAGATAAGACCCAAGAATGTGGTTGGAGTGCAGAGTGCTTGCCAAACCATCTTGGAGCCAAATGTTACATCTTCTAAATATTTTTGGCAGGGAAATCCTGTTCTTCTAAAGTAAAATCAAGATCATACACCTGCGTTGGGAGTATGAGACTACAAAAGAGGAGAACAGTGCATGTAGGTGGTACGGCCTCAAGTTGGGCTGGGGAGGTTTAGATTGGATATTAGGAAAAATTTCTTCACTGAAAGGGTTATCAAGCATTGGAACAGGCTGCCCAAGGAAAGTCACTCACACAATTGAGTCACTGTCACTAGAAATATTAAAAAGACTATGTGCCTGGCAACATGGTTTAGTGGTGGACTTGGCAGAGTTAGGTTATGGCTGGACTCGATGATTTTAAGGGTAGTATTAGAAATTAGAAAGACTAGTGTCTGCTGTCTCCGAAAGCTGCATACTAACAGCTTTCGGCTGCTGGGTAAGATAATAAATTAATGATCATTTTAATTAAAAAGGGACAAATTAGTGACAATTAAGATGATACTTCCTTTATGATTCTTGCTGTCTTTGGAGGAATGGATTCCTGACATAAATTAATGCTAATGTTAAATCTTGACAACTTCTGCTTTGAAAATTTCTACATGATAATTATAACTATAGTTGAAAGAGATGTTATCAGGTTGTCTAGAATGGAATAATTGTTTATTTCCTCTATAGAAATATTAATTCCATTATATCTTAAATAAATATTAACAATAGACTGCCTTTATGTTACACTTCGTATAACTATGTCTTTAGAGGCAAACCTAGCTATGAAATTCTGAGGCAAAAGTTTTAGTAGATGTCTTGCATATTTTGACGAATAACGGCAAAATTATCAGAGGTACATAAACAAGAGCAGCTGTGGTTTTCTGGTTTTAAGAAAAAGACATTAACATTTTTCTTCTGTGTGTTAACAGCAACTTCGAAAGCTTCCTGGTTTTATTTTTTCACATATTTTAATAACTGCTGTTTAGTAGCTTTACTATGTGAGTCTTAATCACTCAGGATTTTCCTTGAGGAATTTTTTTTCCCCAGTTGTTAATATTTTTAAACAGAGAAGTCAATTTGCATTCTCTTGAAGGAAGGGGAGGAATTCTGTGGAAGCCTTGTCAAAACCATCCTTGAGTGGTTGCAATTTTAAAACACTGGTCAAATAACATGGCTTTGTTTTTCTGTTGAATGCTTTGGGGCCAAGAATACGTGAAAGGTGTGTCTAGATCAGAAAAACGTAGTGTGCCTCACTTTCTGTTTGCAAAGAGTGCTTATATTGCAAGTGCTTCTTTAGTGAAAAATTAAAACAAAACACATTTGAAGGACTATATGATTTTGAAAGTATTCAATGGTTTTAAAAACAACATGAAAACAAGATTTCTTAAAAAGTGAAATGTTCTCTTGCAGTCTTGGAAACCCAGGACAACAATCTTGTTCTAGTACATGTGACTCAGTGAGTGATGTTTACTGCCAATGACTGTAAACCTGTTAATTTTATTGTCACAAACCTAGATGATTGATAGGTATAAAGGGAATTTGTATTTATTTTTTCGTTGCCTAATGCCATGTTTTAGATTCTGTATTCAAAATACATTGTGAAACATATCAGAGTGTTTATATGATGTCTAAATGTATCTTACTAGGCAGTCCTCACCTGATAGTGGAATACTTACTTTGTGAGACGTGTAAATCCTGAACTCAAAGGAATAATTTAATCTCTTCTCAGTGTTACTGAATAGGAATTACTGATACCCTTGTTTGTCCATGTTGTGTTGGAGATTTTCACAGCAAAGCATGTAAGCACTAGAGTTTCTGAATTACCTGAATTATCCTTCATGGTTTTAATAATTGCACTGTTTCGAAATGTGGGGGAAGGCTGTATTTCATTCCCTCTAGTGGTTGGAAAGACTGAAGCATGGAGAGGTTTTGGGAAACTTTTCTATAGCATCTCAATTTAGGTATATTTCACTGTTTTCTCCCATTTTCAAGGTAATTATGGTCTTGTTCAAATAATAATGGATGATTTATGCAAGCACATACAGAAGTGCTGTTAGATGGGTTGAATGTTGGATTATTTTCTGTATCTCATGGAACTATGACTAAACTTTTGTTTAGGGCAGCAGTTGTAGCAGCTTCCAGACTATATAAACTGGTGCAAGATAATTTTTTTCAGTCCTCAGTTTCAGTAGACAGTTCAGTCCTGTTTCAAATTTCTTGCCTTCTCTAGTCGGTGAAGTCTTTGCCTTTATTTGATAAGTTTCCACTGTGGAAATAATTTGTAGAATTCTTGAACTTGATAAAAATGTTTTTCTTCTAGCTCTTTTAATCTTTTTCAGTGACATGCTTAATTACTTGAGTTTTTTTAAAATAGTATTTTAAGAATTGATTCAATATATAGTTTCTTTATATTTCCTCATGTTTATTATAAACCATGAAAATGGATTTATGGTGGATTTTCCATTTCAACATGTTACTTCTGTCAGAGTTCTTTTTGATGTGCACTTTGTGGATTCAGAACCTGAAAGCTTACAAAAAAGTGGAGTCCACTTGAAAAAAATTTATATATTGGCTCTCAGGGCTGAAGGAATATTAATTATCAAATCATCCATTGATCATCAGCTGAAAAATAAGAAGTGATGTTGGATATATTGGATGTATGAAACATTTGAATAATAGTAGCCTTTGCTTATGGCACTGTTGCATTTTATCAGTAATGTGGAAGAGCAAAGAAAGAAAATTTATTTTCTCAAATATCATCACATTCTGGAACACTGATCTTATAACTCAGTCAATAACCAAGAATAAGTAATGTATTTTTTAGTTACAAAAACAAAGAGCTTAATAAGACACTGACTCCTGTATTTAATAGTTATTTTTTTGCACAGGCTCATGATTTTTTGAATGCTCCCAGACTGATGTTTACTGAAGATGGAAACTATTCCTGTCTGAGAGTTAAATTGCAATAGCAGTGCCATTTTAGATGTTATTTGAGATGATATTTTGTCTCAGACAAAGTATGTTAGCTGTGTGGGTTCAGGTGGAATAGAAGTAACTTAGGTCCTATCGGTATTCAATGAAACTCCCTAGGACTTGAGTTTCTTCAGAAAACAGTTCTTCAGGGTTTGAGATGAATGGATGAAATACAAGGTTATTCTGTGGCCTTCAAATAGGGATTAATTCCCTCACAGAAGATAAAGCTTTTGGTTCTTTGGTGTTGCTAGTAGTCTTCCATGCCGAGGACACAGTGTTCTTTTTGCCCCTCTCCAGAATTCAGCTGCTGTGGCCAGTGGGTGAAAAGCGTTCTCAGATTCAGTCTGATGACTGACTTTCTGTGGCTTTTGTATAGCCAAAGGTTTAGGTGCTCCCACCAGGAAAAATACATGAATAAATGTAAAGAAGTGTGTTACTGCAGGCATTGCTTCATTGTCTTCACTTTTAAAAAATGCATTTAAAAGAAATAGTAAAGTATAAAGGAATAGTCATTTGACTTTTAGGTGTCCATTTTAAATGAGGTCTTGGTATACATCCAGGTGGCTTCAGTTGTAGTATTACATCATAAAGAGTAGGAGTGTACTCTTAAATCATACAAATAAGGTAAGGTTTGTAGAATTTCTTAGGAGTCGTAAGGATCTAAATAATTATTAGTTACAGAATCTTGATTGACTTCAGGAATCTGTAATCTGAGGTCTTCATCATGCTGTTCTCTAAACTATTTTTGCAGTTTATAAATTCAGACGAAGTAGGTACTTTCCCCCTCTCCACTGATGGGATTCAGAGAGTTCAGAAGTGGGCGGAAGAGTTGTCTTCTAGTCATTTCCCATTTTTTCAATTGAAGAAAATCTGGTGTTTTGCCTATTATAATCTGAATTATCTGTAGATGTATATCCTAACTCCTCAGAGTTATATTTCTCAACATTTTGGAAAAAGATTAAATCACTCCTCCCTAGTTATTTGGCCTATATTTTGATTGTAGCAAATCAAGTTTCTGTGTTCTTGATATATTGATAGATTAACTTGATAATTCATATTATATATATATATATATAATTCAGCAGTTGAAATATAAAGTTTATGCATAGCTAGTGATATTATAACATGACTATTGAAAAAAAAATTGTAAAAATTCTTCACTGCCCAGTTGGGGGGGACAGTCATAGAGAAACAATGGAATTTATTTATTGGGCCCACTACTAGTCATGTAGATTTGGTGAACATTTGGAGACACTATGTCTCAGCACAATTCTTTTTTTCTTTAGTCGTGGGAGTTAAATGTGAACTTTTAGAAATTGTATGAAGTGGCTACCTAGACTGACAAGAAATAAATGACCATGCTTCTTCATAAAGTAAGATTTTTTTGGAGGAGGACAAAATATTTGTTGTGTTTTTTTCATAGACTGCATTTTATCTGCAAGAATTTGAATTGTCCCTTTGCACTCATATGTTAAATGATTACTTTTTTTAATTGACTTGTTATTTTTTCTTTTAATTAATTCTGCATTGGCGCTCCATAACTTCCTTCACCTACGGGATGACCATTGTCACCAGCAGTGAATAAGGGTGTGAGTTAAGGGAAGAGGATAAGAAGTAATTGCATAGTTGGCAGTGCTTTAAACAGTGTAAAAATAATTAAGTAACATGTTCCATTCAAAAGACAGGGTTTGTTTAGGTTGGTTTGCTTTGGGGTATTTTTTTGTTTTTGTTTTTTTTTTTCTTTTGTATGAATTTTAAAATGAGACGGGAACAAGGAAATTTTTTAATCAACAGGATGCCTGTCATTCTGTGTGTCTCATCTGAACTGTTCAGGCAGGGTCATTTTTTTTTTTTCCAGGAGGGGATCTTCAGCAGTATCTTTGAGGTAGTTTCTTCCTGTGAGAAATGTTGAGCTTTATGTAAACAAAAAAGTCACTGTATTTCCCCCTGTTAGATGTGTGGATTTGTTTTCACTCACTCTCAGTCTTGTTGTGTTAATATTGAATAGGCAGAGACAGTCAGGCTGGTGGTGAAAGATGGTAAGCAAGCCGGAGGGCTTGTTCTGGTCAGCTTTAAACCTCTGATTGCCAGGTTTTCCTAATTTCCCATTTCCAGGGCATCTCTAGTGTGACCTTGCCTGCTGAATATGATGTTCTGGGTTGCAAGATTCTCACATGCATTTGGGAATGGGCAGCCAGGCATTGTTTACAGGACGCCAAATGAACCGTGCACTCACAGCAAGTTTGATAAACACACATTTCCTCCTTTTATCAGTGAGATTGCAGAATGTGAAGTATGAGTTTCCAGTTTTGCTCCTTCCCTTCAGACCTTTTCCTGTTTAAAAACTGGATCTCGCTAATTGGATGGTGATACATCCTTAGATTTTGGTTTGCTTTTTTTGTTTTTGATGTTTTGAATTCAGCTTACTGGTCACTAACACTTTATTTCAGTGCCTACCTTGACCAGGTTTGGTAGACTTTCAGATAAAAGCTTTCCATTTGCTCAGCACAGAAAAGGTTCATCCCTATCAATGTAAAGTGAATGCTAATTAACAGTAATGACTTCTAATCACTTTGCTTTTATACTCCTTTAGGAGCACTGCTATTATCCAATGTAGTTAAGTGAAATGCTTGTATATGAATCAACAATGCTGTATTTCTCCTCACAGCTATTGCTCATAATCAAGCTTTGAATAAATTACGATACTAAAATTGGTTTTAATGTGTTCTATTACATAGGGAGAAAGGAATCTTAAATATCTTGTTAAATATCTTGAATATTTAGAGAGTTATCTATTAACATTTTGGCATTCAGTATTGTAGTTAAATGGAAAAATACATTAAGATGTTTAAGTCAATTTTGAAAACATTATCAAAACTCTTTTGATCATTTGAATTTTATTTAAGTGACATGCATAGACTCAACAGTCTCTGAAGCAGCCTCATTTCAATCCAATTGCATGCCTCTAGGAATTTTCAATTAAAAAGGAGTTTAGTTTTACATAGAAGAAACATGTATCTTAACTCAAGAACTTCACCTGTTTTAGCCTAGTGTCATAGTGGGTTAATATGCATTTATGCATTCCTTTTATTAATACTGTGTTTCTAACAACCTTAGTTTTCTTTACATGCATGAAAACTGCCTGCCTGCAATCATAACACACTTCCTAAAGGAGTATAAAAGCAATACTAGTGAAATTTTTGTCAGCAGCTTAAAACAATAAAATAAGATGAAACTATTTTAGCAAAACAAGACTGCTAGAAACAATGCTAACGAAAAGAGATTACTAGAGTGGTAGTATGTTAAGCAATTTTAAAACAATTCTGATTTAGAAATGGAATTATGCTAAAGACAGAATATATGTGAATTTGAAATTTATTGAACTTTTTCACTTAATATTGTGCATACAGAGACTGGAAGCCACAGACTGCAAAACCTGCATGAAACCCATTTCTGACATGAACATTATTTTTTGGTTTTAATTTATCTTTTACTACTAAGTTGCTTGAAAGAATGACTTAAATCACCTAGAAGAAATTCTAGGTCTTAGATATTGTGAAAGAACTGGGGTCTTGATTAATAAGCAAATTTGGTTGCCTAAGGTTTTGCAATTTATAAAAAAAATAGATTTTCATTTTCTGTGGCAGTTTCCATTCATGTAGTACATCTGTCTTTGCATGCTTAGAGACACAATTCTTTCAGTTACCATCACAGTTCCTATGGATGTGGATGTGGGTATCCACAGGCACCGTCTGTGGTTTGGATTTTGTTTGTTTTGTTCACTGATTCACATAGCTTTAGACCATTTTCTGGTATGTTTAGTTTGCTTGAGCATCTTCTCTGTTAATGTTTATTCTTTGGTTTATTATGAACATATTGCCTAAAGATTTCAAATTACCTTCCATGTAGCCTTTACTCTTTAAATGTAAATTTGAGTCAGTGTTCATAAAAGTCCTGTGTTCTTTTGCTGTAGTATTGTAAAACACACTGCTTGTGGGTTTTGCAACCACAGTGTTGAAAAAGAGCAACACCTTTCTTCTCGAAAGTTTCATTAAATGATTGATACTATCCGTATCTTTTTTCAGTACTTTGATTCTTACTTGGCATCTTCATAATGCTTTTAAAGGATAAAAATGAAAAAAAAAATTAATTATTCTGTATTGAGGTTACTGGCTGTTTTATATTATTTACAATTCTCATTAGACAGTAGTAATATGCATTTTAAAATTCATTCGTGATATGTAATTGGGGCTATTTCTAATAGAATACAGTCAAGGACAGGCAAACTTTCATATAAACTAACAGTAAAACATTTATCAAATTTGTATTCATAAATATTTGTTTCTCTGAAGCCCATTCTTTGTCTAAAAATCATTTTGCATGGAATTAGTAAGTTATTTGAGTTAGCATACCTTCCCCTTTCATATGAATGTCATATACAGCAATCTCAAGGTTATATTTTTTTCAGCTGGACACTTGCTGTTTCTGATTAGTATATTTAAAGATAATTCTTCTGGAAAGGCTGGGATTTAATTTGGTTTATATTGCACGAGTGTTACTGCTTTCAAAATAGAAATGATTGACTTGTAACTGTCATTATGAAAAGAAATAAAACAGAACTGGCCTTTTACACTGTGAAAGGACTGTATAGCATGAAGATATTCTTTCTGTTGATAAATTCTGCCTGTGGAGGAATTGCATAACAGTCATCATTCATTTTCATATTGATTATGAGTGGGATTCCAGTAATAGGTTGCTGTTTGCAAAGGATAAGGCGGCACTATGATTAGTTACCTTTTCTGTGGAAAGCACTACAAAGGAAAATGCCAAATGTGTGCTCTGCAGTATTCCTATCAGCCTGACAGCATGTTACATAAACTTTTTTTTCAGTCCATTTTCCTTCAGAAATACAGCTTCAGTCTTTTTACCTTATTGTTGTTTTAGGTTTAGTGCATTTGCATACTCTCTTAACTCCGGATTCTTTCTTTAGTTAGTTATTTATTTTCTTGACAGTCTTCTGTTCTTGGGCCCCATCACCATTTTAACTCTTGAAAACTGATACAACAGTGCCCTCTGTAGTTTCTCCCTACATGGTTGCTACCTGCGTCTGGCTTTGAGTGTTCAGGTAAAGAACAGGATGTTTAGATTTATTTTTAGCTCAAACAAAAGCCCATTTTTTTCTTAAGGAAACATTTTGATTTTTCACTGACTGTTTTATATGAAGGAAAGGGAATGAAAGAGGCTGTTCTGAGTTGTCTTCTAGGTTTATAAGATCACTTGTCATTATCTAGTGAAAATCTGAAATTTTATCAGGCATTCATTCAGGGCAGTCATTAAAACTGGATTGCATTTTCTGAGTTGTGTAGGCTTTCCTGAAGCTTTTGTTTGAAATGGAGCTTCAAAGCAGAAGATTTTTAAACTTAATTCCTTTGTGCTTGCTTCTTCTCCTAAATTAGTTCTTACATGATCTGCTGGGGACTAAAGACATGCTCGCCATGAGAACACCTAAGCTTTATTAATGATGTTGTTTTAATTCACACAGTGACTGAAGTAATTGTTGTTCATTAGCATTGATTTGTCTCCAAAACTCATTTACAATGTAGATTTCTCTTTTACGTCGTTTTAGCTTAATATGCAAATAACTTTTAATGTTTCCTGCAGAACTCGGACAAGTTCTGTGTGGAACATACATGTTCCCCGCACTTGCATACGTACACATCCATACACTGCCATTTAAATATTGTAGACTACAACAGAAAAGCATGACCTTTTAAGAAAATAAATGCTTTAACTACAATTAGTTTCTTCTGTAACAGCATCATAAAAGTCACTCTGTGAAAAGTTAAATGGCTTTATTTTATGATGGGGAGTGTTAATGTACGTGTAGAACACACTCTTAATGCACTTCTATGAAATGAATATCATAAGTCATTGCAGTAAATTATAGTTAATGATGTAACCATTGATGGCTATTCAAAACGTTCCTGTATCTCTAATGATTTGTGTAAAACACATGACTGACCACAAGCCTCAGTTTATTTTGTACAGTAGATAGACAAATGCACCAGCTTTCTACTTCTGAAGACCATTTTTTCTGTGTAACAAGTGATAAGAATTTTGGAGGAGTAAATAGTACATCACAAACCACTTGCAGGATTTGAGATATGGTAATAGCGATGAAGACTAATTTAATATTACATTCAGAGGTGAGATGCTTCAGGAATATAGTGTGTAGAAGCTTTGATTTTGTTTGTTTTATAGGTAATCACTAGCTTCTAGTCATATAATATCTTTACTTTTTACCATGAGATTTTTTTATACTGAAATGTTGCTAGAGGAAGCAACTATTATGACATAATATGCACTGGCTAATCCAGAAAAGACTCCATATTTATTATCTATTAACATAATTCAATTGCAGAAGTAAAAAGGTTATCCATGTTGTTTGAGTAAAACAACTATTATTCTACTAGCAGAAAATAATTGTAATCAAGTAATCTGACAATAAAGGTTATTTGGTCAAAATTACTTTCCTTCACTCTAAATTTAATTGAAACTCTGAATCAAGCCTAATTCTTGAAGTAATTGCATAATTATTGTTAATCTTAAGTATTGGGAGGGGAGAGGGGTGTTAATTTTCGTCAATGAGCTTCTTCATACATGTGGGATTTCTTATGGTAAAACAAGTATTATTTTTTAAAACAGTATGGCCAAACCATGGATAGTTTTTAAAGTGATCTTGAAAGTTTGCTTCATGAAGGAAAGGTAGAGACTGAGTATTAGAAAAAAGAGGCAATAGAAATTTTGGCTTTAACTAACTACTTTAGATATAATTTTAATATTTTTGATGTTACTTGATCACAGTTCACTGTCTTTAAACAAATCTGCCATACAGATCAGTGGAAATTTTGCTTAGAAAGTGAATTCTTAATTAAAATATTTTAATTAAGAAAGCAAATACAGGTGACATGTTATAAATGTGATCTGCTTAGCGGTGAGGAAGGTTTTAGTTTTAAGCTGCAACCTCCGAGATAGATAAGATGTTGTCTCTTTGGAAAAATTAATAAAGTGTATTTTCTTGCAATGAAAGTAGCCAGTTAAGGTTCAGCATAATTAAAATAGTGATAAATGTAGACTACAACATTAGAGACGATGGATTGCAGCTTGTCTGTCTACCGAGAGTTGCCGTAACTTGCCAAGACTGGGCAAAGAAGTGACAGAGTAGCCACTGCAGATGCGTATAGGAAATGTTCTGTTTAGTCCACATATTTTTCTAGTTTTTGTTAAAGTGTTGACAACTTTAGTCCATTCTAGAATCATTATCTCCCCCCAAAATACCATACTTCTTTTCATTTAGTGATTTATTTCATTTTATGTGATCTTTAATAAAAGAACTTCAAATTGAAGTGTCAGTACATACTGAGGAGTTAGGGACTGAAAACAACTAAACTCTTTTCCTTTGAAGTATTTTCTTATGGACCTTTTTGTTCAACATTCCTTAGGCATCTTCTTTTGCTGTCTTCTGTGTTATCCACAACTCCCCCATTTTTTTTTTTCTCCTTCTGTTGTTTTGCTTAGACGGTGACTTGGTAAGTAGATGGATTTTTGACTGCCTTTTTTTTCTTCTTTTTTTTTTCTTTTGTAGTGTACTTTTGGTGGCTGGAACAGTGATACCACTGAATTTCAGGAAGGCACAGTTTATTACAGATTATGTCATCCAAGAGGTGCATTAAACTACCTGGCATGGCTATGTCATCCTGGCTTTTTTCAACTTCTATGTTTCCTGGCCAATACTAGCATAAAGAAAGGATTAATCTGTATAGATATACAATATTTTGTAGAATTTGAGTTTAAACTGTAATGTTTGGGATTTACAGAGCTAGGTAACAGTTTATATTAATTTATTGAACTTTTTTGTTCATATAGTCATGTTTCTTTCTGCTGCAGTTTGTCCAGTTTTTTTTTTTTCTTTCACATGCCTTAAGTCTCTTTTAGACCACTACAGCTTTTCAGTAATTTGGGTGTTTTTGTGTTACAATAGCCCTTTTGGCCACCTTCAGGATTATCCTTATCCTTTGGAGACCAGTCCTGTGTTCTCTGAAACTCTGCCAGTCATTATTTATTACCCACTTGTCATTGTGACTTATTCATTGCTTACATCACCATTCTCAAAAGTATTGCTTTACAGAAATGGTGAACAGTGCTGTGAAGGAAAGATCAATAAGTGCTTTCAGAGGAAGATTTACCCTGAGATTTAGATCTTCTTTTTAATACTAAATCAGTGCTATTAGTTATGAGATGATTTTAATGCTTTGACACCAACTACCCTGTTTCTCAAAATGGAAAGATGCTATTGCGCTAACTAACTTTTGTGGATCAGCATGACTTCCACAGTTAAGTTGTATAACATATAATTTTCGAATTTTCAATCCTTTTTGGTTTTTCCTGAATTCTTACCTTGTGAAATAAAAATATAGTTTCATTACTCAAGAAAAAGGGATAAATCATTTATGTAATAGACACTTCCAAATATTTCTTTGGATTTTAGTGATACTTTTTTGTCTAACTGCACAAAGAGTGGAGAGGGCTTATTTGAAATCATCAGTTGGAAAAAATAGAAATGTCTACTTAAATTGTTTCAAGAGCTTGATGACCCATGCTGTTTTTCCAGAGCATCCAATTTCTTGCAACTCAGTGGCTTTTGACACTCTCTTGAAAGGTAGTTGTTCCAGAAACCTATGTGAATATATTAATATGAAATTTATCGTATTACTTGCAAATTTAGGCAGCTGAGACTCTGAAAGTGGCAAATGCATGCTTTTCTTTGTATTATCATCTATTTCAAATAATCTGGAAAAGCAGATTTTAATCATACTATATTAGGGATTATATGACGAAACCCACTGTAATGAAATTAAACAAAAAGGTCACGTGAGTGCATGGTGTTCCATAACTTTTTACTTCTTGATTCTGCAACATTTTTTTCCATTATGTTTGAATTGAAGATAAAAGGTTCTCTAACAAATGTGCATGCACAAGCACACTTTGGACCCGGCAGACGAGGAATCTGGAAACCTAGAGTCTCCTTCACAGGTGAAACTTCTACAACATAAAATGAGGGAGTGCCACACCTAATTGGCAGGCTGCTATTTCATAGGTAGGAGACAGGTTTCATGGGCTAAATTTTTGTATTCATAAGATGATTGGGGTTTTCACTGGGAATTTTTGTTCCGTTGGTTCATTTCTTCTTTTACCCCATAGTTACTGCTGTAGTTGGTAGATATTCTCAGTGCTATTTTATTATCAGTTGCTCCCAATATGGTTATATCCATGTCATTCCAGTCTTGGAATATTCATGTTCTCAGTAATTATTTTGCTAGGCTGTCAGAATTTTGGCTACCAGAATATTCACGAGAAATGCAAACTAAAGAGGGGGTTTGTCACATTATATAATATGGGTGTAGTGCAGTGTAGAATAGGAACTACTCTCCTTGGCCATTGCTGTAATAGAAATGCAAAATAATATAGTTGAGTATTTTGAAGGATGTGCTCTCCAGTCTTAAAGCGTGCTTTAAGTAGATAGTCTCAGGTAGTGTATGTTAGCAGACTTAGAATAGCCTGCCCTAGTATTTTATCTTTTCTGTTAGTGGTTGACCTACTTCAGACTTAAGCATGAGTCCAATTTGCAGAAACGTAAGAAGTCTTCCAAGTGTAACACTTTCTGTATTTGATCAAAGCAATGTATCATGTTAAAAATAATAATAAAGTTCTTAAATATCTATTCCTTTCCCTCACTTCTGAAGTCTGTAGAAATTTTTTTCCTGCTCCATTTAGTACTTTGTGAGCATCTATTTGTGATGTGCTAGGAGGAGAGCACAATTACAACCTGTTTGTAAAATACCTTAACTGCAGAAATGAGTATAACTGTGTTGAAGTGATTTATGCTAAAATTGGATAGGAAAGTTTCTTCTCATCCTTCTTCCTGTTCTCTCATTCGAACTACCTTAGAGTGTTCTGGTGAAGTGGCAATCAGGTTTTCATTTTTTATGCATGTATTACGCCTTTGGTTGTATGTTTTTTAAAAGTATTCTTAGAAACTTCCATTGAAGAATGGAGACCTTCCTATACAGAAATTTTCTCAAAGCTGATCATTAGGTTTTAAGTTGTCTTAATTCCTTTTGGGTAGCAAGTATTATCATTTATAGTTTTTTCTTTAAATTGAAACCACACAGAATCCATCCAGATTTAGTTTTCTCTCCAAGCTTTTTGTTTCATCTTAAGATGTTCTGTCCATACTTAATAAGAATAAAAGTTTTTGCTTCCTTTGTTGTGCAGTTGCATGAGGCAAGGGTCATCTCTAATGCCTAAATTCTTATTTCAGTATAGAACTCATCTCTCTCTTTGGTCACTTGTTATTTTTCATTGGGTGATGTGTTTGACAGGATTGTTGTCAGTATGTACATTGTTGTCAGTATGTTGGCATTGTTGTCAGTATGTACATTTAAAACATGTGAAGTGCATTCAACTTCTTTGTTAATTCTATCTTGTTAAGAGCTGTTGACTGAGGCCACATTTGCAAGTCTCGTGTTATTGTAGCACTTCAGTTGACGGTGGGGCTAGGATCCCTGACCTCTTCCTCCCAGGCACACAATCCCAGCAGTGGAATACTATGGGGTGTGAACAGGAAGCAGTGGTTTAAAATATTGAGACCATGAAAACTTCTCATTTGAAAAACTGACATCTGTCAATAAAATAACTATTCAGGTTGAAAGCCTCATATAAATATTTTACTTCTGTTAAAAGACAAAAGTATTTGTGGGAAGGCCACACTTTGAAATGAGTAAGAAAGCTCAGTAGTGGGCAGCCTGCTGTGCAACGTCTGCTCTGAGAACTGGAAGGGGACTGAAACTTAATGAATGTGAATGGCCCTGAACTTCTACCATCTATGAACATTTCTAATGTCCTTGTCCCCGTCTGGCTGTTTTACTTTTTTTTCTTTAAACTGTCTTTTTGTGTCACTCAGGCAGTGTGAGACTGGACTCAGAGACTGTTACTTGGCTGGTAGATTCTTTGATGAATAAAAATACTTCTGCTCTTATTAGCAAGCTGTTTTCCTTTTCCTCGTATCTTGTTACTGTGGTTCACAGTGGCTTATACGAAGGGCACAGGTCTTAAGTACTGTTTGCAATTTTAGGGACCTCAGTCCTCTGAAACTTCAGTTTCTGCATTAAAAAAACCCCAATCCACTGTGGATAATTTTAGCACCTCGTCTGGAGAATAAGCGTATGACTGAGAACCTTCAATGTAAAATTAATGTGTATACCTTTCAATAATAAAGTGTTCTGGGGATGCTTTTCTTTTAGTTTAGGCACCAAACAAGTTGGGAAATTGTGATTCCAGCAACATTGTCTTCTAAATTTAAATAATCAGTTTGTTCTTAATCTTGGAAAATACCACAAGAATAGGCCTGCAGTTGAGGAATGAGTGAGGAGGGATGATAAAGGAAAACATGCATTCTCTTCTCTGTAATGTAGTTACATACTGGCAATATCAGAAAATTTAATGTTCAGCTTGCTTTGGAACACATTTTTAAAGATGTGGAATCTGAATTGTAAAGAAAATGCAGTTGGCTTTAAGCAGAGAAGACACCAAAGGGATCTTTCGATGATCTACATAAAGTGATTTTGTCTTTCTTTCTACCATTTCCTATTACAACAGCGCGTGCAGTAATAATACCCTTCAACAAAATATTGTTTGGATTGTACTGTAACTCTGAACTAGTGTTTTGTATGTTTTTAAATCTCACTTTTAAAAAAAAGGGAAAAAAGAGCTGACCAGAGGAACAGTGATCAAATGTATAACTTATCTTTAAATTTTTTTCATTTTTCTTGGATTTGTATTTTTTTAAATATTTACTTGTGGCTAGGATGGGAATAGAAGAACTAAGATAAATGTTGGAGTTTCAAATAGTCAAACATACTTTGGAGGGCATTAGAATTTGGAAGAAGAGGAGTAAAAAAACCCTTAATATTTTCTCCCTTCTTGCTTAATAACGACGCTATGTCATCCCTTCTTCTTTTCCTTTGAAATAGATCAGTTTAATTCTCTGGCAAGGTTGCTGATTTTTCTTCTTAGTGTTTTCTGGACTACACCTGTTCCTGATACTATTTTTCAGCATATTTTTCTCTATTTTCACTTTGAAATTCTTTTCCATAGTTTCTCTTTCCATTGTTGAACATTTGTCTGCTTTTAATCTTCTGGTATCACCCCAATAAGCTGTAGTTTTTTTCTTATTCTCTAAAAGAATGTGGACTTGCCAACCTGTCTCTCTTCTTCACTGTGCCTTCCTGTTCATGTATGCTTTCTGGTACTCTCATGGTGACTAAGGACATGTCTTCTTTGAGAAAGGAAATTTTTTTGGAAGAAAGAAAAATAAATATTCTTCCCCCCTATATTCAGACACACATTTTCTTTCAGATTTTAAGGGTGCATAGTGGCTGAGAGCAACCTAATGCTAACTCCCTATTGATAATGAAATGTCCGAGCTTCACAAGAGTGAAAATGCATTTCAGTGTTACGCAAGTTAATAGAATAAAGCAAGATGGAACAGATTTTAGGATAAAATTAAGTGTTTTGGGAATTTTGTATTTTTTTAATGTTAAGCTTTAGTGGAAGGAGTTTTGTTCTGTAATTTTTTAATGGTTATTCCTTTACAGAAAACTTCTCTGAAAATTTTACTTTGCTATATTTCTCTTTTGATTTTTCTATTTCTATGTTGGTATTTTTAGTTTTCTCTTTTACCACTTCTTTGGCACATTATCATCTGCTTTCTATTTCTTCCAGTATCCTAAAAATCCTTCTTTTATGTTTCTTCCTCAAGGAAGATTCTCAAGCTGCGCTTTGTAATGCTACCCAAATTCTCTCTACCTTAGAGTAATACCCCCTAAGTGTGGTCTTGTCAGCCCAGATTGGGGCAGTGTTGATTGCAGATATTGGCATTGCCTGAAGGCTTTCCACTTGCATAGGGTAAGTTAGATTTTACATGAATGTGATATTTTAGGACCTTGTTCATACTTGTCTTGTTTCCGGTAGAAGGAGTATTGTATTTTGTTTCAGAAGCATCAAGCCTGCTTAAAGTGGGAAAATTGAATCAGATTGCCTAGAATACTTGTGCAAGAATAGATCATCTCAAATGTCAATTTTCAATGTGAAACCTTAATTAAGTTTTTTTAGCCAAACCTTTTTGTAGAAAGTGAAATTACTGCCTTATTGTGAAGCTGGTTTGCAGTCAACTGACTGAAGCGCAGAATCTCCATTCTGAAGGGAAAAGATTTACAGAGGTTTCTGGTGAGAATCTGGAGAAAAATTAGATGCTGAAATTTCCTGCGAGACAAACAAAAGCAGAAAATTGGAATTTTTTTCTGTCCTCCTGAACTTGAACAGATGGTTCTTCTGTTGGGTGTTTTGTGCCATTTTTTCAGGATCCTGCCTGCAGGCTGGACGAGGCAGAACTATGTCATCAGATTGGGGCCAAACGTATAAGGAAAGTCTGTTCCTAAGTTCACAACAGTTCACCTCGGGAGCTGTATTCAGGGCTGTGGACCATACAAATCCAGACTCTGATGGGACATGTTAAGTAAACTGACAGCCACCTGTACAGAAAACTCCTGTGTTAACTGGAAACTGACCCAAACAATTTCTTCTTATAAAACACTTAGGCTTTGATGGACAGGCATTTCTAATAAAGAACTATTTTGTTGGAAAATGTCAGGCACATTTTAACCTTGTAGTGCTACTGTGTTACTATCACTAAATAATAATGATAATCATAGAACCATAAAATGATAACTTTACTTTCTTCTGCCTGTGAGCTTTATTTGTGTTCTTGCCCACAATACAAGATAAACAGAAGTTGCTTATAAGTGAAGTTGCTGTATTTTCTTCTGTTTTCATCCTGTATTTTGAGGAAATATTTTAAGGTAATGTCGATAGCTGAGCTCGCTTGCTGGAGATGGGTGGCAAAAATGCAGTGATGAATTGGACATCTTAAATTCTACTTCCATTTGTTCTTAAGTGTTTACATCACAACTCTGTTTCCAGTTTCTTACTAATAACAGGTTCTATTGCTATTATATAACCTGATGATACCTCTGATTGCATAATGTCAGTTTCAGTAGAGTATGCATTATTTATTATACTGGAAAAGCAGCAGATCAGGCACAGACTGTACACTAAGCTAAGAACCTGCCTACTATTAGAGTAATCCAGAGGAAGAGGGGATTCCTTCCTGTGCTCAGCAGGACTGCAGGAAGCGACAAAATACTCTGTTCCCTGCTCTCACAGAAGGAGAAGTGCCAGTGGTTCTCAGAGATGTTGGGATGTTAATCCCTGGCCAGGTTTGCTTCTGTCTTTAAAGTAGAATTTAGGATGCTGTTGTACCAGGCATCATGGGGAGCCTTTAATTTCCTGACCTGTTTGTAGAGGAGTTGGCTTTTTTTGAGTAAAACCAGATAATGAAGACAAAATGCCTGCATACCAGGTGTGCTGAGGTATCCTCTTTAAAAAAAAAAAAAAAAACACCAACTAAACCAATCCTTTGTAAAAGCTTGTGATTTCTTTCCCCCGCCATGCTATCTGTAGTTTCTGTGAATATGTCTGAATTTGGTAGAGGAAATTAGCTATTTCTGGTTATATCTTTAGCAAACTGTTCAGAATAGGAAGTCTTTGTGATGGGATTTTGATAGCTTAAAAATACTTCTTTTTAGAAGTATCTGTGGATAGGAATACTCTTTCAATGGAAAAGGGATTTTTATTATCACTGTTTTACCTGCCAGGCTTTGATTTATAGGTGATTGCCTGTGATGCTGAATACAAGGGCAGCTCAAATTTCTCTTTTTGGAGCCTTTACAAGGCATCTCATTAAATGAAGTTCGTCTCGTGGGGCAGTCTGTGGTGGTGGTAGCAGTGCTCCTCCAAACCTTTATCAGCAGTTACCAATCTTGCTAAGGTTTCCTGGCCATTGAAAATAATGGAAGTTCTTGGTAAGGAAATGGTAAATAAGTTTGCCTATGTTTGAATGTAGCTGCTTTCAGATTTGCCTGAGAGGATTAACATAATTTAACTTTGCATTTCTAGAATGAAGTACTACAAAATATCAAGACACTTTTAAAAATGACCTCTTTTCCTCTGAAGTGAAAGATCCCAGTGATATGAAGTTAACTGAACAGTAGATGAAGGCAGAGAATAAGAAAATTTAGCTGTCAATAATATGATAGTATAATGATAAAATTACTGATATAGTTGGATAAATTACTACTGTACCGTTTGTACTGTGGTTTATGGTAACAATCCTCAGGAAAAGGATGGAGAGAAGAGTGGCTGTATTGTTTACATCCTGCTTTTTATTCATACCTGACAAAGAACAGTAAATATTAGCTCTAATGATGAAGTCATCTGTATTGTAACAACAAATAATTAGCATTACACTGATTTCACAATGACTTTTCAGGTATTGACATACCACTGGTTATTCAATTTGATTAGTGTTTATTGTTAATGCATACAGTCCTACATTAGAGAGACAGACCTAGTAGTCATTCCAGTTGATGATGCCTTCCAAAATTTATCCCATAATTCACATGCAGCAGGGATAGCAGTGATTACTTAGCACATTGAAAGAAGTCTGATTTTTTTAATGTTATGGTAATACTGTTATTTTCAATAAAGCATCCAGTGCCCAAGTAATTTGGACACTATTCCTGCTGTTTTATTGTATTGTAATATAAACATAAATGCAGCGTTAAAAGCTATACCAATGGTGTCAGACTCCTTAAGGACTTGAGAAAACTGTCATAACTTCTAAAATAACTGATAATCGTTCATGGGTCAAAAAGAGCAACATGCTGTATTGCTTAGCTTTCTGCTTTCTTTTTCTCAAGGTTTGTCTGAGATTTAATTTTATGTGAAGTACACAAAACACTGTCAGTGAAACATTATCACTTTGTAAAAGCTGTTTAGAATATGGTCTGGCGCAAAATGTGCAGAAAATTAAAAAAGAATACTCACAACTTTTTGCATAGAGCTGAGTTGTATATATTATTTGAAATCGTGACCCAAACTAGTATATGTGATGTGACTGCACCTTGATATTTGCTATATAAACGTAGAGGTAAAAAATTAGCTTTTAAAATTTAAAATTCTATACATAAATGTATATGTATAGAATTAAATAAAAATATGTATAAATAAAATTCCATAATATGTGGTTTCCTGTGTGTACATGTATATGTGTGTATATATATGTAGCTCTTTACAGTTCTGAGGGTTTTATTTTGTCCTATCCATTTCACAATATTGCCATTTAAATGTATATTTTGATTTTTTCTTATGGGACTAGGTGGAAGGTCTTTCCATTACACTACTAAAAGAATAATCCACAAAGAATTTAAGACAATATTTCTCCCTAAAGGGATGGTCTTTTCTAGTCATATGATGCTATTTTTCACAGAGTGATATTAACATTCATGATGTAGTGATTTTATTTTGATTCAAAATATGTTTAGTTCTGGTACTAAAAAGATTAAGGAGTATCTTTTGTATTCTGCTGCTAAAAATACCTCAAAATCACAGAAATTGTAAAACCTCACAGACTCAAGATTATCTACATGTTCTTTGTTAATGACAAAGTATTAGTAAAATTCAGAGTACAGCATTTAGTGGGGATAAGTTGTTTTTTTCTTAAAAAAGAAAAATATGCCAAGAGATGGAAATAAAATAATGCTTTAAATTTGAATTTATAAACACCCTTGTATACAAATGTATCTTTCAAAAAAATGCACTTAAGAAATGGTGTCTTTGTGTTCATGGCAGGGTTTTCCACAACTGCAAAACTAGTTTTTAATGATACAATGGAAATGGGTGGTAATTTTGAATTACACATTAGAATTTTACTTTAACAAATGGTCCATTTATTTCACATTTGTCTAAGACTTGCCAGAGATTTTATTTTTCATTCTAAGTTCCATGGAATGCAACAGTTACACCTGTATCATGGAAGTACAAGAAATGTTTTTCTGTGATTTATGCTGTGTGATATTTGTCCCCTATGGTAGACAACTACAATATCACTTAATATTTATCTTTCATGATTTAAATTGATTTTTTGATAGATTTAAGCAAAAACATGGACTTGTTTTGAGGTATTAGTACTCAATATCCTTTAGTACTGATGGAACTCCAGCACTGACAATTTTGATTCCCTTAAAAAAAATTAAAAATCAGGTTGGCTTTTTTTGTGCCTGCCCCCCTCTGCCCCCCCCCCCCCCCAAATCCTGATGAGGTTATGCACCCTTTTCAATACTACTGCTTCTGCTTATCCACAGAAGCATG
>JAWWMP010000165.1:33646689-33690922 GCA_035047865.1 Dendrocincla tyrannina
AGCATGATCTGACAGCCAGTATGTTGCACTCTGGAGTCTTGCATCCTTGCCTTCTTGCCTTGTTCTTTCCCTGCTCCAGCAGAAAAATTGGGCTGGATTGAATTGTACAGTCCATTTGAACTTCTTGAAATAAGTGAACTGCTGCCATACTGCAGAAACGTTGCCCACTGTGAAATATTACATGTTCTATGTATTAGAAAGCGAAAAGCTGCAATTACTGCAAACTTAATTCTGTACCATTCTTTAATACAGTGAAACCTGTGATGCTAACTTAGAATCAGACTCTTGCAGGCATTAACAGTTCAAATAAATTATCAATAAAACAACTTTCTAGAAAATGTTGATAACTAAATGGAAAGTGTGGTCACTGCCAGGTATGTTAACAGCCTTAGTTTCCACAGTTCTTAATATAGGACATCTGTGTTGGGAAACTATTATTTTTTGGGATTTTTTTAAAAAATTCTTTAAGTTTTTAAAAAAAGCGTTGTAAACTGGGTACTAAGTTTATTTGTTTATCTATTACTATTCTTTTTTCAATGGCACTGATGATTATTTGTGCATGTCTTGTGTGCCAACCTGAAATAAGTACTTGAGGACGTACTGAGAAGTCCTCAGTATATCTGAGAAATGGTTTTTATATGTGCTTTAAAATTTCTAATTATTTTAGTTAAATTATGTGTCTGTTGAATTTGAATTACCTTGAGATGGTTTTGAGGGAAGCCTACTAGCTTCGGGGATTTTTTAATTGATTTTGAGAATATTATGCTGAGATTAATGTGACTAACAGTGAATGATGCTTGCATATTCTGTCTGTGCCATAGTTGTGCTATGCCTGCTGCGTGCTACAATACTGTAAGAAAATAAGGTTGTTCTAACTCACTTAGAAAGTGAGGAATTCTCCCTTTTACATAAGTCACAAGCACTTTTGAAGGGCATCAGAAGGTGAGGAAGCAAATAAAAGTATTGAACATGGGCGACTGAACTCAGGCGGGAGATTTAGTTTCACCACAGCTGTTGGTAGATACTGCATGATCCCTGTATTGGGTCTGACTGAGATGGAGTTCATTTCCCTACAGCAGCCCTCACAGTGCTGTACTTTGCATTGGTAGCTAGAAAGGGTTAATAACACACCAGTCTGTTGGCTACTGCTGAACAGCGCTGGCATCAGCATTCTGTGGTATTCCTCTCCCAGCTGAGGGCAAGGTCCTGGGAGGGGATGCAGCCAGGCCGGCTGACACAGACTAAACAAAGGGATATTCCATAGCATGTGACATCAGCTCAGATATAAAAGCTAAGGAATAGAGGAGGCTGACTGGCATTCGTTTTTTACAGTGTTTGCCTTCTGAGCAACACTATGCATGCTGAAGCCCTGCTTCCCGAGAAGTGGCCAGACATCACTTACTAATGGAAATAGAGAATAAACCTTGTAATTTTCCTCTTCACTTGTGCACATGCTTTCGCTTTTATTTTAGTAAACTGCCTTATCTGAACCTACAGGTCATTTTCCATCTCCCCTGTCCAGCTGGGAAGGAGAGGGATAGTGCAGCTTGATGGGCACCTGATGTCCAGCCAAGGTCGACCCACTACAACCCCTGAAGAACTGCATGGGATATGCAGAGGCACAACATAACGAATGCATTAAAGTTGACTCATATAGTTCTGTAGATACCTAGCCACAGTGTCACTGTGAAATCATTGCAAAAACAGACAAAGATGTTTAAAGGATAGGAATAAAACAGACTGTATGCTCTGCTGAAAACCTCTTTGGGCTGTTTGTCTTCATTATTGATAGAATAAGTCTTTTCCAAAGAATAAATGGTTTTACTTTGCAGAGCTTGCAGAAAAGTATCTGGCTGTTATTCTGGGAAGGGCACAGGTATGGTGTCTTTGACTTTAATGGAGAGTACCGATAAAAGGTACTAAGAGATAGGAAAGGAACAATCTAATACGGCATTAATTTCAAGAATATACTTTCAGATTGTAATAAGATGTAACAGCAGAGGCACTTTTTCTGTAGCCCCAATACCAAGTCAAGCCTAATCAAACTATATATTGAAGAATTGAATAAAGGTCTAGAGAGAAGCTACCTGATCAAATTCTCTACAGAGTAACAATCTGTTTTCATCAGATTAACCACTTGGACCACTCTGAGAAAATTAAATTTCTCAATTCATCTCATGAAGCGGCAGGCATATGCTGTTGCTGAAGAGTTCCACACCTCAAGTAATGGACACACATCGGTTCACTGCTGAAGATGCAGATTTTTTTTTATTACATTCAGAATGCTACATTTTGTCCAATCAAAGACCTATAAAAATTGTCTGATACTAAAAAGGTAGAATATTTTCCTGGTATTGATGTTTGCATCAGAGTATTACTAGTCTGTCAGATATTTTGACAGAAGGCAATTTTAGTCTTCTTTCATTAAAATGAAAACCCTTAATGCAGTGCAATTGAGTATTTGAAGTTTGGACCAGACTGGATGCTTATGAGACTTCTTTCAGAAATTAAAGAAATTCACAATCAGGCTGTACATACTTGTAGCTGGAAGGACTGATACCAGAGTATTGTGTTGTAAGTTATTCCCTCCTCAAAAACCTGTCAGCTTTTACCCTGTAATTCTTGTTTATTGCAGTATACTCATTGAGTAGAAGGTATAAAATGAGAATTTGGAGGCAACGTAGACCTACTGTACTAGGTGTAACAATCTTGCAACACATCTAATGCACTTTTACAAATATTACATTATTTGTTTGGGATGTATTTTGGTTCCTTACCTGTATTAATTGATGCTAATTATTAAGCTCTAAATATCTAATGTAGAAATGTTTTTATTGTAAATGGAAGAATGTTGTCCTCAAGCTATTGTTCTGCCAAATTACGATATTTAAACAAAGGTAGATGTAGACAACTTTAATAGATTTATAACTTTATATGGCTGCAGCTGGAGTGTCTGAAATGCATTCATTCAGCATATATATTTGGAACTGAAATTATATAAAAAAATACTTGTTTCTGTTGTGATAAGAAAACATTGGGAAGAACCCTTGATTCTTGCTGCTAATCAGTTTAATGAAAAGTAGGATTTGATTCTTCATGCAAACTTTGTAAAGCTTGTCAGAGAGCATATTTCGATACTGTTTTGGAATGTTTCTCTTAAGACTTGGAATCTGCTATCATTTTAGTAATGCTAAATGACCTTGTCTTTTTTCAAATACAGTGATGGAAAAATAATCCAAAGGCACTTTATAAGAGAATCAAAACTGAAAATCATAGTGTGGCATTTTGTGCTTCACTGCAATGTGGGAAAAATGTTGTCGAAAGTTGCAGTATTTCCATCAGTAAGAGAAACTGATGTCATAGATGAGGAGCATAAAGTAGCAGTGTTTTCACTAAGTATATTCAGAATTCTCTTTCTTTTGTTCAAGGAGTTTGAATCTTCAATGACTTCTTATTATGAGATGTGTAATGCAAAGACTGGGGTGTTGAAATAGTAATTATTGTGCAAAAAGACCTGTGCTAATGCTTAAATTTGAAGAAGATCTCTGTTCCAAAACTTAGCAGTAAAAAGTGATGGGTTTGATTTTTAAGGAATATTTTATCATGACTGCTTTAAGTTTGTATAGGCTGTAGAAGAATATGACAATTATGGCTATACCTTCATTTAATTCAGTTTTATTCAGTGCAGTTGAACATAATGATTTCTAGGATCAGTGATATTTAAGCAAAAGAAGATAAGGAACCTGGCCATATTAACTTAATTTGATGAAACAAAATTCTAGTGTTGCCTTGTTGAGATTCCTAACAGTTTTAAAGAATTTGTAAACCTTGTTGACTTCTGGAGTAATAACAAAAATTTTGCTGACGATTAAAGGAGTGTTCAGATTTTTCTGTTCCAAATATGAAAAGAAAGAGGCTTTTATTTTAGACTTGTGTTTCTTATGGGCTCTTTTCTGCCAGCATAATGTTTTCAAAGTTGTGTGTTCTGCTTTTATCTAAGGGTGAGTGATGATAAGATGGGAAGAGCTCATTATTATCAGGAGAGAGAATATTTCTGGGAAAGTTTATCTAAAATATGTTGTCATTGGGAAAAAAATGAAATTTGCAGTATTTATTAGGGATCTTGTATGAGTTTTTGTATATGGTACTGCAGAGTCCATGCCAAGATTATCTGCTCATAGGAGCAACATAATGATTTAATAATTTGAAAATGTGTATATGAAATTCTGAAGGAATTGTTACAGTGATACAGTTTGCAAACAAATGTGAACTTCTAGCAGAACAAACGGCATTCTTTCATACAGAAAAGATTCAATACTTGCCTGCTTACAGAATAAGGTGGTTTTCTAGTGGCAGCAATGGATCAGTGTAATGTAAATCTTGCCTTTAACTCATTTGCATGTATGAGGGTGAAGAATAATGTAATTAAAGTTGGTGAAGTTGTACTGTTAGTATCACAGTAGGCCACATTTGCCTTACTCCATTGCACTACGCGAACAGAATGAAAAGTTTAGGTTTCTCCAGTGTCTTTAAGAAGCAAGAAAGATGAAACTGTCAAATAACCTTTGGAGGAAAGTATCCTTAGCTGTGTATGTAATGTTTTATGACTATTATGTGTGTTAGCATGCACTCTTAGAATGTTTTCAGTTGAAAATTGTCCAGCTTTCCTGCCAGCTGACTTTTGCTTGTCCATAGTGGCCTACAGTTTCCCATTGCAGTAATACAAAATCAAGTATAGTAAATCTTACTTCCTCAAGCATGCCTTTGTTCTCATACAGTCATTATCAGATAATTCCATATTCCAGTAACTTATGTCACTATAATAATATTTGATATACTTGCTTTATATTAAAAATAGAGACTTTGGCACTTTGAGAGAAGATACAATTTTAAACTAAACTGTGAAGATAGTCAACAGATTTTTTGTAAGTTTTCCATTAGCAGATAAAAAATTTGAATTTATTAATTAGTTTATTAATTACATGCACTTCATCATGATAGTTTTTATAACAATTCAGAAAAGATATTTTGAATCAGTCAGATACTTTGAATCTTCACGTTATAAATTAGTTAAAAAATAATGTACATGTTATCAGGGGACATGGCTCAACGTAAAAGTAGATGTGAATTAGCTGTTTGTGAAAGCCTGTGTTAAGAATCTTCAGACTTAGTGATGAAATTCCTGCTTTTTCATCAAAGGACTGTGAGATTAAAACTTTGGTTTTTATATCTCTCATATATATTTTTTATTCAAGTACTTCAAATTACTGGGTGTGATTGATATTTCAGGCAATTAGTAATGAACATTTTGGACAATGTTTGCATGACTTGTTGAAATATTGTATTGAATAATTTTATATATTGGTCAACCTGAAGGGAAAATTTATTTCCCCTTATAGAATGTGATATTTTGCTCTAGTACAGTATGCTCCAGATGCTATTTCTTCAAGGCTAGTTGCTAAAAAGTTTGACAGTTAAATTTTGGTGGAGAGTATGATTTATAAATGCTTTCCGTAGCTGTTTCCTACAAATACTGGAAGTTTCAAAAGTCTGTTCAGTATTATAAAAAGATTTCCTCTGAGAGGTAAAAGTTTTGTACAGTTCTTTGGAGTTGAAGTCATAAAAGAATATTAGCAAATTGTCATATTCTTAAAAGTATTTTTCCTTTTAAAGTAAGTAGAGTTCACTGGCAATGTAAGAGTGCATGTATATCTATGTGTGTAGTGATGCACATTACATAGATTTCATAAATATGAAGTGTTCTCAGCTGTAGTACCTGAGAGAATGAGTTACTGAAGTGTATAAAAACATATCTACTTATACTTGTTAGTGACAGTAAAATTGACTTCTTTAATCTGAAATTCTTATATAATCTAGACTGTGTTAAAATAAGCAGGCAACTACTTTAATGTCACATTGAGGCATCTAAGAGTTAATTTTAGAATTTTTCTTGAAATTCCTTTGCTCTCAGAGAGCTGTATTCTTTACAAGAAAACATGAGCAACGTTGTTATATTTTAATCGAGCACATGACTTGATAAAGTCCAATTAGAATTTATTAAATTAATTAGCAAGCAGCAGTAAGCAAACAGCGCTGGGCGTCCGCCCGAAGCCTCTGCTTCCAAAAGCGGCGGAGCACTGGTAACGCCCCGCAACTTATTTTTATACCCCCAGTCCCTCAGCAACTTCTCCAATCACAGTCCACAGTTGTTCCCACTTCTCCTTGGATTCTTCAGTCACAGCTCGCTCCGTTCCCGCCTTGAGCTCTGTCTTGTTGCTAAGGGAGCTGGTTCTTCTGCCCCTTCATGGCGGCTGAAAAAGTGCTAAGTCACTGTGATTCATGGCCTTTTCATTACACCATTTTCTCTTATGGTTTCACTATTATTACAACTTACAACTTATACCTCATTTAGGATTTAACAACTTAGATTAGTAGAGCAGGGCAAAATCTCAGCATAACATATTAGAAGGCTTTAACAAACTTTTACAAATTCAGAACAGATTGCAATCAACTTAAAAGACACTTTAGTACTCTGCACATGTTCTTGGTGTTATTATGGGGTTTTAGTCTGTCTTCTGGTGGTCGTGGGGAAGAAGGTTTAGTGTCTTTCTCGGACCACCTGTTGGTAAACTTGAGAGATTGTTATTACACAATTCCCTCTTCCTCTTTTTGTGGAGCCATCATTTCAACAAATTTAACTAGTCATGCTATTTCAGCAAGTTCTACTAACATCTCTTAACAGACAAACTTTAACCCTTTGTAATACAACTTTAGTGAACAAACATCCCACTTTATCTATTACAACGTAAGGAACATTAGTTTCTAATGGACAAGAGATCTTACTTTCATTTAAGACACTTTTCTTCCATGCTTCTGAGTCTTGTCCTGTTGCATATGGTAAAAGAACTACAAAAGGAAAACTCAGTATCATGTCTTGCACGCCTACAGTTTTCCTTGCTCAAAAAGAACTGTTTGCTTACAAAATTACTAAATAGAATTGAGTTACTTCTGTACCTCAGTACTTGCTAGCATGTGTTCTGAAATAATTCATTAAATAACATTGCTTTGACAATACTCATATGGAAAAAAGTGAGACTATATAGTTAATTCTTGTATGACATTTTTCTAGAGAAGCTTTGCTTAGTGGAAGTCTGTTAATTAGTTGAATACTTCAAACCATGGTGTATACCTCAGGTAACCAGAGCAAATTGTAGAGTCTGTTCAGAGTTTGTTTTGTAGATGCTGTACTGGATCTGTGTCTTGTTGCTCTGTATTGTAGAGGGGTAGATTGCCATTAGCGTCTAGGAGTTGGTCCGCATGGAGACTGTGCGGTCAACAGCTAATGAAGGGCAAGGAAAAAAGACCTTGTGTTTACATTTAAGAACTTCGTTTATCAAGACTGACTTTTGGCTCTTACGGTTTGGTAAAGATACTATTTAAAAAAAAAAGAAAGCCAAGAGTGAAATTCTGCCTGTCTCAGATCAGAGTATATGCAAGTGAACGGAGTTTCATTATCTAAATCATGAATCGTTTCTTAGCTAGAAAATGCAAGCTAGTATTCCTTTGACCTTTTCCTTGATTCAGTAAGTGGTTTGTCTTCAGCAAGACATTGATCTGATACATAATGATATAGGCCAGTACCTGCCTTTGTAACACAAATACTTTTTTTTACTTTTTTCCCTTCTGAAAAACTCACATGTGATTGTATGTGTCGGTTTTTAAAGAATTGCTCTTGACTGCAAAATAGTTACACTTACAATCACCAACACTTATAATACCCAGTCCAATATGGGGACAAAAACATATATGGTTACTTAACTGTTTTGTAGTTGTCCACTGGCATCTTGTTATGATGTAAGGCCTTTTATTCAATCTGGAGTTGACTGCTCATGTTAATGTGGTTATTAAATTAAGTAATCAGTCTTTGCTGAGGTAATTTTGTAAATAAGATTTACTGAAAGAAGTGTCTGCAGGCAAGTTTGCTCTGCAATTATTTGAATATTTAAGAGTTGGAAGTCCCAAAGGTGAAGCAGACATTTATTTGAAACCAAATCTCTGCACAAAATGCAGTTAAAATATATATCTTTTTTTGTTCAGCTGCAGACTTTTGTTTCAATGTCAAAGGCTGTAGCCTCTGTGAGTGAAATGTAGGCCTCAGTTAATTATTACTCAGTTAACTGGTATAAAGAAATCAAAAACTTATAGTTTTGTATAAAAGTTCTTAAGTAGCCTTCACAATACCACTGTTCTGACATCTATTAATTTTTATTTTGTAGTCTATGGTTTTTGATAGGTGCATATTACTATTCTATGTATCTAACTATATTAAATGTTACTAAATGCACTGGTTTTAGTATGACTTTTTTTTAATTGGAAAAAAATGAATCAGTAAATCTACATTAAACAATTTAGAAAAAACATCTTGTGAAATAGTATGGTATCTAAAATGACATAACAACTTCCTTGTATTCTGTGAAAATAGTTAAAATGTAAGATAGTGCAAAAAATAATTCATTAATGAATTATTTATAATTATGAAGACTAATTGTTCACTTTGTAAATGCAGCCAAATGGAGAAGTAGTATACAAGGGAAACCTGCATTTATGGTGTGGTATGGCTATAGTGGAAGATTTTCTTGGTTTTCTATTTCTCCTGTTTAGAATATATTTCTAGCCTTTTTAATTGTAGTATTCCAATACAATTCTGTTTGATATGAGACTTTCAGAGTGGTATTTCTGTCTCTTTTGCTTTTTCTTTTGCTGTTGAGGGTATATGTGCTTATGTGGAAAGAAACATAACCCTGAACCATCTCCCTGAATCGTTGGCACTTCCAGGAAGCAAGAGGACCATATTAGATGTGTTTATTATGAGATTGCAATCAGATACTGAAGGTTATGACTGAGGGCTGATGAATACTCCCCTACACGGAATCAATTGATTTAGTCTGTGTGTGTGCGCGCGCGTGTGCATGCAGTGTTTCAGTGATTGCATTTGTAAAACTCTTGAAGTTAGCCATCAGTTTTGCTTGAAGGTGGTAGTGTGCCTATGTCCTATGCAGAGCATTCATAAAAATGTAGCTAATTATCTTTTAAAGTGGATTAGTGACATAGGATTATCGCCTTGTATGGGTATTATTATTAAAAAGTAATTTACTTCTCAAGCAAGTTAAAATAAACTCACTGAAGACTACTGAAGTTCATAATGAGAGTGTTCACACAGGGATTTTATGTGAATCCACATTAAATTAATTTCCGGTTTTGGAACTATTTCTTCCTAAGGAATGAAGGCATGAGATAAACGTGCTTGTGGAAGACAGGATAGTCTCAGATAATATGTAGTGATCCACAAGACTGTGTGATTCATAGCTAGTGTGCAGAACCTTACGAAACAAGTGGGTTTTCAATCTGACATAGAGTTATTATATCCTTATGTCTCAGGGTTATTCCCATACTGTCTTTGATTACTTGCAGCTGCATCTGACAGACATCTCAAAGCTTAGAAAAAAAATTACATACTCAGTTTGAAATCGCTATAATCAATGATCTTAGAATGCTTCACAAATTATAAGGCAAAGCTCATATTTAAGAATTTTTCACTCAAATAAGTGCAGAAGCCTAAAAGTCTTGTTACTAAGGTGTTTATATATGGTCAGTCACACCCCTGCAAATATGTTGTGTTTTAATTTGAAGTTACTCATACGAGCTTTAAGGAGGATGTTAACTGGAAAGACAGTTTCATTTAGAGATGATATATTTTATATCTTGATCATAAAAATGAACTCTGTTGTGGCATATCTGTGAAACGAATGTTAAAAATGTAATCTAGTTTAACTGTTCTTCAGCTGTTTATACTTCAGTTTCTTACAAAGATCTTTTCTAAACCCTAAATTTTTAGGAATTTTTTGCATTTTTCTGAATGGCAGCATTCAGATTTTCCTGCAATACATGAGCAGGCATATATAGGCACAGGTCTAGCACTTCGGTTTTTCTTGGTTTCTTATTATTTTGGTTGTTGTATGTGATATTTCATTTAAGATAGACATTATTGAGGTGGTGAATAGCTCTGTGCAGTGATATGCTTAGCAGTAACCTTTACTCATAATGTGATATTGTCTGTATGTCTTATTTTGTTCAGCTTTCTCTGGCACTGATGAAGCCTAGGGCTGCTGTTTCTTTGAGTTGCTGATAATTTTTTATCTGATTAACTGACACATTTAGTTGAAATCAGACACAGCCCTTAGGCTGGGCATGGATTTAATTTAAAAAGTATCAAAGGTTTGCACTGTGTGCTGTTTAATCATCATGTTTATCAGGCAAAGAAAAATTACTGGAAGGACCATAGGGAGAGGGTTATCTTTAGGAGCAGTAACTTGGGAGATTGATAATAACTCTGAGGTAATTTACAGCTAACTTTTACTTTCATTAATATAACATTTCCCACTAATAGTTACAGTGCATGTAATATACTAATTAAATTGAAAATATTAGCACTAATTTTCTTTTTTTCTGAACTCTGAAAGGGTCAAGTAAAGACATTAAAATGTGAAATTAAAGAGAACCTCTGTACTAATGCTACTGCAATAAATTTTTTACTTACCAGTAGAATACTTCTACCAGTATTGTATGCTGCAATGCATATGCAGGCATTTCCTCAAATTAGTCACTATCCTTAATTGAATTTCAGTCAATGAAATAAAAAAAAAATCAAAATTGAAATGAGTGTGCTCATATAAATTAATCTTACGTTTCCATTTATATTTTACTTGAGCTGTGAAGCAGTATGTTAGAATTGTACATGGATATAACAAAGCCACTTTAACAGCAGTGTAACAATAAGCGTACTCATGGCAGTGATGTTTTGGAGCTTTCACAAAACTGTTCAATTTTTTATACTATTTTCTGACAGGAAATGCAGCTAAAAGTAATTTATGATACACAAAGAGCAGCAATTTTGAATTTTGTTATTCATTAAACCGTTAAAATAATAAATATCTTTTAAACTAGGATGCTTTAAACAAATTGTACACTTTAGTACAGTTACAATTGCAAAGATCTATTTTCTGTTCTAATACAATTGTTCATGAAGATTATTTTTCTTGTCCTATGAACAGGAATAAATTAATAGTTATAACAAGACATACAATAATGGCATAATTTCACTTACAGTTAAAACATAGCTAATAATTATCTAGGTACATTTAAAAAAAGCTAACAAAAAGTTGTGTTATTTTAGTTGCTTTTTAGAAGTTTATTTTTATACCTGCCTTTTGAAATGAGTATTTCTAGTAGTTCTTAAGGGAAAAAATAAGTTTTAAAATGTCACATGAATGCTAACCACAAGTGCAAAATGATACAATGTACTGCCATTTCAAAAGATGATTAAAACTTATGTATTATCAAATGAAATAAACTAGAAGTGCAGACAATCTTGTATATTATTATTTAAATCAGATTTAATATAGGTTGTAAGCAAACCACCAATGACAGCATTTTGTTCTCATATTACTAACTTCAAGACATATTGTATATATATGTACATATATACACGAGTGTGTCTATCTATATACACAGGCATACATGTTTATGTATTGATGTGTGTATCTATGTGTTCATACAGGTACACAGCTACGACCAATATGTTATAGGTATGTATAATTGAAAAAAAACCCAAAACACAAAGCAATCTCAAAAGGAAACCTATGAGTAATCTCCTAGATATATATATTTCAAGCTTAGACCATTGTTTCAATGTTTGTACAGTAGAAGTTCTGTGACCATCTGTGGCTTTTTTACTATGGGATGGTTTTGACATTTCCTGGGACTCATGACTAGAATTTTTTAAATCCTGGACAAATAGGTCTGTGCAGCAGTTCATTTTAGTATACAAGTAGTATTGTGTTTGTATAAGAACAGAACACTTAAGTCTCTACTTTCATGTACTTAACTTTCTAATCTCTCTAAAAAGAACTTCGATGAATGCTATTTAAATGCAGTTTTAGCAGTACAGGTAGACTGCATATCAAAATTGCATGAAACAAAGGAGTATGGGGAAAACATTTTAGATATACTTGAAGATCCAAGAAGGCTTCATGAATCTGTTTATCAAATTTATTTAAAGAAAACTCTGCCTGTGTAACTGTATTAACTTTTTAAGAAATGTCATTGTAGATGGGCAAGTTGAGTAAATGGAACTATCTGTGATTTATCTTCATTCTAAAAAGAGCTTTGAAATGTTGCACAGAAAGCTCAAAGTAATATTTTCTGGATAATAGTAGTAATGCTGATAATAATGATGATAATACCAGCATTGGATAATGAACAAGTGACATATAAAAGTAATTTCTTTCAGTATTATTACTCCTGAGTATGTTAAAAGCATCAACCTGAAGCCTGTATGATTTGGCATCAAGCTTCATATTAAGGGATATGCCCATTAGTGACCCGTAGAAGTACATAACTTGAATACTGATATATGTGTCAGATTACTATAATGAGGAATTTTGATAAATACAGTGACTCTTACATCAGAAATGTAGGTGGACCTGATTAACTTAGGAATTTGGTTGAGGTGAGAATATGAGGTGAGAATTAATTTAAAGGATAAGGTAATAGATTGAGGGAAGAATATCCCAGACAGACCTAAACCAGAGTATGTTTCACTACATTATAGTTTTGAATAACACACCTTCTGCATAATTTTATTGATAAACTGGAAATGAATTTTGAATTCAGTACTGCATCAGGCAAAGACAGATTTGGCTTTGAAATCTGTAACAATGGTGCCATTTTACTTTTATTTAGGGAAATGAAATTCAAGACTCACAAGGATAAGTGCTTATCCTTTGCTCCCCACCTTGACTGGGCAGATGATGTGTCTGTTACATTCAGAATTGTTCCCACCTTTACTGTGCAAGAATTCCTGGTATGGTCAGGGAGGCTTCACAACCCAACTGGTCTGGTCAAGGGGCACTTCACTGCTCAGCTTGCTCAGTCATGGCTTAGCAGGAGCTTGTGAGATCATAGAGCAGCCCCAAGGAGAAAGTGTAGGGCAGGATGCATATGTATATAGTTGAAAATTTTGTGAGGAAATTTTGCTGCAAACTTCACAGGATTGCAGTCTAGCTGATCAGGCCAAGAAAGAAATTTGTAGTTACGATGAGTCTCGGTTAAAAGAGTAAAACAACTTTCACTGAAGTCTGGCTGGAGCAAATTTTAGGGAAAGAAAATAAACCCAGCATATTGATTGGGACTTAAGCAGCTTAGAAATGCAAGAGCTCATGAAATATTGGTGCTATGTGCATTTTCAAATGTTATTCAGTGTGTTTACAAGAAAAAAAAAGTGCAGTTTGTTGGCTTGGGTAATTGAAATAAAGCAGGGAAAACATGTCTGGTAAACTTTTGTTTTATAGTAGAGTTTTTAAAAGGTGATTTTGAGTAAGTTGCCTATGGGTTTTCTTTTTCTGGTGTTAGGATAAAAAGAGTAATCTCCATACCCTCTTGGGCTGCACACTGTGACAAATGCTAACAGTTTAATTAATCATCATGATTGTATGTTGCTGACAATTATTTGTAGGTGGGATAGCTAATACCTCACTTAAAGTGAAAATCTGGAAGGAATTTTCAGGATGTCAGGAAAACTCAAGGATAATCTTTTCAGTTACCTTGGTTATTTCTTCTCTAAAATGGTACTTGAGTAGATTACTGCGTTAGAGTAATAACCATTAGTGGATCAGCTGAGCTTCTCTCTTCTGTGCAAGGTCTGTATTCCAGCCTATTCAGTTCCATGTACTGCACACAGGAAAACAATACTATTGGTTGGTTCTACTAGTGGAGATACTGAATCTCTATAGCTTAAATCATCATATAGTGCTATCATTAATATTCCATGTCTTTTTTCAGGACAAAGAAGGAGTGGAGGGTGTATCTGTGGGAGCCATTCTTTCTGATTACCAGAGAGTTCGAGTTGAAGATGTGTAAGAAAATATTAAACTCTTTTAATATACATCTGTGGGAAAGTACTTGTCTGTTTTCTAACTCAAATTTGGAGCAGAGACGGTTGCCTAATTTCTCATGTTCTGTGACAGGTCTCTCTTTTTTTCCCTTCTTTTTCTCTCTTATTTTTTTTCCCTAAAATCATGTGTTCATGAATAAAAATCTAGTAGAGACTGTATGAGGTCATTTAGTTGCTCTTCAGGTCTCTCTGTATCTATTGAGAATACTCAGAGTTTTGATGTGAAAAGAGTTGAGTAGGTTCAGATCCTTGATTTCAACAGAAAGCTTGCTCAGTTCAAATGACTACAGTGTTGTGGTCAAGTACCTCTATTTTTCGCCAGAGTTTTAATATAGAAGAACATCCTGTGACTTGTTATCAGGAACTAAATGCAAGAGAATCCTTATGTGCATATCTTCCCTTAATTTCTTAAAATCTGCAATCTGTTATCATTAACCAAGAGCTTCCATTTGTCATTTCTACTGTGCACACTCTAAAGTCTAGATAGACTCTGACTCTTTTAAGAATCTTAATTAAAAAGAGGATTATGTAATGGAAATTGTCTGTTATGTAGGCCAATAATTGATTTGCGTATGGAAAAAGATTTTCTCTATATATATATCTGATGGAATAGAAAAACACCTGGTGTTAAAAATTAGTTATAATTTCATGAGTTCATTAGTTATTTGTTGTTGATGAAAGCAAATATCTGGAATCCTTTATGAACTATAAGAATGGTGAAGTTAATGCTATGCCAACTCGGTTTACATCAGCAAGTTACAGAGTACGTTTATTTTCTTTACAGTTTACATAGATGAATTGTAGACAGAAATAGCTCCTTTCTTTTTCTTCTCCCTTACACTTAAAACATTTTAATGATTCCCAATTATGTTACTAGATAAAAGAACTACTTTTTTTGTTTGTTAGTTTTGCATCTTTATCACAGCTAAAAGAGTGACAGGAAATCACAGTATTTCAAAGAGACTTGATTATTTTCAAGGTTGCTCAGTGATGAAATATTTTACATTGTTCTGTAGATTTGGCCCTTGCAATAAACTTTCACGTGAACCATCCAGGTGACTTGAATTCAGCTAATTTTTCAGCTAAAGTTCGGCACCTAATGAACTACTATACATTCAGAGTTGCGAAATATTTCTGTTAATTTCAAAACTTTGTGCTCTGTTAAAATATATGAAAGGAATAAGAAAAGCAAACAATTATATGGGTGCTAACTATGCATTTATATGTCAACATTAAACATACATTTAACTGTAAAGTCTTGACACTTATACTAGTGGGTCTATCGAACATATAGGAGAATGCCCATATATGTGAGAAAGACCATATCTTAGATAAAACATGATAATTGACAAATAAGTGTAAATCTTAAGTGCTCTGAATTAGTCCCACAGTTAAATGTTTAGGTTTTTTCAGGAACTAGACATTACACATTTAATCACCAACTCATGGTTCTTGACAATTTGCAGAAACATTACCTATCAATAGTGCAAATTAGTGATTGTCTAACTTGATAAACAATCAAATGCTGGGTATCAAATTCTGTCTATATATATGTTTCAAGGCAAATTATTAACTTTACAGTAACAAGTTGTTAATTTGTATTACAAGCTGTATATATTTTCATAAATGACTCTTTTCCTTGGGTGTTGATCCAAATCACAGCAACAAATTCAGCATATTGTAGTAGTGACACATGCCTCATTTATCACAGAGTGGTAACTGGCATTAGCTGTGTCCAAAAAATGATCACTTCCTAAGGTATTAATTGCTCTGTGTCCCAAAAGGTTTAGGAATGTGTTTTCTCATGGTTTTATTTATGTTCCCTTGCAGTTCTTTTTATGTCAGTGAGTTGCATCTTAAATAGATGAATTATAGTCAGAACAAATGTATTTCTTTTTTTAAAAATATTAGACTTAATGTTTATACGGAAATATAGAGACAGTAAAGTATTATAAATTAAATTATAGAAGAAAAATTACTTAGAGGTGGGAAAAGAAATTTTCATTCATTTTACATGAATCATGCTGTGTAAAAGCATAACACCTGGCTTTATCCATTTTTTTTGTTTGTTTTTTAGGTGCAGAAGGCTTAATCTTCAGCCTTTAGCTTACCTTTGGCGTTGGAACCAGGAAATGTTGCTTAAAGAAATGATATTATCTAACATTCAGGCCATAATCATAAAAGTGGCAGCTTTTGGTATGTATTCAGATTCTGAGCTATGTGGTCTATTGAAACGTCCCATGGGCAAATCCACAACATAACAGATAAAAATAGATTTTTTTTTCCTATGTTTTTGGATATGAAGTGTTAATGTAGAGAAAATTTAAAAAAAATTACATGGCTCAGTAACAGTCATGATGTCTGAACAATTTATTTACCAGGATGCAATTCATTCTTAAGGGAGACATGGAAGAGCTGGAAAGTAGTTTTTCATAACATATTTCCTCTTGTAATTTTTTGTTTTACTTTGGTTTTGATTTGCAGTAAAAACGCATGCATAATTCAATGGTTCACAGTATTGTCATTTATAGATGATTCAGACTGATGACTAGACAATATTATAAAGCAACTGCGAAACTTTTAATAGAAACACAACAAGTTAACATCAAACAAAATGGGGCCAAAATATTTTGCATGACAACAGTCTTAGAGTTGGTAAAGCATAATAGCAAACAGAAATAGTTCATCATTACCTCCAAAATATAATATTTAGCATACCAAAAAATCAACATGCCTTTTCATTGTCAGGTATGTAAAATGAGGTTTGTATAATGACCAAATAAATACAAAAGATAACCTGTTTGTTTGTTTATTGATTGCATGTAAAGATAAGGTCAGATGAAGTTTTATAGGAAGACTTATGGAATGATGTACTCTAAAAGCCAAAGGAGCAGATGAGAAACATGTTAATTGGTACAATGTATTCATTTCATCCTCTATGCAGTTTTCTATTTAAGAGTATCAAATGAGTTTTTAAGCCTCAAGTGTGACCAAAGGACCATTTTGTTTTGGGTTGACTATAGATTTGTGGTCCACTGTACCAAAGAATGGTGTGTATCATACAAGTGACATTAGGGGTTAAAGATGTATGTTTGAAAAGAAGTGTTGTATAATCTTGCATTAGAAGTCTGATGCCTGGTTTATCTGGGCAACTTTCCCATCAAATGCCTAATGTCTGTCTCACTCAAAGAATGCTTTATAAGAAAGCATTCCTTAATTATTAACGTAGAATTGAATTTAAATCCCTTTATACTGGATGAGTTCCATTACTGTTGAAAAATAGCTATTTTTTAATTTTGTTTACTTATTCCTCTTTCGCTGATATAGTTTCTAACTAGTTTTAACATTATCCCTATGATGGTCTTGCTGTGTTGTTCTCTAGGATCTGCTAGGGCTGGTAGAAGGATTGGAATGATTAGAAATACCACATTCCCTCATTCACTTAAAGGTAACAAGCAATGTAGTTTAACAGCTTTTTCCTTAATTTTGGAAGGCTGGTTAAAAATACACGGGAATTGAATGCCATGTTTTCTACTATAAAACATTGGTTTTAAATTGGAAAAAAAATACCATTTTTAAATAATAGTTTTCAGGCCATGTAAAGGACATTTATATATTTCTGATTTATTTCCATAAAATAGAATGTTTGCATTGCGTATACTAACATGAAGAGAAAAATAAAGTGTACGTAGCATATTTTTCACATCAGAATTGGGTTTTAAACGAAAATATATGACTTAAATAATAAATAAAACTATTTCCAAAGTAAACATCATTGATGACCTGTCTTATGCCTGAAGCAAAAGCTTGTCTTTTGTATTCTGCAGTCTTAAACTTAAAATGAACTAGTTAGTGCACAAAGAGTGCTTTTGTGGGCTATTCATTGTAAGAGAGAATACCATAAATACTTGTAGATGGCAATTAGATAGAAAATCACTCCGAGTTATTTTTCTTTTTTATTTTTTTGGCTATAGGTAAAAGAAAGATCTTATCAGAGTCAATTTCTCACCTGCCTCAGGCAGAGGTAATTAGATGTAAGCA
Organism: Dendrocincla tyrannina; assembly: GCA_035047865.1. Taxonomy (NCBI): domain Eukaryota; kingdom Metazoa; phylum Chordata; class Aves; order Passeriformes; family Dendrocolaptidae; genus Dendrocincla; species Dendrocincla tyrannina. Next base: position 33,664,742 of record JAWWMP010000165.1, read on the forward strand.
AATTTAATGGAGCTTTTGTGCTCTGGGGCCATTCTATAATGCTTTAATGATTGCATGCCTTATTAAAGTGGATTTAAGGTATGAAGGCTGTTTAACATATCAAGTGGCAAAGAAGATAAGATACAGTTTATCTTTCTCCCTCTTAGATTAATAATCAAAGCTTAACAAAGCAACGAAAATATTTAAAATAACATATTTAAGAGTCTGAAGGGTAATGTATTAGGTGATACATTGTACAGATCTTAGTGCAAGAAGAAAATCTGTAACCTGAGCTTGACATTCATCAGTGCTGGAATACTTGTACACCCGCCTCGTCCTGTTTTCTATTAACTCCGTGCCAGTATTGACAGGGTAAAAGCCTGTCATTTTATGTAGAAAACACATAATTATGCAAGTAAATGAGCATTAGTTTAGTACATTTCCCTAAATCCACCATTACAAATTAATACCATAAACTTTGCCAGTAGCAAGAGTTTTCTATCTCAGAGTAGTGTGCTTTTCCAGATGGGATGCCAATTGCTCTCACTTACATGCAAAAGAAGTATTGTTAGCAACCTTTTTCACATGCCTTCTGTTGATCTATAAGTAGATCAGCTTTCTTTCCTTTAGAGTGTATTTCAGAGGCTTTAATGATGAGAGAAAAACATTCCATGATCTAGCAGCAAACCTGAGCACTATATATATATACATAAGAACTACTCATGCATATTTATCTGCAGTGCCATTTTCTTGTTGCTAAAGATGCCTGTATGATACATGATACTTTTATTTTTGAAATATACCCCTCTTCAGTGGAAATCCCAGAAAGTCAGAATGAGGTTACCCAGTAATAGCTAAAATTGAAGCAGTTATTGATTGTTTCTAATGTGTGTGTGCCTGAAATTCCAGTAATATGCATTGTTCATGTGTAATACCGCACTGTGCAATAGAATAGAGACAGTGTAATATAACACAATAAGATGCATTTTTCATCTCTTTTCTCCCTGGATGCGTTTTACGGATTACATTAAGTTGCAGAGTATGCATGTAACTTTAAATCTTGGTAACTTTATGTACTGGTCTTAGCTGTGCCACATTCTAAATAAATTTGCTTACACTGATGTACAGCATGTAGTGCACACGTGAAAGTGAGGGAAGTAGGAGGGTTACTTTTGAAAAGAATTTTTGGGTTCCTCACAGTATGATCCTCAGTAAAGCTTGAGCATCAAGTTTATTTAGTTTTATCTTATATAGTTAACTGTACCTAAATCTTAAGTAATAACTCTAAAATTTAAGCACCGCTATAGATTTTAAGATGTGACAAAGTTCAGTTTTCATGAGAATATACTTGAAGTTGGTTTTATGTCATGCAGTTAAAGCAGTTTGTTCTCAGTGATTCTACTTTTTCTAGAAGTTTTAAGAGTAGCATTTACATTCAGCAAGTTTTCTGAGTGCACACGGACAGCTTGAGAATATGGGGGGCAGGAATTTCCTTTTCACTGTTAAAGGCAAAATCAGAATATAAAGTTCAAATTCCTGTCTTTTATGGGATTAATTGGCATTATTTACTTTATAAATTGCATCTTCTTCCAAGATTAGTTATAGTAAGTTAATGATTTCTTATTTAACTAAATGCCTGGATAAAACTGTTATTATGAGATCAGATAATAGAAATATGAAGTCTAAAAAGAAACACTCTTTTATGGTTGTGTTTCTAACTTCTAGCTGCTCTGTGGACCACAGGAGAGAAATTATACCATAGCACTGTTCAACTCTTTGTCAATAATAAAAACTGAAACTTTGAGTCAGGGCTGATTAGCTTGTGTCCTCAGCCTACATAGGAAGTGGAGCTCTTTTTTATCTTGCCAGTCCAGCCAGTGTGAATACCTGTAGGCATTCTACATGTTCAGGCATGGGTAGAGTTGAAATCACAGGGCCAGTGGAAGCCTAAATTTTGAGATGATGGGGTCCTAGTTACTTAACCAGGCTATTTCTCCCCAACAATGGAGTAATGAGTCCTTAGGAAGACATTGCCATCTCCTGTCTGGCAGGAAATTCTAAGTTCCTTCTCTAAAATGAATTGTCTGAAGTACATATATTTAACTTGAGTCTTTGATGTGAGATGATCTTGACACTTGCCTCATGGTCAAGAAAACTGGTCTATCCTTGCTATTCATGGAGTCCTGTGAAAAGCTGATAGTTTAGGGATACATATGTTTTTGTATATGTGTTTATAATTGAAAAGAGAGAATGGTACTTCTCAGTATAATGAATGCATTATTTAAGCCTAATGACCTAGGTGTCTGTGTTATTGTTTGTTATTTGAATGTCACTAGTGTACAGAACTGAAATCCTGACTGACTGAAATTGGTAGCCATACTCCCATTAATTTTCAGAGAGGTAAGATTTATATATAAAGTAGTACATTAAAATAGAAGTAGCACCACACAGTTCCTGGTTAAGCTCCTGAGGGTGCAATTTAATGTTACAGATAAACTGATCTAATAGTAAGTTGCTGCCAAAAGGTCAATCTTTCATTCCCACTACTATCTGACTTTCCCAAACCACAAGTCTCTGCTTACTTCTGCCCCTGTAAATGCTCCAGTGATGAGTGGCTGTATCTGGGTGATCCAGCAGAATCTGCCTTTTTGTGAGTGCAGGGAACTTGCTCTGTGAAAGCCACTGCTGCACGGAGGACAAAACCCTCTCTTTCAATAGAAAGCTTTCTACTAAATTGGGTTGTCTGTAATGTCAGATCATATCCTGAAGTAAAATTGGTGGTTGTGAGTTTTGTCTTTGCGCATCGTCTGTGCAACAGAGAAGAGCAGTGTTCTTTGAAAACATGTCTCTAGTTTTTAGTACTGAGCAATTATAAAATCATTATTGAGGAAATTGAAGAAACTTGTTATATCATCATAGGCGAAGATACTTGTTTCCTCAGAATATATTTTAAAAAGTTCTCAGACAATTCAAAAGCTCAACAGAAGAAACTGAGTAACATGTTGTTAAGAAATCAGTGTGAGATCCCATTTATTTTTTCATACATAGTATAGTAAGGATTGTTTACTTACTTATTACTAAGTAAACTAAACATTGGCATTATTCTTAGCTATCCCAGCTTATTTAGAGGTGATCGTTGCATTGCTTTTATCTTTGGGCAGTTACCAGACACTGGAGCAGTAATAGAATCTGTAACAGTCTTCACAACGTTTGCTCTTGATAACATTTGGTTTTATTAATATGAAAAAGACCTAGAATCGTAGCATCACTGAGGTTGGAAAAGAACTCTAAGATCACCAAATCCATCCTTCAACCAAATAGCACCATGTTCAGTAAACTGTACCGCAAAGTGCCATGTTTATTTGTTTTTAAACACTTAATTCATTTTCTGAACACTTATTCTGTTTATCATACTTTGAAGTGAAACATTAAATGACTGATAATACTTTTCCAAGCACTGTCAATTTTTAATGCTTGTCTGTTCTGTTAGGGATAATGTATTCTAAGATGTAGCCTTAAACTTTTATTAGAAAAATTATCCCTGAGCAATGTTAACGGATTATCTTTGACATATGACCACTTTTAATTAATTTTAGTTCTACTTTTTTTCAGATTATAAATTTGGCAGATTACCTATGATGCACTTTAGGGAAGATATTCTTATTAGTCTTTTCCCCCTTCTGGTATTGACACTGAATTTGCAAACAAAGCTTCCAAATCTTAGTTGGCCCTTTAGAGTTTAAGTGTGTTTGACACTTTTGCCCTAGGCTTGTTCCCTAATACCTTTGTCTACTACCTCATTTATCTACATCATTTGTGTTATTTATAATAAAAGGTACCATACCTGTTTGTTCACCAGACATTGTACAAAAAGACTTGGGAACAATTATGAAACCACAGGAGTCATTTTAGCTCGGGCCATTTTTATTTTTTTTCTGAAGGAAAAGATTCACATGGGAAAAGATAAACATAGATAAATAGAAATTGTATGTAAGACCAGAAATCAAACAAAAGTAACTTGGGATTTAAGAAGAGTGTGATGCAAAATAGATGAGTAAAAGAGAAAAGAGCTAGGAATGGGCTTCAAGTAAAGAAAAGTTTTGATTCAGAGTTGAAAGTTTAGAAAAGTAAGATGAGAAAGTAATCTTTGCATTTGGAATATTGCTTTCTTTGATGCTTGGATATGAATGACAGATACTTCGTTACCAGTGTAAGATGATGTTTTGGTAAGAGATTTTAATGCATATATAATGTATAAAGAAATGTTTAAAAATAAAGTGTGTTAGAGAAAAATAAGAAATGAGATTTTGGATAAGTCAATTTAGAAACAAGTTAGAAATATGATTTCCTCTTTGCTAACTCTTGAGCCTATAGGTTGGAAAATGGGAAGGATGCTGTTGCCATAATAGATGACAGGAGTTAGACTAGAAAAATGAATATGCCTGAAAAAAGTAATTGAAAGTTGACACTGAATACAGTGCTTAAGGAGATATCAGAGACAAAGTAGGAGAGAGCTGGATTAAGAGTAGAAAAATAGCCTTGCAGTTTGGGTAGGTCACATCATCTAAAGGAAATTTTAAATGGAAGCAGTAGGCTAAGAATGGACTATGAGGCATTTAAGGTCAAACAGGAAAGGAAGTAAGGGTTACAGTGAAAGAGACAGAAGAATAGTTAGAGAACTTGAAGCTGAAAAATAGTGGAAGAGAAAGACCTTAATAAGGGATGCGAAAAGCAGAAATAATCTTAACAAAATGAAATTCAAGATGTAGAAGTGGTACATTGTTAATACTAGAATATTAGTTGCTGCTCTTTAGTGTTTGGTAAGATGTAACTTCTGGATGCACATTTACTGTGCAGACTAATGTGCTGAAACAGGGCAGAAACTCAAACTTTTAAAAGCATATTGGTGTCATTAGAACCATAGATACTTGCTTTCCAGGTCACTCTGAGTTGAAGTTTTACAGAACTTCTTGTTATAATCTGATCCTTTATTTATTTATGGTCTGGCCTTTACACCTTTGCAGGTGATCTGTTGTTCTTCCCTGTCGGAAGTCTTCGTTGATCCATTTGGGGATTGTGACTTTTTAAAGGTTTATAACTTGTCTACATGTGGATGGATTTAATGAAAGTGACACAAATTTTATCACTGGTATCAGGCCTCTTTCTCTGAATGAAATTTCACTTATTTGCTTTAAATCTTCATAGTATTAGAACTGTTCAAAGCATGAAACACCAGATTTCTTCAACAGGAGCAAAACAGCATATCCTTTTTTATTCACACTATAGTGCTAGATTGGTGGAGCTATTTGAATTAAAAAGATAATAAGCAAACAATGCTCTAAAGAAATTCTACTCAAAAATTCTGTATAAGGAAAGTCATACATATGTGGCTATATGAACTTAACCTGTAATAACTTATGATTTAAATCTCTGAAGTCCATTATAAGTCCTGAGAGAAAGCTGACTGAGGCACTGTTTTAAATGAGATAAACTATTTACTGTCTAGAGTCTTGAATTTGATTAAAAATAGCTTAGTATTGTTATTAAGCAATTCTTCCACAGTCTTTTTTAAACTACAGACATTTTATAGATTTAAAAGTCAGAGAAGAACCTTCTGAAATTCAGCAAGGGCAAGTGCAGGGCGCTGCACCTGGAGAGGAATAACCTGGAGCAGTGGTAGAGGTTGGGGCTGACCTGCTGGAAAGCAGCTCTGCAGAGAAGGGGCTGGGGGTCCTGGTGGACAGCAAGCTGACCATGAGCTAGCAGTGTGCCTTTGTGGGTGAGAAGGCCAGTGGTATCCTGGGGTGCATCAGGAAGAGCATGGCCAGCAAGGGAGGTGATCCTGCTCAGCCCTCATGGGGACACATCTGGATTGCTGTGTCCAGTTCTGGGCTCCTCTTTACAAGAGAGACATGGAGCTCCTGGAGCAGGTCCAGTGGAGGGCAACAAAGATGACTGAGTGGAGCATCTCTCTTATGAGGAAAAGCTGAGGGAGCTGGACCTGTTCAGCTCGAGAAGAGATGACTGAGAGGAAACCTCATCAATATGGAAAATTATCAGAAGGGGCGGGGGGGTGGCAGGAAGATGGATCCAGGCTCTTCTCACTGATGCTGAGCAATAGGGCAAGAGCCAACAGGCAGAAACTGATGCACAGGAAGCTCCACCTGAACATGAGGAAGAACTTCTTTACTGTATGGGTGACCCAGCATTGAAAAGATTGTCCAGACTGGAGATATTCAAGATATTCAAGAATCATATGGATGTGATCCTGTGAAATGTGCTCTAGGATGACCCTTCTTGAGCAGGGAGGTTGGACCAGATGACCCACTGCAGTCCCTTCCATTCTGTGATTTTGTAAAAGTACTGGCTTTAAAGTATTGCCTCGTTATTTGATGAAACAATATGAAATTTCTTCAAATACTTATTGAGGTTTCTGTTCCTGAAATGACAGAGCTAAATTGCTTTGAATCCTGGATCTAACTAGAACACAAACAACTTTGATGTTAAAAAAAAAAAAAATCACAAGAGATTACAGAGAAATTAACATTGTGGCTATGAAGAATTTTAGATCCTTTTACCTCTTAGAATTCTAAAATTTCATGACATCAGACTAACCTAGTTTAGAACATATTTGATGAGTGTTCAAGAAGGAAGATAAACTGAGATCCTAACAAAACTGCACTGGAAACATATGCTAGAACCACTTTGGGATTAATGTCTTATAATTTTATCACTTAACCTGAAAAGAGTTGCTATTTCTTAAGGTTCCATCCCTGTACAATTCCCACACTAGATTATTATCCCAAACAAAAAAATCAAAGAAAAACAAAAAAACCAAAACGCCCCCCCCCCAAACAAACAGCAGCGACAAAACTCACATAAACACCCCCTCAAAAAAGAAAAAAAAACAAAAAAAATCCCCAAAAAAAGAAAAGCAAAGGGAAAAAAAGTAAACACATGGTCAAGTTCCATGAATTTTACTCTTTTATACAATAGATTAGAAGTATATTCATCTCAAATGTTTCAGAGGTGCAGTAATAACCAGTATTTATTGCACTTTTCTTCATTTTTATAAAAAAAAAGCAGCTTTTAATTTTTTCTTTTATGTTTTGGAAAAGGATATTTGAGTTCACTGTTGTTAACACAACCTTTCATGTGTGAAGGTTATGAGGAAGTTCAGAATCAACTATGAATTTATCAAGTTATGCTACCAGACAAAAAGTTCACTTCCCAGCTCTTCACAGAAGTGAAAGCTAAATAGACAACAGGAGTAATTTACTCCAAGGTAATTTAAGGTATAGGTTTGCAGTTCATGAATATTTGTGTGGCATGTGCATTCTGCTTGGTGAAGGTTATCAGACATTGCTGCCCTCCTACAGAGGAAACCTGCATTACAAACTAATGCTGTTGTGTATGTGCTTTTCATGTGATATTAGAAATATACACTTATATTCTATACTGTGTAAAGAATAGTGTTTGATCCTCCTTCTGAAAACCAGTGATTCTGTATTGTTTATTTAGAAAGAAAAAAAAAGACACATCTAAAGCAGAGCATTTTACTTTCAAAAATAGTCCTGTTTACTGTGTTCCAGTTCTAAGATGGGTGGTTGTGTTTATCCTGCTTTCTATATATATTTCTTTACCTTAAAGATCCCATCATCTTATTGTTAACCTGTTTTCTTTATGATAAAGAGATTGAGAGAAAAAGAGACCAGTTTTGGTTCCAGAAAACTGAAGTTTTTCATTACATCTTTTCTTATTCAAAAGTCTAAGTATTTCTGCTCTTGGTGAGCAGCCAGTTAGGACCTTTCCAGCAACCTTATTGTGCATTATACTGGCCTACATCATCAGCAGTTAAGTTAGACTGACATTCATAATGGCAGTTACTAATCTTCTCAATACTTCTCAAGAAGTCAGGAAAAGGAAGCAAACTTCAGGCAAATAGTTACCATATTTTTCTCCAAAAATCTATGCTAATTCTGTGAATATGACATTTAAAGAAGATTATGATAATTGATAGCAATATTGGAGATTTGTTGTTAATGTTATTTTATGGAAGAATTCAGTGAGTAAAATAAGATTTACTTTTTGAATTGTAAGGTTGGTTAGTCAGGAAAGGATATAAGTTTTTTCCTTGCATTATCAGCAGATAACAGTTAACTCTTAGTTTAACTCATAGTTTAACTCATATGGTGTGTGTATGTGTGGTAGTGATTCTTTCACAATGTGTTCATGTATCATGGGTTAAAGTTTAGTTCAATGTAGCTTTTAGAAGAAATTTGTTTACCACCATTTCTTAAAACCTGTAATTATGATTTATTTTTATTTATTGGACATTTTACTTGGAGGTAAAAATAGAATTTTTTATATTAAATGACTTTCTTAAAATTCAAGGCTATTTTGAAATTCTGAACATGTATAAAACATGTTCTTGTTAGTCAAATGAGGCTCTAGAATGTGGATTTTATTAGCTGAATGTAATGCTGTGGGAATGTAATATGGTCTTCTAATGGTCTTGATAAATGCAAGTAATATGAGGTAGTTGCCTCTCAGGTGAGGGCTTTATCCTATGCTAATACATATGTACAAAGCGAACCATTTAAAATACAGTTCCTTTGTGTAACTTAACAGTAGCAAAATACCTTTTAGTAATGTTCTTTTTTTCACTACAGAACAAAGCCCTGAATTTCTACCCCAATCTTTTTGACATTGCTGCAGTTTTCTACAGCACTTGTCTTGTGGCTGTGCATAAAAGTGTTCTGCAGCCATTGTTGATATCTGCAGGAAAGAGTTCTGCTCCTGTCAGTGGATTTATCAGGAGTTACAGATGGAGTAGAAATTACTTGGAAATGATTATACCATTTGTGCTATCACTTACTGATTGTACAGTAAAACTAGTCTACAAAACTGGAGGTGAAAACACAGTTTGATTACTGAGCGCTGTTAAAAACAGCATTATCAAATCTTTTGAGATGTTTCTGTCATCATGTCCTGGGTCTGTCTCAGAGAAATAGAGCCCCACTTGCTCTCTTGGCAGCATGTAATAAATTGACGGATGTAGTTCAGTTGGGGAGTTAAAATGCATTGAAAATAATGGGCCATAACATTTTAGGGTTAACATTTATTCATAGATGATGCAATTAAATAAAATGGGCATTAACTTCAAGGTCAGTCAGCGAAGTAATAAAAGTGAATATTTTAATTGAATTGTAATTGCTTCCCATTGATACATGCAAGTTAAGAAAAATAGATGTCAGTGCTGCAAATTATAGTTTCCTTCCTAATTAATTTCTTAATTCTACATATAGTCATCCAGGCCCCTAGACCTTGTTGTTGTTTTATCCACCCATCCAGCTTTCTTCACATCTAATTCCACTGAGGAAAAATTTGGAGGGTGTAGTACTAAGAATTTACAATACATTGTTACTCTCTGTAGTCTAAGCTGTTTCAAGAATCTGAATCAATCTACTCCTTTGTTCAAAGAAAAACATACCAAATATAACTATGGATTTATAATAACTGTTTTGTAAGTATGGCTCTAGATGCTTTATTATACTAATTGTAGCAGCAGACTACAGCCTTATCTGTGCATGCATACCATTAGAGATTTGAGATGTGGATTACTACTTCTGCCAGTTACGGGTTACATTGGTTTTTTATACCTTTACCAGGTAAGAGTCTCTATTCAATCACAATACACACCTATTGAAAACTAAAAGAAACAATATTTTTAAAAAGAAAGACAAGTTGTCCAAAAAGAGAGTCCTGGTGAGAAACAGAAAGGGTACATTGTGCTTCCACAGATTTTCATGTATGTGTGAGATATTACTAAAGCGTTTACCTGTAGTGTATACATAGACAATTTATTTGTATTTCATAAGCTATTTATATCACAGTTTCGTATAAATTACTGGTTTGTGTTCATTAGGGTACAGAACAGTATATATATTTGTAATATCAAAGAGAATTTTGTGAAAGAATATGTTATTGCGTCTGGTTCTGACAACTTTTTGCCTTCTCACATATTTATAAACCTTGGTTTAAATTTAAAGGAAATCAACTAGGTTTTATCAAGGAGAGAGGGGTTGCTTATATTAGAAAAGTAATTATATTAAGGCAGAATGTTAATATAAATATGTGAAATGAGTACTGTAATACGGTACTCATTTGTTTATTTTAAGAGCTATTGCCTGTTTGGCCTACTAATCAATCATTGCTTGTTTGGCCATTAAAATCAAAGACATACTGCTAAGGTGCTGTAAGTTGGAAGAGATCACCAGAATCATTTAAACTATTAAAATTGAATTAATATATTTCAAAATTATTTCCACAAGAATAAATTATCATTATTGTATATCTAGCACACACATTTTTAGTCTGTTAATAAAAAGTAATAAACCAATATGAGAAAGGAATAAAGAGAGGAAACCCCCTCAGTTTTCTTTCACTTTAGTTATTAAGCAGTTTTAAAAGCATTCCCCTAGATAGTAAAGGAATTTTTAATGTGCTGTAATGAAATATTTAAAAACTTTCTTAGTGTTTTGAAATCTCATTCACTCTAGCTTGTTTTGGTTTCACAGGAATTTAAATATACCAAGACAATGATTGCAAAAATTAAGACATATCAGCTATTTTAACTCAGCAGTGCCTTTATATAATAGTGTACCAAACATTTATGTAACAGCTTTCATCATCAATGATCTAAAGTGCTTTGCAAAGTACGTACTTCAGCAATTGCTTCTGAATTGAGACATTCTGGTGGCAGCTCTTTAATGATACCTATTATTGTATAAAGCAGTAGCGTAGGAAAAAATAGACAAGTAATGCTATCACTACCAAAAAAAAGTACAAAACATGGTAATTAAGAGTAGTAAAAAATGTAATAACTGAAAATTTTCCAGTGTTCCTCGACTTTCAGAAGTTATAATTTTATTTTTTCTCATTTACTTCATATGGTAAGACTTTCTGACTACTTAGTGACTGAGGGGTGCAAAAGGATTGATGCACACTCTGCACCATGAGGCAGCAACATGGCAAAGAGCAGTTTTATTGAGGGACAATACAGGCTTATATAGGGTTCTGAGGGAAGGTTCTGGAACTGGGTGGTGATGGATGAAAATAGGGGTGGCGTGTGTATCTAAGCAACCAGACAACAAATGGGATGATGGTCGCCAGGGTGGGAACTGAGGGCCAACAGGACACCAGGGTTGGGGCTAGAGGTGGGAAAACACCATGAGGGGAAGGAGACAAGATGGTGGACAACTGAGGATGAAACCACAAGGGGGACAACCATGAGGAAAAACCCACAAGGAGTAATATCAACTTTTGAAACAAAAACTGTACAATGAACCGCAATAAACCCATAACTAAATGTCAGCAGTAAATGTCTCTAATGGGGTCAGTTGGTCCTGTCCGATCTGCACAGCGCCATCATCATCTTCCATAATCCACCTCCTGTAATGCTGTTCCCAGTTGCCACAACCTGACCCTTCTCCCACAACTTAGTGTCAATATCCAACTAACATACTTATGTGGTTGAAGATGTCAGCTCTTGAAACAGTTGCTCCTGGATGTTTTTTATCCCAGTACTGTTTTCTGCCAATTATTTGGTTTATCCCTGAGAAGTGACCATTATCTGTCATGAGTTGGCCAAACTCAAGAAGTCAGAAAGCTGAAACAGGAATACAGAGTAGCAAGTTAGAGCAGCTATCAATGTTAATAGGGCTTACTTTTTTACAAAGAAAAGTAAATCAAAATGCAGACATCATACACAATATTTTGAAATGGATCAAAAGGTACAACATTCAAGACATTCTGTAAGTCTGAGTTTTCTTTCTATCTCTATCCTTTTTAATCTTAAATATTTTTATGTGGGTACCACCCACACAGAATGTGATTTGACAAAAAGTTTTTAGTATGGAAAATATTCTGTGTCTCTTCCAGTTGCAGGAACTATAAAAAAATTGACTTGTATTTTAATTTAGTAGGTATGTACAAAGGTAACTTCTGACTCAGAGTGGTAATATCTATGTAGTATTTTTATTACCAAGGACCTGTGTGTTTACTTTACTGGTTAGCGAAATTTCTGAGGAAGGAAAACAATAGCTTTTCCAGTTGACATGTAGTGAAATGGTAGTGGGCTGTATTTTTTCACAAACAATGAAAAAAGTTGCCCAGAGGGGATAAGAGAAAATTCTGACTAAGTGTGTTTTCTGAAGAATAGAAATTATTTTTGATACTGTGAAATTTCTAAGGGAGACATGCTATATTTGAAAAAGAAAAACAAACCTTTCTTGATGTCGTAACAGTGCTTCATCAGAAATATTTTTATTCTTTTCTGGCTTTTTTCAGGTTTGGATCCAGATAAGCATCTAGGAAAAACTCTAGATCAAATGCAGCCTATTCTTTTGGAGGTGAGTATTGCTTAAAGGGTACTCATACAGGTAAAGTTGCAATTAACACAGGCAGAAATTCAGTAAAATTACTTACTTTCAGAAATTAGCTGCTAACCCAAAGCTTATCTTTGTAAATAGACTGTAAGCCTCTGATACGCACTTTTGATATGAAAAACATTATTTCTTGACATAGTTCCCAAATTTTGTCAACATCTTTAAAACAAACTAAAAGCAAGAAAACTCAATATTGCAGGAATACTAATATGTCTGTCAGTATGATAAAGCTAAATAAGGGCATGCAAGTTAGAGGCTTTCACAGCAAGCAATGGTAGTGGCAACACAACTCTTCAACCGTGGCACACCTTCTGCAGCATAACTGGTGGTCTGCCCCAGCCTTATGAAGAGGCATCAGCCACTCTTGGCAACATGTGACCTGCAGAGCTGCATCTGCCACCAGCAGGTCTGTCCTGGCTGGAGGCCTCTGACACAGCTGGTGCAGTGAGTCCACCAGCTACAGTTTATATCTGAATAAGTTCAGTGTCCAGCAAAATGCTAGGGTTGAATATAAGAGGATCTTTGATACTGAGCCACAGCATGTATGTGTTGAGTAATGTTGGATTTGTAGGGAGTATCTTTTAGCATGTATTCACAAAGTACAAATTCTCTGGTACTACAGACCAGGAAATAGATCTTGACTTACTTTTTTCCTTTTTTTTTTTTAATTCCTTTTTTGTTTGTTTGTTTATTGTTGTTGTTGGTTTTGGTTTGGTTTGGTTTGATTTTTGTACTAAAAGGAACCGTTGCCATAAGGGACAGGCAATGAGACCAAAATCAACCTGTATCACTAAAATGCACCTGTTACAATTTGTCTTTTGGATATGTAAGAAATAAGCATGAAGTAATAATTTTATATTTAGGAAAAAATCTCTGATTGAGACAATATGAGAGGCATGTAAATGTTAATTGGGAAAAAAAAAACAACAAAGAAATCCACAACCCAACCCTGATATCCTCCACTGAATTATTTAACTTTGAATATTTATATTATCACCTAAATTTTCAGTCTTCTTATTTAGTTTATGTGTACAGTAGAAATTATAATAATTACTGACATAAAGATGAGGTCTTTTTGCTGCTGTAGCAGCAGAAAAATTGAGGACTAATGAGTGGGGAAAACTTTGCAAATTTTTTTCTGACTACATACAGGATGTTGAACTTAGGAGTATGGTGATGATCTGCCACCCATACTTTTAGCAAGGGTGAATTTTACTGGCAAGGACATTGGCATCGTGGAAAGGAAAGTTTTACAGTTTTTACTTTTTTCTAAATGGTAGGTCTTTGATTAATTATTGGGGAGTGGTTGCTAGAAAATTTCTAAATTATTAAATTGCTTTCATGTCTCACTGTTTCCTCTGTAACAGGAGTCTTAGGTTTTTACAGTAAAGAATTTTCTGGCAACTTACAAAATCTCAGGGGGTGCTCCCACTTTCCTTAGAATTTTTTAGTAAGATGGTAAATGGACATTATGGTTATATTTGTTCATACTTCTAGCTCTGCTAATAGGCAATAGAAAAGCATTTCTTTGTATGCTTGCATCAGAAGTTGATGAGAACATCTTGATGTAAAGAGCATTTCTGTAGTTACAAGAATTTACTAAGTGTTACAATTTCTGTCTGAGAAGAAAGTCTTCACTTGAAAAAGGAAGCACTTGAATTCATATGTTTATCTTTGATTATGGAAGATAAGTGAGAAAATCAGCTTTAATTCCTGTGTTTCCTTCCCAAGGTAGGAAGAGACTGTTCTTGGGGAAATGTTTGGGCTAGTCATTTCTATACTTTGTGTCTCATTCTGTACTTAAGATAAGTTATGTGTAGTCTACAAGATGTTTTCATCATACATTTCTTATGGATTTTGAATTGAACTTGCATTACTTACAATTAGTTCAGTGTAACTTGTAAATTTGTAAATTTGCAGTTTTCTGGCTCATCTGAACTAGAAGGCAGATTTAGCAATCATAAAATTTAGATTAGAGTCCAAGTTGTCGTACTGTTATGAATGTAGCATCCAATTGCAAAACAAAATAATTGGTCTTCAAAAAGTGTTAATATTCTAAATGGCTAAAAGGCACAGTTCTGATGTCACTGATGACATTTTAAAAATATTGCTGACTTTGTTAAGTGAATATTAAGAATCTGTTCTGTGAGATGCTGAATATCCGCTGTTCCTGTTGACATTTGTGGGAACTGAAAATCCTTTCGCACTTTTTATAATTGGTGTCAGGAATGATGTTGAAGCCAGTGACATTGAAAAAGAGGATTTCTCACAACAAAGATAGGGAATAGTATCACATCTTAGGAGTATTAAATGTTAATTTGCCAAAAATTATTCTAGACACTAATGTTTACAAGCAGAGCTACAAATTTTGAAAGTGACTTGAAAACAGTCAGTCCTGGTATTCACTGTGGAAAGACTGCATTTAGAAAGATATTTCCTGGGTTTTTCTCTTTAATTTTTAAACAGTTTTCTTGATGTATTTTTTGCAACAAGAGTAAGAAGAAAAGGTTTTGACTGTTTTGTAGGTTGTCCATTCTTGTTGCATCAACATTAATTATTCTTGATATATTTGTCCTATAGAAACCTTGTTGCCATTGTTGACAGATGGAGTTGTCTTTTATGTCAAGAGTGTAATTTTTTAATGAGCACTTGATTAAAAGTTTTCCTTTTCTCCTTTTCTTTGAAAGAAAATGTGAAAGGAAAAATGAAAAAGAACTCTCATACCAAGACATTGAAAAAAAAATTAATATATGTTCCAAAAGAGATTTAGATTTTACACCACCAAACAGCTAAAGGTATTGTTTTCTCAGAGCATTTGCCTTTTCTCCAAATTAAAAGCTGAAGAGTTTTTGAGCCTTTGGTTTAAGTAACTGAAGTTATAAACATTCTTTGAAGTTTTAAAATAAAAAGAAAACTTTGAAAGAGAACTGTAAAATAACACAAACTGTGTATTCAGCTTCACTAATAAAATATGGTATGTTTTGAATGTTTCAAATAGACTTGCTATACAAATATTCTGGTAACCATTTAAAAAAAATGGAACTCACAATGTATAAATAACCCAGTATCATGTTTGCCTAAAAATAAACAACAGATTTGAAATTATTTTCTAGTCTCGAGACAAGAGTTTTCGAACTCTCTCCTACCTGTTGTGAACTGCGTTGCTACTTTGACTGAATGCAGAAGCATCAGGGTGGCTCCTGTAAGGAAAGGCATAAAGTGATGAAGTAAATATTCCCAACACTAACATTGGTGTTTGCAATGGAGTTCAGGACTGCAGTTCAGGTTCTCATGAGGTACTTAAAAGCAGAATATTAGTGCTTGTATTATGTTAAAAAGTTTGGATAGGACTTTGCTTGAAGCAGCTACTGCTGTGGGTGCTTTAGAAGGTGATATAATCTGCTGCAGGAGAGATGAATGTCTCCTGCAGACAAAGAGTATTTCCTCATGCTCAGGCATGGTACGGTACTTGATTACTACCTAGTAGTACAGGATGTTAATATAGGAGTGGGATTAATGATGATAGTCATGTCTCATATTTTACATGCTTTGGTTTATCTATTTTTATGTTTTCAAGGGATATCTAGAGCTTCCAAAATATTAATAAATATATGTTGATTTAGAAAGTATATTCAGTACAATTTACAAAGGAAACATGATTTTCCCTCTTTAGATCTTGCTTTAGCTTTTTACTTTTGACTTAGAAAACTCTCATTGGTTCTATTTGTTAGATTTTTTTGAAGGAATGAGTATTTACCAAAATATAGAATGCAGCTCTTGAATCTGTTGTCAAAAGATGTGTTCATTGTATGCATCTGTGTGAAGTGCTACCTCTTGTGTTGATTCACACTACAAATTTCTTGTAGAGGTGAACTGGTGATGCTAAAGAGGGTTAGACAAATACAGGAATCTGAACAACCTTTCCTGGCCACTGAGGAAGAAGAATTAATTTGTTTCTCTGAATCTTATGTGCCAGTTCTGCTTAAAATATAACACATCATTAATTTTTAGCTCAGTGTAATAGGCATACAAAGAAATCAAGAACCCTCTGTATGATGTTTGGGTTTTTTCAGCCTTTTAGAAAGTACATGTGGTGGTTTAACCCCAGCCACCCATCAGTGTGTACTGTGCTGGTTTAATAGACTGCTTTAATGTAATTCTGATGTGTTTTAATTTCCCTTTTGTGTTAGCTTTCTGAGAAATATGGAGTCCATGTTTGTGGCGAAGGTGGAGAATATGAAACATTCACTCTGGACTGCCCTCTGTTTAAGAAGAAAATAGTTATGTAAGGAACAGTTTCTTCTCTTTCCTCATATTAAAGCAATGGGTACATACTAAAAATTTAGTTTGACACAACTAGAGGTGGTAAGAGGTAAAACATGGCATTGGTAAAACATGTTCTCTAAGTTCACAGACACTCACTTTGTTTAATGCTCGCAAAGTCCTCTGAAAACCTAAATCAATACCTCACAAGATGAGGCCTTCAAAGAGGGCTATAAACTTTTTAGACATTTGCACTTTCGTTTACTTGCTGATTATGGCCTGCAGTAAAACTGATACCTACACACTGACATTTTTATTCTTTCATGAAGTGCGAATTGCCTGTTGTATTTATCTTTTATTACGGCTAAATTTGATAAACTGCCACATCAATAGCCTGTGGGTTCCATTAACTCTGTGTGTATGTGTGTGTAAGTTTAGCAGCTTAGAAAGATAATAATAAACATTTTTCTTCAATTACTACAGGATATTTTAAATACAAACTTTGCATGAATCCATTTCAATTACGCTGAGCAGTTTATTCCTTTGGCATAGGTCACTAAAATCTGTGTAGTGAGATATGGAAAATATTTGTGACTTGATGCAAGTTTCTTATCAGCCTGTTAAGTAGCTAAGCCTGCTTGCTTCATGTGAGATACTTTGACTGCTGTTCCTTTTCTTAACATGTAAACAGACTCGTAATCATGTATTGGTGATTGACTCAGTCATCTTAGGGAAGATGCATTGGCATTGTGTGTCTCTGGCTTCATTAGTCCTACTTAGCTCTTACATTATTCGTGTTATAAAGACATGTGCTATGAGAGGCCATGCATGTTAAATCTATTAATTTATGAACTTCTTAAGAAAAATATTTTATAGTTTCTTTGTCATTAAATATGTTACAAGTTTATTTTTTTTCTACTTTTCATTCTTGCTTTTCATATACACTGAATCTAGACAGACTTTGTAATCATGGTAACTCTGCTCATATAGTTTCCAAATACTCACAAATCCATGATTCAGGTATACATCTGTCCTGGTTTTGGCCAGGACCCTGATGTGTGGGCTTCTGCACAGGCTGCTGCTGTATGTCTGGTCTGATATGGTCCTTCCTGCCCTGCAGGGGAACAACCTGCTTCACCGTGGTCTTTTCACAGACTACACAGAATCTGCTCTGGCATTTGGAAAACCTCCTCTCACCCCTTCTTCACTACCCTTAGTGTCTGTGGGGCCGTTTCTACCATGTTTTTCTCAGTCCTGTTGCAGCATATTTTTAAAATATGTTATCATAGGAGCACCAGGAGTATTGCTGATGAGCTCAGCCTCCCTTGGTATCTTGTCATAGAGACCACCCCTGAACACCACCCCCGGCGACTAAAACCTTGCCGCATAAACCTAATACAACAGGAGAAAATCTCATTAGCCTGTCATTTATAACGCTACTTTCAGGCAGTGTTTTCACTGGTCAGTGTTTTCACCATGTGAAACTTGGCAAAATATGTTTCTACAGTATATCCTTGCAAAAACAGGAAAAAACAAAATTCGACCTTGAGTGTTCCTTACAATGGAGAAATGGGAGTGTTTTTAATGTAAAACTGTATGATGGATTTTACTTTTGAATATTAAGTTGAATTCTTGCTGTTCTTCTCAGTCTTCATTAAAAAAAATATGCCTCACAAAGGAAGTGTGGCAGATTGAGGCAAATATATACCTGAAAATAAACAAGATCTAGCAATGAAAGCAGGATCTTACAACCAAAATATTCAAAGAAGCGTCAGATTGGTTTTTATCTAGTTTTTCTGGGTAGACCATTGTAATCCGATTGTCAGCTTTCTTATTCTTGGTTTTTGAGAGGTCCCAAGCATTCCCTGTCCTTCTTACGCAGTATTTAAAATGCCGTTGATTGACATTTCTGGAAATCTTAGGGATACATTTCTTATCTATACGAATGCTATCTAGTATCTACTCTTATGATAAAGGCCTATTCAATAATGGAACACAGGATAGTTTGATCTTTTGTGGGGTAAATTAGCACACTTGAAATATTTGGGAAATAAAATTTTAATTTTGGGTTTATACACCCTACTATTAGCTCTGTGTTTAGGTTTGTAATTCTAGGTTTGGAGTTAAAAGCAAACTTATAAAATTATAATTTCTGTAAACATGAAAAAGTCATGTACTGAGAGCACTGATTGTACCCTGAGACTTGCTCTAACTTGTCCTGTGGTAGTGTTACAGAGTGTTTTAAAGTTACTGGATATTTTCTAGATCTTCAAGAAGACTTGAGAGATCAGATGATTTTGATTCCACACACACAAAAAAAATAGCTGATTAGGACAGTGTTTCAACTATTCTTGTTTATTATTTCAAAGTCTTACGAAAATTTTCCTTAGCAAAATTCCTGTGATTCCATCATAATCAAACCTGAATTGTCTTATGTAGTGATATTGCTGCTCAAAATTCAGGTTTTCAGTGTGAAATGGCTTTATATAATTACTGCGGTCTCTCAAATCACTGTTTTTCATTTTAATCTCTGCTTTTCCTGTGTTTTGGGTGGGGTGGGTTTTTTTTAGTATTTCCTAAGCTGAATATGACTTGTCAAGTTCAGGACTTTGTTGGGTTTTTTTAATTGATGACTCTTGACTACACAAATAAAACTATTCGCCTTTCCACCTGTTTGTTACATTTACTATCGAACAAGACTAAATTCTATCATTTAGAACAACGTTGTATGTTTGGAGAGGCTGACAGAAAATTAAGTACTTAGGAAAAAGATATTTTTATATCGTAATACTATTTTCAGCATTGCATAATCAATCTGTTGTGACCCATGAGCTTAAAATATTAGCATATGAAACTACATATGTATTACAGTCCCATCAAATATCCTTGTGTTAGCTGCATGTCATAGGAGTGTACTTTGCACCAAGAAGAAATACTTACCATCTCTTTGCAATACTTCTTGAGCGGCAAGCGACTACTCCAAGCTTCTAAAGTTATTGAACAGTTAGCATAGGTATCAGCTTAGCATCTGCTCTGCTGAACTGGAACATGCAGGGTGCAAATAGGGCTGCATTTTATAGAACAGATATTTCTGTTAATTTTACACTTTCATTAAGGCACTGGGATGTCGCTGAGACTTCAACTGGTTTGATTTTGCATGGGTTTTATGTGGCATTACTAGAAATCTAACTATATCATCTCATTAAACACTGTGAAGAGGCACCAAGGGCACTGTGGTTTCAAGAAAGTTGTGTTCTTAGCCTTACTTACAAAAATTTTCAGATTTTTTTGTACTGTCTGAGTTTCTTTTATGTTTTCTTTGCATTTCTCACCTTCTGATGTTTGTTTCCTAGAGCTACCTTTTTCTTAAGTAGTAAAATCATGCAGATGGATATAACAGATACTGCCTCTTGTGAATCAAAGTGTGACAGATTGTGTCTGTAAAAATGAAAACTAAAATTAACAAATTTGAATCAGCACACAGGAAGTTTATCGTTGTTACCAACACATTTGGCATTAAAAAGTTGTGTCTAGTAGTCTTCACTATGAGATGCAAGATGGTTGAATCAGTCAGTTTCTCAGTGTGAAATATTGTGTGTTGTTAATACTTAACAAATTAATCCCTGAAGCATTAATCAAAACAATGGACTTTTAAAGAGATTGCTTTGCGTATTAGTCTATAGGATCTAAAACATAATGTAATTTATGCTTTCCTGGACTACAGCTAACTGATTCTCTCAATATTGTCCTGAAAGTGTGCGAAAAAAGGTAAGATTGGCAAGGAGGATTGTACAGATGGTCAAGTGACTTGCAGCTGGGTTGTTGAAAAGCACATGTATCATGTTGTTGTTTGGCCTTGTGTGTTGAATGAGTAGAATATCTGTGTTTAGATAACATAGGCCTGTGGTAGACTTAGGGGCACCCTCTCAGACATGCTTGAGATTTTGTGGTTGTTCCTGCATCCTGCCTGTGCCAGTTGACACAGGAAGTATAGTTTATTCCTTTTGAAAATTGAAAATTCTTGAAAATAATGTATTGTTCAACAATATGATTTCATATATCAAACTAATTTTTCTTAATTTATATGAAAACAAAGGTAAGAAATTGATAGATTTTCAATGAGTTACCTTGGAGCTTGTGTTATAAGTGACTAAGAATTTTCTGTATATATAAAATTATATACTAGTAATTGATGATAAAAATTTTCTATTTCAGAGATTCAGCCAAGGTGGTTGTACATTCAGCTGATGCATTTGCACCTGTGGCTTACCTTCATTTTTTAAAACTGCACCTGGAGAATAAGGCAAGTAGATTGAAAATGTTGTATTCCTTTAAAGCTTTATGCATGCTTTCTATTTTATTGTTTCTTTGTCACAATTTGGAGTGAACCCATATTTTCTTGTGGGCATACTTTCAAATAGCAATGTACATATTTAGTTGAATTTCAGAACTTACCATAAGGAAAGACTGAACACAAATGCATCCTTGTGTCAAAAGAATGAATGCTGGTAGTACAGTTTTGTGGCATTTTTCATCTTAGAGCCCCAAGGTGCTCAGCCAGCATGGCTCAGTCAAGCACGTTTGTAACCTGTGTAGTACAGCAGCTGCACTGTAGAACACAGCTGGATTAGGAAACTGTATGAACAGTGTTGATTTGCTGGGAGGTGGCATCTCTTTTTGATGTTTCTGATGTAAAATGGATGATTTAAAAACTTGCTACCCTTCAAGTACTTGAGTTTTGAACGTATCGGGTTTTGTTTTATTTTTTTCATATGAAAAGTACCTCTAATGAATTACTTCAAATCATGTAGAGGAGATTATCTTGGTCAAAAATTTTAAAGGAAGCATTAGTTCATTTGGATTAATTCTCTTATGATTCTGTAGAAACAGCAGAACAGGAATAGGAACTCTGGTTGTTTAAATGTTGCAGACTTTCATATGAGCAGAACCAAGGTCAAAGTAGAAGTTATTTTTTTTAGTATTTGTCATCACTTTTCTGTTTCTATTATTTTATGGGTAAAATGATTTTTTTTGTTTCCTGAATCTCTCTGAGTGTTAGTATTATGTTTTGTAGCTCTTTCTACATCTTTCTGCACTTTGATGGTCTAGGTGCAGAGATTATTATAGAATGTTACTATATTGGTATTTCACATTTCATGTCTCTTAAGCAACTACATTTCCTGAATGTCTTTCAATAGATTATGCCTTCCCATCTTCCCCTCCCTTTTTTTTTACTTTTATTTTATTTTTCCAAACAGAATAAAATAACTCTATGTTTTTCTTCCATGATGGCCTCATTCTTGCCTTGGAAAGTAAACTGTATTTCATCCTGTCACTTTCTAGTTGGTGGTTTCTTTCAAAAATAAAACATTAAATATTTGTGTGGGAGACTGTGAAAAGGATATCAACTAGTTATGTGAAGCAAAACCAAATAGGCTGAATAAAGGAAATTTTGGGAACGGGGCATGATGGGGAAGAGTGACAATATATTAATATTTCTTTGGGGGCACTGACTCATTGCTCATGGCAAACTTGATGCTAAAATGCACCCATACATCACTACAATGTGACAGGCTAGGGAAAATGAGAACCACAAAGCTTTATATAAATCAGGAAAAAAATCATATTAAAATGCACAACATTTTATATCAAAATCAAAGTTTTACTTATATCAGTTCAGTAGCTCCTTTCCCCTTCTTATGTAGATGTTTTAGATTTGGTTAAAGCCTCACGCTTTCAGGCAGTGTTGTTGTAAATCATATTTCCAAACTGTCACACTTTCAGAGGGGTAAAGTTTTGCAGGGGCTTGCCCTGGATTTTGGTATATAAACTTGTGTATTGTATAGTTAAAAAGAAAATAGTCTAATTTCCGCAGTGGTTGTCTCATAAGGAAAAGCATTAGAACCTTTTGGCTAGAGATTACTTTATGTCATGATAAAATAAGCTAAGTTGTGGAGAAGTAATGAGTATGGAGAACCAGTCTGTCTCTCGGAGCATAACTGTTAGCATCATTTAACTGCATAATGATAAATGCATGCCTTCAAGATTGATATGCCTATAGTACTGTCCTTCTTTTCACTATTTGGTGCTTACAAGCCCTACAGAAAAATTTAAGTATCAGCAATTCAGCACTTAAAATCCAATCCTACAATAACAAAGTACTGCATGGAAAAACTGATTTAGAAGGAGAACTAATTTTAGTTTCAGGCTTTCAAGGGATTACTGAAAATTGAGCAAAAAAAATACACCATTATGAATGATGTGTAAAAGTAGCCAACTGTGTAAGAATGTTGTAGAAAACATTAAGAGACTCCACAGTGAAGTATAATTCTAATAGGTCCTATGACATCAGTTTTCTCATCATTTCAGCTGTGAGATGCACATATTTTTAACTGTATTGTATATTAATTTTTATCTTTGTTATGTGCCACAGGTGTTAATTTTACATTCTTTGAATTTACTTTCTAATTCATTATGCAATTATGGCTAGTGTAATCTTAGTCTCTGCTGTCTTTCCTGCTCTATAAGGCATTTTATTTAGCTAAATCTCTTCATGTTTAACTACAAAGCCTGCCTAGAAATTTGGTTTAGATGGTTTCTGGCAGCAAAATGAGCCTTTGTGCCTGGGGAAACATAACATCTTACTGTTCTGGTTTAATACATTACTGTGCAACTTCAAGATATTCAATAATAATTGAAGGGTTTTTTAACTCAACCTCTTTTGCTTTCTTAAACAGTGTTACAGAAAAGTCTAAAGAGATAAATAGATATAAGATTTTATTATTAAAACATTATTAAAAATTTGGTAAACACTTTTTGTAGGCATTTTACATATTAAGAATAAATAATGTAATAAAACACTAATGCTCAAAATTTGGGAATCCCTTGTTTACTTCAGAGTGAAAAACAACGTCGCCACTCTACTATAGATACCTAGTTTCATCAGTGTTTTACTTTGCCAGTAAGACAGTCACTTCGTACATTTACAATGTAGAATGCTCTTTGTTCAAGGGAGACAATTTCTGAAGTGTAATCTAGAATCTTTAAATCAAGTGTATTGGCTTTTGTACTAAAAAAAAAAATAATTTTGAATATTTTCAATTAGGAACAAACTGTGAAAGAATTTTTTTTAACTTTGTCAGTGCAGTGAACTTGCAAAAAATTTTATTTTCTGCATATATTCTGTTGCCTTTTGAATGATCAGAAACAGAAATTAAAGCTGTTGAAGCTTCTGCAGATGGGAACATACTTCTGGTGACAATACTGAACATATTAGGTATTGTTCATACTTTCAGATTTGCTCTTTCCCACACTGGATAACTAATACTTTGTTCCCGAGTTCCAGTGAGTAGGAGCACACACACATCAAACCATACAGAGTGTGAAACTGCAGTCCCTTAAGTTATGGATAGTCCAGAATTAGAGGGAGTCATGTAGTTTTCTTTCTACACATGGCTGAAGAAAGGAGCCTGTTTGCCTATAAGAGATACAAGAATCATGGCTGCTGATGCTTTTTCTTGTATAATACTATTGCATTATATTTCCTCTCATAAGTTGATACTGTGCTTTCCAGTTCGTAAAAGATCTTGACCTGTGTGGGTGGAACACATTTCAGAAGTACAAGCAGTTTGCCCCTGTTAGACATCAGGAAATCTATTTCACAGGTCAATTTGGAGATAATTTAAAAAAGACTTGCAAAGTTTGCTAACTTGCAAGCTTGCAAATTTAGAGAAGGTTCTTAGGAGATGTTTGCATGCCATGTGTACTAAAGGTGCATGATCCTGCAGGTTATATTTAACATTCTAGCCTATTTCTGTCCAGTCTCTTCTGGCCTGAATTATTTTAGTTAATCTACATTTAGGACTTTAGCTGTAGAATTAGACTTCGTCGGTGATGTCAGGGAAAATAGGAAGGAATTTCAAGTTGTCAAACATGTTTTGCTGGTGGCATTGTGGGTAGCATTTTTTGAATACTTTGTCATCATTGAATGATACTTCTAGGCAACCTTTAGTTTCCCCTCTGCCTCACAAGAATATAGATAACCCTTGTAGTTTTGTTTTCAAAACTTGGTAAAAAATACTGCAATTTTTTTTTTGTGCTGATTTATTTTAAGCACTAAGATAGTAAATAAAGGATTTTCTTTCCTACTGCATTTGATTTCAGACTCAATCCAGTTCTCTGAGAAAATATATTTTTCAGTTCTCTTTTCATAATGAAGATACTTTGAAAGTATTTTGAACTAAGTACTTTCTTTCCTATGAAGCTGTGTATTGTACTCAAAATACTGAAAGAATATGTATGTGGTCTCTTCCATTCTATTTATTTCAAGGAGTTCTGTTATCAAGGTACATCACAAAGAATAAAGAGATTATCATAATCTTATGTCTTCTGAGCTCTCTGCTCCACTGTATTCTCATTGCTGCTCAGTGGGAGAGTTATCAGTTTTAGAACTGTGTTGTGATAGGTTTTCATACCAGTTTCTGTAGCGGAGAATGTAAGCTTTTTAAGAAGGCAATCTGTTGTTTTCATAAAAGACCACTGCATGGAATTTCAGCTTTATCAGTCAAAGTCCTAGCTCCAAGGCTTTTTCAAGAGGAGAATTTGGATCTTGTAACACTCATGCATTTGCTTAACTTCATTCTGAGCGCACTTGCATCAATGACATGAGTTATGTGAATATAGTTAAGCATATGCATGCATACAGGCTCTGATCCAAAATTAGGTTGGTATCACAATGTACAGTGGGTGTGGGAGAAACTGTGTAACAAATGGGAAAATATATTGCTTCTGTGAAGTAACATGAAAATGCTTTGTGATAAAATAGGTTCGGTAAGATTTAATTAAAATCTCATTATAGCAAGTTCAATTATTTCTTTTTAAAGTGATGAGAATATTCAGGGAAAGTTAGTCTGTTTGAGGCAGTTTATAAGTTTTAGCTTCTTAGATTACCTTCTCTGTTGAGAGGAATAAAAGACCAACATTTGTATGGTATTGAATATAGCTACTAAACGGAGTCTGGCAGCTGTACTTAGGCTGGCATTGAGTCTGTTGTACTTTGAGTGCCAGGTTCCACACTTAATACTTCTTCTGTAGCCTGCACCTGTGCTGCTGCAGAAAGTGATTGATGACCTATGTTTTCTGAGCATTGTAGGAATTAGCCTGGAGTGAGTCACTATGATGTATCATAGGCGTTAACATCAACAGTTGTCTATAATTATTTTTGCAATCTTTGGATTATATAAGAAAGATTGTAACATTTCTGATATTTCATAGTAATTTTCAAAAATTTTAGCACTGACCATCTCTTTATGTGTGTGGAAGCACAGATGTATAATTTGATTTATCTCTGGGAAGCAATATTGATCTAAACTTAATTAATTATGAAATACTGGCTTACTAAGAGTTGCCTTAAAGAAAGGGGAAAAAACTTTCCAAGACAACTTTATGTGGGTAAAGCAGAGAAGAGTTCTTTTACTTATAGGGTTTTGGG
>JAWWMP010000165.1:33702739-33710239 GCA_035047865.1 Dendrocincla tyrannina
ACATGTAAGTATGCTTGAAGGTCAAGCTGAAGGCAACCAGATAAAAAGAATTCGGAATAACTTTAAATAAGCGTGGAGGAAAGTAGGCAGTAGTTCTTTAATGAAAGCTTTCTGATGCTCAAAGTATATAGGAGCACACACAGTGAAGGGTACTTACAAATTTATAACACTACTTAATTATCTCATCTAATGGGTACATCCAACTTGAGAACCTTTTACCCCTGGTACCACCCTGGTACCATCCTCAGAACTTCCCCGTCAGAGCACCTCCAAGGGTTCTGACTCTTCTATTTTGTTTTGTCTTGTTATTCCAGTCCAGATGCATATGTCCCAAACGTGATGTCCTTGCTGCTCTCCTGTCATTCTAACAAAATTCAGGAATGTGGCATATGCCATGAGAAACTGTTAGAAACTGTTAGCTGTTACCTCGAATGTGAAAAACTATACATCTATATAAAAATCTGCAAATATATAAATGAGTAAAATCAACAAATATATAAAAATCCTTAGGCATCAGACCCACAAGGATCATCAAAGTGCAGCTCCTGGACCTGCACAGGACACCCCCAAGAATCACACCATGTGACTGAGAGTGTTGTACAAATATTTCTTGAACTCTTATCAGGCTTAGTGTTGTGACCACTTCCCTGTGGACCCTGTGCCAGTCTAAACTTCCTCTGACACAAAATCAGGCCATTCCCTCAGGTCCTGCCACCGGTCACCACAGAGAAGAGATCAGTGCCTGCCCCTCCTATTCCCCTCATGAGGAAGTTGTAACTGCAATGACGTCCCCTCAGTCTCCTCCAGGCAGAAAGACCGAGTGACTTCAGCTGCTCCTCCTGTGGCTTCCCCTCAAAGGCCCTTCACCATCTTCATAGCCCTCTGTTGTATGCTTTCTAATATATCCTTATATTGGGGTGCCCCAAACTGCACACAATATTCAAGGTGAGGCCACCCCAGTGCAGAGCAGAGGGGGACAGTCCCCTCCCTCGACCAGCTGGCGATGCTGTCCCTGATGCCCCCCACCTCTGCACACAGTTGGCACTCCTGGCTGCCAGGGCGTTGCTGACTCATATTCAATTTGCCATCGAATAGGACCCCCAGGTTCCTTTCCACAGCATTGCATTTATGTTGCATTTTTGTTTATGTCACAGATTTATTTATGTTGCATTTTGTCCTGAAGAAAAACTATACAGCAGTTTGCATGGTTGCATCATTGCATTATGCACAGAGATCTGGTTATGGGAGTTCTCACAAGCAGTATGCTGGAAGCACTGACTCAAGGGTGCAGATCTGCACTAAATTTGCAAAATTGTCTTGAAAATTTACTAGTCCAAGCAGAAAATCCATTCATCCATGCCTATGATAATGATAATGAGGAAAAAATACTATATTTGCATGTGAGAGGTGGGGAGAAAAGTAGTTTTGGAAGAAATAAGCAAGAATATGGCTTGGAAGAAATAAGCAAGATGAGAAGAATTTTGTAAGGCTATGTTACATGATATGTAAAGACAACAAGTAATTTTTGGATGGGTTCCTACTGGGAGCTGAATGACTTTTTTATGCATGGTTTGCAAATATAATTATTTTTCAGGCTTTGAAATGTTGATTTCCCCACACACACCTGGACCCCCTGCTTTTTCACTGGCCACGTGCATCAGGCTATCCATCAAGGCACTCACTTTCTGGGAGGAAACAAAAACAAAGTTTATAAATGCGTGCTTAAGCAGGTTTTCAGCCCTTTCAGGTGTGTGTATCTGTCATGCAACTTAAAGTATAGCAGCCAAATCTGCTCAGTATTACATGATAACATGTGAGAAGGGTGTAAAGGAACTATAAGCTGCTCCTTTTTCTGAAAACTTTGACACTGTCTGTTACACCGTCCTTGTAGGCAAACTCAGAAAGTGCAGACTGGATGAGTGGACAGTGAGGTGGATTGAGAACTGGCTGAACAGCAGATCCCAGAGGGTCATAATCAGTGGCACAGGGTCTAGTTGGAGGCCTGTCACTAGTGCAGTCTCCCAGAGTTCAGTATTGGGCCCAGTATTGTTGAACTTATTCATCAGTGACTTGGGTGACAGGGCAGATGCTCCTCAGCAAGTTCACAGACACTAAGGTGGGAGGAGTGGCCAGTACCCCAGAGGGCTGTGCGGCTCTTCAAAAGGAACCTCAACAGGTTGGAGAGATGGGCATAGTACTGTCTGAAATTCAACACAGGCAAATGCAGGGTCCTGCAGCTGGACAAGAATAACCCCGGTGCACCAGTACAGGCTGGGGACTGAACTTCTGGAAAGCAGCTCTGCAGAGAACGACTTGCAGGTCTGGGTGGACAGCAAGCTGTCCATGAGCCAGCAGTGTGCCCTTGTGGCCAGGAAGACCAGTGGTGTCCTGGGATGCATCAGGAAGAGCTTTGTCAGCTGGTCGAGGAGGTGATCCTGCCCCTCTGCCCAGCCCTGGTGAGGTGCATCTGGAATGCTGTGTCCAGTTCTGGGCTCCTCAGTACAAAGGAGATAAGGAGTTTCTGGAACAGGTCCAATGGAAGGTGACAAATGTGATTAAGGGACTGGAGAATCTCTCTTATGAGGAAAGCTTGAGGAATTTGGGCCTGTTCAGCCTCAAGAAGAGATGACTGAGAGGGAACATCATCAATGTATTTAAGTGTCTCACAAGGATGGACCCAGGCTCTTCTCACTGGTGCTGAGGAATAGGACAAAAGGCAACAGACAGAAACTGATGCACAGGAAGTTCCACCTGAACATGAGGAAGAACTTCTCTACTGTGCAGGTGACTGCACATTGCAACTGATTGCCCAGAGAGGTTGTGGTCTCCCTCAGTGGAGATATTTAAGAACTGTCTGTAAACAATCCTGTGCCATATTCTCTAGGATGATGACCCTTCTTGAGCAGGGAGGCTGGACCAGATTACCCACCGTGGTACCTTCCAATCTTACCCATTCTGTGATTCCATGATTTTGTGAAACTGAACCTCTAGTCCAAACACTGGAAGTGGATTCAGTGGCAAATGTGAAAAAAGACTGCTTTGCATAACTTATCTGGCATTTCCACAGTAGTGTGGTTGAGGGTTTTTTCCACAAAGAACTGATGAATTCTTAATAAAGTAATACACATTAAAAAAAAAAAACAAAACAAAAAACCAACCAAACAAAAAACATTGGCCCTGGTGCTAGTTTCTCCTTGGTAATGGAAATTATCTTGCTGAAAATCTGAAGCTGATCATCATTTGGAGAGGAGATAACAGTGTTAATTCTAGCAGGTTATTGTGATACCCTAACTTTTGTTATATGTTCATGGCAAAATTTCCTAACATACTGTCCAGACCAAAAAAACATGGAAAATCAGTGTTGAAGGCTGGTGCAAGAAAGCTTTCTGTTTGAGAAAAATAATTCTCTTGTGTTTTCAGAGTATGTGTCGAAACCCTGTTACCTGATGGAGTACTGTTTTGCATTGACTGCCTCGCACATAAGTATGACATTGCAATGGATGATGTGTTACCTGGTGAAAAGCTGGTCATGCATGTACAGAGCATTTCCCACTGGGCACCTGCTAGCATAGGACCTTACAGTCAGTCCATCAAGGTAGGGAATTTTTGTTACTTCATGTGAACTATATGTCTGTTTACTGAAATGAATACAGTTATAAGGTCTGTTTCTCTCCCATCTGAATGTGCCAAAGAAAATGTGTTATAAAAATAATTAAAAATGAGCATTTTACATTTATGTTTTTAAAACTTATGGACAACTTTACTCTCATCAGTCTTTTGTGATAATAAAACTGGTTAAATTATTCTTTGCAGAGAATTTCAAAACCAGCGTACTTCTGTCGTATATTATAATTAAACTAAAAAACTGTAACACATATATTTTTATAATCTGCCTAGAATATAAACAGAATATAGGAATGTCTGAGGATATTTCAATGTCCCTGTTAAAGCTCAAACTTTTTTACAGGTAAGTCAATCCTAAAATGCTTATTTAGTGAAATCCTTTTTGAGGCTTATGGTACTGCTTAACCAGTTAAAAGAAAAGCAAGGTTGAAAAACTTGGTTTTTTCAAGATAATAGCACACTGAATAGAATATTACATACTATTGAAAAGTAGGCAGTAAAGTATCATGGAAAAAATTTGCATAAAAATATTTTCTCCTAGTACTGTATTTTTCATCCAGTTAGTACCATTCTGACAATTAGTGAACTGTCTCAACCTTTTCTGTTGCAAAAATATATATATATTCCTATCTTACCAATACTCCTGTTGTGTAATATGCTGTCCAGTGTTGTGCAGATTGATTTAAGCAATGTTATGGAATCCATTTAAATTTCCTGAAACTTGTTTGAGTCTGAAAATCCACCTAGTATAAAGGTCATGAAGGTTATTTTGTCTTCGTACTATTTTATGGAAAATTTCAAGAATAGCATTTTTGTTCAGAACTCATGTGGAATTTGGTTTATTTTCAGGAAGAAATGTTGGTAGATTACTCCTGTATGAATTTTGTTGTTATAGAAGGGTGGGTTTTTATCATCTGTGTATGTTCATTTTTCTTGAGAAAGTAGGAAGTTATTTATTAAACTTTATTCCATTCAGTCTTACACCTTAATGATCATAATTGTATCATATTATGCATAATCCTGCAAAGATAAAATTTAATAAGCTTTCTATCCTTTTGTTTGGAGAAACTTCTCTAGTACAAAATTGCTACAAATCTGTGTATCCAGGGACTGGCATGGACTAAATTCAGAAGAGGGTGTGAACTGAAAATCACTTCAGTAACCCAATGAATAATCTTATGCTGAAAATGGGCAATAAGTAGGCACTGCCAGATCTTCTGGTGGCCTGGAATAGTCAGCATACCCAAGGAAAGGTTCATGTCTCTTCACATATGGTGTAACCAGTAACATTGATTAGCAATTCAAGCACAAAGGAAAACTTTCCACTGATGTGTTTTGTTTTGCTTTATTTTCTTTTATCCCCAAGGGAACATTTTAGTCAAGCAACATTATTTTCCCTTAAGGTATAATATAAGTATTTTTTACTTTTAAAAACTGATTACCACAGGAATAAAGTAACAGTGAAGAGCTCAACTTCTGCTACAGGATCACTCACTTGTCATTGTTTATGGCTAAGTTCTGTCTCTAGTCCACAAACACCTGTATGGGGAATGGTAGTATACATGTCAGCAATATTTTTAATTTTCCTTTGTCAGATTTCCCCTTGCTACTGCCAACAATACATTTTATTTGAGTATCAATATTGAACATCCTTGCTTTGTCTTGTTAAGAATCTTTGGTAACATATTTGTATTCTGCAGAGCTTGATCCAATGCACGTTAAATGTATTGGAAATAGTAAACATTTCAGTAAATGTTTTTAATATTTAAATTTTTTTTTCTTTCTAAAATAGCATATAAAGGATATAACCCATAAAAACCTTTCCATAAGAATACATCATATAAGAGTGCATAAGCACATAAACAATGTATTGGAATTTGACAATTTATTAATGGAAGATATGGGGTTTGTACCTTTTTAAATGTGAATTTTCCAAAATTAGAGTATTTTTTAGTTGGGCTTTTAGAACTTTCTCAGACTATGTATGGACAGGTAAGTATTAAGCTCTTAAGTTCACCAGCAGAAGTAAGCACTTCAGTATATTTTAGGAATGGAATATATTTTGCAGAATAAATAAAGAAGGAACAGAAGTGGGACTTTATAGCTGACAAAAATTATTTGAAATTGCAATAATTTTATGATGATGAAATGTTTATAATTTTCTGTGTTCAAGGAACAGAAACTTAATGATCTTAAAATGGTAAATGGTTATTACCCTTATGTTGTGTATCTGTAGAGATTGTTTATCTTTGGCTTGACAACAATTGGACAATTAAAATTCTGTCTTTTCAGTCCAATATAAAGTTTTCTGGACAGTGGAGAATCATCATGTATTTTTGCACAGTGTTTTTGCTGAGTTCAGAATAGATAAAAAACTGATATTCAGGCAGTTGATGTGCACTGGCATGTAAGAGTAGAGCTGGTGGTGGAAAGATGTAGATAGTTCATGCGAACTATGGAATTCACACTTCAGGCTCAAAAATCACTCAGCAGAGCATCACTTCAATTCTGTAGGGACCTTGGAGTATCCTACCAACTGTGCTATGGGAACAAAAAGTAAAAATTTTAAATTTTAAATTTGCCATGAGAATGTCCTAACCTCAGTCTGATAAATACCAAACAACAGTGACAGAATGAAATTAGGATTTCCAAAGTATTAATAGCAAAATTCTTCCTCTTTTTGATTTAGCATTCTTTCTCTTTTGGTATTAATTCTTTTAAAAACTTCAGTGTTTCAATTTGTAAAATGTAGACATGAACTGTTCAAAGATGCATTGAGACTGACTTTTATAATGGAGAAAAAAAATCTTTTAGGATGATTTTCTTGGTCCAACTCAACCAGCCAGCAAGCACTTGTGTCAGCAAGTGGAAGCTACATCAATTCTTGTAAAGGCTATACTGCTGATCGCACTAATGTATAATGAATATTCTGATTATGTCCTTCTATGACTAGTACCACAGGCTACCCAGGCTATCCAGTCTGGGAGTACGTGATGATACATGATTGGTCTTCCTCCAGATCCTTGCTCTGCAGTGAGCATCAGCTCAGTTTGTGCTGGTCAATATTTTTATTAAAGATACTCCATGTTTTTACATCTCACTGTTGTTTATCACGATTATTTTATTTTTATGTTTTAATTCTGTTTTACCAGCAGATTAGAATATTTATCAAGACTGAGCAGTAATAGGTAGCCTGTATAGAAATAAACCTACCAGCTTCACAAAAGCAAACAGCATAGGTCTACATTAGTGAGTTAAACATGAAGATGCACTGAAAGGCAGTGTTTGGGGTGAGAAATTTATAGTGAGAGCTTATTCATGATTATTTATTTTGTGATAACATTCTTTGAGCATTTATGAAGTGTGAGCATAGTTCATTTAAAAAGAATTTTTAAAAAAGCTCCATGCAGCTCAAACACTAACCACAAATACTTACCTAAGAATGCATGGAAAGTTAACAGTGTTTGTACCAAATGTTCTTCTAGTATGTTAATGTAATTTAAAAGTCTATTTGCACCTACAATTTGTTTGCTTTGGAAAATTTTCTTAATGTTTTTCTATCTAGAAATGAACAAGTAAACTGCCGCAGTAGAATTTATCATACCTCATATTCTGTGATATTTTTTCATGGTGACAGAATGTATTTTATAGACATATCAACATATATGCATCAATTACTTCATTAGGTCAGTTGTACCTTTTAGTTTTTTCAGCTTTGCCTTGTGACCTCACCTCTTTCCCTCTGAGAGCTGCCAAATCCCACTTTAAACCATCCTTCAGGTATCTTTTTCTCAGTTTTTCCTCTGCACTATCTTATCCCAGTAGCTTCCTTCCCATCTTTTCCTTTTGTTATTCAACAACAGTATATTCTATTAT
>JAWWMP010000165.1:33715239-33717346 GCA_035047865.1 Dendrocincla tyrannina
TTTAACACAGCACCAATATAGCAGTAACTATAGCTCTTAGTGTATTTTGAATAATCTTATAAACTTTGAACCAGTAAATGACTGACAATTTTCTTTCATGATGTCCCAAAAAGGGGACATTTTCTTGTACACCTCGAAACCTCATTGCTATATTTTTGCTGATCCCACTGTTGCAAGGGAGTTCATCCACTGTCTTGCATGTATAATAAACATTTATTTCCTAGTTTCTTTAAGGAGGTCTGATGCCAGAAATTGGTTTAAAATTTTGATTTAAGGTAAAAGGAATTAAAAGGGATGCAACTGTATACAGAAATAAACATGTCACTAATTAATCTCAGTCTTATTTGAAATGTCTTATTCTACATTAGTTGTCTTATACTATATTCTATTTTGGTTGTTGTATTCTACAAGCTAATCAGTTCTGTCATTGGCAGAGATGAGTGTTTCTGACCTAAGAAACATAGGAGTAATTATTGTTAGGAAGAGAATGGAAACATTTTTGTTTCACCACTTTCTTTATAAAAAAGGTTTTAAGCCATTTCCAGTGCTATTGTTTCATATGAAAAATGCCAGAGGATAACCAGTATCATCAAAAACATGGGTTTAAAAATGTAATAGACAAAATTGCACCTTCAACTGTTATACTTTCTGTCTTAGAAAAAGATTTGGCTTTGTAATAGCCAGCAAAAAATACCACAATCACAAATGGTCACTGAGAGAAGTGCTTTAGAATCCCTAATATTCATTGTCCAAGTAGTGATTAAGCCAGAAACAAAAGGCCCAGTTTTAATCATAAACTGTAAGGACTGTATAACTGAGTCTGACACTAATGTCAAAACCTCCCGAAGAGAGAGTTTAAAGAGATTATTAGTTCACTTCCTTTGGAGATTGAACAAAAGTATTCACTCTGACTTGCTACTCCTTCACTTCATTTCTGATTCTTTGGATTATTTAGGAGCTCGCTGAGATCTGTAAACAAGGGAACCTGGGCAAGTCAACTAGCATAGGCTCTGTCTACTACGACTACTACTCCATCCTTGAAACCCTCACCAAAGCCTCAGTACCTTTTTGTGCATACAGCAAGTTTTCCATGGAGAGCAAGAGACTTTCTCTACAGATTCCTTAACAGAAAAAGCCTCTTGACCAACAGCCTTGTAGCATTCTGCGGTGCCTCTAGTCTGTATGCTACCCCCTTTAAGATTTACAAGAACCAAAATTTTGAAAAATTGAAATAGACATCTCTATTTCCCCATTAGAACAACTATGTTTTCACTAACTCAACTGTACTGGATTTTATGAAACAATAAACACAAATATAGCCTCACAAGTAGCCTACCTTTTAATTGACTGGCTTGAAAAAGAGTTTCTAAATAATTCTACTGTGATATCATGGCATATTGGAGATACAGATGCAAAATTTATCTTTACTGGAAACTTACTCCTTTATTGATTTCCAGTACAAACTCAGTAATTATCAGTTTTCTGCCAAACCATCTTTGGAATGTTTCTACACCAATATTACTTTCCTAGATGTAATCATCAGTGTCAAAATTGTTACCTAAAAACTGCCATATCTAGAAAACCATGAGTCCATTTATTTTCATAAAATAAAAATCTGTACCAAACTGTTAACAGATGTAATATACAGACCTTCAATGACACATTTGTTCTAAGCAGAACACATGACATGTTCATCTCTGTCACTAGAAGTTTTTAATCAATAGAATGACTTCTGTGAAAAGAGCCACCTAAATGCAGTATTTAGGAAGCACTTGAAAGAAAATGCCATTACTGATTCTAAATCCTTAGTTGTTACCATCCATCCATGGAACTTTTAGAATATCATTGCACAGCTATAGCTGATACCAGAAAAAAGATCCTACACTGGAGAAAAAGAAAAATCTTCCTAGAAAAAATCTCAGAACCACCTGCTCTGGTGTTCAAACAGCCCTCTAGCCTTGCTGAGCTTATTGGTAGAAGCAGATGCTGTGCAACACCAAGTACACTTAATGGATCAAGAGTGTGCCTGATGATGCCTTAGGGTTTTCATGAATTTGTAGATTTTTATACTTCTAGGTAGTTTCTCACATATAGCATAGCTTGTAAC
>JAWWMP010000165.1:33717446-33730803 GCA_035047865.1 Dendrocincla tyrannina
TGGGCTGGGAGGTGAAATGACTTGGGCCCAGATGTTGCAAGAGTCATGTTCCCAGCCTGTAGGTGAAAGAGTTTTTTCACCTGGGAGGGATGGGGTTGTCCCTTGTTTGCTTCGGTAAGACACAGCAGAGTGGCTCAGGGGGTTGGCTGGAAACAGCCGGGAATGAAATGAAAGGGACGCCTTTCAGATTAATTTACTCTGCATGTTTTGAAGCAGTGGTGCTTAGAAAAGAGCTCACATGGTATTCCTGAGGCCGTGAGTTCAACCCAGTACTGGTCTTTTCTGTTACTTATCAACACATGTTGTACTCTTTTATACTTTTTATAATTTATATACTCTTTTATACTCCTTTATATTCTGTACCCCAAAACCCTATAAGTAAAAGAACTCTTCTCTGTTCTTTACCCACATAAAGTTGTCTTGGAAAGTTTTTTCCCCTTTCCTTATGGCAACACTGAGCATGAAATGGAAAACTTGTCAAGATATCTCTAAAATATATAATCCTTACAACTGACCTATTAAACTTCTTTGTATTCAATACCAGCATTTTTTTGATTGTAATATATTTCAAATGCTTTCATGCTAACTTTACAAGTGAAACTGAGCCTCCAGTATACCCCAGATTAAATGGTACAGAAAGAACCAAAAATCACCCAGGTAAACATTTCTAATAAAACAATCATTCTGTAGTCTCTCAGAATTGATTCTTAAGGAAAACTCACAAAAATATCTTCAGAAGATGAGAATAGTGACTCAAATTTGTAATTCTGCTGTAATTTTGAAAAATTAATTCCACTGAAAACATTCTGTCATTTTGTTGACACTATAATTTTCTTAACTTCTGTCTGTTTTAGAGGCTATAGCCTACCTGTCTTGGTGTCTTTCCTAAGTAGTATCTTCTCTTTCTCTGCCTTTGTTTCCTCTCCTAAAATCTCTCCTCCATAGCTTCCATTGTTCTTATAAAGATAGCACAATTGATACCTGGGTAGGTCTCCTCACTTCCTCACCTAAAGCTGTGTAATTTGTTTCAGGCCAGTCACCCATATTATTTCCTATAAACATGTCCATTATTCACACTTTTTCATGTTCTGCTTTACTGTGTTTTACAGTAAGAATCCTAGTCAGACATCTTTTTCAAGATCATGTATTCACTACTGGCAAATTTATTTGGGTCCACTACATTATCTTGGCATTTTGGCACCACAAATCTTTCCATCCCCCATCCCAGTTTGTTTTTGTTTGTGAATATGATGCATGAGAGCCTGAGGGTTGAGCTCAGTAACTGAAACATTGTCTCTTTCTCTAGAGGTTCAGTTATGTGATTATTGTGACAGGTTTGAAGTGCTCATATTCTTTCTCTTTGAATTTTCTCTAGGTTAACTGCTTGTGAGCCATGCCATGCCCTAGATAATTCATCCCTAGATATTGGCTAACATATACAGAAACAAGGTCTTCATTCTGGTATTTCTGCTGGTATTCCTGGTATTTCTGCTGACTTTGGTTTGCTGAAATTCCACCTGTAAGGACACCTTGTGTTATTGTGTACCTACTGGGGCACTCATATGAACCAACCCTTTTTTTCTCCTCACTTTTTTCCTGCAGTATCCATTCACTTTCTTCATAATAGATGCTTTCTAGTAGAGTTTTATTGGGTATATGGGAAGGTATCCAGAACTCACCAGATGGTTCAAGACATCAAGTTAGTAATTTCTGTACCTTTACTTCTCTGGAGAAGTACTCTTCTGTTGAGACACCAACATCCCCCAATAAGCAGAGGTTTTTACTGTAGTAGTGAAAGTAAGTTCAAGCTGAACTGATTGTGATAAATGCCCTGTGTATCATTAAACACTGAAATAATATTGAACCTCAAAAATACGTCAAACTTTTTTCCAACCAGCTTTTGCTCTGTGTTCTGTCATCTGTTTTAAATGTGAAACCTAATTGCTTTTAGCTCTTTTTTCTGCTGAAACCATAGTCACATGAGTTGGGGAATTGAAGCTCTTTAGATTGTTCTCCTTCTTGCACTCTTTCAGTGCAAGTAAACCACATGGGATCTATCTCCCTCAGGCAGTGCAAGTAAACACGGTGGTTGTCTTGAGAGTGTGGGGGTATTTTCCATGACTGTTGGTGAGATCATCTACTCTTTTAAGGTAGATTTTTTTCTCATATC
The DNA here is from genome assembly GCA_035047865.1 of Dendrocincla tyrannina. Lineage (NCBI taxonomy): Eukaryota > Metazoa > Chordata > Aves > Passeriformes > Dendrocolaptidae > Dendrocincla > Dendrocincla tyrannina. The sequence continues at coordinate 33,719,617 of JAWWMP010000165.1, forward strand.
TCCACTCTTTCTTTTCAAGCCCAAGGGGCCACAAATAATTTTCGTCCTTCTATTTCTAGTGACTAAGCTTCCTTTTACCACTGTAAAAACTTGAAAAAACATAATTCTTTTAAGCCAGCATTGTCATCTGCTGTCTGTTGTTGAAGTGCAGCATTCAACTCAACTCTAGGTAACATTTCAGGAATTGAACACATTTTGTCCCTGAGTTCGGTTGTACTGTTTCTCACCACAAACTCTCTCAACCTAACAAAAAAAGCCAACCTTGAAATCCTGTGAGAGAATTGTGTTTCTGAACATTCTCTTAGTAGGTCTTTGTAATGAGGCAGGACAACATTTTCAAAACAAGGAAAAATCTCATGGTCAATCTGACTGTTGCATTTTAGGGCAGCTTAAAATGGAAAAGCCAAACTTTCATGCATGCCTATACCTGGATTCACACTTGTCTTAGTCTTAAAGAGTGCAGGATTTGATATCTCTGCACCAGAGAAAAATTTTTGACATCTCTTTGGTTTGTTTTCAAGGCTAACTTAAGTGTTTTCAAAGGTTTACATATTTTTGCTCCATGGTTGTTACTTATTTGAAATTAATTTCTGGTTATTTGTCTTCTGTTATAGCTCCAAATTATAGTTGTATTCTGAGTTAGTGGTAACTTACTCATACCAATTCTGCCATGTGAATTTATGAAAGCATGCTGTACATGACATTTTGTCATGCAGAAGTAATTCTTGAGCCACTTCTCTTTTTCAGTCAGCACACTAAACTAACGTTGAGGGTTTAATATCTTGCAGTTACAATCCAGACAGGGTTAAAAAGAAGAGCTTTAGCTCCAAAATTCTGATCAAGTTTGTGTTGTATAATTAGACATATTTTTAGAGAAAATTGCATATTCACTGTCTGCCAGGTAAATTAAATATTACAGTTTCTTATATGTACATATTGTCATTTTATTTGCATTCAGTTCTTCAATTTAAGAATGTTCCTATTTACTTATGTTAAAGCCTAATTCATTTCTGTGAAGAAATTTATTAAAATTCCTTAAAAGTATGCCTTATATAGTGCATCTAAAAATCTGTGAAATTTCAGAATTTCATTATATTAAATATTTTTATGAGGATCATTTTCGCTAATTTCTCTGTCATTCCTATGTTTATGATGATTGTTACCAAGCCATCCAGTAACATATAATTAAAACTTGAGACAATAAATTAAAAGCATTTTTTATTTCTGTAGGAAAGATTTTATAAGTATCTACAAAAGAGAATAATGATCTGGAAGTAATTGTTCACAAATAATTTTGATAGAAAGTCATGATAGTTGCATGAAAAGAAGTACACAAAGACCTAGAGAAATTAGAATATTCTTTACATGTGCGTGTCCTGATCTGTTGATTCTAATGCGCTTTATGAAATATTGCAATACAGTGGAATGATTTTTTAAAAACACTATTCTGATAATACTCTTCATTTTTTAATTTTTTTTTTTTAGTATATCAAATCTCTTAGTAAAGAAAGGAAGGATAACCACTGCTGTATCTGTAGAGACTTCAGTTTTCAAGATAGAATTTTAATGCCAGTCTGAATCCAAATCTTAAGGATGAAATGGATTACCTACATGCATAACTTTTAATTTAACGCTAATTTCTAGCACATAGGCCAAGAGTTGTATGTACCTTTCATTTGTGCATTCTTACGACAATCCAAAATAATCCACAGATGTAGATAAAATAGATGAGATCACTGCTATCTCCATTGCATTTCTGCACCTCGCACTGCACCATGGACCTGTAATTGTGGTACAGTGCAAGGATTATTGTATTTCCATCCTTTAAACATTACTCTGTCAAAAAAGTACCAGTACTCCTAATGCTACTTGTGTTGTATACAGTGATGCTGGTAGTATATCTAGTATATCCAGTGCTACAGAACTTGCACTAGAACATTTTCATAATTGTAGTCAGCAGGATTTTTCTCTTAACTTTGGTTGGTCCAGGAGCCAGCAAAGGTGCAAAAATAAAGGAGGGAATGAAAACGAAACTAGCAAATCAAGAGAGAAGGTTGCAAAGAAAAAAGAATTGAAAAATGTATCAAATAAAGCAAAGTAGATATTGAAAATGTTAAAGCTATGGGCTGAAAAGGGAACGTTGGCAAAGGTCGTTTGAGAAGAGGTTAGCTGTAGAATTATAAACAGGAAAAGAGACAGAAAAAAGAAAGAAACTAAAATGAGTCAGACAGAAAGTAGGCAAAGTGGAGAGAAATGAAGAGAGAGAAGGAAATTCATCCTGCTGGAGATAGTTTCTCCTGTCACTCACAGATAAGTATTGCCTCTAGAAAGGTCAGTTCAGGCATTGCCAAATGACAGAAGTGATAGGGTAGAACTACATCATCTGATGTAAGGTGAATAAAATAGGGCTCAAGAAATAATTTTTACATTGATAGGATAGTGTTTCCCCTCCCCCTTGAAATGTTTGGGGAGTTCTGGTGAATATGACTAACCTTTTTTTTCCCTATTTCTACCATTTCTGAAGTCACAAATTTCTCAAATCTAAATACATGGTATAGCATATTCTCATATGGACAGAATGTTGAAGCATTAGGAAAGAACTAATCTTGAAAGATGTACCGTATACCAGAACCATACTTGAAGAAATTAGGTGATGTAGTTAAAAATTATTTGTGAAGTCTTAACTTATTTGAAAATTGTCCTTTGTGAAACAGACCACATTTTCTATAAAGAAAACACAACATTGTCTTGTTCCAGTGAAGATGTTCCTGACTTCAGTACTGTACCTGCAATACAATTCCTGTTTCAGGTTTTTCTTTCTACATTTGTGTTTCCTTTCATCCTGTAATTGAGTGTTAGGAATTTGGGGTCTGCAGCTTTTTATAGAAATGAGTAGTGTCGACAGTAACAACAGGAGAAACAACCAAGTGCCAAATTATGTGTAAAGCTTCAGGATTTCATTTACATGGTCATAAAAGTTGCCATGTATTTTTAATCCAGTAGGTGATGTTAATAATTATCCCATGTTGCAGCATATTTCTTGAATAATTGACAGAATAGTTAGTGAATCCTTTAGATCAGTTTGGTTTGCTCTTTTTCCTTTTGTTATTGGTCAGGAGGTAATGTTGCATTTGTAATTTCCTTTTATTTGAGCAAAACTGTTTTACAGGATAATTTCAGATTATATTAACAAATAGAAAGGGCAAGACAGAAAGAAAAGAAAGCAGCATGATAAACGTTGTGACCTTCTAGTGAGAAACAGTATGGCATGCATAAAGGACTGCTGCATTAAATGGAGGCGGGGGAGAAGGAAGTGGGTAATTATTTGTAGCAGTGCTTTTACTGTTGTTGGAATGAGACAGACTAACAGTGGCAGCAGTCATTTTGCTGAATCAAAGTCCATGTTAGTCGCATTATACACTGCCACAAAAGGTTGTTAAGGCTGGTATTAGCATGTACCACTGAGGACATTGGAAGGACTCGATCTGTCACACTAAATCGCCTTCTTGCCCTCAACCATTGAAGTCTCCAGCTCCTCTGACATGTTCTTTCATTAATGGCCTGGCCTTGACAACTGATCCTAATTGCCTCTGAACCGCACTTCATGTATTATTGGTGTCTGCCTGCCCTGGTTCATGTCAACAAGCCACAGCATGCACAGGGTGTGCCCGGTGCCTTTTGCTGAAATGATGCTCACATAGTCGTTTACCTCTGAGGGTTTGGGTCTCACTGGGGATGAAGTATGAAACTGAAGATTTTCCTGTCTCTTCTTAGTAATACTTTAATGTGGATCTGTGCTGTGTACTTCTAAGGCATGTATGAACACTCAGTAAAGGATCAGGTCAATTATATAAGATTCCATTAAAGCATAGACTGTAAATGCAAAACAAAACTTGCCTGCATTTTAGTTCCTGAGTGTTTGTTTATTCCTTCTGAAAAGCTTATTCAACTAGAATGTATGGCTTACACTTCATTTTTCATAAATAAAAATTCTGTTCTTACTTGAAGTAATAGTATAAAAGAAATATTATCCATAATGCTGACAGAGTTCCTTTAGATTAAAATGTTCTGATTATGTAAATAGGTAGGAAAAGGATTTCATTAGCTGAAGTGTAAATTAAAGCCAAAGCTCTTTTGAAATCCTAATATTCTCTCCTTTTTCATGAAACAGCTTCATAAACATATTTATTAATATTTCTGGGGATGTTTTTAAAAACATGCATTTTATTTCATAAAGCAATACATTTTTTTAATTCTAAAGGCTTTTAATTTTTAATCTTGTGGATTATCAAAAATGTTTAGATTTTAATTGTACTTCTCAGTATGCATGGTATTTTTACTGTGAAGTTTTATTTTTAAATCTGTAATAACGTAACTGCCTGCCCAAAACATTTACATGTTTTAAGCATGGCTGTGATTAAAGACTTTTCTAATTTCTTATAAGATTTTCTATGATTACCTTAGTCATCAGGAAGACTGAATAATTTGAATGGGGAGCCTTTTAAGCATGCAAGTTCTACCAGTGATAATAAAAAATAAATCACAGAAGCTCTTTGGTGCTAGGTATCATTTAGCCTAATCTAGACAGTGACATTTGGGCCACTAACAGCATAATCATAGTTATTGCTACAAATTGCTCCATGTTTGAGTTTTAACGTTGTAAGTAAATTATGCCACAGGATAAAATATATGCTTCTTTGGGAATTAAAGATGTTTATTTCAGCAATGTGGATGTGGAATACTAGGAGATGGCAAGTTTCTTTCATGTAGTAATACTGCCACCTTCTGAGCCAGTGAAGAATGATTCAGTTTTCTCTCCTAAGGACTCTGTAAAGAATATGCTGCAGGTTGGTGGTTTGCTTGGAGTCAGCAGTGTAAGCTCCCAAACTCAAAAGTGCTCGAGAGTTGAGATTGCCTGAAACCTATTGCTGAAATTGTTTCAATATCCACTCTGGGAGGTAATTTAACTTTTCATGGAGATTGCACTCCTACTGTGAAAGTCTGGCAGACTAGAAGAAATATGCAGGAAAGTCTATAGTGAAAGTTTTGATAAAAATGCTTTTCTAAAGATGTACCACCATTGACGTCTAATACCAAAAAATCATTCTTATTCTATATAATCTGTCAAAAGACTGATCCTGAGTTAATTCTGATGCAAAAATGACATAGAAAGGTTGTTCAGTGGTTTTAGAGCAGAGGTGGCCACAGCTGGGATTAGAAGATGAAGGGGATTGCGAACGTTCTTTCACCATCATTCATTCAGACAACGTGCCCTTCAGCAGAACAGCAAGCCCTTCTGATTTTCTCGAATTAGGAAGATTAGCATGAAGCGCATAATGCAGGATGATGGAATTTGTCATAATTTGCATTGTCCTGGAAAGATTCAGTTTGATAGAGCGATGCATCTCCGAGCATGTCATGTCCCACGGGCAGGTCATGGAGGAAGCTCGGCAGAAATAATTTTGCGATATGTGCATCAGTTGTAAATGCCTCATAACCAATTTGTCAAAAAAAGAAAAAAAAGGGGGGGGAGGGGGAAGTGGAGGTCAAGGGAGTTGAAGGAGGTGGGCATTTGCCCCAACACATGTGGAAGTTAGATATGGTAACAGTAAATTAGACTTGTGTCATTTTGGAATAAGATATGATTACATGCAATAAGTGAACACATTGACTAGATACTTGCCAAGTTACTGGTACAATTTTTTTTCTGCAGTATGTAAGAAAAGTAGATCTTTCACCAATTGCATCATGAAGTTTATTTATGAAAATTCCTTACAGAAATTATCAGACACAAGAGCTTCAGGATCAGTTTTCTGAGCGATTGCTTCTGACCTTGATAATGTTCCCAAACTGCAGATAGAAAAGGATAATCAGCATGTAGTTGACAAAACGGACATGACAGTGTTACTTACATGCTGCGGCATTTCTGGAAATAGGCATGTAGAATTCAGACAGGCAAGGGGAACACACTTATTTACAGTAGCATAGCAAGAAGAAAAGGTCCAATGTCATGAATTGACCATGGTTTATTTATGGACCATCTGACAATGAAGCAACAGTCTTTGATATTTAGAAATCTCTCTTGCCCAGGAACTTTATAACTAGTGCTGGTAGGTTATGTTATTTATCATTTCAATATCTAGTTCTACTTGAGGAAGACATTTTGCAATGTCTCCTGTATTTGTCTTTCTTTATATATTTCAAACAGCAGATTAATGCCGGTGGTTCAGTAACACTGATCATTTGTGACAGTTGAGCATTTGCGAATTGAGGGTCTAATAACAAAATAAAAAGAAAAAAGGGAAAAATAAGCAGGAAATTGTCACTTCTAAGGACCTACTTCACTGTCTATGGGATCCAAATAATACTTCCTACCTGAGGTTGATCATCAGGCTACTGTCTTTCAGATGGTTATTATCAGAGAATTCTGATTTTTGAAAACTGAATTACCTTAGGATACAACTCAACATAAATAAATCTTTCAACACCCAGTACCTGGAATCAAGATATATGTGACACTAATAAAACGGCGCAATTATAATTTGATCAAGTGTGTTGGTGTGGGGTTTTGGAAGAAAGTATTCTGCATAAAAAAATTTGTTTCAATAATTCCAGCCCAAATCCCTCAAAAATACTTTTGTCTGCAAAATAGTAACTCTCTATATAGGTTCCGTGAGGTTTTGATCCCTTCATTTCCCACAGTTTACAGCTTTAAGTTTTCAGGCAAGTTGCTATGCTACTCAGGGATCATAACTGATGTGTGATACCAGTGAAGAAAAAATACTATTTCTATAACAAGAAAAGTTTCCTATAGATCGCAGAGTGTCTATAGATTGCAAAAAAATGGACTATATCTCTTATTGCACTGAAACCCCATATCCTGTATTATTTAGTGTTACACTGTACATGGTGAAGAAAAAGAATCTCTAAAGCCCAAGTGCATTTTTATTATTTTGCTGGGTGATATATGCTGATTATATTTTTTAAATGACAGAATAAATAATCTTTCCATCTCTGCATTTTCAGTCTGGTTGATATTTTATTCTTAAGATATATTCTGGTAATTTTTTAGTGAAAAGCAACAAGTGTTTTTTATTTTTTATAGTTTCTTTACTGGTGTTTTTCAGAAAATATTTTGTACTGTCTGCTGATCACTAAAGTAATATAGCTAGACTTTGAGTTTTGAGGTCTGATGGTAAGGAGTGAACAACTTTGACTTATTAAGTAATCTTTAAAAATCTCAGAGCAAAGGATCACTATTGGTAGTGTTTTTCTGTGTGGCCTAATTATAGAATATACAAATACAACATCTGGTAGTATGAGAGGAGCGCTCAAAACATACAGAACTGATTGAAAAATATAATAGCCTTGAAACTTTAGAGTTAGTATTTCTGTTTAATTACTTGCATTAATTTAATCTTGATAAAGAACTTCCAATCAATATTTTTTTCATTTTCATTTTGTCCTTTTTGTGAAGTTTACCGGTGTCTGCTGATGGATTTAAAACATGTCCATAGGATGCCCCTTTCTCATAACAGTGTAAAATGCTTAAATTGTGATAGGCTCTCTACATGATATTTTGTGTGAATATGCCCAGTGAAGGATGAAGCTATGGAAGTATACAAGAAATAGGTGATATAATTTCTTATGTCAATTTTGCTCCATATTTGTCATATCTGATTGTGAGAGTTCATTTGCTACTTTTTATAGGCTCCATGTGGTATCACCATGAATTCAGTAGCTTATTATGTTGGGTAGAATTCACACATTTTTTTAATTACCTTTGGAGAAAGGCAGTATATGATATATAAGTATATAATTATATTATTTATAATTATATAAGTAATGTGAGTTATTTGGTATCACTTTTACTGAAATGGAGGACATTCAAAAATGAAAATAATGCTGAAATAAGGAAGTTAGGTGATACTGTTCAAAAGGAAGGATAGGAGGCCATAAGATGAAAACTGGGGACTTTCTTTTAGATTTGTAAGATTTTCAGAGAGGAAAACACAAACTCACATTTGGAAATCTTAAGAGAAATTAATGGAAAGAATACTTTGAGCATGCATAGTAACTGCTGTTCTTCAAAAATTACTTTCCTGTAAAGGGATTTTGTCTATTGACTATCAGTGAGTTCCCATGTAATTTATCAGCATGTCTGAAAAAACCCACAGCTTTGTTTTTCCAGTCACTCGTGCCACAGATTCAGTCTAGAAATTGCTGGTTGATCTATGTTCTCTCCATTCTTATAGTTCTTAACTTCAAAGATTCTTCAGATTCAATTTTTCTGTAATACAGTCATATATATCCCTGTCTCATTCGGATTCCTTAGAGCTTCCAATGTAGCTCTTAACTTCTGAAGGAGGAATTAACCTGAAGATAATGAAAATCCTTTTGAAGGAAGACCTTGGAATAGTCTGTCGTTTTAACATCCTTGGGAGGTTGTGCCAGTCACCCAGCTCAAGAGAAAGCAGAGAGAATGGAAGGCAAGAGAATAAAATGTATGCTTGGAGAGGACAACCCTTCTTGTAGTTGTCTGGAAATAGGTCTTTTACTGGACTTCCTGTTCCTGACCAATGAGGCTTTGAGTTTGAGAGCTTTGAGAGCCCAATGCTTTAACTTTCTGTAAAAGCAGAGTAGTGCAAAACAGGCCCAGTGCAGGGGTCAGAGTAGATTCCTATTACTTGTTTTGGTGTCAGACTAGGGAATGTAAATCTGAAACCTTACAATGTCACATAATAAGTCATTTTTTCAGGGAAACAATTTCTGCCCTGTAACTGTATAACTATAAAACACAAGAGAGAACCTAAATATTTAAGTAATTTTCTGTATTGGAATTTCATAAGTAAAGCATCTGTTTGAAATTTTATTAGACCATTTGTGAATTCTCTAGAAATTTACCATAGTATTTTATAAAATTCTATTGCTGTAGCTCTTAGATTTAGTAAGGAGAGGAGACAGTCATTCCTCTTTTGATAGAAGAAAAGTACAGTTAAGTCAGTGCTTTACAGAGTTTGTCCTCTGCATCTTGTTTTCAATTGGTCTGTAAAACGGGAAAAGGATTTGAGGGAAGAAGAAATAGGAGTGCAAAAGTAATATTTTTGTGTGAGACAGAGTGAACACAGTACTCTGACTACATTGTGGGAAAACTATTTAGAGAATCTGGGAATGGAAAGATACAATCTGTAGTTTGAAAATGGAGTTGGAGGGTGTCAGACTGAGCTCACCCAGCTAAATTGTATGGTGCACAGTCTGTTGGCATTTCAGCTACTTTGCATTGTTCTGAGAAGGTGAAAGAAACAGGAAAGAGTAGAAAAGAAAGTATTAGCATTGAGAGGAAGAGCAAATAGATAAGTAAACAGGGGGAAAACTATTGTTAGTGACTCGGAATGCCTAAATCACATTTATTCAAATGTGGGATGAAGCCATGCATTACACCATAAGATGTCCTGCTCGTATGCCAGTCTGTACAGACATTTCACAGAATCACAGAGTGGTGGAGGCTGGAATGGTCCTCTAGGGGTCACAATGTCCAACTGATGCCAAAATTCCCGGCTAATCCCAGTCGATAAAGAACTGCTCAGAGACTGCACCTTTGAGCAGCAGGTATTTGTTTATGGAACGCCGGTGGGGAGTGAGGGGACAGCTCTGCCTAACCCACTCCACTCACACTGTGCAAACTCACACATTTTATGCACTTTTCTACTACATATGCAAAGCAATTTTTTAAAGATCTATTACATATTAATAGTGTGTATTGGTAATCATATATATGCATAGCTGGGTGTAACTGGGGCCGTGCCCTGGCTCGTGCTTGCTCAGTTCTCATCTTGAGTGGTCGTTTTGCTTACTTCGGCCTCTTGGGTAGTCTTTCAGGAGGTCTTCATCGCTTTGAACTTCTGAAGTTTTTGCTAGACACATACTCTTTTTTGTTGCTTTTCTCTGAAAAGTCCCTTAGCTTGTATTTATCAGTTTTGTAGCTGCTTGTGATAGTCTAGCTGATTTCTGACTGGGTAACTTGAATTAAGTTCTATTTTAGTATTCCTGTAGCTCTATGCTAGACCCTATGGCCTCCTGCAAAAGATACATTTGCAACTAACAAATTTCAACACATGCATAACCAGAATGTCCCTTTAATTAAAACTTAAATCTCACAACTAAAATCCCTAAAGTTTTACCAAAAGCTTTAAAATACTTAAGCTAAAATGTCTTATTTATTCAGTTTCTTATCACAATACCCTCCTCAAGCAGGGCCACCCTGAGCAAGTTGCCCAGGACCATGTCCAGATGCCTTTTGATTATCTTCAAGGAGGGAAACTCCACAATTTGTCTGAGCAACTCATGCCACTGCTCAGTCACATTCACAGTAAAAAAGTGTTTCCTGATGTTCATCCTGTGTCTCATGTGGTCCTGACTTGCTTCCAGTCCTGTCACTGGGCAGCACTGATACAAGACCCCATCTTCTCTGCAGCCTCCTTTCCAATATTTATATATATATACTAATGAGATGCCCTCCCTGAGCCTGCACTTTTCTGTAAGCAAAGTAGTCTTGAGTTGTGTCAGCCTTTCCTAGTAGGTGAGATGATCCAGTCTTTTAATCGTCTTGGTGGGCCTTTGTTGAACACTGTCTCTTAACCGGGGTAGCCCAGAACCAAACACAGCACTCCGAATGTGGCCACCAGAAGACAGTAGAAGGGAGGGATCACCTCCCTCGATCTGCTGGCAATGCTTCTCTGAATGCAGCCCAAGACACCATCTCTCTCTGTGTGACAAGGCCACATTGCTGGCTGATGTTCAGCTTAGTGTCCACCAGGACCCCAGGACCTATTCTAAAAAGCTGCATTCAAGTCAGGCCCTATAGTGGGTTTGTTCCACCACAGGTGCAGGACATTCAGCTCCTTCTTGACCTTGATGACATTCCTGTCAGTGCACGTCCTCAAAGTCCTTCTGGTCTGTCAGCCACTCCTCAGTTCTGTATTATGTTCAGACATGCCAAGGGTACACTGTGCCCCAATATCGAGATCATGAATGAAGTTGTTAAACAGGACTGGACCCATTACAGGGGTGATACATTACAGTCATTACAGTCTCCTGGATGTTCACCGGCGAGACTTGATGCCACTGATCCCACACTCTGGGCCTGGCTGTTTAGCCAGATTTCAGCCCGCCTCACTGTCTGCTCAT
>JAWWMP010000165.1:33733110-33761173 GCA_035047865.1 Dendrocincla tyrannina
ACATGTAAGTATGCTTGAAGGTCAAGCTGAAGGCAACCAGATAAAAAGAATTCGGAATAACTTTAAATAAGCGTGGACGACTACCGTCACGTGCAGAGTTCTTGTGTTCTTGGGGGCTCTTGTAGCTGAAGTGTCTGCTGTATGTGTATCGCAGGCTTGATGTGAACTTGTGGGCATGTCTGAGATGGGAGTATTGGCAAGTGCATGTGAAGTTTCTACGCTGGCTAAGCTGCCAGATGCCTGGAGATGTGTAAGTGTAGAATAAAATTTATGGACAGAAGAAAGTGAAAACAAAACAAGTTTAAAAATTATAAGCCTATTTATGCAACCTACTTTTTACTTCTGCTTGCCTTCCGTTCAACTGACTTGCACAGATTTCTGAAATTTATACCAGCCTGTGAATCACTGTAAGGGTCTATCCAGAGCGTTCTGACGATTCAGAGGAATTTCAGATAGGAAACCAACTCTCTTTCCTCAAAAACTGAGGACTTGGGATTCCTCTGAATTGTTTTTGGTGTGAGAGATTGTTTTCTCAGCAAAAATGTATTTGGCTTTTAGGGGTTTGATAACAGCTCAAAAATGAGAAATCTCAGTTACAGTTTTCTTTCAGACTCATTTTTTCACATTTTTGGGTCCCATGTCTCTCACAGTAGTATGTAAAATATTCTCTATTAGGGTTGCCGGTTTTCTCATAGCTACACGTATGCTATCCTATTTAAGATTTTGATTATGAATAAGTCTTGATGCAACTGTGGCCCTCAAAAAAGTTGTGAAAATATACTTGTTTAAGTGCTAAATAAACATAGAGATTAGATTCAGCTGTAGTGGTATTAAAGACACTGCCTTTATAATATATTAACAGAATAAACAGTAGATGGGAGATCCACAAAGATATTGGTTTTATGCTTCACTTTGTTAAGCTATTCATGGTTAGGCAAAACCAGAAATTTCTATTCCATCTTTAACCTTTACTTTGGCTTCCAGATCAAGTGCCTATGTAATTATAATAATTAGGTTTAAAAAAACTTTAAAAAATTAGCAGAGTTGCACTCTTTTTCAACAGTAGTACACTGAAAGATTTGGAATGGTCTTGGATTATTGGAAATATTTTAAAGGTATTTCTTGTTTTATTATAAGGACTGAGGCGTACAGATGTAAGATTTACTTAAAATGATAATTTTCACTCATGTAGAGGTTAATTGATTACTATGTGTAGTTTCAAGAAGTCTGTGTTTGCAATTAAAAATGTTTTATTAGTGTAAAAGAGATTCCTCCTATGACTCACTTAAAATAAGAGATTAAATATCTCCTGTAGGTATAGATGCAGGTGAAATTTCCCCATAGCACTGTACTAGGTAATGCCATAGTTTTTGTTCCAGTTGAAGGGGCAATTAGAACAAAGACGGTGTTGCTCCTTGAAATTGAAGCATGGGACTGAGTTCAGAAAGTGCACTTCAGGTCAGGTTTCTGCAGTATCTTGTAGTATTTCAAAGGCAGCTGAACAAAGTCACTTATGTGTTGTGACATTATTGTGGCAGAAGGCACAGAGTTAGAGAACTCATAATTTGCACATCCTGTTGCCAGGTAGATGTGGGGAATGTCTAGACAGTTTTAGCATGACAGGGCTGATTCATGTGCATATAAACAAGGCCTTAAATTCCAAGGGAAACTTACTGTGAAAACTTACAGTGCCTTTGGGCAGGAATTTCAGGTGTAGTAGTCTTTCATTTAGCAATCTAATTTCTGCTAAAGGCACATTTGAGATATACACTGGACAGCAACATTGTGTACATTTTCATAGGTTAATATTATGTATTATTTAGGATGTGGATTATAAACCTCAGGTATCAGGAGGATCAGACTAATAGAAACTGATGTCACTTGTGGGTGCATTTTAACACGTTGGAGTGTTTCAGGTTATGTGAGCAGTGTAATAGTATCTCAGAGATCGTGCTGTCAGATCCATGGATATTGCAAGGTTTGGGGCTTCATCATTGTAGGGCCTTTGTTTACTTCTACTGTCATCCTATAAAAAAGTTTTAAAGCTAGCATGGTATGTCGTTTTTGCAAACTGGGTGACTGCTCTCACTATGCAAAACAATTTTGACTTAACTGTGAGATTGCAGAAGACTATGCTGCAGTACTCTCAGCTGTGCAGCAAATGACTCAGCTGTCCTGGAGACTAAACACTGGTGTCCCCCTAGAGTAACTTTAAGCTTTACTGACAGAGTGACTTCCAGGAGCTCTGAGTGATGCTATATGTGTTTGTAAATAAACATTGTGTTTATGTCTCCAGAGCTATTAGTCACATACCCTTCAGGAAAAACTTTCTGATTATTAAATCCTTGATATGAATTAAAATTCTTTTTAATATACTAGAATAAATTACAACTGAAAAATCTTTTTGAAGATAAAACCCCCATGCATGAAGAAAGTAATCTGATTAGGAATGTCACCTGCCATGTTTCAGAACACATGGTGTTACTGTTACTGGACTCATGTTATACATCTGTGTGTGTTGTTTTACTGCTAATTCTGGGCTAAAAGATCTAAAATGTAATTAGCAAAGGTAGGACATGAATGGTTGAAAGATCTTGTGACACTCACTGAAAAGCATCTGAATATCTGTTGCACATACAAGACTTTGGGCAAATCATTTAATTGTACTAGGTCTCTTCTTTTTCTGCAAATTAGTATTTCTGTTGCCCTCATTGCTCATTTTTCTTTCTGTACAGTCTCAGAACTCTAGAATAATGTCCATTTGTAGGCATGGAGATTGATTAAAACCATAATTCACTTCTGAGGGCCACAGTTACATCAAGACTTTGACTTGGTTGTGAGATATTGTAAATTCTATGGCGTACTTGCTTTTGTAGAAGAAAGCAGACTAGTTCTGTTGAAATCTAACATATGTATTTTAAATAGCTACAGGCACTTTAGGTTCTTCCATATTTTGTCAGTTAGGACAGACAAACTCAACACCCCTGATGGAAAGAAAACCTCCTAGCTTGTAGAGAAGAAAGAAGCCCTCTTCACTGTCTTAGCAATCCACAGTTGAACAGACCTGATACAGATGATCAATATCACTTTGAAATCTGTAACGTGCTAGACTTCTACAAGAGTCTAATTTCATGGCAGTAAAGCTCATGAATATATCAAAGAAAAAAAATGCCCTAAATTGTTAATAAGATTTTTCTCTGATTGAAGGCCAACCTAAGAACTGCTCATGTCAGGGTCAAATGCCCAATAAACGAGATGGTAGCATTGAGACTAATCTACCAGCAGAAGAGGATTCTGGTTATTTCTGTGCATATATGCCAGTTCCCTGCCTCTGTGGAGAGCGGATTGTAATAGTAATGACTAAACAGGATGGGTTTCCTGTGAAGGCTGGGATGAGTACAGTAAATAATATATTAGCACTAAAAGCAAAAATATTACTGAATAATGGTTGATTTACTTTTTGTCATGTTGGGGTCATGCAACTAATATGGTCTAGAAATGTTGCAACTGTTCTGTGACAAACACTCAGACAAGACACACTTGATTTTATTTCATGAGGGTTTAACTTTGTAAAAATTTTATTAGTCATGCTAAATTGGACTTTGACAAATGTTATCAAATGTATGTAAATTCTGGAGTTATTAGATTGATCTCAGTGCTTGGACAAAGAGCACATAAAGTTAAAAGGAGAGATTTATAAGATATGTTTATTTGGGACAGAGTCCTCTGGATATAGTCTTCCGCTAGTGGGATGGAAAGTCTTCCAATATTTCTTAAATGGGTAGCTTACTAAAAATTTCCTAAACATTTTCTTTCTGGGCCTTTCCCTCATGTGAAGGAATGTGTCAGATCTTATTCTGTGTTTGAGGAGTTGCCTTAAGAATCTCAGTCAAGTCTGCCTGCAGTTCACTTTGTGTGAAGTTCCAGCTTTCTTCTTTGTAACAGTAACAAGTCTGCAAGGGTTTTTTTGTCCTAAATTCTGAAAAAGTAGCAATAAATTTGAATTCTATAAATGAAATGTGGACATTAAGTAAAGATTGAATGATGATGAGTTTTCAGTCATTACGAAACATCCATTCTCTCAACTTTATCCTTTAAAATGTTTGATAAATTAACAAAAACAAAGCAAAACAAACAAAAAACTAAAGCAAAACAAACCAAAAAAGACACCAAAAGAAACCACCCTGGGCTGAAATATGTTGCTTGCTTACATTCCATCCACGGGCAGGATGGGCTCGCTAGCTCCCCAGCAACCATCCTAGGAGAAGGACAACTCTAACTCCAAACCCGGGCAGATGGAGCTCGCTTAGCCCTGTAAGGCCATCTATCTGAGAGAAGGACACTCTAACCAAACCTACGTCCTGAGGACTTTGCTGTCACTGTCCAAGCTGGCTTGGCCCTGGCAGATGAACCTTAGGAGTAACGGGTGGGGTCAGTTCTGCGCACTCTGCGCCTCACCTAAAAAATCCATTGCGCAGGCTCTAGGGATCTTCCCACATTTCCAAAACCCGGTATTGTAGCAAGTGTGGGTAGAGCCCTTGCAAATCTTCGTTTGCGAAGCCTAGCCATGATGATGATGACTTTCCATACTTCCCATAATTATTACAGATCCATGTAATGTAAATCAGAGGTGGCTGCAGGTAGAAACTTCAAAGTTGCCTTTTTGTAACTTCCCTCAGGAAAAAACCCTTACGTACTAAGAAGATTAAATATAGCAATTGGAAAGCAATATCAAAAAAGTATCAGGGTTTTTTTTTTTAAAACAAAACAAAACCCAGTTCTTATTAAAGTTAAGGAATAAAGCGTTGCAAAAGTCTGTTAGTATTGATTGGTTTATTGTGTTTTTCCAAAGTCTGAATGTTCTGCAAATAAGTTTGGGTTTATCATCTTAAATATAAATGTACATTTATAATGCAAATGCATGTATATTTCACTTATCACCCAATATACATGACATTTTGATATGTATCCTGATTTTTTGGCGTCTCCCAATCAATGCTTAATTTTTCATCTCTGATATGTTAATACTATGTACAGCTGAGTATTTATTTATCTCCCTGTGTGGTAATACTAAAACTAAAGTTGGAATCATCAATAAATTAACTTCATGGTTATGCTACTCCTAGTTTCTCAATGATTGGACTGTTAGAACTATATGATTAATACAAGGCATATCTTAGTTTTATGGAATTGCTTTTTTTTTCTCTTGCACTCTTCTTGGCACCTGAGAAGTAAGTATAAGCCAATGCTAATATTGTTTTACTTTCTCACCAGAAATAAATAATGATATTGCACACTGCTCAGGAACTTGGAACACCTTCCCCCTTTAATATTTTCTTCTTTTCAATCTATCCAGATTAATCACTTAAATTAAATTTTTGTTTACTGTATTTTAAGAGCAGTGATTCAGACTAAAGCAGATCTTATAATTTATGTTTCTTCTGTGTGAATGGAAGCAGGACTTTAATGCAAGGTAGAATATTTTTGTTAGGCATCTAATCCAGTGAAATTTTCTTAAATAAATAAATTCTTTGTTCCAATAAATTTGTTGCAATAACTTTTTTACTTCTTCATTTCAATGTTTTCTTAAAAATAGCAAATCGTTGTTGTTTTGTTATGAACTTGGAATGAGATTATTTGCTTGAACCCCTCTACCTCTGCAGTACTGCAGTACAGTATAATACAAGTCCTGATCTTGCCATTAATCGCCGAGCAGCTGACACTAATGCATTCAGCAAAAACACTGGTTACGCATTTCTTATACTCGCCATCCTCAGCCAAAACAAACGGTGTGTGTGCAGCTCTGTACTGGTTTGTCTTAATAATTTTTCTCTTACAAAAGGTCTGTAATGTTTTGTGCATTTCTTAACAACAGCAAAGTTTGAGAAGCCTGCCTTCCAATTAAAAGATTAATGATCATGAGTTCTGTGATAATCAAGTTTTGTGTCCAAATTAATTTTCTAGTCTCATGCTGATCTTCAAGAAAGCACCATTTCCCCTGTGGGTGTGACTTGATCTGCATGATAGAAAGTTTTATTCTTCCCAACAGCAGGAGTTTTTATCTCACCTACAAAAGCTATGCTAGCCATAGGCTATTGAGAGTCACAAAGATTTCAACTAATACAGTAAAAATTTCATTGAAAATTGGAATGTGACTATTTCAAATGTAAATTTTGAAGCAGTGCAGACAAACTGTGGCTTCTTAGAATTAATCAAGTGCATTTTTGAAACATGAGCGAGCATACATCACATTATTTCTGTTGCAGTAATATTTATATGTGCGTGTATTTTAGCTATGTATATATTTTATGATCAAAGTTTATAAATCTTGAAGCATGTAGCTGTGTGTTACTAATAGTAGCAGTAATAAATGACCAGGTCCTTCAAATATGGCTGGGTTTATAGATACTACATCCTTTGAGTAATAAGCTGTTCTTTACCTTGACACTTTTCATGTCTTAAATGTTTTTAATCACGTACAGTTTATATTACATCGATTACCTGAAAGAATGTTGAAGCTTTAATGATCCTTGTTTTGTCAGTGTAAGAACTTAGCAGTACCTATCATATGATGTTATTCAGTATGACAGTTAGCTTATACTTCAGGGAAGATATCAAAGCTAATACCTAGTTTGTAGCATAAGTAATCTTTCATGATTACCACTTAGGATGATTTGGGACTGCCATCACCCCAGTTGCTCCACTATATTCAGTTTTTCTAAAGATTTTATATTTCCATTTGTTAGTCTTTCTACTCTTCAGTTGCTGTTGCTAGAACAATAAATGTGAATATTTTTTGCTTCTTGGTCTTACATCTATACTACAAATAATAAAATCTAAAATATAGCAGCTCACCTATATAGCAGAAAAAATTGTCCTCTGATATTGTTTTTCTGAAAAGAAATGCAGGAGAAGATTGCCATAACTGCAGATTTATTGGACATTTATATGATATCTCTATGGTTATGATGGTGTGTAGTGCTTGGCTCTTTCTTGCAATAACTTTAAAGCCAGGGAAGTGACTGCTGGATTGACAGGATGAAAGCAGTAATAATAAAAGAGGGGGAAAGAAGACAACATGCATTTACAGTTGAGATGATTAAAACTTGCTTATACTACCTCCAGGTCATACAGATGTAGAGGGAATGTGAATGACCTGACAATCCTGAATTTTTGATCAATTACTACTTAGCCTTCAGTGGAACACCTTCAGACCCTCATGACTTAATCCTCATTTACAATATTTCTGTTTAGCTTCATCTCTTGGTTTCTCAAAGTGATTGAGATATTACTATTTCTATATAAACAGTGATAAATATGCCTATAGCACTTCAAGAACAAATAAAACAAATTTCTTCTTTCATATTTTCCCTATATCATTAAGGTGTAAAAATAGATACTCATACACCCAGCCATTAATGACAACATCAATATCTCAGCTAGAACTGTATTTTTAAACAAGCAGAATGCAAGATATTGAGTGTTGCAGGATAGATCCTAAATAGGAAAAGTAAGAACATTTTCCTATGCCTTTTATTGGGAATTCTTTCTGTTATTTTCCTCCTTGGTCATTTTCGCTGGACAGATAAATATGTGCAGGACTATGGAAGAGCTGCAAGCACTTCTGCTCTCAACTCCTGTGATTTGTGACTTTGCTCAGAGTATGTCTAACAATTTGGCTAAAATGGCAGCACTATCACAGCCATTTCAGTTGCTATCACTGTCAGTCCCTGTGAAACTGAATGGGTGCAATTATGAGATATTTTTAGGAAACATACTTTACATAGACAGGACCTGTGAAGGCAGTAAATTCTAGGACATAGGGAAGGATGTGCAAGAACAGTACTTTCCACTTTAAATTACATGTTTCAATGTCTAATTAGAAAGTTTCAGTGGTTTCAGTGCTGACATCTGCTTTGTGTCATAGCAAGGAAATAGTACAGATTTTCTCTCACTTTTTTTTACAGATTTACTTTGTATTTTAATGCTATTTACACTTCACATAACTAAAGCAAGAAAAATTTTACATCACCTTGTGTAGCTCATATATTGTGGACCAGTTATCCATCTAGAGTTATAAACAATGGTTGCAAACTAGGTTGCAAACAAATTTTGCCTAAGGCATGAACCATAAATTAAAGTAATAATCATCCCCGTAAGAGACAACTTTTTTCCACTGCTCTTTTAAAATAAAAAAGAAAGTAGGTCAGAGAAATTTAGGATATTTTAGAGTATGTACAGTATTGTATTGTTTGCCAGCACCTAATTTACAATTACAGAGCTGCATGAATATTGAAATGATTCAGCTTCCCATTATAAATGTATGTGGCAGTTTGGTTGTTGATCAGTTTATGAAGTTAATGCAAATGAAACTGTCTTCCTGTCAGCATTTGAAATATATAATGCAGTCATGTTGTATATTCAGGGACAGGCCATTGACAGTCAATTAACAAGTTTGATTGGTATGTCAACTCATTCTTTTGAATTGTTAATAGTATGTTAATAGCATTCATTTCTTTGTGCAGTCCCATTTGCAGCTTCACAGTTACAGCTATTTTTTATGATTCTGAGTAACCTAAAATAGTGCCTTAATAATAGATTATTAAACACCTGTCTGGTGTAGCTTAGGGAGGTTTTTCTAGACTGGGAGTTTGCAGTGGATCCCTTTGATATTCAAATCAACAAATGATAGCCTTTTTATTCAAAACGTAAGTTCTTTTGATGGTTAGCTTGTTAAGAAATATTCAGCTCCAGTCTGACCTGATCTGGTTTCCCATGGAAAAGATCTGATGCTGTTTGAAGGTTCATAAATGGAATGCCAATGACAATTTGTTGTTGACGTTTTGCTGCCTCAGCCTTCAGATGCTGCTGGTTGATGTGCCGCTTTAGCTTCACCAAATAATGCTTGCAGGTAAATGATCTTCTGATTGATCAGATAGTTTCAAAGCAAAGAGTTCTCTTCTGTGGTCTGTAGTCATGTTTTTTAGGCTTGGAGGGGTACTTTAAAAGATGCATCAAAGTTGACAGATGAATCTTGAGACAAGGAATTATGGGAGACAGCAGAATTATGGGGATATTTTTTAGAGAATAACATATCAGTGAGAGTTTTGAAGACCTTCAAAGGTCTATCAAACCAGCTCCCCACAGCAGATTTATTCTTCCTTTAAAAAAAGATTAAAATTGGGTATACTGGTTAACTCTCAATTTCCTGTGTTGGGCAAGTGTTGAGCTGATTTATTGTTCTCTGATGATGTTTTAAAGGGCTTATTTTGTTTGAATTTCACTGTTATCTTGTTCTGTGATACAGAGCCTAGTCCTGTAAGGTGCAATTACTGCTTCTACTAAACTTTGCATAAAATCAAAGCATTATAGCACCTTATAAGGTCAGGATGTACAAGGAATAACATTCCATTACATAAACATCCGTGACATCATGAGTTAGCATTAAAATAAACAGATAAAAATATCAGTTGGAATAAGTCTGTTTCTCCACTAATCTTACAGGCATTATTCTTTTCCACCCTTCTTCGTTCTCCATTAGTGCCCTTCCTGATTCTAGTGCAGCTCTTTTTCTGAACAATCAGACTAGCTATTAGATGTTTAAAACATAAATCACAGAAATAGTTCATTTCTCTTTCGTTTGAGCATTTAATTATTCACTATCAGCATGTGATATTTTTTCTGCAAAAACATGTAATTGTTTTTTCTGTTGGAGAGCTGTAAGAGTTAACTCCTTCAGGTCTGAATGGCAGAAACCCTGGGGTTTGAAGTCAAGTGTTACAAGTAGTTTTAATGCCAAATGCAAACTCTGGAATCACACGTTGAAAGATGCTGTAACTATACAACTCTGGACATCATAACAAATAATTCTTGCTGGTTGAATTTAGGCCAAACCTTTTTTAACAACAAAGAACAGTCTTTTCACAAAACCCTGAAACATTACTTAAAACTGATAGATGAACAGCCAAGTTGTGCAATTTCAATTTTTTCTGTCATATAAATAGAATGTAAAATTTACACGAGACAGTTTCCATCATTTGGCATTTTTACATACTTTTCAGATACTGGGCACTGTTCAGCTGGTAATTAGAAGCTCTTTCTGTTGGGCTGAACAAGCAAAATATTAGACATTTGTATTGCTATACGAGGTCATGTTTTCAGAGATGCACCTATAATTTTCCTAAGCTCAAAAAGCAATATTAAATACCTAAACTGTTCTCAGAATAATTCGTAGGCTTTCATACAACCTCTGTTTTTGAAGAGTTCCTCTACTGGTTATTTGCAAAAATCAAAGTTCAAAGATTTTCTGATAGTAATGTCATCAATATTATTTCTAATTCATTAGAAATAAGTTTTAACCACTATACTTCAAAGAGAACTTCTTGATCCCATCTCGGATTCACATAAGGCTTATGTAAGCAGTTTTATTTTATTTTCAAAAATGTGGTTAAAAACTACCACCCTGACATGATTTTCATTTTGTCATCATGCTTCTGTTGAAGTAGCCTAAATATTTCACAAAAACTATATTCATACAGAATCATTGGTCTGAATGTTCTGCAGTGTAAGGCTTATCTTAAGTATAGTGCTAAATGTTTGTTATTTCAAAAAGCTAGAAGGTAATAAAGACCATCTCATAGCAGTTTGGATAGCCAGTAATTTCAACAGGGCATTTGTATTTTGATAATGTTCGACTATCAAGATAGAAATCAGGAATGTACCAATTTTGATTTAATGTTCATTGTAAAGCTTTTGCACATCGTAACTTTTTGTCATAGAGCGGGATCTTTCCATCCTATGTCATCCAAGACCAGGAGTTTATTTAAACAACTTAGAACAGTTCCAGTAGAAGACACTGAGACGTACTTCCTGGATTGCCCACTGTCACGACAGCACTGTCATTATCGGGCAAAAGGAAAATACAAAAGAAAGGATTTGAACCTGGATCTCAGCAATATTGCAGCTGATAACCTAATTGCTGTATTATTCCTTGCTGCGTTCTACCCCTTCCTTCCTCTTATTTACTCCCTTTTACAGAATCACAGAATCAGCGCTTTGCTTTCTACCCATATCAGAGTGTTTGACTCTGCAATTAGTTTTTCCTAGCCAAAATAACCTACTTTTATTAATAATGCAAACAAAAGGGCTAAGCACTAAGCTAACACTAGATTCGAAAGCACTGGTTCTTGACCTTGCTTTGTGATTTAAGATGGATAGGAAGGTGATTCAGCTTGAATGGCAGAACGTGAGAGCTGTATTTTACTAGTAATGTATTAGTTACTAATATACTATAAATATAGTGAAATTTCCAGTTCCCAACTTTTATCCTTTTGAACTGTCTAGAAAATTCCATGAAAATAAGTTTTATAAGAGAACAGCAAGTTGAACATACAGAAAGAACCAAACAAAAAAACATAAAATGTTAGCAAATGTATAATGCAAGATTGTAATTCCATACCCAAATGAGTATGTATTGTAGTACAGAATATAATTATAATATAGTTATAGTCCAGTTATAACACATAATTTAAAAAAAAAAATTAAATGCTAAAAGTTACCACTTAGTCAACAGGTAACTTCTTGTCATGAAGTGCCTGCTGATTTAAATCAATATCTGCCCACTGAAAGCTACGTAGTAAAATATGTCACATTGTATGTTTAGGAATTTAATGATATTTTATATAAGGATATTTTCCACCCTGCAATTCTGCTAAGAGGTCAGTATTTATGCATACAACAAATAAAAATTGTGAAAATGTGTGTGGATGAAAGTATCGAGTGTATTTCTGAGATTGTTGTTGTGTTTCTCTAATTTCGGTTAATCTTGGGTTTTTTCTGTAAGGAATCTTTAGATTTTAGGATAGGTAAAAGCATGCATGTAACAAAGACATTACTTTCCTCCTGCATTTTATTTTTTGGATTGCACTTCATGGCCATTTTAATTCAGATTACATGAGAATGTATAATATATCATCACTGTCAAATTACAAATCCTTTAAATTTATAGATCAGATCATATCTTACTGCTCAGAACACAGAATTTTAACTATGGATTCTTGCTGTTCTATGGGATCTCACAGGACTTTGCAACTGATACTGTGGAGCCCCTAATACCCAGACTCATTTCTTTGTCAAGTTTGGTTTAACTGATGATGCAGAAAAGTTAATGTGACATTAGTTTGGCCAGGAATATTAGGTATATTTGCAGATCTTTGTTGAAAGTTTCAGTTTCTGTATTATCAGAAGCTGACTTGCAAATTTGTATTGGAAGATGTATCCCTAGATAACAATCTTCTGCTATGTAAGGAAGTATTATCACTGAAATATGAATAAATAGACCAAGGATATACAGTATAAACACTGTATGTCACATAGGTTTTATTTTATATACATTACTATTACATATATTGTACAGGTATAACTAGTTGCACAAATAAGTCTCCTTTAATTTCCACTGGGAAACGGTGGATATACCGGTTGGAAATTGGACTTATGGACTAAATAATCTTTGTCATATATTAAGCTTATTAAGCTGTTTTAATGTTGAATATTTTTTAGGCAGTCATAAGTAAAATCGGTGTGACTAGGTATACATACGGGATGGGTAAAAAAACGCCCACAGAACAACAAAACCAGCAAACAAACAAAAAAACCACCACGAAACCCAAACCCACACTATATGGCTAGAACGAGAACCATCACTTTCAGCTTAGTAGTATTGTACTTACAGATAACTTGGTTTCAATTACCTGGTTCTTCGTTTTATGGAACTGCTTCTTTCCTGTCTCCCACTTATCACAAACAAGCATCTTAAAGTAGTCAATGACATTCATGAAAAGCATATTTCGAGTAAGAATATTAAGCCAAGTGATGGCTGGGAACAAAATCTTTTCTGTAAGAATGGAATGTCATGGTGTTAATGTGTTTCATACACTGTGAATTACTGTTGTGTGATGAACAGCTTTCACCTTTCAGTACAGAGTATTTTCTCTGCCTAGCTGTCCATCTTCTGTTTATAATCACATTAAACTATTTGACAGCATGAATAAGTATTGTAAAGACAGGTAGGAAAAGGAAAAAGCAACTCACTCTTCATAGCAGTCTTGTTTTTCCTTGGATGCTGAATTCCCAGAACAGTGGTACCGCCTTAAACAGTAGCACCCTTATTGTTAATAAAAACTTAAATCTAGAAATTTCTTCTGTGCCTTTTTGGACTGCTTTATCACTGCAGTGATAGTTGAACTGATGATTTAGTTGACTGTAAGTGGACATTGTCAGAAGAAACTTCAGTTAATGTAGGAAGGATGAGTATTATGATAAGATAGCATAGATAAGCATAGATAGAGAAAAACGTAGAAATCAAGGAGGAAGAATTGTCATGTGAACATGCCAGTTGTATCTTTCTTTTTTTTAAATACAGAACTGACAAAGAAAGAATGCTGGTAAAAAGTAAAACTGTTGTTATGAGAATAAATGTAGGATAATAATCATAAATAGTAAAACCACAAATGGACTATATGAGAACTTCAAATGAATGCTTAATTAACCTCATCTAAGGTGTAGTCATTTTCCACTTAACAGAGGGAGGGTAAAAAAGAGGTTTATTGAATTTTAACATCTTCACCCTAGCAGAGTAAGATGCTTATCATAGTTTGAATGCCCCTATGCTAGGCTGTAAACTGAAAATTGGTGATAATGATGTAAAAACTTCTGGAAAAAATTACTTAATCAGCTCTGAAGAATCACCTGTAACTTTGATATCACCTAATCTTTTAGAGCCTTGTTTTGGAATAGGGAAGGGAAACCATACTTTTTGTAGAGATTATGATATCAGTTCATGGCGTTTTAAAAAGGTTTACTCTTTGATTAGACCTATGTCATAAGAACAGAGTCCGTATCTTCTTTTGTCCTATGCTGAATGTTCTTCCAGTAAGGAGCAGTTGCAATTTAATATAAACTATTCAGCAGTTCTTCAGTCAAATTTTCTCCCTTGTTCTGAATATCTGTATTTCAAAATATTTTTGCCATATGTTCTGGCATGAGTTTTCATTTTTCCTCAGCTAAGTCTCATTTTCTTACTGCCTGCCTTTATTTCAAACCTATCTGTGTCCATTTTTAGTATATCTACTGGTGCATATTCCAATTTGGTATCCTCTGTGGGTTTCATTATCAAGCTGTTAATCCCTTTTTCCATTGACTTAATGAAGATGTTAAACAAAATCAAGCCTAATACCAATCCCTACGGCACCCCACTTCAGTACATTGGCATTTTCATTATTCTCTCTTTACAGACTATCAGCTAGTTAACACATTTATAATTAGGAGAGTTAAAAGATAATTTCCAGCTATGCCTTATCAGATATTTTAAGAATCCATATGAATTATAACCATTATTCCCCCCTTATCTATGTATATATAATTCACTAAAAAACACAATCACCTGCAATGGACAAAATATGCATTTTCTAAAAGTGCAGCATCTGCTGCTCAGTAGTTCATGTCCATGTTGAGTCATTTCTGTCACTTTACATTGCTGGATGCTAATCTTTTCCACTCTGTCTGGACCCTGAAAATGCCTTTAGTTTTCCTAGTAAATATTGATTTGATTAAGTATCTCATTCCCCTTCCCAACCCCAATTGTTAAGGAATAGACTCATCTTAGTAGGTTTTTTTTTAATTTGTTTTGTTTGGCATCTTTATTTAAAGTGTTCTGAATAATAAATGAGAAAGTGCTAATCAATTTGGAGGTTTTACTCCATCTTTTAGATAAGGTATGTTCATAAAGCTGAGTGTTGTGCAATTTTTCACAGTTGGCAGATTTTGCTAATGTAGTTGTGTGAGAACTTGTGATTTTTTCCAAAAGCATGAGAGGAATGGTAGGCTTTGTAAAAGGTGACAGATTAATTGTCATGAAGACTGGAATTCCACTATCCCATGGAAGAAATGCATCAAAGATTAATACCCTTGTTATCTTGCTCATTTTAAAGTAGGGAGGATGCTCTTTTTCTATTTAGGAAAAACACCTATCATGATGTGGAGAACAGTTTATCCTTTATGGCAATTAAGTCTTTGAGCTGTCTACTATAATTTTTCATCAAGGAAAAATAGGTACCCTGTGTACAGTACAGGACATTGGCCGAAATATGCATATTAAGTAAAGATCATTTTTATCTCAGTTTTGTTCATTTCCTCTCTCTCTATTGGAGATTCCAAGGTGACCAAATCAAGAGTCCTGGAGATTTCAGACTAGCTGTCTGTCATGCCCACATGGATATATTAGATGGGAAGCCTTTTCCACCCGCTTTGTTGGAACCTGCATATTTTTAGTTTATGTCTCCTACTCCATTGGAAAATGAATGACAGCTTTTGATGTGGGTTTTCTTTGTGAAAATTTCAGTTTCTGAGTCTTCATTTTCTGTAAATCAGAAGCGTGTGGGGTTTATTTCTGTCAGTTGTAGAGCAGAACAAAATCGATTTGGCATTGATCAAGATTTAAATACAACCAACACATTGCCAAAAATATGGATGCAAATATTACAATCTTCTATGATAAGATAAAACTGGTTTTGAAAGATTATTTTCCAGCTGAAACTTTGATCTTACCTTCTCTTAAACTTTTTGACCCATTTTTTTCTCTCAAGTCTGTGCATATAGCATTTTGTAGTACTTTGTAGTTTGTAGTACTTCAAGGTACTACAGAACTTCAAGAATGTATTAAAGGAGATTGCCTACTGTAAACCCAGCATGGTCAAAAGGCTCAATTTGAATTATTTGATTTTTAGAGGTTTGTAGGTGTTTACAATTGGGCAGTATAGAGTACGAATAGGAGGTATTCCTTATGTTGATTTAGTATTCATAACAATATTGTGGCTTCTTCAGGGGCACTGTTGAGTTGTAGCCTTTTTAAAGAACTGCCGGGTTTTGTGCTGCTCAGTGTCTGCATACTGCATGACATGATACTTCTCTTTGGTATAATTTAAATTAGGAAATGCACTAAAGCTTTAGGTGTGTTGATAGCGTTATGACACTGTGTTCAGTGTCAAATATGACTTTATGGCATGATGTATCTTAATTTTGCTAAACTGCAGATAAAAAAAATATACAACCTAGTTTAGCATCCATGAAATTGCTGTACTTTACTTCAGTTTTTGGTAAAAAAAGATGTTCTGTGAATTTTCAACCTGCAAATATATAAGTTCAAAGAGAGAAAATTAAATCACTCTTTGATAAACTGTAACAATGAAGAGCAATACAAAAGATGAGTCTTTTGTAGTCTCGTAGCTTAGGTGATCAAATACATTCTGAAAATCCATCCCAAAATGAGAAATAGCAAAATGGAGTCACAGCATTTGAAAAATGAATTATAAATCTCTGGAAACTGTGGAAAGGTTACAGCTATTTCAGTAAAATAGCCATAATATGCTATTGATTAATTATACTTTTTTTGACCTAACTGGAAAAAAATACTATTTTATTCAGTTTTTCTGTATATGTCAACCAGCATAAAGGAAACAATGACAGTAAACACAGTGAGATAGTCAGAACAGAAATTTTAGCTGTTTATAGCCAAACTATTGTTCATGAATCAACTCCTGAACTCCTGCTGTTTCAAATCCGGTATGCTAATTTGAAACAAGATTAATTCTTTGTTCTCGTTTGTATGTAGAGTGTAATAATTCTCCAAACAGTAGTCATTTGGCCATCCTTTTATGCTGAAGCAGCCATGTCCTAAAGCAGCAAAATAGCCAGCTGAGTGTGGTCACCCACTCAGTGATTCCAACTTCATTTGCTGTGTATTTCCTTCTGAAAGAAGCATTAGTTTGTCTGCAGTGTTTGTTCAGCCACCACTGTAAACTAAAAGGGCTTTTACTAGGAACTTTTGCCAGAGTAAGTGTATCTGATAAACTTCCTTTCTTTTTTTTTTTTTACCCCCTAATTAGCAGTGTTAAATTTGTATTAAGCAGTTTGCCATGTCGTTTTTACCAATTAGCAACAAAAACAGAGTGTACACTGAAGCATTTACATGAAGATCATGTGGAAGAAAGAAACCTCTTGTATCCTTCTTGCTCTGAGGCTTCAGAAACAGGAGATTAGGTGCTGCTCATAAGTGCTCCTCCACGCTGCAGCCTTAGATCACTGCGTAGCTGAATGTCTGTTCTATTTTTCTTGGACTGCACATATGCTGTTGTGCAACAAGCCTATAAACTCTTTTTAATTAGCATTCATTTTGCTGTTTGCCACTGCAAATGAAAGTTTATTTACCACAATCTACTATACTGTTTATATATAATCTCTTCATGTGCATAGCTACATTCTGTGTGCTGTCAGAAAATTCTTCTGCATTTGCTACCATGCTTCAATTAAAAAGGGAAAAAACAACCTTAAGATAGGGGTCTTTCATGGACAAATAGGTGTTCCAGTACATTTAATGCTTTCATTATTCTGAATGTCTTATAGAATTACTAATTTTTCCTGTCTGGCTCTGTATAATTCTTTTTCACATTTTTGTATATAATGTTGGTAAGAAATAATACTATAATTAGACAATGAAATTATAACTTACAAATCAGGAAAAAGAAGTACAGAACAGTTCAGTGTTTCCAAGGTGAGACTATTCTGTCTTTTTAACCAAAAAAAATGCATAAATTAAAATGTCCTTTAAGGAAATCAAATCTCAGGATACTCACATCTCATAAAAACATGACAAAAAGTATTGAAAGCACAAGTGGCAAAAAAGGCTGATATGACACACATAAAAATATCCTTTTTTTGGCTTTTGGGTAATAAAACAGATATCAGATTACAAGCCAAAATATCCTTAAAAACAGAAACAAAAACTCTTTCAGCACAGTTACTGTTTGTTCAGTTGGTCTATGCATCTACCTTTTTTAATGATAAGCAACATAAATACTGAAAAGACATATTGGCTGCAAATGTAACATACAAGTACAGAAACCATAAATGCAAAATGTTTTTTAAAAAATTCCTTTAACAAAATTAATCTTGGGGGGAAAAATGTCTGACAAGTAAAATGATGTATTGCAACCTACCAGCACAAAGGAACATTCAGCATTCACTAACACTTTCACATCTGCCTTACTAAACATATGCTTCAGTAGGGAAAGCACTGAAGAATAAACTTAGGTACAATATTAGAAAAATGTAGTTCAGTTATATTTTCAGAGCTCAGAGAGTTAGAAGTAGCATTGTGTTACATTCAAAGTTAATGATCAGACTGGGAGCTGTTTGCAACAGGCGTATGCCATCAGTTTATTACAAAACCAAACGCCTTCCCTCTCCAAACCAAAATGAGGTCTTTCAAAGTTTAGTATCTTAAAATTGTTTGCTGCTACCACTGTTATCCTCCAGACAAGTGGAATCAAACTTATTTAGAATAATTCAATGCAATTATTTTATAACTGGGTTTCGCATTTGTACAAAAAAAGGAGGACTAGATTTGACTGGCTAACTTTATTGGCAAAAGCATATAGTAAATCCCACTTGTAACCCTTAGCCCAGGTTCATCTGCCTGTCATCCAAGACCAAGTTTGGTGAAAAAAGAAAGAGGCAAAGTAAAATTGCTGGTAAAATAAAAACAATAAAGGCCTTAAACAGTTGAATAGCAAAAGCACAGACAGAAATATATTTGATGAAAAGCAATTGTTTTTTATGGAGTATAAAATATTTCCCAAGCAGTTTTAATCTTTACTTAGCCATTCAGGCTAGCAATAGGAAAATCATGTTAACATGGACAGGCCATGGACTTTACTAAACTGTCTCATTTCACTGGTATCAGAGCAGTACTGTGAGTATTCAGAAAGTGTGAATCCCTTAGGCTGTACAGTACAGAAGAAGTATTCCTGGTGCAGAAGTAAAATCTACACCCTTCATTGTTTGTTAGGTGACAGGGACCACATGACCTTTGAATCAGATCTTTGTCAGTAGGAAATTACAGTTCTCCATGGAACCTTTGATTAAAAAGAACCAGCCTTGTCAAGAAGCATTTTCATAATCTCTATTTCAACTTCCCTCACTCTCTGAAAAAAACACTCCAATGTGTTAATACTGTGAATAATTACATCTGCAGATAGATTGCATCTTTGCATTTCTAGCACAAAACATACAAAATTGTTAAACATAACAAAATTGTTAAATATTTTTCAGTCAGCAGCTTTGCTAAGAGCAAAACACTGCAGACTGAAAATCCAAATTATTTCATCACCTTCTACTGCTGATCCACAAAGATTGATGAAGCCAAGCGTACATGAAATATTGCTCTGGAGCAGTGGTTCTGTGCCAGCATGGCTTAGTAAAGCGTGTAAAGGTGTCTCATGGCATGTCCCTGGCAGCCAGAAGTCTGTACTGCAAACAGCTGAAGTGAGCTGACACAGAAGACAGGAAGGCACTGGGGTTCAGCCAGGGCCACGCATTCCACCTGAGCAAGCTGGTAGTACTCAGGTGGCTGGCACATACTGCACTCTGTCCTGCTGCAAGCATGCTTCTTCTGTGCTGGCCAGCTTGCATAAAACCAGCTTTGATTTATGACTTCAGCCTGTGTGATCCTTGGCTACAGGGGCATACAAGCTGGAACTCACAGGTAAGCTAAGTGTAGGGCTCTCAGAGCATCTCTGCCCCTTCCGGTGTTCATTTTCCTTATTGTTTTAGAGGGATGATGATTTAACTGCAGGTTGCTCCATGTGGATATGATTTCATGTATGGAAACTCTGAGGCCAAAATGCCCTAAGACAAATACAGCAGAATGTCATGAATGGGAAGATGCTTGGCTACTCTCTGGATCCCGTGAGTGAGTGTCACACACGACTTTGTTAGCACTAATCCCCATGCATTTAGAGCACAGACAGATGAGACTCCTGTGGTGGTACTTTCCATATTGTGCTATCTAATCAAGAGAAACCCTACCAAATTCTAATATTTCCTGTAGCGTGAAAATGTGTGCAGTAAAATCAGTTCATACAAAGAGCCATGTAACTGCAGCCCTTTCAACCCCACAGGAAATAATATACAAATGCCAAAAGGCAACAACCACATATACCACAAAGCAAGGACATCAGGACTGACTGGACTGATAATAAAGCTTCTTGGACATCTGGTAATTAATCTTAGTTTGGAAGGATTTGAAAATGTTTACTTATATGACTAATTTCCTTTCACTCTATTAAACATATATATGTCAAGAGACCTTTGTTTCCAGAGCTTCTCAGTTGCTTTTCATGAACTTTAAGAGAAAAACGTATTTAGAGCTGTACATCCCACTTAGAAAAAGGTGAAAATGTCAAAATTTACACTGTGCTGAGAGGTACCACAGAAAAAAAGTTAGATGCAAGCAGAGCAGAATCAAAAAGTAAGATTCATTGACACATAAAGTCTGACTCTGCATTTCAGAGTTTGGAATTAATCTGACACCTGCTTATATACACCTAGCAGGTGTATATAAGAGTACACCTTATATTGGTACTTATCTTGAGTACCAATCTGTGGTTTTGAAATACTGTTTAATCCAATACCATTGAAGCCACGATAGGGAATGGAAATGATTTGCCTAATAAATCTTATGACTTTCTTGAGGCTAAAATTCCACAATCTGCTCTCTGATGTCTCTGTACCTTTTCATCAGAGCAACAGTTTCTCTATTGCTCAGTGTTGTTCTATATTATTCCATGACCTTGTACACTTGTAATTTGTGTTATCAATGCATTTCTACCTGGTGATTTTATTACTAGAGTCTTACAACTCTTGTATCCTGGCTATTTTAAGTATATATTACTTGTAGCACTCATAGAAGCTTCTCAGATGAACAACACACATCTAACAGCACTAGTCTCATGCACAAGAATGCTGCTGGTAAAAACACTGCATATGATAACACTTCCAAAAATAATATTTCACCAGTAATACTTGTGAGCAACAAAACTCTCCTGAGAGACTTGTAAATATCATACATGCATGAATAGTTACGTCACAGTACACCAGGCCTAGGCACAACTTTTTAAAAATTTGGTATTTTATTTCAGCTCCATTAATACAAATCTAGTCTAGTAAAGGATATCTTAGCAAGCAGGTTAGTAAAAAAGTAATGATAATTTAAAAAAAAAACCAAATCCACCTTTTTGTGACATCAGATGTCCTTAAAATGACTACAACGAAGTAACAGCCAGCTGGGATATCTTTTTTGTTATTTTGTTTGATGAATTCCTATAGGAGAGCTCTGAATTGAGATGCCAGGCAAGCTCTAATTATTTTAATAATAATTTTTAAAAATCAATTATTCCCAACAAAACTTTTCTTGTGTATTTTATAAGGATGAACTATTTTGGAATTATTATCATAAATTTGTAAGTGAAAAGATAAATGGTAGCAGTATCAATATGCACTTTTATTTATAAAGTCATCTCATTTACAGGCCATTGGGAGTGTTTCAAGCTACAATAGAATGAATGCTTTAGATTGTAATTGTCTTTAAAATGATGAGTCATTTGTGTTCCAGCTAAGACAGCTCAGTTTGTGGAGTTGCCTGCTGGGGTAATGGGATAAGATACAGACACAAGCTACCCCTTGCCCCTGAAATTTTATCATGAATTGTTCTTAAGTGCTCATCACATTTCATATTAGCATGAGTGCAGGAACAGTAGCTCAAATTAGGTCAGGTTCCCTGAGCCTTGTCAGATAAGTCTCTCCAGAGACGGGATCAGATTTTTCTAGTTTGTTGCAGCACGCTGGTCTTCTATCAAGTATTAAGACTGCCAAAAGATGAAGCTAGTTTATTGCAGTTCTTTAAACTTGCTAAAACTATTGTTCTTCAGAGAATTTATATTGCTGGCAGCTATTAGATAAGCCTTTTTGCATAGTAACCTGAAACTCAGGTTAGAATATTGAGTGTACTCCTCTTCCCTGCATCCATGCAATAATGTCATCCTGTAATACCAAATAATCCAAATTTGAGTCTTAATCAACAAATCTGAATGACACATCTAGTTCTCATTCTGGTACAACTCCTTTGCACAGTTGCAGCTGGTGAAAATGTGGAACTTGGGGAAGTAATGTAGCAGGGCATTACCTAGTCCTGAGCTGGGCACTGCAGGCAAAGCCACTGCTCTTTCCCTGATACTGTCTTGCCCTCTAAACTGATGAAAACAGCAGGGAACACTGTAGCTACATTACTACCACCTTTTTCATTTCTCAGTAGTAATTTCACATGAATGCAACTTAGCTTACTTTGGTAATAAATGGATACAAATCTCACATCAAGATTTTGTACTAGCCACTGTTTTAAATACACAAACCTTTAAAATGGGATCTATTCAGATAGCTACTATTACTTCCTTACAAAATATAATCACCAAAGAGACCTGAATTACCCACCTAAGCTTCTGGACCTCTATACAATCTTGGGTAGAAAACAAGTTCACAGGATAATAACCTGTTTTCCACAGCAGCTTCCAAATTTTCTCTTTCATTATGTTAAAAGCCTCAGACAATTTGATCTTACTAGGAATTCCCAAATGAGAAGCAAAACTGCAGTTAGAAGAGAGGAATGCTTTAAAATGAGAAGAGATAAATATTACTTAAACACTTTTTGAAGGTCTAAAGCCTTTTTTTGTCTGGTATTGGTACAGTGCTTTATATTAAACAAACAAAAAACCAAAAACAACAACAACAAAAACCAAACCCCTCAACCAAATGTAAATATTTATTGCAAAGCCTGGATTTGTATATCCAAAAATACTAAGGATGACAGCCAAATGTCTTGTCAATTCCCTGGGACAGCCCAAATAGAAATAGCCCTTCTTTGCTGTGATATCGACTGCATAATAATGGAATTCACTTTCCTGCCAGAAAAATACTATTAATTTTCTTTTCTACTAACTTGGATCTGGCCCATGCCATAAATACAAGGTTAGTAAGAAGCATGCAGTAGTCATAAGAATATATTTACTACCACTTTCATTATCTCCAGATTTTCTTCAGACCATAAATGTGTTCTCAGGGCAAGCATGCAAAATAAAGGTAGAGCTGCCATGAAAATTTTTAGTATTTTCATATTATTTATTATATGACCCGCTTTTTGCTATGATTTCATGACCAATATGTATCTTACTCAGAAAAAAATTACATTTAGAAAAGAGATACTAGTTTCTATAGAGCAACCACATCTTCAAATTTTGTTTTATATTGTTTATAATTAGAAGATGCCAAGAAACAATATTCAAAAAAATCCCATGGGTTGCAAACCAATGAGCCTATAGCAGATTTATTCTAAAGTCAGTAACTTGTGTCATGAGGATAGGAATTACACTTCTTAAGGAAATGCATTTTAAAGATTTCACATTAAATATTTCCATGTGATTAAATATTATTGAGACATAACCTTGCTTGGATGAATAGAAATTGTTTGCAATTACATAGTTGTTTATAGCACAAGAGGTTGTCTTTCACTGTATCACAGTGAAATATGAATCTTAGGGTGAATAATAATCTTAGGGTGAATCTTAGGGTGAATCTTAGGGTGAATCTTAGGGTGGCTTCCTTTGAAGAGCCAAATGTTGAATTTTGGAAATAGTCAACAGGAATAAATTATCTTGTTACCTTGTAGCAGCTTTGTGAAGTGCCAGCTGGCTGTAATTGCCTAATAAACCTTTGAGAAAGTCTGTGATCAAAGTATTAAAATCATGTGGAACAACACAGAAGTCTGTATTTGTAAACATTCAAAGAACTTCACTGTTAATGAAATTATTTAATTTTGGTTTTCTACAGAGGAAATAATGGGCATGTAGCTACATTTGCAATTATATATATGATCATTTTTTGATAGCAAGAAATAAGCAATTCAAATTTTTTTTTTGGTGAATGGATAAATTTATGAACTGAGTGCTACACTTAGAAAGAGGCAACCTTTTCTCTTAACTTTTTTTAGAGTAATCATTGGTGTCATAATTTTCTACACCAAAGCAAAACATCTCTTCCTGTCTGTATAATTAGGAAGTTTGCTAGAGACATACAGCTCATCTGAGATGAGAGACTTCATAAAGCAAAAGCAGTCTAAATTTACTCAATCTACAGAATACAAACACAGTATCAATACAGCACAATTCTTCATTAGAGGTGCATCAAAAAAGTTAATCTTGCTATTGTATTTTAGATAGCACTTCCCCTCTAGGCTTTTGCCAGACCAGATGGGCCCCTCAATTCAGGAAGGACACAGAGGTGCTGCACAGTGTAGAGAGAAGGGCAATGAAGCAAGTGAAAGGTCCAGAGTGTGTGTCCTGTGGGAAGCAGCTGAGGGAGGTGGGGTTGTTTAGCCTGGAGAAGAGGAGGCTCAGGGGTGGCTGTATCACTCTCTACAATTGCCTGACAGCAGGCTGTAGTCAGGTGGGGCTCGGCCTCTTCTCCCAGGTAAATGTGACAGAAGAGAGGACGTATCCTCAAGCTGCGCCAGGGGAGTTTGAAAATCAAGAGGAATTTCTTCACAGAAAAGGTGATTAAACATTGGAATGGACTGCCCAGGGAGGTGGTGGAGTTTTGGTTTGGTCATTTTGAGTAGTGCCGTATAAGCTTGACTTGCATTTAAACAAACTTTCCTGAGTAGGAAAATAGTAACTTGGAGCTGTTTATTGAAACTCAAGCCACTGTTAAAACTTTGAGCATAAGGGTGAACTGCATCCTACAGTGACTCTCTTAGTTTACTTTTCAGGGGCTGTGTAATCTAACAACATATTAGTCTGTCACTGCTTCCTCTCTCAACTAAACTTGCAAAGTTGGGGATAACTAAGCTGCAACACGCCTTATGAACAGACTAGACAGAGAAGCACTACCCCCATAATGGCTCGCCAACCAGCCAGTGCAGATGAACTTCAATGACGTAAAGCAGGAGTCAGTCCTGAAATTGCTAAAGAAATGAACCTAGGGCTCTGAACAGTGTTCTAGTTAAAGGGCATGTGATTTATAAAATTTGTATTCGATTAAATTATTCAACTCAAATGCATTGAGATCATCTTTGAGATATATTAATTTCGTTATTGTAATTCTCTCATGTTTATCTTTAATTTCTTCTTCATTTCTCTTAAGGCAATCTCTGCAATGTAAGGCACTTTTGCTTTAACTGAGGACACATTCACCCAGATAAAGACATCTTTCTAACTTAGCATTTTAAAGGTTGTGTTTCAGAGTTATGCACAACTTTGGAAAGACAAGAAGTGCTATGCAAATAGAAATTTTATCTGATGGGCACATTTTGGCATTAACAAAAGCATGGAAATCTCATAGTATAGTCAAATCTGTGCAGGAAACTGAAGAAGTTTATTGATAGCAAGTAAACTGTAAACCTATGAAAAGAAAATGTTATTCCTTAAATTTCAGATTTTCAAACAAGTTGATTAATGAGACAGTGTTTGGGTACTCACGTATCGGCATAGTTTTGGCAGAAATGAAGTAGAAAAGTAAAGTTCACAGCTTCTAATTTTCAAAAATGCTTACTTGTTTAAAGTTTTAAACATAAAAACCTGTAGCTCTAGTGTTTCTTGTACAGCATAAACTGTACTAATTTGAAGGGATGGGGACTAGTTGGGAGTATTGGACAGAATGAAATAACTATGTAAAATCTGTCTCATCTCATTCTCCTCCCTTCTTTAGAGTCTGTAGCAGTAGTTTGACAGAGAATACTGTATACTATGGGGGTCTATAAGGCTGGATGGAAAGCACAAAGTCAGGGTAAAGTTGCTATATATGCATAATTTTTAGAGTCACATAAGATTGTTAAATAACTCCATTTGATTTGTAAGCTCCCTAAAATTCAGTTTCTGTCACAGTTTGAGCAATTCAGAATGTATTTTTCAAGGTCTCAAGCCCTAGAAATTAAGCATTTGCTAAGGCTCAGTTAAGATATACTTTAAAATTGTTTAATGTATGAACTGTCTTCTGACAGAAAGTCACTACCTTTCCAGAGACGGTTGAGAGAGAAACACAGATCCCTATGCTTAGGTAAGATATCTAATGTATGAAGAACTTTGCTGAAGATATTGGCTCATTGCTTTCATCATAAGGAGATTAAAATTCCTGTCTCCTCTACCCCAAAGAACTATGTCTACATCACACGTAGTGGCAATTCCGTGGAATGACACTGCTCTGTTCTCATTGGAACTCCATAAGAATTGATTTAAGGTAGTAGGTCAGAGAGCAAGAAAAGAAGGAATGTGACTTGCAGGTGGTACCAAACTGGGAGATGGGCAGCACAGCCTAGGGGTTGTGATGCCATTCAGAGGGACCTTGACAGGCTGGAAAAAGGGGCAAACAGGAATCTCATAAAGTTCAACAAGTGGAAATGTCAAGTCCTGCCCCTGGGGAAGAATAACCTTATGCACCCGCACAGGCCGGGAACAAGCTGGAAAGTAGCTTTGCAAAGGAGGCCTTTGCCCTTATTTGCTTTAAGGACAGGTTGGTGGTTCATGTCCAACTTGTCCATCACCATTGCCAGGAGGCTGAGGGAGTTGACCCTTCCTCTCTACTCAGGCCTGCTGTGACCTATCTGGTGTTCTGGGCCTAGCGCTGAACTTCCCAGGAAAAGAGACACATGGACATACAAGGTCATCAAGGATCTACAGAGATGGTTAAGGTCTTGTTTGCTGCATGAGAAGAAGCTGAGAGAGCTGGGGCTGTTCAGCCTGAAGAAGAGCAGACTTGGGGGCATCATATTCATGAGTATGGATACTTGAAGTTAAAGAAGTCAATCTTCTTGTTGTGAAGAAGATAGAGCTAGACTCTTCACATTGGTATCCAGTGATAGGACAAGAGGTGATGTGCACAAATTGAAACAGGGTGACTGAACACTGGCACAGGTTGCCCAAAGAGGCTCTGCAGTTTCCATCCTTGGAGATTCCCAAACCCTAGCTAGATGTGACCATGAGCAACCTTCTCTATCTGAGCCTGCACTAAGCAAGGGCGGTTGGACTAGAGAATCTGCAGAGGTGCCTTACCACCTCAGCTCTACTCCGAATCTGTTACTCTTCAGCCTCGTGACCAGTTTATCACTTGGGGATTCCAGTCTTTGCTCCAAGGAACAGCGGGCCCTGGAGAAAATGCATAAGCAGTCTCTGGAACTGGTACTAGCTAGGTTTGGACTAGCTTTTGCGTACTCTGATCTGCCATTATGTCTTATACAATTTATCAGAACAGCTTTCTTCAGCCAATATCTAAAAGAGAAGAGCAGCCAGATTCAGACCTTTG
Source organism: Dendrocincla tyrannina (assembly GCA_035047865.1). Classification (NCBI taxonomy): domain Eukaryota; kingdom Metazoa; phylum Chordata; class Aves; order Passeriformes; family Dendrocolaptidae; genus Dendrocincla; species Dendrocincla tyrannina. The sequence goes on from JAWWMP010000165.1 coordinate 33,760,348, forward strand.
ATAGAAAAGGTATGTGCTCTCAGGAGAGGCTTGGATCCAGTTCTCTGCATCCAAACTGGTTAAAGGATTATCCTTGCAATCTCAAAGCCTCTGAACTGTTGAGAGAAAGGTGGGATTAAGATATTTTGCTACCTTTTGCATTAGTCATAACTAGGAACAGATGGTTTCTGTACTGGGTATTTAGGGCTTTTCATTGACAATTTTTTTCTGTTCTCCTGGCCTTGTGCTCTCTTGCAAAGTCTGTTGAGGAGATAAGACCGTGCACCTAGGGGAGTTTCTTTTCTTGTATTTAACAACTGATAGACAAATTGGCAAATTTACCAAGCTCTTGAAGCACCCACTGATGCTGCTTAAGACTGTTTGGAAGTCTCTGGGTTTACTTTTCTCTTGAACTATAGTAGCAGTCTTTCAATTTCTTACCATTCTGCAGAACTCAGCTGATGGAAAATCTCACATGGGAAGGAGCTCTCTTCTTCATTAGATTTTCCCTGAGAGATCTTGATTGATTATTTTTTTATTTAAGTAGGTTATATGAAACACGGTATAATTAGAGTGAAAATAGTAGATATAGACAGTGGACAGAGTTAAAGACAAGCAATTTAGTGCCAAAACTGTTACATTGTCATTGATGACTATTATTTAGTATCACAGAGATATCAAATACTGCTTCTTCCCTGTCACTGCATGGGGATTTGTTCTGTCTTATTTGTCTTATCTTCACAGACCTAAAAATCACAGGGACCCATTCACACTGTAAGGTGCAGTACCATGTCATTTAGAAGTTTGCTTTCAACTCCTTTTTCTTTTTTAGATCGGAAGAGCGTCG
>JAWWMP010000165.1:33763513-33811587 GCA_035047865.1 Dendrocincla tyrannina
GTTGCTAACAATTTTCTCTATAATGCTTCAAACATTCCAGAGACAACCTCTTGAAATCTGCTAAAATGGTGTTTATACTGCATTGCTGCTTTGTCCCTGCTGATTATTTATGCTTGCTTTTCCTGACCGAGTCACTGGAAAAGAGAAGAAGAATGTCACTCCTCCTTCCCTTATTCCAAATTATGTTCCCCTGAAATACAGTTGTTCCATATCTGTGGCTATTTTTGACCCTTTTCCCCTTGCATCCACCCTTTCATAACATGGTGCCTTATTAGGAACATTGTTTTTCTGTTAGTTGCATCTTAAGGTACAAACAAGTATGTTAGGAACAGAGGGATTTTTTCAATTGATTTTTAAAGAGATCTGCAAAATTCCCACTGAATCTGAGCCAAAAGCGGTGCCAATTTTACTCAAATGCTTCAGAGATTTTCTTATGACCTTGCTTATGACCAGTGGGACTAATTGTATCAGAACTGTCCAGGATACTTTCAGAAAGTGCTATCTTGGTCTGTATTTCAAAACACTGACAGATATTTTATCGTTAATTAGTATTCATATTATGTCTCAAACAATCTGTTCAAGAATAGGGGAAGTGAACTGGTTGAACAGCTCTTCTGTCTACCTAATAATTAACATGGGTGATGCATGGAAAACCAGCAGCTCAACAGGGAAAAAAAAAGAAGAAATATTGCCAATGTGATTTTTTTTTCTGTAGAAGTATAAACTACCTGCATTGGAGTTTTTGACTAATGCATGAATTTCACTTTGCAGAGGTGAAAATGAATAGTTTGCTTTAAAAACAAACCTGTGCCCCTCTAAATCATATCTTCCTGAATTTGTTTCTCATCTTGTCAGTATGCCACTTGGTAGCTGGCTGGACTCCCTTGTTCAGTGGCACATATTTTAAAATAGCACTGAAAAAAAAAATTGTTCCTATAAACCAAATATTGCTTGCATATTTTTTTTCCAAATTCAGGATTATGCATAGCATTATCAAACAATATTTCAGATATTTTAAACAATTTAAATACTTGATGGGTGTCAGTTGATATGTTTCCTCTCTGCCTCCTCCCCCTCTTCAGCTGCTAATCATAGAACTTGTATGCCAAATTGTATAAGATACTCTTCCAATAGTTACATGTGTGAGTCTTTTGTGAGACACAGACAGTTACGAGGACAGATTTGGAGTTGCATATGGGTCTGTCACATGGTTTGATTGCCATATCTTCTAGGACACAGATTTCTTTCTTAATTATTCTTAATTCTGAGGAATTTTTACATTTGATACAGTAATTTCTGCAAAATTCTTTCCAAAGATTTCTTGCACAGTCCATTTTCCCTCTCTTTACTCCTAGCAAAATTCTTCCAGTGCTGACTTCAAAGCTGCTTACGCCCACCTTACTTCCCACTTCTATACTTAGTTTTCTTTTGATAGTGAATAAAATTTACTGTTTCACTGATTAAGAGATGCACAGACTTCCTAGAAAAGTGCCATATAAGATGATGGAAAGTTTTGATATTTACATTAAGACTTTATAATAAATTTTTGAGATGTCTGAATAGTAAGAATAAATGTTTCCTTTGCTGGCTGCTTTTAAAAAAAGTAGGTCTTCAGAGTGTTGCTGGGAAGATTTTGGAAAATCAGCCCAAAGTAACTGCATTGCAGCTCAACTTAAAATATATATTGTTGCTATATCTGGCCACCCATTTAATTCCAATTTCAAAAGGTGACCCATCTCTTTGTTCAAGTAGTATTCTTCAGCTTTTATTGTTAATCTGCAATTTCCTTTTATCTTCTGGTGGAATATCATAATTTTGTTTCATACACAATCTTTCATGCATTCTGAAAGTGTATTTTTACAGTATTTTTAAATTAGTTTACTAAAGATGTGACAGATATGTGCTGGTACTTTCTTACATAGTTTTACATAAAACAAAGCTTAAGATATGAAAGTTTAAGAAAATAGCATTGAACCAAAGATAATGAGCATATCAGTGAAAAAAAAAGAAAGCAAGAACATATTTAACCATGTTGGGACATCAGTGTGATCCAGCAGCAGAAAAAGTCCATAGCATCAGGTATTGTTTTGAGTTGATGCATATATCCATGTATTGACTGTTAGGTCACAGTTTATTGCAGTGCTGTGTTTCTGTGTTGTAGTTAAATCCCTATAAAAAATTATCTTTAGACTGGCAAGTTTGTTCCATTCGTGACAAATGGTGGCAAAGAACAGCTATTGAAAGAAACTACCTAGAAAATAGGTATTTCCCTTGTCTTCTGTAAACTCCCAGAATCTTATTTGCTTATTTTTATTCTCTTCTAGGTTGGAGATGTTCTCTACTGTGCTGGACAGATTGCTCTAGTACCTTGTACGATGCAGCTTGTTAGCGGTGGCATACGGACAGAGGCTGTAGTTTCCCTCCGTCATGTTGAGCGAGTTCTTCAAGCTATGAGCCAGAAGACTGCGCTCCACCACGTCATCACAGCCAGCTGCTATGTAACTGAGAGCAAGTACATTGCTATTGCTCACTCTGTATGGCAGAAGAAATTGAGAGAATGTAAAGAGGTAGCTGTGATATCCATTTTCTTCTTTCTGGGTTGTCTTTTTTTTCCCCTTCAAGTCTTGTAGTAATATCAGAATTTTCTCAGTACAATTCAGAGAGGTTCAAGTAAAGCTGATACAATGTGGTTTGATTGAGCTGTTATGTTCTGGCTCATAAGTGGTTGTGCACAATTGAGAAAGAAAATTGCTTAATAGAAAGTTATATTCACCACTAACTTTGTCTTAATTCCCCAAAGCACCGTGTTAAAGGACTCTTAGTGAACAGTCAATTTCTCTAACAAAAATGTGAACAATACCTCATTTGAATTACTTCTACTCATATATTTTTGCATAATAAGATCTGGGCATTTTACTTCAACTTTTTGTGAGTGAGGGTTTTTTCCCCACTCTTTCTTTACAAGCACTATTGTCATGACAACTGAGTTTAGCAATTTACTGCTCATTGTTGCTTTTTATTCAGCTGGACTTTTTAAGACTAGATCGGGACACACTTCTCTATTGGTTAACCCTAGATTAACAAATTAATAATTTGCACAGTGATTTATAATGATACCATAATCATTTCTTTTATGGATGTGCCACTTTTCTTAAATAGGCATGAAACTCCCTGTCAGCATTAAAAAGTAGTGGCCACAGATTTTGCAAATAAAACATAACTTCTCCATAAATGCATCAAAACAAGAATACTGACTGCATAATTTCTGCATAATTTAATATAACCTAATTATTATGTTTTATCATGGAAGCACATGGCTTAAAAGCATAGCATATGTTAATATTGCCATAGAAGAAGGAAAAAGACACCTGAAACTTTCCCTTTTTTTGCCTTTGCTTTCATTCTCTGCACTTGGCACCGGTCTTTCTGAGTAAAGATGGAGACTTAGCTTAGATACTTACACATTCCGACTTGATTTACTAATAAAGGACCTCTTAAATAGTCTTTATCACTCCTCCAAGATCAGATTCCGTATTGAATCTGAATTCAGGTCAGATTCTTAAATACAATTCTGTTTCATGCTCTGTGACTGTTTAGTAATATGTACCATGACCCTGAAACCTACCTGCTTTCTGATTTGTAATATATATGATTGAAGGACAGATTGGTGGTATTTTCCAGCCCTTTGAAATGTTTCCTTTTTTCAGATAGAATCTTTTAGGTCCTCTGTAGTGATTATACTTACCAGCTACTCTTTATCAACTCTTTTATTTCTTCCACTCCCTGCGATGACTAGGCAATACTTGGGTTTTTTTGTTCTTTTTTAGCCACAAGAAAAATACTGATGAGGTTGCTTGCTTTTGAGCTATTACTAGTGTCTATGCTATGTCACTTTTTGATTGTTCCAGCTGTAGCTTAAAAAATAGATTGTTGCCTGCATGTACTCCTGTGAAGAGATGGCTGCCTGACAGTTTTCAGGAACCTTTAAGAAAAACATCCTGCAATCAGGCATCAGGCAGTCCTGGAGGACGTTCATCAGTCTTATGCTGTGGTTATCAGATCATAATTAATTAATGACAGTATCAGAAAGAGAAAAAAAATATTAGCAGATAATGTGTGCCAAAACACAATCGAAAAATGCTTTGGAAAAAAGCTAAATATAAATGGAAATGAGATGTTATTATAAGCTGGATGTTCCAGTTTCTCTATAATTTGGTCAATAGGAGGTTCAGAGAATTGAATTTTTCCTCAGGATACGCATCTTTTTTGATTAGTAAGGGTTTGTATGCACAGTAAAGCAGAGAAAAATACTCATCAAACACCACTGTTAGAAGGAACCAGAGGGAGGAATTATCCTGCCCTGAAAAATACAATTGACCTATTGATGGAAATAGATATTTTATACTGGAAAAAGTACAGCAGTTAGACTTCTGGCTCACTTATTCCATAGAATCAGTGAAAACAGGTAATATAGTTTTTACTTTGGAGCAGCTTTACGAATTCTCTAAGATGCTGCCTTTCTGTGTGCAAGACAGAATATGGTAGCCTTACTCTGAAGTCATATCCCTTACTTGTGTGTGGGTTTTTATGTTTTGGTGTGCTGTGCTACTACAGGCAGTTCTGTTGGATACCGTGATTGAAATAATGGTCTGTTTTCTTCAAGTAAACTAAGTCAGACAAAAAAAAATAATTATTCTTGAACTGTATATCAAGCAGTGGCCAAAGGCCTGAACCAGTAGCAACCTACAAATTAGTTAGTAGAAACAACTGGTGTTTCAGTTGAAATTGTTTCACTTCTGTCATCCATGAAGAAAGGAGTTTGTGTGTGCAAATGAAACAATTCAGCGAGGGACTCATCTTTTGTAAGCTATACATAAACCATAGAACTAATTATGTTTTAAAGACAGGGTTTAGACTCTACATTTCTGTTTATTGAATGTTCTGTATTTACTAGCAAAGTGATGGTATATTAAGATTGACATAATTGCATTTTACACAGTGACTAAATCATATGCACCAGAACTGCCAAAGGTGTTTCTATTGAGAGCACATAAAATTATTAGCATTCTGTCATATAGTGATGCCTGGTAAATATCTTCTACATAAATAATATTGTTCAGCAACTTCAGTTGAATCCTTCTACATGTTTGATGGCAGTAGTCTTTAAAGCAAAAAAAGGGATTATAAAAGTTGTTTAGGACACAAATAAATTGGACCTAACCACACATAACATAAAGGGAAGTGTGAGAATTGCTCTCTGGATGTGTCTATAGCACAAAAGGTTTGCTTCTAAGAGCAGAATGTGGACATGAAGTTGATCAAAGCTTCATTTGAATAAGGCCACAGGGTCAGACACATTTAGCTGGACTTTAGAAGACTTCTTGTCATATTGACAATGACAATTGTCTTCTAGGAACTTTGTGAGTTATGAAGAAAAGAATCAATTTTATTTAAATAAATTTAAATATTTTAAACCTTTAAATTATGTAATACATATTTCAGAATAATCAAATTTTTTTTCTGGAGGAAATATATGTTATTAACTAGAGAAGTGGCTCTAGTGAGCATCAAGGATGGGAGGGGATTGCAAGAGAGGGTGAAAACAGTAACAGTAAGCTGTCTGGACCCCCTAGCAACTTCTAACTTTAGTCACCCAGCTTCTGCTTTCTTCCTTATTCTAGCATCATTCGTTGCTTTTTACACAACTCCTTTCCACTTCTGTCATCCTGATTTCCCTCACTCTTAATGGCAGCTCAGTATCTGTGCTCCCAGCACCATTCCTGCAGCTTCACCCCTCCAGTATAACCCTCTGAGCCTCCCTGAGCTCTTGTTAGCCCCAGTTGCCAAGGGTTGTGTTGATAGAGCTGGAATCCAGCTCCTGTCTCTCTCCCTTCTTCCTTCATATGTCTCTTTGAGTTGCAGTGTCATTGGAAAAGCCATTCAGGTTGACAGAGGAAACAAATCTGGTTCAGCAATGTAAGGCTGTAGTAGAAAGAAAAAAAATAGCATGGAGGAAAGGATAAGAAAGCAGCCCCACCAAGGGTTCACTCAAAACAACACCGCCTAAAACACTGGGTTAAAGAAAAGATCTTTGGATCAACGATTTGAATGTCCTCAAGAGAGATTCCCTTTTTAAAAATAAAAAGGTACCTGAGATCTAGAGTGAGGGAGCCGAAGTAAGCATTTAATTCTGTAGCTGGATAATGCTGCATTTTTGTTGTTGGAGACATGTACATATAGTTAAGAGAAGCAGTGGTTAAAAAAAAAGGAAAAAAAACAGAGGCTGCAAAAAGTAGCATAAAGACAATTATACAAAAGAAAAATCAAACCCAAGACCTTAAAGACTTATTGGAATTAACAAATACTAGTGCCAGCGATCATCAGCTGCCCTCCACCTTATTTTAAGTTACATTCCTTCCACAATGTCTTTGTAGGCATACTTTGGGACATTTTAACACTCTTTAGGAGATACATTTAGAAAGCTTCTCTAGCATACCTCGTCAGAAGTAGTAACAGTAGTGGTAGAACAATTTCTGCCTAATCCAGTAGTTAGAATTTGTTTGTTTTGGTTTAGGTTTTTCGGGTTTTGTTTTGGTTTGATTTTGTGTTTTGTTGGGGATTTTTTAAGTAGGCCAAAAGAAAAAGAAAAAAAGCATTGCTAAACTTTCTGGAAGAACTGTCAGTTTTCCAATTAAGTCTCATCTTGTGTTTTTCTTTACTTCACATCTTTTAATGACAGTGACATGTAGTAGGATGATTTTATAAGTGGTTTTGCTAACTCATTCAGCAGAGTAATCAATAGAAAAAATAAGCCAGATGGGTTGTAGTCCGTTTGTATTGGGTGGGACAGATGGCATTATTGATAGATGGAAATATTCCAAATAATTATTGTATAATGATGTAGCAGTGACTATGCCTGCAAAATTTTATTAATTTAATTTGTGTATGCACTTTATTCAGTAGGGATTGAGTTGTACCGTTCAGACAGTACTACCATTATATTCAGTTGGGAGCTGAGTCCACTCCCTGACTACTTTTCCCCTACCCCCAGGCTTTCCATGCAGAGCCATCCCCTGGTACTTTGTTAGAGTATATCAAGTGGTGGATTGTACTCCTGCCTGTACAACAGACTCCCCTAGACTAACTGAGATGGGCAAGATCATGATTACACTTTTTTCTACCTTTGAATGCCTGCTTTTTGCTTTCTTTTATTATCCTCACCAATACAAAGAAGAAACATGTTGTTCTGTCTCAAGATTTCATTCATTCCAGCTTGCTTATCTGCTGTGTTTTTTTTAGTTTTGTTCTTTTTACATCTTGCTAATCCCCAGCACGATTTGGTATAGCTAGGTCAATAAAATATATAAATTCTGATAAACTGTGTTATAGATACTCATTTGAGTTGTTGCTGTTCAGTTGTATATTACAAGAAAAAGCACTATGAATTCACTTTTTTCTGTGAGTTAGGAGCACATTAACTTCCTCACAGAAAAGCTTTGAGGCCGTTTGCTGCTTTTGAAATACATCTGTTGAAAAAAATGAGTGAATGAGAAAATTTAGTTTCAGTACTTATTTTGGTTTGATGAAAAATATACAAAACATGGAGGCAAATTTTCCAGAACTATCTGAAGTGTTATCTCTGATTTCCTTGTTATAAAAAGAAAAAGTTATAAAGAAATACTTTAGTACAGTTAGTACACAATGTTTTGTTACCAACAGAAAGTTTAGAATTGGCTGTATTTGTAAGTGAACCCAAAATACTGGTGAAGTGAGATTTTGAGACAGTAAAAACAACATATTTTGTTAAGATTAGAAGACAGAGTTGCATAGAAAGATAATATTTAAAGTAATTGCAAGGTGTTTTAATAGCTCTAAGGCCATTAGCTTATCTTTTTTGCCTCAACAAGTAATTTGATACATACAATTTTTTTCTTCAAATGATTATATGATATATCAATTCCACTCTGAGTTATTTTATTAGGCAACTGGCCATATATTTCTATCCTCATTTATGAAATCTCTACCTGGTGAAATACTTCCTGTGACATGAAAAAATATTTCTTTGTACTTTTATAACACAACTTATATTTGGACATTAGTTGCCTGGTCCTCTCCTTCCAATAAATTTCTGAGCAAATGTGCTGCAAACTTTTAAAGTTCTCCAGCCCATCTTCTTCTGACAGAAGCTTTCTCTTTTTTACGGTAAGCATTCGGGATGAGTGGCTGTGATCCCGTGATTGTTTCAAATCCAGCAAAGAGTGCTACAGTTGACTTTCGTTCTGTCAGGAATGCCAGTCAGGTTGTTGACAATGTGTGTCTTAATAGTGTGTAATGCAGAAGTGATGGAAGAAAGATTCGCAGTGTTTTATCTGATATATATTGTGAATGGGTTCCATGCTTATTTCAGCACTCGGGTAACTTGATGCCAAATTTAAAAATCTAAATTTAAACCTTTTGGTCCAGATTTACAAACTGTTTAGATGTCAAAAGATGTAAATGAGCCTGAACTAGGATTTTTTTAAAATATCCAAGAGCAGTCATCTAGGGCCCTAGACCCATTCTAGGGAGCCCCTGCATCATACCTCCTTTGACTCTTCTGTAAATACCATTGATGCTACCCTGTTTTTCCACTTTGCCTGCCAAATAATACAAAGGTCCCAAGTTATAAACAAGGTAAATCTTCAACCAAAATCTGTCTAAATACATGCAGTTGTTGTCTGGAGCAATTATTGAGTATTCATGGCAGTCATTTAGAATGGCATCATGCATCTGTAACACAGCAGTCTGTGTATTGTTCAGACATTCCTGTACTATTTGAAGTATACAGACTGTCATGAATTTAAATAAAATTCATGCATTCTCTGACACTTTATCTTAAGTAGAACAGAAGTAGCTTATGCTCAAACAGTAGAAGTTGAAGATTTTTCTTGCTGCAAAAGACTGGACAGAGATTTAAGATTCTCTTTTACCTAGAGAGAAAATTACCATAAAACTTAAAATGGAATATTAAAAAAAAAACCCAGATATCTGTGAGAGGATATGTACTTTTTCACCATGCTGAACAGATGTTTCTAAGTCCATAATATTCAGGTACACTTTTTGTCTATTTTATTTTGTGTATTGTTTAATATCTTCATTTAATACAATTGATAGATTTCCAAACAGTGTTGTAAATTTTGTGTCTGGTAGATAATAGCATAGATAATATTCCCCTGATTTGTCTCTTTCTTTTACAAGTTTCTTGAACAGAGTAGTTAAAATATGAGTTGTAGAAATAACGAACACTCTAAAGGTGAAAATGACAGACTAGAACATTGCTACATTTACATTGCAGCAAAATCTCATGTAGGTTAATTAATATGATTTGTAGTATTATCAGAAGAAAAGTAAATATTTTTGAAAACCATTGCTGGCAGTCGGTACCTATTCCTATCAAAAATTCAGTAGGAAGAAAATACATGTTTCTGTTTCCTTTCTTTTTTTTTGTCTCATCAGGTTTCTAACATCTATTTTGCTACTAGATGCTATTTTAAATGTTCCACAGTTTGATATATTAAACCAGGCTTCTTTTATGGCCCACGTTCAGAGCGCACAGTGCATTAAATTGCACAGTGGTAGTGGGTCTTTCATCTTGTGCCTAGTGTGTTTCATTTCCCCTGTGCTTAGATTAAGCAAAGCTTTTGTATTCATTTGAAGCAACTGTGATGAGAATATTTAACACAGGTCAAATGCAGATAGTGGAACTCCAGAGGTCCTTGAAAATAGTCTGCCACTTGACACTGGGTCACAATGGGAGGTGAAAGGGTTGCCACTTGAACTTTTTCTTAAAGGAAGATTATGATACTCTATCTGTAACATTAGTGGAGGCTTAATGAATTTTAAAAAGGAGTATAGTCAACAAAAAGAACAATGAAGCAGTCTATGTTATTTTAACTAAAGCCATTATTAAAAATTGAATATATAAGTCTATAAAAATTATAAGATTGCAAAATGCTCTAAACAGTATGCCAAATTTAACTTTTGGAATATAAACAAAAAATATGAATAACAGAAAATAAGGAAGGGGGGCATTTCTTGTGTGAACATTTGTGTAGATAGATGCCATCAAGTTCTCAGCTGGCTTAAGTCAGCATAACTCTGATTTCCATGAACTGATTTATACTAGCTTATTTGCCGTTTACAGGTAATATATACGTGCATTTGAATGTTGTTTTTCAGGTAGACACAGTGAAGAAATGCATGTCAAGTTATTCAGGGTGGTAAACAGCCTGGTTCATCCAGGCTGACTGATTTTCCCCTGCAGCAGTTCTCTTATAAGATTTTTTTTGAGTGATTCTTCATCTCCTTTGCTGAAAATATTAATTCTGTTTTGAGCCTGTCACTTTCGTGCTAAGCAAGAGTGCATATATGCATCCACTGTTTGCTTAGGCCAGAACCTCTGGTCAAAAGTCTAATCTGTGATGACTGTGAAAGCCATTAACAGGGTTTCAAACATGAAGCGAGTACCTGTTGTCAGTGCCTCATTGTAGAGGCGAGAATGAAATGAAAAGTGATCAAGTCTGACTTTCACTCATGAAAATTCCCTATTAAACTGTAGTCCAAATTATATATAGGAAACTTTAAATTCCCACAATGAAGGGTAGAATTTCAGGATAATCGTCACCTTCAAAGTGTTTTTGTTCTCCTTTGGATGAGTTAACCCTGCTCATCAGAACTGGAAGAAGTGCCATGTTACCACCCCAGCCTACATAAATAGTTTTATTACCAGCTGGTCCTTCCTAAAACTGTAAGCAGGTTAATGTCTTTCAGACACCACAAACATTCCTTCCAAGTCAGTGCTTCCAACAAGTAGTTTGATATTCAGTACTAAGTAGCTAGTCTAGATCTTGGTCTTTTCCAGGGTGGGTGTTTTAACTTGTGTTTTCACTGTAAGCTCCGTTAAAAATAGAAAATTCAAATCTTGGAAACCGGTCAAACTTATTTAGTCAAAGTCCTTCCCTTAAATCTACAGGCAATATGCTCTTTGTCACAGCTATGCAGGACCTGGAAAAGTATTCCTGTTGCAGGAAGAAAACTCAGCTACTGAATAGTGTATGCGGTATTCCTGGGGTACTGTTAACTTTTTGCATGAGCTCCTATGATGCTGTGTTTTGGATTTGTGGCTAACAGCCTAATGTTGCACAGTTTCAAGGCTTTCTGTTTTTCCCACTCAGCACTCCAGTGAGTAGACTGGGTGTGGGCAAGAAGCAGCCACAGGCATATGCCCTACCATATGACATGCTCAGCTGGAAAAAATGGAGAGTTTTATCTTCCAAGGTGACTATTCCCCAGAGGCTGGCTGGGCAGTGGTCTGCTGTTGGGACGTGGTGAAGGATTGCCTAGTTTTTTATTATCTTCACTTACTAAACTGTCTGTATCTCAACACAAGAGTTCTCTCAAGCTTTTTCTTCCTGTTGTGACTCCCATCCTGCTGGGGCTTGGGGGCCAAGCAAGCGGCTGTGTGAGTGCTTAGAAGCTGCCTGGACTCAACACCACAGATTCAGAAAATTAGCACTCAAGAGAAACTCGACTATTAACTAGGAAAATTCATACCTGTCCTTCTCCCTTGTGAAGCTCCAGTCAAAATTAGAGCTCAAAATATCATCTCTTCTTTTGAAACTGTGCAAGAATATTCTCTCCATTCAGATGCAGTAATGGTCTACCACCAAAAAATCCAAAGGGGAAAAAAATTTGATAATAACTCAGGAAAACAGCTTCTTTCTTCCACTGGAAGTATTTCTTTACTCATGTATATTATAATCTATAATTCAAGGGATCCTCCTAAATTTCAGTACTTGCTTATCCTCATCTCTTGTTCTGTGTGCTGTTCGTAATAATAATTTCATTTCCTCTTCCTCGTCTTCTCTGAGGAGTATCACATGGTCTTCAAAATTAACAATAGATCTTTAATTTTCTTATCCATAAAAGTCAAAATAAACCAAAAATTACGCTTCCTGTACTTCACTTTCAAAAATGAGAGTGTAAAAGTGAACAATCATTAATTTGAAACCCCTTTCAGTGAGCAGTGCTCACTGGTCAATACCCAGTAACATGCATGCCAGCTCAGCAGTGAATAATCACTTTCAGCCTCATGTCTGTATTTATTCAGCTTCATTGGTGAAAAATACAAATGCTTCCAGCTGATATGATACCTGTTTAGTTCTTGTCAGTCCTTTAGTTTGTAACACAATGAACACAGGTGATAACACTTGAAATCTAACTTTGGTTTTATCTTGAACATTATTTGATGTTAATATTATGCAGGTCTTCATGCATCTCACTTATAAGCACCTTTGTGGAAACGTCCTGACCATCTTCTGTAGTTGACCAAAGTAGTTATTTTTGCATATCTATATCAACAAAGAAACAAGTCTGAAAAGGGAAGATGTAACTATTAGCTGGTGGAAATACTAATTGTCAATCATTTTTAATTAAGACAGTGATTTTGGTAAAGGTTTGTCATAATTTGTCAAATGAATGTTTGCATGGAGTTGCAGATAGCAACTCAGTAATGAATAGTCTCATACTCTCTCCGTGCACATCCTGCAGAATTACATGGAGGAGATATATACATATAAAGATTTTTCTCCCTTCCTCCCTCCTTCCTCTTATAAATATATATGCATATAGATAAATATACATTACATACATAGGCATGAATATATATGTGTATATATATGTATATTCATGAATATCTGTATTGCATTCCATTGACTGCTGAGAAGTTACACATTTAACTCAAACTTGGCTTAGAACTTTTAGGTTATTGTGAACTTTCTCAGTGGGTCTGGCTGGGATGGAGTTAATTTTCTTCACAACAGCCCCACTAGTGCTGTGTTTTGGATTTGTGGATAACACTGTGCTGATAGCAGACCAATGTTGGTTGTTGCTAGACGGTGCCTGCACAGCATCAAGGTTTCTTCTACTTTGCCCACACCCAGCAGGCAGGCAAGAAGCTTGGAGGGGACACAGCTGAGACAGCTGAGCCTAATGGACTAAATTATTATGTCACATTCTATATAATATAAAATCATGCTTGACAATAAAAACTGGAGCAGAGTTGAGGGTTTTTTCTAATTTTTTGGGCAACCCACTACAGCGGATTGTAAGAAATGGCCTGAATTGCGTCACCTGAGTTTGACTCTTGTAACACTGAAATGAGAAAAATGGGTCCTGCAAAATTCAAATTCCAAATTTTTTGTGGGACATTATTGACCAGTGTAAGTGGCTTGAGTTGGGATTGTTTAGCCAGAAAAAGATAAGGCTTCAGGGTGACCTAATTGCAGCCTTTCAGTTCCTGCAGGGAACTTAGAAGAAAGATGGGGCAAGAATATTTACAAGAGCATGTAGTGACAGGACAAGGTTCAAATTAATAGAGAGTAGATTTAGACTAGATATTAGTTATTGGGAAAAAATTCTTTTCTATGAGGGTGGTGAGGCACTGGCACAAGTTGTCCAGGGAAGTTGTGGATGCCTCATCCCTGGAGGTGTTGAAGTCTGGGTTGGATGGGCCTCTGAGCAACCTTGTCTAGTTGAAAGTGTCCCTGCCCATGCCAAGGAGTTTGGAACTAGATGATCTTCAAGGCCCCCTTCCAGCCCAAACCATTCTATGATTTTATGATTCCATGAAATCATTTTTGTTTGCACATCTGTATACAGCCAATGTGGCTGTCTCAATGAGGAAGAGCCTGGCAATTAGTGGAAGTTTAATAGCACCACCAGAATTTTCAAATTGTTTTTCTTCTGCCTCCAGCAGCATCACAATTTTCTTCCTTGCATTCTACAAAATTAATTACAGGTTTAACAACAGTAGCTAATGGTGCTGTACAGGTGAACAGGTGATGTAGTTAGAATATGTGAGGTGAAAGATGACATTTGGTTTAAAAATTGGTTCCAAAGCTCATTGTCAAAGTTCAGAAGGAAAGTAGACTTTCAAGAAAAATATCTGTGCAACCAGTATCTGAAATTCAAATTTTAAATCATAAGATCCATTATCCTTACTGCCCACAAAGTAGATTTTGACCATTAACTTTGCTCATTTTCTGTCACATTTGGGTACATGCTCTCAAGTGATTTTCAAGTGAAATTTTTTCATCTTGAACATCCTTAATTCAGTTCAATTCTCTTTCCTAAGTGCTTATTTTTGACACTACCCATGAAGAATAAAACCCTTAGAGTGACAATCTGTGATCATGTTTCATGTGGCAGACTTCATTTGCTTTCAGTTTATATTACTATCAATTTATGGCTTTGTTCCTTAAATAGTTGGGGGGGGGGTGTTTCACATTGTAACTGATATATTGAATGATGTATGTTTGAGAGGTATTTCAAGGATCTTAACTTCAGTCATTAACTGGTTATCTCTTGGCTCAGGAACCTTTAGTTTGTGAAGAGAAAGTTACTATTTTTTAAGCAAATAAAACAGCTTTTCAGTATGTAATTATTTTCTTATCAATTTTACATTTTCATATCCTTTTGAGCATCTAGCATGCAGTGCTTGAATTTACATTTAGCTCTGCAGGAACTGCTTTAAATATTATTATTATTAAGAAGGAAGAAATCAATAATCAAAGTGAATTTTTAGTACAATAGCGAGGTATAGGAAGGTGCAATTGCAGCAACAGCAGCCTGGATTAGTGTATAGAACTAACGCACAGCTTGACAGAAAATCCCTGCTGGGGAGGAAATGTAGGGGAACTGGCAGAATTTTGCTACATCTGCTCCCTACTGCTAATAAGTTTTAACCCATTTCATTTTTATTATGCTTGCTGTTTAGATATTTTGCTTCCAAAATTATATCTGTAACTATGAGAACAGATAAAAGGGAGTACGACAGGTAGGGCTGTTTAAAAATTTAAAACTATCAGCAAGGGATATTAAAGGCCATAATGAGTAAGATTATTTCCTTCTCAGTATGGTTTTTTAGAGTTCAGGCACTGCAGCGCTGGTAGAAAGGCTGGGCTTAAGTAGTGGGTAAAACAGATTTCATAGCCTGAGTGGCTCATGCAGCCAGAAGGCACCACTGGATTATTTATTCTGACCTATCACAGACCACTGCATTTCCCCCAGAAATTCCTATTTTGAACCCTGTGAGTATATTTGTACTAAAATCTATTAGACCTTAAGAGTTCCAAATACTTCATGCTTCAGGATGAGAACTGAAAAAGGCTGAGCTCCCCATGCAGTAGGAAGAGGGGTTATTAGGTTGGTTAAATACACATGGCTTGGTAGCCTGACTAATTCTGCAGAGTAAGGGAAACAACCAAAAGTTTATATGGACTTAACAAAAGTGAAAATGCTTTCCTGACCCCTTTGACTTAGGGGGAAAAAAGTACAGGTATTCATATTGTATATTTTCCATTTGATATGATCCCATACATCCCTTAAATGATTATCCAACATTTTAAAACCATTCTTTTGCTCTGATGGGGGCATAATTGTCACATACAATTACAAAATGTATTTTGAAGAGAGACTGAAATGTGTAAAATTCAATGGGTAGTTCAAAATTGAGAGTCTGTGGGCTATTGAGACTATGCTTTTAATGGAAGTCTCAGTCTTAAACAGGAGATTCTCCTCCCTTACTTTGCATGCAGAAGGCCATGTCTTTCTTTCAGCAGGCCAGTTTGCATTTTCTATTTTTCTTTCAATTTATTCTAACAATTATTTCAACTTCCTTTTCAAGAAAACTTCCAGGTTGCTAAGTCCAGAAAGCAGAAGTGTTAGCCCAGTTATTGCAGACTTTGTGTACAGTCTTTCAGCTTTCAGCTGTTCATGTGTTCTAGGGACTTTCTCAAAGCTGACTGTGTCTTCATGGAAATGTGAGACTGATTGCTCCTGTTTTGATCCTGTCACAGAGGTTCTCAGTTTCCGAAATGAAAGGATGAAAACACAGCGACCCAACGACAGAAAAGAGAAACAAAATTAACAAGCAGATGATATCCTTCTCTACTAAATATAATCAAAAGAAAGCTTGTAAGGTTATGTCTTAAATTTCATCTGAACCCTTCTATCACACAGAAATGACGAAAATTTTTACCACTTCTTGGCCTCGGTTGACAATCATGGTTAATGATAGAATAGCAAGTTGCTAAATTATTCTGTTTGAGTGATACAAGGTATAGATCCTGTAAAGTTATTGATCTGATTTCTTATTAATTCTCTATTTGTATGAGTTCCATATTTGCTTTCCTTTTTTACATAATGCTTATGCATACCTACATAAAACTGCTCAGAAACCATTTGTCATGAAAGTTCTGATTCTGCAGACTTAAACATATCCTTTGTGCACCAAAAAGCTGTCTCAACTTATAAATCAAATTTATGGTATATTTATTGTGGGATTTGGGCCCTAAGAGTCTTGTTACTTAATTTTTATGGTAGTTTCTTCTGACATACCTGGTTGACTGCCATAAAATTTTAGCCCATCACCTTGTCAAATCCTAATAATAGCCATCAATATATTGTACAGTTTTCAAATTTCCTACACTCTCTCTAAGATAACTTGAGGTGTGCTGATTTTATTCACATACCTCTCTGGGAAAAGTTAAGCTGTGCTTGGCATGTTCATTGCTGATCATTTCATATGCAGTAATTAATTCTGCATCACTACCATAGCTGTATGCAGAGTTTTTCACAATTATTGTGAAGAGAATTTAATTTGAATTTTTTTCAACTGCCAGCATGTGGAATTATAATGATATTAAGAGAAGATATTAATTTGAATTCCATTTGAATTATACAAATTGATTTAAAGTACCCTTAGAAATAGTACCTCTAAATTTCTATACTCATATTTTTCCCCCTGTATCTGCTTTGCCTTTTTCATGTTTCTGTTTTTTAAAGATATATAAAGACTGCACAACAAAGACATTATTGTCCAAAATGTGCTATCAGATACTGACACAAAAAATAAAGAATCACCTTGTTTTCTTTAGATTTTCCCTGTTTCAATAACACCACATAAGTACAGGTTCAGTTTTCCTGTTGACATTGTATAAAATAATGTCTACATGACACAATGGTTACTGAACTACCTCCAGCTTTGTCCAACCTGTTGTGGAGTGAGTAGAGAGAACTAAAATTTCTGAAAAACTTGGAGTTTTTTATATTTACAGTATTTATTCTATGACAAATATTCAGGTGCCAGTTTTGTGTTAATATATTTTTGGCATGCAGCAAGTAATTTACTTTATTTCAGAAATAAATACTAAATGTCTGACTTTCTTATTTTTGTAAGCTTTGTAAAAAAGAACATTCTTAACAATTTTATTGTTATAGAACACTGTGGTATTCATTCTTTGAATTCAGACATGCTATACCAGGAATGCGTGTGGCCTATTTATTAGACAAACTAGTATGTTGAAAAGGATTGCTTGTATCCTACTTTCTTTAGGAACTGACATTTTTATTTATGCAGTTTTCCTAGTGGAATCTTTACTTTTTTAAGTCATAAATCTATTGTTGTGAGAGACTCCAGCAAAGCTTAAGCTGGATCTCAGGAGTTTGATGCACTCTGTTTAATGCAGGCAGCGTAAAAGAAATTTTAAATGTATTATTTAAAGGCACATTAATCTTGCCACTATAATGGTGTAATAATGCGTACCATATAAGGTTTTCATAAACTCAGCTTCTGAAAGTAACATCACAGTATCTTTCTTTTTGTTCTCCAAGTCAGTTCTTTGTAGAGATAGCAATTACACATTCATCCCTGTCTCTTAGAGCCTGATTCCATATTCAGCTGTGAGGCAGATAGGCCTTAGTCCTTACTAACACAACAAAAAGAATATTTCTCATTTAGAACAAGTGGAGGATAGTCAAATTTATATAATAAATGCTAATAGCCAAAATGTGTACCTTTTTCAGTTTAAGTAAGCAAAATAGTTAAATGCGTATACAAAGGATGATTATATATACACTGATTATTACTGAGTTTTGACTGGAATTCTAATAGATCTGCCTTGGATTTTTTTTTTCTATTGAAAAAATACACTGGTTTTTGGAGAAATTATTTTTAAGGTTAGCACCTTTAAAACAACACTGTGTAAGTTAGTTTACAAGCCTTACAGCCCAGCATTTTTCATTTAACTCTGCTCATTACATTGGGTTCTGGTTTGGTTTGCAGTGGTATTACTAATGTATTAGACATTCATTAGTGTGAGAGTATTTTATAGCTCTCCTGAATATGCACAAGGAAAACTGAGTGAATCTTTACTAAGAACTGAGCCTTACAAAATGCAAGGATTTGGTTTAATACTGTGAACCCATGTGATAATTTCCTCTGAGCAAAGCTGAGGAAAGCATTTTGCACACAGCATTGAGACAACCATTTTGCTTTTATGTAGAGATACAGGTTAATTAGAAGTTTAGAAACCCACTGATAACCTCTGTTGTTCACCTTGATTCTTGGGATCTGAAAGGGCTTGTATTTCTGAATTAACCACATTCATAAAAGTGTTACCTACGGAATGTTACTACCAACCTACCTTTTCGGCTTTGGCTTATGCACGCAAATAAAGTATAGGAAGTTCCCATTCTTGTTTCTCATTATTAGAGACTGTACTGAACTGGATATCACTTGATAACTGTGGTACTGTGGCCTTCAGCAAGTATTCAATCAAGCCCTTTGACCCTTTCTAGCCAAACTTTTGCAGATTTGAATTGAGCATCTGTTGCAGAACCTCTTTAGGGGGTTAACATAGAGCAGACTGTGTGTGGCTGCAGTGTAACATGGCTCAAACTGGTCCTGTGGCAGGTGCCTGCAGCAGACAAACCTCCTGCTTGACACTGTCTGCGGCTGTCGTGTTTTGGTTGTCTGTGCTGTCTGTATCAGTTAAGCAGGATCTGAACATATATATGTCCCCCTAAAAGCAGAATTACAGTTCTCTATGTGATTCTGCTTTGGGGAAAAGGAGAAGCAGCTTTTTTTTCTCAAAGGGAGTAACCAAATCAAACTCCCACTCCTTCCAGACCAGTATTCTGATGCCAGAAGCTTAATCTCTTGAGGCTGTTATCTGTATCCGTCTAATTGAGTCTGTTCACTGTTCATCTATAAAATTTTTCTGGAATATCACAGATGAACATGAAATTCCTTTAAAACTATGGAAATTTGGAAGGGACTAGTTGTGAAAAATCAACAAGTCCAGTCAAAAAAACCCAGTTCTTCACCAAAGACACCACTAGTATTGGCATAAATTCCTATGTAAGAACATAAGAATAGCCATCATGGTGTCGTCTCTGCTTAGTATTCTGACTCCAAACAGTAGCCCTAAGCAGAAGTGAATAGTAAAAACAGAAAAAAGCATATATCTAGTATTCTCCCAACCTCAAATGATATTCATATTTAGATTGATTAATTTAGTAGTTCTACAAATAATTATTTTTATATAAATTATTAACCCATATAAATTAAGAATTACCTAGGAATTTAACATGTCTCTTTTATAATGCCCACCGAATCTGTGTTCTGAGAAGTTCAGACTCCCCTTGAATCCCTAGAAAGTTTTTGCAACCAGAGCATTCTCCATCAAGGAATTATAGGTGTCACTCACCATCATCCTTTCTGAAACCATGCTCTTTCTAACGTCATTTGATGGTCCATAGTTCTTGTACAGAAAACAAGCGTGCAAAATCAGTTCTTATCCCTATCCACCCTTCTTATGTCATGTATGATTTTGTAAGCCTCTGTCTTCTTGTTAAGAAGACTGGACAACATTTTCAGTCATACCCTCCTGAGGTTTTGATCATACTTGTCCTCTTCTGAACATATTTTGGATCTAATATGTCCTTTTCAGTTGAGAGACCCAGAGCTGTTTATCTTACTCAAGATGTGGGTGAGCTGTGAATTTCTACAGTGGAATAACATTACCCACTTTGTTCTCTTGTTTTACTTGTTTTCATGACTGCTGTCAGCTACTGTGATTCTTTATTAACCAGTCCATGAAGACTTTCCAAGATGTCACTTAGCTTAGCATGGCAGTTTTCTCAGTGTTTACAATAAAGGTAAAGAAGACTCAGTCATCCTAAAATCTACTCTGTACCTTTAGGTTTTCCTGTGAGTTATTGAAATGTGCATTGAAATGTGTATCACCAGAAGAATATCAGTATTTTCCTCACAGCAGAAAAAGTCCTTTGTTGAGTTATGGGGTTTTTTCAAAGCAAGGTGTTAAAAAATGCTCATAGTCCTTCTTTGCATAGGCAATTATATTGATACAATGCAAGTATTTAGAAAAATCTGCATTTTGTCTTCCTTTTCCAAACTTTCTGGGTCTTAATCTTTTCCTTCTTTGATAAATTGAGTAGCAGATAATCCTGCTGGCAGAGGAGGATATTGTGAATCATGTTTTGAGGACAGTCTAATGTGAGATTCAGTTAGAGCTAAATCACTTGTCTTGCCAATTCTTTGTCCAAAGTTTTGGGATCTACCATTTCATGTGGTCTCTGAGATGGTCCAGCTTACATCTATTCCTGAAAGACATTGTTACGGAGTCAGTTATTTTCAGAGGCTGTCTGCTGCATGGAGGGCAGATGTTACTGGGTGTCCTTCTTCAGCCCTCTTTAGATCACATCATGTTAAAGCATAGCACATATGTAGCATCTTTTTCCATATTATGGCAGTCAGCCATTGAACTTTTATGATTTGCTAAAAAAAGGAAATTGGAAACTTCAACATGCAGACTTTCTCCCATGAACTGAAAATCGTTTGAAAACTGATAGCTAGCAAGTAAAGATTGAAGGTCAAATACCTTTAGATGACAGCTACACCAACAGCCTAATGAAATTTGTAGAGTTGTAAAACTCAGTTAATGCATACTTTAAGGAATCTGCTTTCAACAGTGTTTTCTCCAACAGTTTTCTTGTCTCTCAACAAGAATTTTAGAACTTCTCAAGAATTACAATCCAAGCTGTATGCTCTTCTACCTTATTTTTTTCTGCCTAAGACTGTGAAGCTGTAGAAGAAAGACTAGGCTAAAACCTGTTCTCCTTTATAGAACAATCTGCAACAGTATCCTTGGACAAGAAGCCTAAAACCATGGTTTTATTCTGTCTGCCAGAAGTGTTCAATCTTGATGAGAGTTCAGAATCAATTGTAAAAAGCAACTTAACCATAAAATAATTCCTCTTCCTTTTCACTCTTAATACTTATTTTGTTCTAGCATCATATGAATATAATTTCGTAGCAGATCTTATATATTCATCCTCATTTACTAGACAGGGTATCATAAAGATATTCAGCTATTTAAGACAGTTGTAAATTTCTGAAAGGTAATTCATACATGCAGCATCCACATACAACACAAATGTCAGTGGGTTCTTGAAAGTAAGTCAGCGGAGGTCATTGTTAGAAGTATTTCTGTAAGACTCTGTAGCTGCTGCTGAAAGATTATTAGTCCCCAGTAGCTCCATCACTTGTGCTTTCTGCAAACTCTAAAGTTAAAGGTTATGAGTGCTATGGTACTGTACAGGTGCACCATGAATAGTCTTTCACACAGAATGATTCTCATTTGTTAAATTTGGAAATGTACTTTCTCTTGGCCTTAATTTTCATGTAGTTCTTCATATTCTAAATGGCAGCTGAAGGCAAGCAGAAATAGCAAGTAATTGATTTAACAATCTGAGACAAGTACAGGGAAGTAGAAGAGTTTGTCTTAGTGCTTGATGTGACCTGAGAGAGCTTCTTTAGACTCTTTTTTTCTAACCAGTACCTCAGCACCTTGGGCCAGCAAAGTGGCCTTTAAGCCTGAATGAGCATGACTTTTTTTTTTTTTTCCTCAGTGCAAAGCTCCAGTATTTCATCTTTTTAAACTGTTTTACAGCACTCAGAGCAGAATTATATTGACAAGGTTAGAATTCATCTCCTAGAGGAGAATACTGTGCTCCTGTTAAGTGCTAATATAACATTTATGTCTTGGTACCTTAATAACAGCCCCATCCAGCCTAATGAAAGTACTGAAAGCAAACAGTACTCTGTGAGATTTTATTATGACTGAAGTGACTGCAATTTGAGGCAAATTATCCCTATTTTTGTTCCCATATCAAAAACAGAAATGCTAAAGCAATTGCTACATGTTTGGTATAGAATTACACTCCACTATCGTTAATATAGAAGTAAGTGCATTTTTCATGTAAACAGCTCACGAGGGTCAAGCATCAAAGATATTCTGTGCAAAATTCTTGTCAATAACTTTGTGAGTGAATTTTGAAATAAAGTGCCTGGAACCTGTCATTATTTCTTCCTCTCAACGTTGAGAGCAAGTGGATGAAAATTGAGCTTGTGAATTGAAGGTACTGCAAGTTATATGGCCTTATCGACTTTAAGCAAAATGACAGGTTTGCCTTGTTATTATTTTTCCTTTCAGAGGTCAGGCAGTGGACAATACTACCAGTATATACTGCGGTGTAAGCAAATTGGTATATAAAAAAAGTTATTATCTGTGTACACATAGAAGATGGTGTAAGTCACTAATATTAAAAATCCTTGGTATACCCTCTCTTCATAAAAATGGAGGAAAAAGTAAGAAAAAAAAATTATCTGCTGGCCAAAATAAGCATTTCAAGTGTTCAGCTACTTGAAAGCTGTCAAAAACCATCAGAAGGAAAGGAACTCAGTTACTCAGAGTTAACTTACCAACCTAAATAGATATGGTTGTTGATGTGCAAACAGTTTAAATATACATTCTAAATGAGCCCTGCTATTAAGAAAACACATTCTGACTTCTAAGAGGGTTTGGTCAAGATAATTCTGCTGTTCAGAACTATGTGAACTATATCTTTGGTGTATCAGGACTATCTTTAGTACTCCAATTTTTTAAATAAAACTTAATGTGCTTTACTAACTCAGTAGTTTTAGCAATTCCTACCATTTTTTATTCTTCCATTCGTACAGATTATTACCACATGCAAAAAGACTTTTTTGTTTGCATAATGAGTGCAAAATACATTATAATCACTTTTTTTTTAATGGTAGAGACATAGTAGTTGTTTGAGATTGCAAAAATGAGAAGATACTGTCAGACAAATTCACAATTTCTCAAGATGACTTTTCAATAAGAAGAAAGGTTGAGGGGAACAGCAGTCTCCATGAAATAATTGTACTGCACATACTTTTTTAATATTTCAGCTGAATATGAGCAACATTAATTTCTACCAGCTCTGTAATATGGACAATATTTTGTTTGTCTTTTAGGTTGAAGATTCAGAGATGTCTTGTGATGAAACTGCAGTATGTGGGTTGCTTGCTGTGGTTGTAGTATCTCACCTACCCAGAGATGCTGCCATTGAATGGCACGTTGTTGCAGTAGTTGATGACCCACTGCAAAGAAAACATTTTGCAATGAAGATGTTGTCAGAGGGCTTCCAAATTGAGTGTGAATCTGTGGAGTCTAGTTCTGCATCTTGTGCATCAATCTCTTTACGTCTGAGCTTGATTTCATCATGCGCTTCTCACCTGGATTTAGATGAACCTCTTCATGACCTAGTAGCTATGTTTAAACAAGCTGTTGAGAAACTTTCAGAAGACTGCAGTGCGAGTCCTTTGTCCTTTAGAGCTTTCTTCAAGGAGCATGTCTTTGATGTGGAAACACTGCAAAAAGGTAAGACTTATCGCAACAGAAACCAGGTGTAATACTAAGCCTAAGGTAATTTTTGTTTACTTCTACATGGGATTTCATTGGAAGAAGACATTTTAGAAAAGCCTTTCACAAACAAGGCAACCAAGGCAGCCAATGGTATCCTGGCTTGTATCAGAAACGGTGTGGCCAGCAGGACTAGGGAAGTGATTGTCCCCCTGTACTTGGCACTGGTAAGGCTGCACCTCGAATCCTGTGTTCAGTTTTGGGCCCCTCACTATGAGTAAAACATTGAGGTCCTGGAGCATGTCCAGAGAAGGACAGACAAGCTGGTGAAGGGTCTAGAAAGTAAGTCATATGAGAAGTGGTTGAGGGAGCTGGGGTTATTTAGTCTGGAGAAAAGGAGGCTCAGAGAGGACTTCATTGCTCTCTACAGCTACATGAAAGGAGGTTGTAGTGAGGTGAGGGGTTGGTCTCTTCTCCCATGCTTTCCAAGCAACAGGACACAAGGAAATGGCCTAACATGGCACCAGGGGAGTATTGGATTGGATATTAGGAATAATTTCTTTACCAAAAGGGTTAGCAAGCATTGGAACAGGCTGACCAGGGAAGTGGTGGAATCACCATTCCTGGAGGTATTTAAAAAATGTGTAGACTTAATGCTTAGGGGCATGGTTTAGTGGTGGAACTGGCAGTGTTAGGTTTACAGCTGGACTTGGTGATCTTGGAGGTCTTTTCCAACCAAACAATTCTATAGTTCTATGACTAAGATTTTCTTCTTACCAGGCATGTTTCTCATATTGAGCGGCTCGGTTCCTGGACTTTTTTAAGTCCAACCAGGGTAAAGTCCTGGATTACTTGCTCTAATCTGACTGACTTTGAATAGGAGGTTGAATGAGATGATCTTGCTCCAATCTGAGTTCTTCTGTGATTCCATGAAAGAGAAGTTACTGCGAAGTCTGGCCACTTTAAAATTCAACATAGGAAGAGTGAATCTTTTGCATTAAAGGGCTTGAACAATTGTCCATTTGGTAGCCTGTTTTTGCTACGATCTGAAGCTATGTTGAAACTAACCCATTTCTGTCTGCTAGTAGGACCTCTTTTGAGAATAAATAATGAAATGATAATGTGTTAAAATAAGGAAATGATGATGTATCTTCTGGATTAGAGGGTATCTGGTTTTGAACTTGGGCTGATTTCTTACTGATTTATTTAAGATAGAACTTGCTATGCAAGCAAATTTGCTGGGGTTTGCCCCCAGTGTTTATTTTTTCAAAATCTCATTCCCTTACCAAGTAAAGAGAATATAGAGCAATAAACGTAATGTTACAACTACAGTTTACTTCTTATGTTGTAGTTCTGCATTTTGGGCTATGCTGAATTTGGGACAACTAACATTACGCAAGAACACAAAAGCTTAGTTTATCTGTCAGACCTACAAAACTGTAGACCATACTTGTATTGAAATCAGTAAGAGCTTTGCCATCAATTTGGGAAGGAACAAAATCACATCCTTAGTCTATATTTATCTCAAACATGCATGCACTTTAAAAATCCTTGCAGACCACAACTGATCCATATTAATTAGCTGACAAAAATGTTAGCCCTCAAAAATTCTACTGTCCTATTTTTTTTCTTAACCTGCAGCAGTTTTTGAAGAAAATTCAACTTGACATTGTTTAATAGATTTAAAGTACAAGAATTGAAAGCTATAAAAATGTGGCATAGAATAAGCATATTTAATCCAGGAAGCAAGGAATGAACATATAGTCTGACAGAATGTTGTTGTTTTTACTACATCTTGTTTAAGAGCTAAAAGGAAACCTGATAAAACATGTTCCTGGCATGGGATTAACATTACTGTGTTGCCTGCTTTCTTTTTCATATTTCTCAGGCCATAGAATAATTACTTCCAGACAAATTTCATTTGATTTATAAAATATATTGCTCAATATAATGTAAAAATTGTGTTCATAAAAATTTGATTCATTTCCATTCATGTTATACTGTCAATAGCATAGACATAGCTTATGTCATAGCATGTCATTATACCAATTTTATCATTATCCCCACTGATAAGAAATACATTTTTGCAAATCTGTAGACTATATAGAATACATTAAATTTACAAGTAGCACTAATTCATTCATGAAGAATTGAAAAATAACTTTTTTCTTCTTAGGAAAAATTTCCATAAAGGTCACGTAAGGGAAGGATAAATGTGATATATATTCAAAAATAGTTTCTCATTTTAAAATAGTTGTTGCTGAAGTGTGTCTTGCTATAATTTCTGATAGAAAACTGAATATATATATATACACACACACAGTTTCTGATTCTAAATTGGAAGTCTAACTATTAATATATTGTTAAGACACAGGGACATACTCCAATATTCTGGTAATATATGTTCTTGGAGCCTTGAAAGGCATTTAGTCTCCAATGAAGCATTCTCAGCTTTCAAAACATATTACTGAACGATGTCCTTGACTGTCTCTTGTTCTATTATTATAATTCTGCTTCTCATATTTTAAAATACACTCACACATATATATTAACTCTCAGTTAAAAAAGCATTGTATGAAGTGTCCAATACGTTCCCGTTAATTTTGGTGTCCCATAAACAGTGTCCATATATCAGGTGACATAGTCCGTGTTATTATTTGCAATCTTTAGTATTGACAGGCAGAACTACTGCAAATGTGTGTGTCCTTTAGTGTGCTTCACAGTTTTAATATACCAGAACTAATATCAGGTCTTTCTTTTGAATCCCAAGATATTTTAACCTGCCTGTAACACTGGGTCAGGGTATTAGAGATCTTTAAGTTCTGATGTCAACAGCTCCTTCCAGTTTCTCACAGTTTATTCCTGTTTTCCTGTTGAACCTTTTCTGCTTCTAGAATGCACCTGAATGGGGAGAATGTATCTGAATGGGACAGATCACTAGAGGGAACAGTCAGTACTGGCTGACTTGTGCCTTGTCAGATCTGGGCATGGCCAAAATTGCTGTCTCTGTAGACTTGTCCTAAAATATTTTGAGTATTTGCATGTCTCTGTGATAATTTTTACTACCTCCAAAGGTTACTTTCTGTTGCAGAGTAGGTCTAGGTGGGTAACAGAATTTACTTATGCTACTGATGAGATAGTTGGTAAAACTGCCTTTCAAACACAGAATATCATTTTACTGGCACTCAGAATAAAGCAGACATATACTGACCTTCATTTGTAAATCTGCAGGCCTAATATGTGGACTTTTAAAAAATATTTTATCTGTGATGTGGCTGCCAGAACAAAAATTATATTGAGAGACCAGCTTTTCAACTGCCATTTATTAATTCATCTCAGGTAGTACGGGTTGCTAACCATCTGTATGATGATCTATAAGTGACACGTTTGATCTCTGACATGTTAGACATTGTTAATCCCACAAGTAGATCTGTCTTCTGGAGTCTTCAACTACCATCAGATGTATTATCTGCAGAGGGAAAATAATGTGAATAATGTAACAGGGGATAATAGACATTGCTCTTCAAATATTTTTAATGTGAAACACATCAGACAGATGTATCTGTAATGCAAAAGATAGAAATTATGTCTTGGAAATTAAGAGAGATGTTTGAGAAGATAACTGTTCCAGGTTAGAGGATTTTAGGTGGACTTCTGTCATGTCATAAAATTAGTAAATACTCTTCAATAATTCTTGTAAGATCTTGAATTGCAATGTATTATCTCCTCTAGCAAAAGCATAGAAAATAAATAAGGGTCCCTTTTTTTCTGATTAGAAGTTAAAATCGTTGGAGTGAAAGGAGGAAATACTGCCACAGATCATCTCAAATGAGCCTCTGATTAGATGAGTGCTTTTTTTGGTATAAAGAAATTGTCATTTATTTAAAACTGTCCAAATAAATTGGAGAAATTTGTTGTTACCTGACAGAGTAAGATGAGAACCAGGGATATGTAAAGTTGGCATATTGTAACAGGTTATTGGAAATTATTATAGCCGGTGTTACTGATGTCAAAAGAAGCTAAAGGTTTGTAATGCAAATTGGAGACAGATAGCTTTCTGTCATCCTAAGACCGGATCTGAAGTTTTATTGAACAAAGTGTAGTACTGATGGTGAACTTCTCAGAGGCAATCCCTCATAACATATGAGAGCATTATGGGCCCCATGCTGAGACCACAGAACGTATTAGAGGTAGGAGGATTAGATTAAGCTGACATATATACTCAGTAAGACGCTGTTAAGACTTTAGAAGTCTTTAACATAAATTTGACTATTTCTTTTTTATTCTCATTCAAATGTGCATTAATATAAACGTGTCAGGATGATTTGCTATACCATCCAGTTGACTAGATTATACTTCTGTATAGGAAAGATGAATGTTCATAAGTCATCACATTATGATTTCACAAGCTGTGTTCACAGGATGTATGCAAAATATTTTTGAATATTTATTTGGGACTAGAAAAGGTCCTACATTCACCCGAACATCATATTACATAATCCCTTTTTAATACTAGAGAAAAATGGACTGGGAACATAAAAAGGCAAAAGAAAACAGGAATAGACAGTCTGATAGGAGCATTAAAAGGAATATATTATTAGTTTTAAAAGTGGCTCTCTGTAAATGTTTACAAGGTCTAAAAGGCCCTTATGCATTTATCAAGTTTCAATGATACTATAGTTTGTTTTTTTAAAAAATCTAATATGGGTTGAGCATAATTTAGCTGGACTGTACAAAATCTGACTTGTAATGCGACTGTTTCTTCTGCTGAAAGAGAAGCCCTGGTAGTTAGGCACTCATTTAGAGTCCTTGCAGTGACAGAGTAACACCCTGACACATGTCCAGCATGCAGCTTTTAAATTAAAGACTTTCCATCTGATGAGATTTTAAATATTCCATTTGTTAAAATACTGCATTATCAACACATTTTTTCAGATGCTTTCGAAAAGAGAGTTTCCAGTACTGACATATTTGCATCATGGAGTGTAAATCTAAGAGAAGGGGAAGAAGATCAAGAGAAGATTTTTATAGTAACATGCATGTCCATGTACATTAATATTTAATATTTTTCACCTCACGTACTTTAAATTCACGCTGGAAATTTATTTCAACTTAACTTTCTTAGTGGATATGCCCTTACACACTGAGAAACAACTTCTCGGAAATTGCAGCCACCACACATTTGTACGTAGGTGTACGTGTTCTCATGTGAGTATTTGGTATTTACTCAGCAGTTGTGGAGAACTACTCTTGGGAGTAGAAACTAAGCAGTCATTAAGAACTCTATATTGAGTAACAATGAAGCAAGCACATAATTCCTTTTGAAATCAAACTGCAGTCACTAGCTCAAGCTTTGCAGTCACTAACTAGTGAAGTGTTTGTTGTGACTAATATAATTTGGCTGAACAGAAATATTTTTTAAATGTCATGATGCTGTCTGAAATAGGCTGTAAAACTTGAGCTTGGTTTTCTACAGAAAATATTAATGGAAAATGCAAGAATTGTGAACCTGAAAAAAAAAACCAAGAAAATTTCACTTTAAATTTCTTGGGTTTCCTGTTTAAAAAGTATAAAATTTGCCAAGTGTCGTGGTTCAAGCAGCAAACCCATACTGCTTCTGCTCAAAAAAAAAAAAAAAATTAATCCTTTGGGAAATTAGTTATTTTATAATATGCATAAGCAATTAGGAAATAGCGATGTGATTCATGGGTGTGTTTAAAATGACATGTGTTTGAAATGACATTTTTAAAGTATCAAAGTAGCTAAATTTAGTCTAGAGCCATGGAGGTGGCTTTGCAATTTTGCTATTGCTACCCAAACTCTCCAGTCAAGACATCTGATACATTAAACGACTGTTAAAATGCTGACATTTTAAACTTTTTTTTTATTCAAGGTTGTGTTTTTATTGCATATACTGCAAGTCAATGCATACATATTTTTAGCAGAGTATCTCATAGGAAACTATGAGAAAGGATTTTTTGTTTGTTATCCAAGACATGAGGAAATTGTTTTAATATTAATATTGCCTCTCTCAATTTGCATAGAAAATTGTTTTATGCCTCTGAGGCAGCCTAAAGTATATTAGATACTGCTTTAGGGCAGTGGTCTTCTCTTCTCTAGGATGGGAAATTTACTTTTTAAGTGCACAGATACTAGACTGAGAAAAATTCAGCCACTTGGTGCCAAGGCTGGGTAGCAACATTAGAACTCTCCTTTATTCAAAGTGGACAGCATGTGACATCTAAAGGTTATGGATTGCACAGTCATACATGAAAATCTCGACCAAAACTTTAAATGAAAATAAGTTAACTGTTTGACTCAAAATTGATTGAGAACATACCCCTTATACAGAGCACTAGCAATATACTGGTAAGGTTGTTTTAAAGCTGCTGTGTACAACTTCATGTGTCTTTCAGAATTTCTGCCACTAAAATCTAAGATACATTTATAAGTTACTCTATCCATCCATGTTTTCACATTATGTTGAAGTGCTGCTGAACGTCTCAGTAAATTACTTATTTGTGTGTACTTTTTCCTGTTAAAGACTTACATGTAGTGACCTGCAGGACAGAACCGACCTGTCAGAAAACAGACCTTTTGTAGAAAAATTCATAGATTATGAAGAATTTCCAAAGTTTGCTAGCATGTTCAAAACTGATTTTCTTTCCTCAAATAAGCGGTTTGGAAGGTGCTAGGCACTTTTTACAGTAATCCAGGCAGTGGCTTCGCTGTTTGATCTTAGTTAATAAGTTATCTCAATAAACATTGGAATTTATTCAATTTGCTAAGCAATAGGCGATGAAATAAAAATCTTAAGAGAAATCTTAAGTAAATAAACTTATGGAATGAGAACTCAGTCTATTCTGAAATGAGTCAGAAGGGGTAATTTCATAATTAGCTCTACAAGGAGTTGGAACAAATAAATGCTCTTCTAGAAAATCAGTGTCTTCTAGACAGTGTACGTATACATGGTCTGTCCATATATGCATAAGTGTCTCTGTAAGTGCATAAAATGCATAAAGTACAAACACCTTACTGTAATGTAAAAATTAATTTTGAGAAACTTTGTTTAGTGCTTTGTTGACAGAGAACAACCGTAAAAGAATCTTATAACAATGACATCAGGCATGCAGTCATTGCCAAATTTGGATCATCTGGTGTTTAATGTGTGAGGCATATATGATCTGTCTAGCTATCCAGAAACCATTTGTAACAAACTCACTTTTTAAGGACACATTACAGATTACAGTTTACAATTACATAGGAAGTTTTTCTCTGAGACTGTTTCAACATGCCAACATTTTGGCACCAATTCTGTAATCCTAAATCAATAAACATTTAAAGAGCTTAGATTCCTAGAGAACTCTTTATCATTTGTATAGATCCATCTCTAAATTACTTCTTGTTTACAAATGAAGAAAAAAAACTGTGATGGTGTTTAGATGAATAAAATTATATCTGATTTAGAAAGTCTACTGAACCTAAAATAATTGTACACTCAAAATGAACTTGGGATAATATCATAGCTGCATCCCTTTTTATTATTTATTCTAGATTTTTATTTATGACCATTGCTTGAAACATACAGTAGATGAACCTTTTGTACGACTAGATTGTTTTTTATATTTCCTCTTCTTTAGTACCAAACTGCTTGCCATTTGCTCTTTGTTTAGCAAACCTAAGAAATAATTCAATGAAAGAAGAGTGAATTTTGCAAGGAAGAACTATATACAGAGTTACATTTCCAACCAATAATGATATAAAAAAACTCAACACTCTAACAGTAGAAGGAAGACAAATGAATAAGTGGATAGATTGCTCCTGGGGAAGTTCCTGGCTTGGTTCAGTGTGTCTGCTGTCCCACAGACTGGATATCCACAAGGGGACTGAATTACTGCTGAGTGACCACTGTTGGTCGTTCTGTGACATAACCTCTGCGCAGAGAAGTATTGGTTCAATCTTCTCTGATAACTTTGCCTAAGCCTCTTTGAAAGTATTGTTGATTAACAACGGAAGCTATACTTTCATATTTTTCATCAGAAAAATCAAGGATTTTTTGCACTGCTCGTATAGTATCGACAGCCTGGAAAATTAATACAGCTGTCAAACTATTAGGTTTGACAATAAATCTAATTAAACTTTGACTGCAAACTTTCTTTCTCCTGGTATTGTTAAGTGACAATTCACGTGTGAAGTTAAGTTTTCAAGAGTGGAAATTTTCCTGCCCTGGCAATATGTGTAAGAAATTGACAAATCTTTCATCTCAAGGTGTTTTTTTCTCCTTCAGTTTCCTAAAGCTTTTTGATGCATTGCCATATACTTACGTCCCAGGCTTAGGTTGTTCTGTCATGTCCACTGTCCAGAAACTGCTGTCATAACTGCAGTTATGGTACTGAAATTTTACCATTGCTTGGTCAACATGCTCAGAGCAGTAATGTGTGTAACTCTTGGATAGAAAAAGCAAATGTGAGGTGTCAGAACTAGCACTGACTGATAGCCAAAACCATCAATAAATAAATGTGAGTGACTTCTACTTCCTCTCCAGTTTCCCCTTCACTCTTCCTTCTCCAGTATCTCAAAGTTAATTTCTTTCTGTAAGATCTTGCTTTTTGACAACTGTAGTCACCACTGATAGTGCCTGTCAGGTTTTGTCAGATGCCTTGACTCTCAGAAGACATGCTGAGCTTTCCTTGGTGGGACTTTTTATAGAGCTAAGCAGCTGCTGAAAACCTACCTTTTAAGGGTCCTAACAAGTATAACAGTTCAATGGGCAATGGCTTAAACTCTTTTTGAAAACTCACAGTGTCAGCCCTGTTGAAATCCTCTATCCTGCAAACAGTTGGACAAGGTGTCTTATTTTCTTTATCCAGGTCTATCTGTTCAGTATATCAGGTATCAAATACAGCTGTCAGCAGTCTCTCAGCAGTGCATCCTAACAGTCTCTGGAGTTATCCAAAGTGTTTGGCCATTTTCTTGGAGACAGACGTGACCTTTTTGTTATCTAATGGCATGGGATCATTCTGCATGAAGTTGTGAAGCTAAAAAAGAAATTGAAATAATATTCTGATTCAAACCCCAACTGCAGGCAGAAACTTAACAGTATGAGAAGATGATGCAGGCATAGTTTCCTTTAATTGCCTAGATCTTGTCTTTTGTCCATCTGGTTAATGGAAGCCAAGGAAGCTACTCTTCCCGGGGTCCAGAGACAGCATGGACACAAGGATTATTTATTGCTCAGAGTGAAAAGTGATGAAATGCCTTTGTACTCCATTGTCCTTTTGTTTCCCCTGTCCTTGCCCTTTCTCCATAGTCTAAGAATCTTTCTCCTCAATACAGAGAGGAGGCCTGAAGACAGAAGGCAGGGCAAGGAAGCACAGCCTGTTTGTACTCCACAGGGATGTTTAGACCAAAAAAAGTCTCCCGTGTTTATGCCTCTGGTGTGTACCCAAAGTTGGACTGTGAAGCCAAACTTAGCATCCTAAATAATCGGCTTACTGGTTTCATTGTTCTTACTCAACAATAACAATGTGTCTTCTCTTGATTTCTTTATGCATCTGGAATTTTTTTTTATTGCAGTTTTTTAAATTCTGGAAAAAGCTGTGACTGGAAAATGGTCTGAAGGACAGCACTTAATAATTATTGTCTAAATTTTAGAAGTCTTACAAATCAGATTTATGATTAAAGTATTTTCTGCATGCATTTGTAAAGGAGAGTTTCCTTGGGTTTGAAACTCCTTTCAAAGTTATACTCTGAGGTAGAAGCAAATATATAAAAACTGTTTAGAATTCATAGAAGTACTGTAATTTTGCTCAACCCTTTACCACCCACAAGTTGGGCTTGGGGTTCATTTGACTTCTCTTGTATAGTGATTCCATTACACCAAGAAAAAGTGAAGAGGAAAGTTGTTTTGGTTTTGCCATCTGCACTGTGACTTAGAATCCAAGAGCACAGCTGTAACTAACCATCAAATGAAAGTATTTTGCCATTGTCACAATTCATGCAATTAGACTTTGCATAATGTATGTAGTCATGCTCCCAATAGTCTCCTCCTTAAATTTCTGATAAATTTAGGTTTAAAATAGCATAAAGTTATTACATATTAGGGAGAAATTTCCACTCCTTGGAAAAATAAGCAATGCAAAATCTGTATTTTTTTTATCTTGCTTTGGACTTTGCTCAGCCTTTACTAGTAATTCATCATATCTTCTGTATTAAAAATCCAATTAATAGCTCTAATTCATTTACACTGAAAGCACATTTATAATACAGTGCCTTTAGGCACTTCTTTTCTACTTTCACTGGTAAGTCTGGAGTATCAACATTAGGTAATAGGTAATTTTTTTTCCCATTGTAGCAAATTAGAACATTTCTTCTCTTTCTACATTACTTCTGAATGGCAAGAGTGTAGCCAGGAGGTAGTGGGATGTGAGCTGTCATACCTGGACTACTAAGATAGGATAATAACAGAAGGAGAACATCAAACTGGAGAAAGTCCAAAGAGCCACTAAAATAAAAGGTCCTGTGAGTGGCACATAGAACATAGGAAAAAGGACTGAGGAACTGGCTTGGTTCCACCAAGGGAAGAAAAGGCTATGGAGGAAGCAAATTGCAGTCTTCCCTTACCTTAACAGGCATTGCAGAAAAGGAGAGGACTTTTTCAGAGGTGCACCACAATAGGATAGGAGCAACAGTCACAAGGTGCGGCAGGAGAGATTGCAGCTGGACACAAGGAATGAGGTTTTCTCCACAGGAGTGCTTGCACACTGGTGCAGGCTGCCCACAGGCTGTGACACTTCCACCTTGGGGGCCTTCAAAACCTGACAGCCACAAGGCCCTTAGAAAACTGATCAAATGCATAAAGTTACCATTGCTCTGAGCATTGGGGAGGTTGCGCTGAATGGTTTTCAGAGAACCTTAGCCCCCAGAATTAATCTACAATATCCAAAATTGTTTCTTGACTCCATATTATTAGTAAATTACAAGGAATTTGCTGAAAATAGTGGCATTTAAATGTAGATTCTGAAAGAAAAAAAACTTTCTGTCTTACAGAAGATTACTACCACTACATACTTGAATAATAATTACTGAAACCAGTAAGCAGGTTTTTCCTAATGGAGCATATCTTTAAAAGAGAACTGTATCTTTAGAATTGGCTGGATTCTTTGGTTTTGGTGGGATTTTATTCTTAACTCATTTCTCTGTAGTTTGCACATTTGTGCTTTTTTTATCTCGTTATCTTAACAGAACTCATGCAAGTTCAGCATTAGAATTATGGGGCTGTGATATCTCCACAATATTTCTTATGACAGTGTAAAGCCAATGTGTTTTCGGAGTCTAATTCATTTGATAATGCCTGAGACATCTGAGCATGAGGAATCTTGTTAGGAAGTTCAGTACTGATGTCATCAGTAATGTCATATCTTCCACTGGAAAAATGTTTGTTTTCTTAATTTCAATGAAGTAGCTGGTTATACCATTTCATATGGAGGCTAGATACTAATTTAACTGGGCTTTAGTATAATTTGAAAAATAATTTTAAAATAATAATTTGCAAGATGTAATATGTACAACTTTTAAATCCCTAGAGAACTTTAAAATTTTGTTCAAAATTTTGCTCATCAGGATATAAAGACTTTATGAACTTTGAAAATAAAAATTTATTCTCCTCACCTAATAGTATTATTGCTGGAAGAAAAAAAATACTATGTTGAAGATGTTGTTTCTGACATTTGCAGAGCCCTGGCTTGTTTTTAATCATTCTGCCAGGAATGTATGAGTCAGTATACCAGATAATGGGATGAAATTAGATGTAAGAAAAATAAGAGTATCTCACCTATTTTTCTCTCAAATATATCACAATATATACTGATGTTATGGATGTAAATCCATTTGAGATGTACAGGCAGCTTCCTGTTTGTGGCACAGAAGGATTAAGTGATTTTCTAACTTCACACAAGATAGCAAAATTATAGAGCTTTATTTTCATGAAGTTTCTGGCTGAATTTCCAGATGCTCAGTACCTCTCAAAACGAGGTGCTGTTTAGAGGCAGCACAGTGGTGAAGATAGGCAAGTGGAGCCCTGAAGAAGAAGTTTGTTGAAGTGCCTACCTTGTCCCAGAACAGAACCTGAGATCAAATCTGTTTTGAGATTGCTCTTCCACTTGCCATAACTTCATTTTAAAATTGTCCAGAGACCTTGTCATTTCCAAGCTTTTATGAAAAGAACCACTAATTGAAGCCAGCCTAAGGCATTTTCTACAGTTATATACATGAAGATAAATATATTGTAATTTAGCTGATTACTCTATTTTTTCTTTGTGTTAACTACATATAATGTACTTTGAATTCTTATGTATTATATTATGTAGCATAACTTACCTGCTGTGGTTTTATCAGACTATAACAGCAACAGAAATAATAAGAATTTCTATCTTTATATGAGGCTTTTTTAATTTTACTTTTCTTATGTTTTTTTTTTCCTTGTGATTGTCTTTAGTTGTGATAGCATGCAAACCTCTTAAACTTTTGATCCTTCAAAAATTTGGAAGCAGAAACCTCAGCTATTTAACAGTCCTTTTATTAAAAGCATTGTTTGCAATTTTCAGCTTGTTTGAAAATACTCTATGCAGGAGTTTGGCAAACTTTTAAAGCATGTTAAAATTTCACTTTGATAAAAAACATGCTGCATAATACTTCCTCGCTGCAGAAATTAATGCCACAATACTTACTCCGCAATAAGTTTAGCATAGGATGCCACTTAAAAATGTCTGCAAGTATTTTGTTGTTTGGCATTAGACAGGAGTTAAGCACATTGCTTCCAATGTTCTTTCGCATTCTTTCATGATTTTTCTGTTTAACTCCTGGTGAATATACTGCTGAATGTACAGGCTGAATATATAAGGCTTCACTTTTTGTGAATATACTCAATACACAGGCTGAAAAGCATTTCAGGAGTTTTTGTCACTTAAAATACACTCATTCATAGTCAATAATTATATTAAAAAGACTTGATCAGTTCCAAGGTGCATTTATGTCATGCTAAAGTAGATCTGCTGTAAGGGGCGGTATATTTTTAGCTCTGAACTGGCTAGGAACCCTCAATTAATTATCTTAACCATTGTAAATACACATTTAAAAATATCCAGTCAGTGCCTCCCACTCTGTAATTTAGGGAAAAAAACCTTACAATACACATTCTGCAAGATACTAAGGCTTAAATATGAATGGTCAAACATAGGAAGAGTTGTATTATTCTGGCATGCAAATGAAAGTTCTCCAAGAGCTGATGGGAGAGCATCATGCATCAGCCAGGAGGAGCCATGGAATTAGAGGCAAGACCTTGGCCAATTTAAACCAGAATAATTCTAGTGAAAGACAGCAGTCTCTAGTTCATCCAAAGGATGGTTCCTACTCTGACATATAATGTATCAAGACAGATAAAACAAGCCCAAGTTTCAGCAAATACTGAAAATCAGAGTTATAAAAATCAAGTCCAGATGAACATCAAACATCATTAGCTACTGTGCTTCTGTTTTTTAGGTGGAAGGAAATCCCGACCTATTGAAATTACAAGAAATTAGATTATTAACATCGCTGGGAAAGAACTTAAGCACAGTTGACTCAGTTCCAAGGCATAATTTGATGCTTCATTTCCAACAGGGACAATAGAAAATGCAAGGCTTCATCTTGAAGTACTCCATTTGCCTGATCTTTTATGCTCTTCCATTTTGGTCTCCTATTCTGTTTTTGCCCTTTCTCTTAAATTCCATTCATCCCTTGTTGTGGACCACATAAATCATGTCTCAGCCTGAGTCATGAAATACAAGAGTAAAACTTGAAGGCAGGCACAGTGAGCCAAGTGCAACAAAACAGGATGTAAAAATCAAGAGGCAGTCTATAGTTTTGTGATCCAGAAAAAGGAGATGTGACTGACATAAAACAGAGTATAGGAAGCGGAATAAAGCCAAAGCTTCTGTTTTAAAAAACGTGTTCTATGCTGAAAACACAGCAAGTAGTAAGCAAAAACATGTGTACAGAAATTCACGGCTTGGATTCTACTGGGTGTTATTTATTAAATCAGGAGTCACTAATATATTTCTTTGTCCCTGCTTCAGAAGGAAAATAGTGGCATGGAAACAAAAGAAACTTGATAGACCACACACGGTCCACACACGGCCGTGTGTGCATGCAATGCAATGCATCCACCCTGTTGGTTGTTGCCAACATTTAAAAAAGAGCAAGTTTTCTATTAACAGAAGAAATAGAGATGTCTGAAGACAAAAAAAATGCTTACTAGGTTCCTGATACTATGAAGTTTTGATGTGTCTCCTGTGAAGTGCTGAGTGCTGTTTAGCGCCATCGGAATCTGCCTGGAGACAGCTGGCCTCTGTTTAAAGTAGCAGTAGAGTCAGGGGCCAGAGCAGCACAGCTTCAATACAGGGGAGAAGTTCAGCTTTGCGTTGGTATCGGCATTTCTAAGCAAACTGGAGCTTTCTTCTGAAGCATTATAGAAGTCAATGATTGTGATAGGCCACAGCTTGCATGGTAAAGTCCAAAATTTGGGTTTAATTTGTTGAGGGGTTATAAAAACTGTGTCAGCTCTCATCATACACCACAGTTGCTTGATTTTTTGGTTTTTAATAATAGGCCGGTTTTTCAGTTAAAGAGAACATCTCAATGCCTTTTGAAATGCTCAGTTATTGATTGAGTAGGCTTGGATTGTTGTCCTCTGTGTCACTTACCTTGTCCAGTTTGTCCATTACTTCAATACACATTTGTGCAAGCACAACAAATTCACTAGAAAACTTGTGTCCTCCTATGCTATGCTTAAGCACCAAAAGCATTTAGTGAATTTAAATCATCTTTCATTTATTAATGTTTTTCAAATGGTGTTCTGTCTTTCCTCTTCTTATAAAAGCAATCCTACACAGGACTTGGTGTATGTGTATTCAGGGCTATGCCCTACATAGAATAGCCTTCTTTCATGTTGATTCCATGATATCATAACATGCATTTTAAAATTTAGCAACATAGAAGAGAGAAAGAGAAAAGCAGTGCAATACTTTTATCCTGGATTCTTGGTGATGCATCACCTTTTACTTTGAAAATAGAACATGAAGCAGCCTCTGTACGTTCACTTCATGGTATATAAATTTGACCTATAGTAGTGATAACTTAGCCTTTTACTCTTTATATAAAATCAACAAAGAAATAGTATTATTACTTATATAGTTCTTATAGTAAACTGCACGTTATCAATTAAGAACAGCAAGATGGTATGATTAGAAATACTTATGTTTTAGGTACTGCAAAACACTCATATCTAATATGGTTTGTCATGCAAACCATAGTGATGTCTCTAGGATACAATATAGCCATAAATTATGATTATATATTTTTCAGAAAGTCTTTCAGAATAAAAAATTAAATCGAACACTTAAAAAAGTATGTGGGAACTGTAGAAAATACCATGTTATCCTTTATTAGATTATACTGGCATCAACAGGGGAAAAGCTTTAAAAGAAAGGGCAAAATATGAAAGTAACATGTACAGCATTATAAATTCTTTATGTATGTGTGCATGCATCATGTAAATTGACCAATTTGAAACAGTATTTTTGTTTAAGGTATATAAATTAGTGTGTTTAAAAAATTGCACTAGCAAATATGGCACCAGTTCAATACATGTGCATTTACACTCATCCACTCGTGAAAATGTCTATCTGCCTTTCTGAACTGAAGATCACATCTAAAATTATCTTGCTAAACATGGCCCCATATAAAGACTGGGAAGCAATAAAAATCCTACAAGTTTTTAACAGGCCTGAAGAATTAAGTATCAAATAACCAGAGGACTGTGTTCACTACTTTAACTCAGAAGCGAAGGTCAGAAAATGAAATGAAACGTAAAAATTTTGCATTGCCCACATAAGCACAATTTATATATGAGATTTACCCTTAGAAACACATTCTGTGTAATTAACCTATTTTAGATAATTAATTATTATGAAAATGGTCAGCTTCCATGCCACAGTAATGTGCATGAAATGTTTTCCCTTGTTTAGAAGCATAGTAGGTTTTGTCCTGTGCTTTTTATGTCTGTATGATATATTTTTTAAAAGTATTGGTATTTCCTTTGTATTCACTAGTTATTTTTTAAATTATAGGAATCTCACTTTCATAGCATTAAAAAAACAAAATCAAAACCAACAAAACAAACTAAAAACAAAACGGCCACAAGTTAATTCAAGCTTTTCTGTGCCAAATTAAGTGAACACTGACATTTAGTAGCCTGGCAGGATGCAGAGATAACGTATGCCAGGAAGAGTTGATGGTCAGGAGAAATTTGATTTAGACTGTATCCTTTCTTTTTAAAAACATAAGATAACCTACAGCAAATTCTTCAGTGTCGATAACCCAGTTTTTGCTAATACAAAGCTTCTCATCTACTAAAAGTTCATTATGGCACTACAGTGAAATAATATTTACAAACTTAAAATGTAGAGCTTTCAGATTATTATTACTATTATTACTATTACTAAAGTTGAAATATTATTTAAAATGCATCCATTTGTTATTAATTATAGAAATTAAGTTTTGCATAACTCTGCTGGGAAGAATATGTAAACCCAGGTACTTTAAAAGATGCCAAAATTATTATCTAGTATTTCATCTAGTTATCATTATCTGAGTCAATTTGATTTATCCCAGCTTGGACTATTAGACTAGATGTGAAGGGGTAGGAACAGTCTTACAAGTTTAAAAAAGCATATGTACATACATATATATATATACACACACATGTATATAGGTGCACATGAATATCTTCTTGCTCCCCAATCTCTTTCAAGAAGTTTCCTCTTGTCAGTCAGTTGTTCCTTGTATCATCTTGAATAAAGAAGATATTTTGAAGCACAGCCTTCTTTTCCTTCCTGCCATTTTAACTAATGCTGTTTATATGTAGGTAAAACCAAGTCCTTTGTGGTTACATTTGGCATAAATACTAAACTTTTCTTTTTACCTTTGTCTCAGTGAGCTACTTAATGTTTTCTGGGTTTTTCATGTGTTCATTATTTGCCTAAGCAGCCTGCTGTCACTTTCTTCCTGACGTTTTAAGAAATTTCAGATATTTTCCTTTAAGCTGAGATTTGGGCTCAGCGATTTTAGAGACCATTTAAAGTTTCTAAGTATGATGAACTATATCTCAAAGATGGTATACTTCAGTTTTCACATGAAATGTTATTTGCATCTCACTGCAGCTCTGCAAACTCATCTTGGCTTCTTCCTAGTTTCCGTGTCTAGCATTTGAAATGTTCTATCTGTTCATAAAACAGGAAGGGCACTGGCAGTATCTGCTGAGGGGTCTCTTTTCAGTGTACCGGAATTCTATGTTGAAGAGACTGTATCAAGCCAAGAGAAAACAAATTTGGTCCCTATGGTGTTGATGTTTCACTCCACAGAGTGTTTCACATCTGTTATTCTGCCATCCATTGCCTTACAGGAAACTGATAGGAGATGCATGATTTTTCTTGCAAAGGTTACATTATATGACTGAAACAACTCTACTTGATTTTCATATAACTGCAGGTTGAATTGCAAAACTGGAAATTGGGGCCAAGTACATTTTGCATCTTGAATGATCAGATTCAACACTAGAGCTCTTGATACAGTTCTCATGGAAAAACCTTTCCCCCAAATTGTTCACTTCCACTAAAAACTAGACTTGCAGACACACTGTAATCCTTAGCCAGTATTCTGTAAAACAACTGCTGGTGTTCCTGCAGCAATACTTTAGTTTTACTCGTTGTGCTAAATTTGCGAAGTGACACTTCCATGTTAGCTTATTTGATAAATAGCCTTTGACCAGATATGAATCTTTCATCTCCTCCTAAAGGCTAAACATTTCTGCATGTTTGGAATTAATTGCATTAACTTCATTAATCTGTTTCATGATCTTAAGGTTCCTACGGGTGTTTTAATCTGGTGTTTGAGGTGACTTTCTTAATCATCTCCAAACTTCATCCTGTAGTTGTGAACTGGAGTTGACTAGTTCACTAGGTTGACTTAAAGCTGTTTGACTGTGATTGTTGTTGCTTGCCTTCTTTATGGATCACAGATTTTATGTTAGATAAAGCTCATAAAAAGTCAAGTAATGAACAGGAAAGAAATAGAATTTATCTAAAATTTGCTAAAACCTTTTATTGTCCCTAAAAGCATAATCATGACCTTCTGCTGAAGTGGATAGAATTTGTAGCCACAGGGAACCTTTCACATACATTTCATTGCAAGATTGAAGCTAAAATGAAAGGCCAGATAGTTCACAGCCATTCTACAGGCTGTGGACCAAAAAATTGTAACTATTGGAGTAAGTTCAAACTGTTAGCAATTAAAGAAAGACTGTCAACTTGCTCAGTGTTCTGTCCATGCAGAACTTGTTGAAAATTCATTAAATTCAGCATTAATGACATTTGCAGGGTAACATACAACTTGCTATAACAAAGAATTACCTGGAAGCAGCAATGCCACTATTCTGACTTTTTCCTAATAAGGATGTTAATTGTATTATGGACTTTCAATTTTATTCCTCATCTTTCTTTAGCTGTCATGTATTTATGTACAAATGTTCTTAATATATACCACTATTAAAAACTTAAAATCTATTTTTTCTTTCTTACATATTCTTATTAAGAAAATGAAGGCTTTAAAATTTCCAGTAATGTTTTTCATCTTGTGCATTCAGAGGTATCACACTGCTGTCTTGTTGAAATTTTGTAAGCCACAGTTTTAGTGATAAAAAAAAAAAATACACCTAGCTGTAGTACTTTTTATATTTTGATCTCAGGAGACCTTAGAAAAGAGTTTAATATCATCACCTGAATTTTACTGAGAAGGAACCTGGAGACAAGAGAAGGAGATAATGACTTATTCAGGTTTTCTCAGTAAGCCTGTGACAGAAATTGAACCTTTGTGTCCTGAATTCTAGCCAAATATTTTCTCAAGCCTACTCTCCTTCTGCACAGGAGTGCAGATTCCAAAATGCCAAAAGACATAAAATGCAGACAATGTAAACAGGAATAAATGAACACACAGTTCATAAAATCCTGGCTCAGCTTAAGTTGGTGGCAAAACTACCAGCTTTTATGTAGTCAGGATTTTCATCAGGTCAGACCATTTTTTA
The DNA here is from genome assembly GCA_035047865.1 of Dendrocincla tyrannina. Taxonomy (NCBI): domain Eukaryota; kingdom Metazoa; phylum Chordata; class Aves; order Passeriformes; family Dendrocolaptidae; genus Dendrocincla; species Dendrocincla tyrannina. The sequence goes on from JAWWMP010000165.1 coordinate 33,806,303, forward strand.
AAGAAAATAGTGCTATATTTACACTAATGGGTCTTTAAGATCTAATCTCTTTCCTTTTTTCCTACATACAACTTGAGTTGCCATAGGTTCTCTAATTAAACTTGGTACATAATTTTGCTGTCAGAAACACACTAAGCTTGGGTTTAATCATCATCATTCAGACAAATCTGATTTCTTGGCTTAGTTCCTTTGTATTGTCATTATACAGGTAGTATTTTATCTGTTGGTGGCAAATTTCACTGTTACTTATATATACAGTTCAATTAAATATATTTTCATTTGCTTTGTGGCCAGAGAGTAGGATGAGAAAAGATATCCTATTGAAATTTTTAAGTGTGTTCTGGATTTAGAGCATGCATGTTTGCTATTAAAAAATTACTGAGAGCTTTAAAGATTACCACAAGTCAATTTTGCTCAGTAAGTAGTGAACTTATTAATTTGTGAATTAGTAAATAAAAATTTATATGAAGAACATGTTTTGCTCCTGACAGTTAAGTTTGGGGTAGTGGCTATGGTATTCACTGTCTCTGATTTTATTTTTTTATTTTTTATATATGATTAAACGGAGCTTTTTCCTCCTTCGAATAATAGTTTTTGCCAGTGGGTGGTAAGAATGCACTGAGATTTAGAAGGCAAGGAAGTGACTTGGTGGCAAAATTAAATTATTTGTAATCAACAGGAAGGAATTGGTCTCTGAGTAGTCAATGTCTTTCAAAAAGCCTGAGAAAGAAAGTCCTTTTGTTTCCTTAATGTTTGAAAGGAAGCTTACAAACTGCTAAAAGCAGTGAAATTCACATAGTGAACTGTCATACAATCATAAAAGAGTCTCTTGTGCACTATATTGATGCTGATTTCAACAGTCACTCAGGAGGGCCAGTGTTTTCTTGAACAGATAATTTCTCGAGGACAATATTCCTCCCTTCTCCTTTTCAAGTACTCATCAACTTCTGAGAATTCTGACTAGTACCTGACTTAATTAAAGTAGTTCAAAAAAGAATTTGGCTTATTATTCCTCACAGGAGAGCCTACTCTGTTTGGAGAGAAATGATGCCCAAGATGTAAGACAGGAAATGCTTATGAGAGATGAGAGAAATTGCATTGACCATTGAATAAAACTGAAGAGGGAAAGTAAGAATAAGACAAATCTGAGTTGTAGTGGCCATTTTAAATTACTGATAGTTTCCTGAGAAGAAGCCTTCTTTTTCAAACGTTAGAGATGAAAAGTATTAATGAACTGTGCCTGCACCAAATCACAGTATCCCTTCCAACACATCACCTCTAAAAATGTACTGCTGTGATGTTAGAACAGTAAACCGGAAAACAACTGATGCAGAAATTAAACACATCAGCTTGCCCTGCAAAAGTTAAATTATTATCGGTTTATGTGCTGTGCCATGGACCACACAGGGCACATATTTCATTTTTCTTTTGACAGCTTGGATTCAATAGTTTTGTTTGCTTTCTACATGTTTGCTATAGGGAATATTTCATTCTACAGAGCTGACATACTGTTGAGCAGTAAAAGATCTTGGCTTATACAATATGGGTAAAGCTGTGCTCAAAGTGGTAGATACTACCTGTCACATGGTAGCAGGAACTTCAATATCATGTCAGTAAATGAATCTATTGATAAACAAGAATATATAGTCTACCTTTACTATGAGAGAATTAAGCCTTGCTTATTAAAATCATTTTAGTGGCAGTGATAAAGACTAAAGAAAAAAATTAAGCATTTTTGAGAATACTGTGGCTCTGGGCCAGATTTGTCAGTTGTTGCACATATAAGACTAATTTTGCAAATAAATCAACAGCAATGTATGCATGTGACCTATAGTCAAACTCATGAAAGAGTACTGGTAAAGTGAAATTACATAGGCTGTGTTCTAAGAATTCATCTTAACAGTAGTGTAACCAGTGGAGCATTATCAAGTCACTGATGTGATTGTGTTGCATACATTTATTGTCAGAATGAATGTTAAAGTCATATTTCCATTGTCTACTAGTACAGATATGTCAAACGTAATATAGTACAAATATATGCCAAACTACCTTTCTCTACCACAGAGTACATTGTGTGATGTCTTTTCTTAACATAACAGACCAAAACTAGCAATGTGAACAGTGCCAGTCATTGGCATTGGGTGGGGATATCATATAAAATGGGTTTTACTGTGAGGGTGATGAAACACTAGATGAGGTTTCCCAGAGAAGTGGTAGATGCCCCATCCTTGGAAACATTGTGTCAGGTTGGACAGGGCTCTTAAGCAGCTTGATCTAGTTGAACATGTCCCTTCTCATTGCAGAGGGGTTGGACTAGATGACCTTTAAAGATCACTTACAACCCAAACTATTGTATGATTCTATGATAAAAAATTGAAACATTCCTCAATCTCAGAATGGTTCTTGCTAAAGCATTTAATCCTTACCAAATAGTATGTCCAAATAGTTGAGAAAGCACATTATTGTCAGCATTTGGGAATCTTCTATGTCTGACACTATTCTGTATGTATATAAGTAAGTGATAGCTTCTTTTTGATATTAATAACAAGTGAAGCTTAATATTGGGCCATTATGCAAAATTATCATGGATTTCCTTTAATACTAGAGACACCTTTCCTGAAGTTACCTTGAGGCAGGATAGCTTTGCTCTGCTGTGCTCTGGCTGGCTGACTTTATCTGGAAGACATTTTCATTGATTCAAAGGTAACAGAGAACTGTCCAGATTGAAATATGTGATTCTAATTGATGGGTAATCAGTTTTGAACCAAATCAGAAGAAAAAACAAAGGCTACCAGATGGGCAGTCCGATTTTGATCTCTTAGCATAGATTGGCTGTGTGAAGTTAACTTTTTTATGCCACACCAGCTAATATGTCTGCTTTTCCTAGGTTATTACAGCTATGTCTAGGATCATATAGTGCCAAAGAACATTCCAAGTTGTCAGCATTCTCTATAATCTCCTGTGTGGCTCCTCTCTTCAGCACTTTGTGCACTCTGCAGGAGGATTTTAGGCTGGACAAACTGGTGGGTAACTTAGGCCAAACTCTCATCTGTATCACATGTATTTTTTGTTTTCAGTGCTTGCTGAAACCTTATCACATGGTCTTGGGGTCATGATGACCTCATTGAAATGACTAGTTTTACCATTGTCTTAGAATGGAGTCAGAATTATTTTCTTTGTTGTGTTCCAAATTTCAAATATTTTTTGCTTTTCATGTCTTGATTAGTTTTTTCCCAAAAACAGATTAACAAATTCAGCATTAAAATCAGCACCACAGAATCCCTTACCTGTAGAGGACAGGCTGTGTGAAAGAAGAGAGCTCTCTAAATCATGCAGGTCACAATGATCCACTTGAAATGTCCCCAGTCCAGAAATTCAGTAGTTTGCGGTATGAATGTCTTTTCTTTACCACTCTTCTGTAGGCTACAAGCGTGACCTTCTGCAGAAATGCTGCTACTATTTGTGCATTCTGCTATTTAAAACTCTTATTTAAACCCCAGAATACAAGTGGCAACCTCTTCCACCAAAATCCTTTCTCCACCTCCCAGCTCTGCAATGCTTAATAAGATTCTGTGCCAGTAATCCTATAAATGTAGGGAAGTGTATCACTGTGAGTTAGTGCCTCTTGCTTTCAGACAAAGGTTTACTTGGTAACCCTAATTAATAATTGCATTAGCTACAGCAGAGTCAATATATTAGTCTTAGCTAAATTTGGTTACTTAGAGCTAAAAATGTGCATATAGCTTACCTAGCAGTGTGTATATGAAGTGCTTGCTGCATAAAAAATTACTTTCTAGGATGCATCCATTTAACTACGTCAGCTACTCACTGCCCACTAAATGTCACCACTGAGACTGCCCGTGACATGTATATCCTTTGGCAGATTTAAATAGCTTCCTTTATTTTAATTAACCTGTCAGAGAAAGCTTCTTCGTTTCCAACACTTAAAATTAAGCTTGGCCTAAAGTCTAAATTTAGCCCTGGAGCCGTGACAGCTTTGAAGACCAATCACTTTCACAAGCGTTTTGAAATGCTCTCACAGTTGCAAACATAAGAGGAAATGCAGACTACAAAGTAGCAGATCTGAGTAAGAAGCTTCCAGTTTATATTGTTGCTCTTCTGATTAAAACTGCTGCTTTAAAATTTCATTTAAAACAACTTCCAAGCCGGAATCACGACAGGCAAGCTTCTGTATTCTACACCTTTTTAAAATTAAACTCTACTGAGCAATGGGAGTGACAAGGAAAAGTTCATTAGAAAAAAGTTCTCTAAATAATGTATGTATCATTGTGCTGTTACAACTGTAACATTTTAACTTTATTGTCTTTTATGACCATCAATTAAATTTCCACTTGAAGTTGGTGTTTTGAGAACCATTCCAGAAGAACTTGAAATAGGAATTATTAGCTGATCATTTAATGTAAGGGACTATGCAATGAAGTTATTTGCAGTAATAACTCATTTAACCAGAGGTCCATTTAAGTTCCTTGTTGCTGTTATAAAAAAGAGTGATGCAATTCACAGTTTCCTGGGCAGCTCAGATAAGATCAATTTTGTCTAACTGCCTAAAAGAAGTTAACTGTTTTGTTTAACCTAATGACCTAGGTTCTTTGTGTTGGTTGACAGACACCTCCAAGGGACCCTTCATCCTATTTTAAAATGGCTGTAGTAATCTTTTGGAACAGAGGGCTGTTTTTCATCAGATGTCTAGCTTTTAAACCGTTAAATTACATGAGCATAATTCCATTCTGAATTTAAAACAAAATCTGTTCTTAGTGCGAACCACTGGTTCTGAATTTGAATTGTCCTATTTTAAAAGTTGTGTTTATAACACTCATGACTAATTCTAAATTTTTCTAATGCAGTCCTAGATGCAATGAAGACAGAATTAAAACAGTAATTTTGAATAGTGTGAATTGTGTCATTCATTTCAGTGGACATAGCATTTTGGTAGATCTGTGCTGAAACCTAAATCTATTCCTGTAGATATCAGCCCTACTCAGTGTTCCATGTCTGATTCTTTTAGAGAAAACCTCACTTTATTCTCCACCTCAGACAGCCTTAGTGTTGTCTATCTCATATAACTGCCACATTTCCCAACCATTCTGATTGCTTGACAAAATTGTGTATAAGTAAGAAATATCCAAGTCCTGAAAATGTGGCCGTAGTATAAATTACATGAATTTTACACTTGACTTTTCCATAGTATATCTGATTCTTTATTTTGTACAGTTAAATAATATATTTCATTAAGAAGCTACAGAATTCAAGGCATTGAGAATATA
>JAWWMP010000165.1:33811687-33826807 GCA_035047865.1 Dendrocincla tyrannina
ATACTAGGTTTTGAGTTTAACATGCCTATACAACTGATTTGTAACTATGTAATTGAAAAAAATAATTCAGTCTAATCACTTTTAGCACATGAGTTATATTCAGCCTGTAAACTCCTTATTATTCATATGCAGAGGGATGTGTCCAATTATTAAGACCCCAAGGATTTGATTGATAGAATAATCTGCATTTCTAAAGAAAAAAATAAGCAGTAGGGTATTTAATTCTTAAAAGAAAAGTTGTGATGCATGTCTAAGCATCACTGACTCTTAGTTTTTAAAACAGTATCTGCAACTTGCTTGTCCATTGGCTGGTTCACTGCTATATCTGTAATGTACAGTCTTGATCTAATAATTGCTTATTATGCAGTTGTTTATCAGCTCATTTGAAACATCCTGAAATTCAGTCTAGCTCAGCAAATTGCTGTGCTCAAGGCATTTTTACATTCTAGGAAATTATAATATCCCCAGAAGGCAAAGAATTAATAATAAAAATCCTCTTTTGTAAAAGATTATCATTGCAGAGCAAATGGAGCAGATCTTCCCTATCTTAGCACATTTAATATTCTCATTTTTTTATATGAAAATTTGATGGAAAGACTATGTGGGGATCACTGTTTTATTAACTTGTTAAGAGACAAATTTACTGAACCAATGCAGCATATTGATTTCAGTGTCTGCTATATGAAAAAGCAGCAATAATGATGGATGACTTCTAGACATTTCCATATGGAAGCTGGCTCATTCTTTAGATATTTTGTGATCCTGATTTATCTGTTTAGGCTGGCACTAAGGAGTTAATGATTAAAATTACAAGGATGCTTTCTTGTTTATTACTCACAAGTTTTTCCTGCTTCCAAATGATTTATTTCTAGTATACCCACCCTTATTGAAAAAGATTATAGAAGCAAATCCACAGTTTGTCTCGTTCGATAGGAAACAGTATTCTGGCAGGCAGATTTCTGGTTTCATAGGCAATAAACAGAAATTAGAACACTTCGTGCAGCACATTTTTCGTCAGTTCTCAAATATTATTCAACTGATTAAGCATGCAACCATCTCTGGCGTGTGGGAGTTTGATCTAGTTCTTAAAATCCATCATATAATACCAATGGCTTGATCTAATTACCTTTATAGTTGAAAACATACAAAAGTAAATATCATAGCTAAGATATTTAAAGAGGAGAAAGGTAACAATCAAACCAAATTCAGTTGCAATCCTCTAGGTACTTTTCTTGGAGTTTTTCAAGTTCACAAGCATACCTGTCTTCCATGGTTTATTTTTTTGCTTTATATTTTGAGGAAAAAAATCACGCTGCTTAATCTAGGAGTTCAATTCTGGTTTTATTTCCATTATTCATTTTGGCATTGCATGATTCAAGCATCAGACAAAAACAAATGATTTCTGAGTCTGCAGGCATCTGTACACTCACCCTATAAAGTGAATGATCCATGTAGGCAAGGGCTGAAATCACAGCAATACAATTCAGAAATTATTCTTAGTATATCTGCACTCTTAACATATTTTTCTACAAATAGTAAAGTTTGCAAATTTATTTCTCAGCAGGCTATGTTTTATCTCTTAGAGGTCACATCCTTTCTATTAAGAATGCAATCATCTAGACAAAGAGTCTTTTTATTAGCAACATTAAGACTACACAGTTAAGTCGAGCCATCAGAAATATTTCTGGAGATTTTTATCAAGCCTATCCTTAGATTCTGTACCACAGATAATTGATGCTTTTAACCTGAGTTTCAAAAATATGAACAATGACAGAAATAGATGGAAATAGAAATAGAAAAAAATGTAGCAATTTCCAAGTCAGTGAAATTCACTTCTGACATAAATTTAGAACACTATTGTTTTTATGTAAACCATCAGCAAAGGGGTTTCAGAAGTAGCAAATTTGTATGTTCTTGTGGATATACAGGATATATCCACATATACAGGATATACAGTGACCTACTTTGTAGACATGGACAGAACTGTGTCTTTAAAAGTATTTAAAGTTTGTCTCTAATGTAAAACGTGATTTAAAAGAGTCTTACTGAAGCAGCATCTTTTACATAAGCTCTCATATATACTAAGGCAGTAACAATTATTCATCAAGTAATCTCAAAGCATTTCACAAAGACAGGAAAGTATTTTTTCTATTCTACAAAATGGAAGTATGAAATTTGAAGTTTGATTTTAAGTAGCCTCAAGTATTTCAGTTGCTTAGAGACACAAAAATGAGACCCAAAGGTCCTGCCTGAGACTTAAGGAGATACGTGTCCTTACAGCACTAGAGTGAGTCTTTGCAATATTAAGTAAGCATACTTTTATACATGCTCTTGAAGCCAAAGGAGTTGCCCAAGGTCTTCCAGCAACTCCATGGCAGAGCTCGCAATGGCATTCCTGTCCCTTGGATCTTTATGCTGGGTCCTTTCCCCTCAACTATCACTTCATCAATGCGTTGCCTGAAATGTGAAATCACTATTGTTTTATCTATATCAACACTGAAGTCACAGGCAGTATGAAGAACTGAATATGGAGAGGGGGTTCATCTGAGGAACTTTCACAAGATGAGTGGTACGCAAGTGAGCCAGAGGTGTTTTATGACACATTCAGAACCTGAATTACAGTTTTAGTAATCATCAGTTCCCCTTCTTCTCTGTCATTTCTTTATTTAATATATTGCATGGAAGAGACTTATCTTGCAAGTTTTATAAGCTTGCAATAAAAATATAACAACTGTTGTATTAAATTATTTAAGTTGTAAACCATTGTAAAAAGCAGAAAATTTATATCAAAGTGGAGACAGAAAAAATTATTATGATGGAGTATAAAATATATTGTGCTGATTACTACAGAATTTCGTCCAGTGTAGCATACTGTAAATCCTTGTCTGGTCTTAAGAATGAAACTGCATGTAGATTTTTTTGTAAAGAATTGTGGCAAGTGGTTTAAGAAAGATGAAGCTAAAATCAGATTTATATTTTTTAAAAAATCATCAAAAATGTGACAGCAAAATGAAAATATCAAAAAGGTCAAAAGAATAGTGGCAAACTGAAAAATCAATGAATTTAGAACTTCCAGATATCCCCTGAAGGAAAGCTAGGATTCTGGAGGAAGTGGATAACCAACCTGTGTATTTTAAGCAACTAGATGATTATTTTATTTTTTGTGCTACACTTTGCTAAAGAGATGTGCCAATAACTTTGAGTCTGACTGTACTGATGTTGGTAGCGTTTGAAAGTGCTAGATTTACCAAAACTGGTTGCTAAAATTACAAATGGAAACATTTTCAGGAGGACACAAATATATTTAGCTGAATTTCTGACTATACATGATAAGATCTTTTTAATTTTCCTTTCTTCTGCCTCTTTGGTCTTGCTAAGTCAAAAATGAAATTAATTAAATGATGATAATTAATCATCATCATCATTATTATCCTTGTCATTTCACCTTTTTATCTTACCAGATTTTTAAGGACTTTTAATGACCTCAAGTTTTTGTGGCAAGTTGTAGATGAGTTTTCTTTGCCCTGCAAAGTCATTTGGCAGAAATTCAGCTAGGCAGAGCATATTTTGTTGCCTTCCTTTATACCAAAATGTGCTTTCTGCAAAGCAGAAAGAGAGGTAACAGCCTCATTCTATTGAACCTTCCTAGCAGTGGTGTAATTGAAAAACTACCTTAAAAGAGAAGACTTTTTAAGAGAAAAGCCAACTCATTCAGCTAATATAGAATAGAAAATACTGGTAAGACCACTCTAGAGGTGATGATGTTCCAGGTATGATAATCCCTGACAAGTTAAGGCCCATGGCATAAAAGTATCAGTGCTGACCAAAGAGAGAGCTGTGTAGGCCTCTCAGCTTTACTTTAAAACTGACATCTCATCTTGAATTTATTTCCCTCTAGCTGCAGTATTGTTAAAACCAGATCTCACACTGCATATCACATCTTTAAACCGGAATGAGGCACAAGGATAAATTTTGTTTTGCTGTGCCTTATACGTTGGGCTTCTGTTTGTGGAAAAGGTCACCCTTCCATCACTTGCACTTTGTGTTTCTCACATACATTTTTCTTCTAAGAATTTTCAATGTTATTAATCCAGTATCTGTTTGAGCTAAAATAGTTCTTGCTGGAAATATAGCTTAAGGCTCCAGAAGCAGAAATTCCTGTCAAAAGAACCAGTGTTCCAGCAGAGGAGCTGTCAGTGCTGCTGTCTGACTGGTCACCTGTGGGTTTAGGCTCACCTGAAGGGTCTGGGTGCTGCTTCACCTGGGGAAACCTGAAACCCCTAAGCAACAGCTCAGATCTGGGCAGCTTTTTCATTTACTGCTGGGCTGTGCTGTGTACTTTGCCTGTCACACAAAATGTAAGGGTTACAGAAAGCAATGCATTTTGTATAACTCCAAAAGACATTCTCCAAAAGCTTTTTAAAAACAGGTGTTTAGGACCATGTATTTTGGTAATGAATCATTTGAAACATTCTTCTTTTTTAAAATACATATCTATTTGTATGATAATTTAACTTTATTCCAGACTTTTGTGATAGACTGTGATATAAAATATATAGCAGTGTTTAATAAGAAAACATAATACAGTTAGATGTATAGCCCTGTGACAGATATAATAGACTTTTTTCATAAAGTCCACAGGTAACTTTCAGATAACCTGTAAACACCTCCACCTGTTGATGGTGGAAGAAGAGCAGGAAGCAGGTTTCTAGCAGTGAAGTTATTTAACAGAGCAGGCGGAACATGCACAGCACTGCTCTTCTGGGACTGTGATTTTAACTTCCAGGGATCCAAAAGCAATCCAAGCAAAAGGATGATTCAGTTCTTTGCCACTGTACTGTTGTTTATAAGTGTCCTCACTGTGGTGTGCTCTCAAGAGAAGAGCTGTATGCTAGGTCAGAATTTGGGGTCAGTTGTTGGCTTTTCTACGAATTACTTAAATTATGTAATTCTTGCAGTTTTCTATGGCTCATTTTCCTACCTGTCCTATGTTCCTTTTTTCAGCTCTCAAGTTTTTTGTGTTGATGGTAAACTCTTGGTGGTAGCCTTTGTCTGTTATTTAGTGTTTATTCATCCCTGATAAAATGACATGTAAGTCTTGCTGACGGCATTTATAAATTATGCCATTAATAACTTCAGTTTAGAGCAAAAATGACTTGCAGCTCAGATTGCTATGTGCCCAAGTTTCAGACCCTTTTTCTTTCATTTTGCTGTTGGTTGACACAGCTCAATGACTCTCACAGCCTTCTGTTCCCAATTCTGTAACAAGCTATAAGCTCAGATTACATTGGAAGCACTAGAAGAGAGATTTATTTGTCATCCTTGGAAGCCATGAAGAGGAACAAAAGAATTCCATCTCTCTCCTTTTGTTCCTTGACTGTAGGGAGTAAAAGGCTACTGATATCTTGGGTCACTGTCATACAGGATAAAAATCCAACTAATGTAAATCTGCCAGATCAAAGGGAGGTAGTAGCGTGGCTATCAAGAGCCCACAAACACCTGGGTAGATCACCAGCAACCTCCAGCAGCAAGATTTCCCCATTTAAACAGAAACTGGGTTTTGGTACACCTCTAAATATTGGTCTACTTTTCTTTTTAGACTGCTCTGCCTAATTTTGCGTAAGTTGTCAGTTGCAGCAGTAATGAAATTTTAGTCATTTGTTGACATATTCAGGATGAAAGGCAGTGAATGCCATGACCACTCTTTGCTGTATGTTCCAGGCAGCTTTGATTAAACTGTGCTGTGAAGCCTGACCTGGATCAATATGAATGATCTTCATCGACCTAATAATGTATTTAACATGTTTGGGACACTTTTATCTGTTTCTATTATGATACACTGTTTACATTAGTGCAGGAGATTGATTTAAAATTTCAGAGTTCTTTACAAGGATAAACATTAGAAATAGCCTCATTAGTCTGCACATGATACTATATATAAATATGTAATCTACTGTGCAAGCTCCTCAGCAGGTGTAAATTAGCAGAGCTACAATTTGCAGCCATTAAGAATCTGCCCTAGAAACTGAAAACAATTATTCCATCAGTATTATTTTAAATAATTGCAGCTTAGCTTGATGTAAAGCAAGGGCCATATGATCTTCTCCGTACCCTGTCTAAAGATACTTACCACAACATCTTTTAGAAAACTTTTGTATTATTTGTAGACTAAATTCTCCTACCAGCAGATGTGTATAGTGTCTTCTAGTTATATAAACATCTCTCCATGGTCAGGCCTTTTGGATGCACTGTGTCCAAAGAGATATTTCTTAAACCTATTGATTTGGAGGCTATTTAGCAGACTTGAATAAACGAACAAATGTGGAAGCTATACCAAACATATCATTTGGGGATGTCAAAGCACTTAACAAACATTGTTATAACCAAGTCCATGTGTAACCACTGAAGGACATATTTGCTTCAGTATGTCTCATGACAGCTTCTTAAAAAATATACTTAAGTGAATTTAACACTTGTGAAAGGTGCCAGATTGACAGGCCCCAGAGATAAAAGTTCTTGAATTACCAGCAGGCACAGCTGAGCTTCCCACACACACTGCCCCACCAAACCTACCTGGAGGGCACAGCGACCAACTGTCCTACAGCTTGCAAATCTGCGCCATCTCGTGCTCTTGGACTGTGGGCCAAGAGTCAGTAGCTGTAATGTGACCTAAGGGTAAAAAAGCAAGTTCCATAATTACTGCACAGGTGCTGTTGCAGTTGATCATTTTCACACCAAGTTTTCAATTAATCTGGAAAAAAAATAAAGTACATGTTTATCAGATTCAGAGTACAACACAAACACATGTGTGAGCCCCTGGCGAATCCTATGGTTCAGTCTGCCCACATAGGCACATTCAGGTGACTGTATGAGTGAACAAGTGTGTACACGTACTGTGAACTGCATTCTTAGATGCCTTTTAAAAAATGGGTCCTTACTATTTCCTATGTTTGCAATAATCTTTCTCCATCTATAACTTATCCCTGCTTGGTATGATTATAGCCCACTCTCCCCAGAGATTCTGGACACAGCTGGCATAAAAATTCAATAACCATCCACCCCATAAAGGGATTGGATCATTACAGCATTGAAAGATAGCACAGAGGGAAAACAGGCTCGTGATCTTTGCACTCTGTCATGGCTTTAGAAAAAGCACAAGTTCTTCTCTGAGTGATTGCACTTGGAAAGTTCAGTCCTCTGTTCCCTTTGAAATTATATTTAGACTTCACTGTGAGTACTGGAAGGGCATGCTTAAGTGTTTCTTTATTTAGTGCAGAAGGTTAATGACATTTTAAACAAAAGTGCACATTTATAACCTTGTATAGGCCAATTCTCTCAATCTGTATATAGGACATGGCTAAAAACAGAACATTAGAAAACACAAAGCAATGAGTTTTCATGCTCTACTATTTTCTAAGCTGTAGCTGGCAGCTTGAAAGATTTATTACGGAAGCTAAGTCTTAATTCTTTCTACTGAGAAAAAGCCATAACTAATGTGCAGAGGAGCTCAGCAACATTTGTTTATCTTTAAAAGAGTCACATTTATTTCTGCAACTTGCCATTGATGTGCATTATAACATACCTAACTTGATTGTTACTGTGTGCACTTTAGCAGGTAACTTCTGTATATCCAGAGAGCATTAGGTAGCATATATTTGTCTTAGGGATGGTATTTGGGATTGAAATTGTAATTATTATAAATATTGGTATATTTGATGATTATCATTGCCTTGTTTGCCTCCTCGTAATTTCTGGTGTATCTGTCACACCATACAACTTGAGGAAGACTCCACACCAGCCTAAGTTCATACTATACCTAAGATGAGGTTTAAGTTTCAATTTGAGAGGAAGTTTGGAAGAGAATGTATACTTGGAAAAGGATATTTTAAGATGGTAGTGTCCATGAACCCTGCTTGAATATGGTGCTTTGTCCAGCCTTAGTTCTCCTGTGCAGGCTGTCTATTAGAAAAAAAGATCGTTTTAGGTCACCTTCTCTTTCACAGGCTTGGTCTCTTTAGTACTGGTTTCATGTTTTATCCAGCCTACTTTCAAAAACTCAACGAAGCTGAGTCAGGTTTTCTTTTGGGCTGGTTTGGTTGTTTTTTTTTTTTGTGGGGAGCGGGGGATTGGCTGCTTGTAGTTGCATAGTACCCCAATGGCATTTTCTTTTCATTCCTTTTATTACATAGTTCTTAATTCTACCTATATTATGTTATAAATGCCACTTCCATCTGCTGCTTTTTACCTGCCATACTACTAAGTCTTTTGCATCAACCACCTTTTTAATATTTTTGAGCTTGCAAAAAGACAAAAGGCTTTTCTTGTCTGCTAATAAGAAGGGAGGAGGAGAATGCTAGTCACCTTCTCTTACAGACTGACAATACTCACTCCCAGAAAAAAGCAGAGGCTGATAAATAGATTTTTACTATTTTTTCCTAAGATGCACAATATACTAGGACACCACTGAAACCATTATTTAGAAGCAAAGGCTTCCTAAAGCTTACCTGTCCCCTTCCGAAGCTCTTTCTCAGTTCATTACTTGGAAAAGTCTTTATAGATGTGAAGTACTACTGTAATTTTGTTTAAAAAAAGCAAGAAATTAGAATTCCTTATTAGAGAATGATAGGAGAGAGGTTCTTTCAGGACTGAGTTAAACAGAAGCCTTCAGAATATAAAGGGGTTGGTTCATTCCCATCTCCTTGTAAATTGAATTACAGGGTTTACTAAGTGAAACAGATCATAAGATAAACCCTGCAGAGTCCAGAAAGCACTAATTAACGCCCACAGTGAGTAACTTTTCTGAAATTGGTCTTTAATCAAACTTGCTCTGAAAACAAAACAAGGTATTGTGGCAGCTTGATAAAAGAGATGCATCACCAAGGCTGACAGGCCCACAATCAAACCAGCACTAAAAATAACTGTTTTGTCTACTAATTTTCTTTCAGATGCTAAAAAAATGCATGAGCTACAGTCTAAAAAAGCTTGCATAGTTAGTCAAGTGACTCAGCTCTAGAAAAATGAGGTTCCTAATAAATGTTAATGCCCTCCCTGATTGTGAGCTAGCCCAATTTCCTTCCTACACCCTCCTATTGAAGCAGAGGATTATGAGGCTGGAAGGGGAAGAGGCAGCTTCTGGATTCCATCAGAGTTGGTCATTTGATGCCAGCTGTCCCTCTGCTTGCTGCTAGTGGTGCAGAGTTTAAGCATTCTGACTGATTAACTAGTGTGGATTAAGATAAGTCAATCACTCATCTTGTATCTCCCATCAACAGTAAGGTCCAAGGCTGATGTCTTTTGCACTCACTTCTCCTCACTAAATTTCATTTTCCTCATTTCCTTTGATCTGCTCTGCTGTAGGAAGACTCCTGTGAGTACCCATCAAGCCTAAAGCAACTTTCATTATGTTTTCATTGTAGCCTGCATAAAAATATTGCTAGAACTGTTTCTTTCCGGTCTGGGATGGATTTCAAAAGGACAAGTAGTCCACTGCACAAACAGAGCTAGTAGTAAAATATAACAGAGCACTAGTATCGCCTTTGTAACAGATTTTTCTCTTGGCACAAAAAAGACATGGACTTGTCGAAGCAGTTCCAGAGGAGGGCCACAAAAATGGCCAGAGTGGGACACCTCTCCTGTGAGGAAAGGCTGAGATAGTTGGAGTTATTCAACTTGGTGATGGCTTTTGGGAGACTTTTTTTTTTTGCCTTTCAATATGTACAGGGAGCTTATTAGACAGGACAGACTTTTGAATAGGGCTTGTAGTCATAGGACAAGGGGTATTGGGTTTAAACTAAAAGAGGGTAGATTCAAACTAAGATATAAGGAAGATTTTAAAGTGAGGGTGGTGAGACACTGGAGGAGATTACCCAGAGAAGTGGTAAATGCCACATCCTTGGAAATTTTCAGGGTCAGGTTGGACAGGGCTCAGAGAAGCCTGGTCTGGTTGAAAAAAACCCTGCCCATTGCAGGGAGGGTGGACTAGAAGAGCTTTAAAGGTCCCTTCTAACTCTAAGTATTTTATGATTATATGATTTCATTTAGTGAATGCTCTGTTGGGTGAAGTTTTATGCTGTTTGGTATGTATCTGTGTCTTCACCTCACAGTATTTTATGCCCAGTCTGATCAGTCTGAATCCTAATAACCATATTCTTCACAGAAAAGGTTGCAATCATCTGAAGTGGTTCTTTGGTTTTAAGGACAACATTAGCTTTAGTGCTTTCAGTACAGGCTGTATTTTCATCTCCTATGAGATTACTTGAAAAGGACATTTTCATTGTTACAACTAAAACCAGTTTAGTATGAGAAGAATGAAGCCCACCAGTATAGATGGGTACATAAATTACAAGACAAACTGAAATGTAATGTGACGAATTCTTGGAGACAGGTTTTTATGAAAGAATTGTTTGCAAATACAGACATGCAGATCTGAGTGGCAACTTTGGCATCTGACCAGGCATGTGTTTGTTTGACTTCCAAACACAACTACAATTCCCTCTGTAATTTCTCTTCTTTTCTTTTTTAATTTTGGGGTATGTATACTTTACAAACAGGCCTGAAACAGTAAATTTGGGGTTTTTTTGAAGTCTAAAATATACTAGTTACTTTTTAATTTTTTAAAATAAATGTTACTGTGTATTTACCATTCAACAGGAAAACTCATTCATCCATTGTTGACATTGAAAGGAGAGAAATCTAGACACAGCTTAAGAAATCTCCACCACAGGGATTATGTTTTGAAAGTTACGTAGCAAAGAACACAAGTTCTTTTATAGTCACAGTTTCAAAGACTGGCTTAGGAAATCACAGGTTTAAAGCTGTTTCACAGCCTTATCCAAACGCAGACTGGTCATTTGTCTCATATATCATGGCTATAAAGGCTTCCCCTGCAATTCATAGCAGCTGCTTAACTTGTATTTAGATAAATATCCCAGGCCGGAGTGATTGAAATGCATCATCAGCATTGCATAAAGGAGCTTGATCATCTCTAGAGCTCTGCCTAATCTGGTCTGCCAAAAGGTTCCAGAGAACTCCCTTTGTTCCCAGTCCTTAACAAAAGTCAATTACACCCTGACCATCATCAGAAATACGCAAATCATCACTACCTTGATGTTATAAATAAGTAGTCAAACACAGACTGCAAAGCACTCAAAACCAGAAGGACCAAGGTAAGTCAGTGTAATAATCAGGATAAATAATCAGAAGTGGGTGACTTCAAAGCAAGTTCCAGTTCCATCCCCCTAAGTTTATTTGTTGTTAATTTGCCTCTTTTTGTGCATATGCATGTTTCCCACTTGGAAAAAATCAAGACTGACTTCAAATTTTATAATTTTGGAATCAATTTATAAAAGCATTGAATAATGCATCTTTGACCTATTTTCCCTGGAAGTGGTAGGCTCTTAGCATTTTTGAAGTTCTAGCTGACATGTGGAAAAACAAATATTTACAATATGTTGCCTTCATTTTTCCTGTGGGCAGAGCACTTTTGAAAACTTGGTCCCTTAATGACCATCATGAAATAATGTTGTCAAAAATAATAACAAAAAGCATAAGGCACCATATGAAAAGCCAGGTATTGGACTGTGCAAAATGTCCACATTATTGTAATTTAAAATCTCCACAGCTACAGCAAAAAAATCAGTGGAAAATCATATTTTTGTAGACTCCCTTTTATATTCCAACAGTATATTCCTGTTTCTAGGACTTTGTTTTGGACAGAAATGTATTAATTGCAACGAAGCAAGCAAATTGTGCTGGTTTTGTTTCAAAATCTTATATTCCACTACATAATTTTATATTAAGAAAAATACGGGGAAAACCCTTGACTGTAAAAAGAGACAATATTGTAAAGCACAGTTTCCTTCTGTGCTTGTGGTTGTAAACCACAGAGACAGTCAGCTGGATGTTTAAGAAAGGAAGGGGGGGTCTCCAGTTCCTTGTGTTTCACCTTTCCACTGCACTGCCTGGTCATTTAAGGCAGAGGCTTGTTCCAGACAGCCTTAATTAAACTATGCTGTGAAACTGTATATAGATCAATGGGAATGATCCATAACAAGCTAATCATGTATTTAACAGTGTTCCCATTCAATCACCTTCTAACATTTCTGTGGCTTTACATTCATGTGGCAAAGCCCTGAATGTGTATATGTATTTTTAATCCATCTCATTAGTGACCATATGCTTTGACTTCAAGGAGACAAGAACTGTCTGCAATCTGCCAGGGATTTAGGGACATCAATAATTTGTGAATAGTCATGTTGGTACTGGTCGAAGGGTTAAGTGTTCTGCACACCAGGGGCAGATCTTTTGGGACTGGAACTCTTAGTCAACTGTTAGGAACCTGATCCCCTGTGATGCATCTTTTCAAAGTACATGCTGCATGTCAGATCTCCACAGCAGAAGCAATGGAGCTTTATTAGCTTAGGGATTTAAAAACCTGCTCTAAGCAATGTAACAATATATTTTGGTTAAAAAATGAAGGAAAGATAGTACTTGTAATATGAAAGTGATTTTTTATGTACCGGGCTAAATGTGATCTTCCATTTTGTTACCATTTTCCTTTTCCATATGAGCTATTAGATTACTCCTCCCCTGCAGACACCTAGTGAAGCAATAACAGGGACCTGATTTTTGAAAACGTAAGTGGATTCTGTGGCCTCACCTGATACTGCCTAGATCCTGCTGAAGCTAATGGCAGCAATAATGTAAAAATCGTCTTTCTAATCATTTGGAATGACCCTTTATGAGCTCTCAGGACACTGCTTTTTCTTAGTTGAAAGCACTTTAAAAAACTTAGTGTGAAAAGCACCTTTACAAACAATACCTTACAGTCTTAGTTTGTGCCGTGTTACATGGAATAGCTGCGAAATCAGCATAAGAGATCATCAAACTGTTGATCTCAGTATCCTGTCTTTACAGAGGAATGGCAGAAATAGATGGCAATGCCAGAAAACTGAATATTTTTTATTCATTTTAAATCTTAGTTATGTCCATGTCCCTCAGCTGTATCCAGATAAAAATAAAAATACATAGCACAGCAGGAAGACATTTCGTATGGAACCTGCTCCCTGAACTGCAGATCATTTGGGAGCAGGGGGATTCATCTTAGAGAATTAAGCTTGCCTGCTTTCAGCAAATTTCATGTAGTTATCAATATAGAATCATAGAATGGTTTGGGTTGGAAGAGACTGTAAAGATCATCCAGTTTCAACCTCCCTGCCATAGGCAGGGACACCTTTCACTAGACCTGATTGCTCTGAGCATCCTCCAACCTGACCTTGAACACTTCCAAGGATGGGGCATCCACCACTTCTCTACGCACCCTGTTTCAGTGCCTCACCACCCTCACAGAAAATAATTTCTTTCTAATATCTAATCTAAATCTACTCTTTTTCAGTTTGAAACCATTCCCCCTTGTCCTGTCACTGCATGCTTTTGTAAAGTCCCTCTCCATATTTTTTGTAGGCTCCCTTCAGGTACTGGAAGGCAGCAATTAGGTCACCCTGAAGCCTTCTCTCTTCCAGGCTGAACAAAACAAAGTTTCTCAAGCCTTTCCTCATCCATCCCTCTAATCATCTTGGTGTCCCTTCTCTGGAGTCACTTCAACAGGTAAATGTCTCTTCCACTGAGGA
Source organism: Dendrocincla tyrannina (assembly GCA_035047865.1). NCBI lineage: Eukaryota > Metazoa > Chordata > Aves > Passeriformes > Dendrocolaptidae > Dendrocincla > Dendrocincla tyrannina. The sequence continues at coordinate 33,825,316 of JAWWMP010000165.1, forward strand.
CCCCAGAACTGGATGCAGAACTCCAGGTGGGGTCTCACCAGAGTGGAGCTGAGGGGCAGAATCCCCTCCCTCGACCTGCTGGTCACGCTGCTTTGGATGCAGACCAGGACAAATTCGGTTTTCTGGCCTGCAAGTGCACATTCCTGGGTCATGTCCAGCCTCTCACCCACCAGCACCCCAAGTCGTTCTCAGCAGAGCTGCCCTCGATCTGTTCATCCCCCAGCCTATATTGGTACGGGGGTTGCCCCAACCCAAGTGCAGCACCTGTTACTTGGTCTTATTAAACCTCATGACATTCCCATGGATGCACTTTGAGGTTGTCCTGATCCCTCTGGATGGCATCCCATCCCTCAAGTGTGTCAACCATACCACTCAGCTTGGTGTCACCTGCAAACTTGCTGAGGGTACACTCAATCCCATTTTCTATGTTGTTAATGAAAATATGAAATAACATTGGTCCCAGTACAGACCCCTGAGGGTCTGTACCACTTCTCACTGATGTTGATCAGGACTCTGAGCCATTGACCACTGCCCTCTTGGATGCAATCATCCAACCAATTTCTTATCCATCTAACCATCCACCCATCAAATCCATCTCTCCAACTCAGAGAGAAGGCTGTCAAGGGCTTTACAGAAGTTCAGATAAATGACATCTGTAGCCCTTCCCTTGTCCATTGATGTAGCCACTCCATCACAGAAGGCCACTGTGTTGTCAGGCAGGACTTGCCCTTAGTGAAGACTGGCTGTCTCAAATCACCTCCCTCTTCTCCATGTGCCTCAGCAGAGTTTCTACAAGGATCTGTTCCATGGCCTTCCCAGGAACAGAGGTGAGGCTGACAGGTCATAGACCTACGGTCCTCCTTTCTACCCTTTCTAAAGATAGATGCAATATTTCCCAATTTCCAGTCATCTGGGACTTCACCTGAATGCCAAGACTTTTCAAATACCATGGAATGTGGCTTAGCAACTGCATCAGCCAATTGCTTCAGGACTCTGAGATGCGTCCCATCAAGTCCCATAGACTTATGCACATTCAGGTGGACCTGATCTTTACTTACAGTGGGAGGGACTTTGCTCACCTGGTCCCCATCATGCTGCCCAACCACTTGACAGGTGTAGGAAGAGAGGTTACCATTGAAAACTGAGGCAAAAACGTTATTGAGTATGTCAGCCTTCTCCTCATCTGTTGTTACCATTGTTCTTTGTCAGCTGGGTCTTTGGCCTTCCTTTTCTGGTTAACACACTTGTACAAGCCCTTCCTCTTTTTCTCTGTATCTCTTCCCAGGTTCAGTTCCAGCTTTGCCTTGGCCTTCCCCGTCCCTACACAACCAAACTTCATCTCTATACTCTTCCCAGGTTACCTGTCCTTGTCTCCACTGCCTGTGCATTTGCTTTTCCCTTAGTTTGAACATCAGCTCCCTACCAAGCTATGCTCATCTCTTGCCTTCCTTGCTGGATTTCTTGTTCCTGGGGATTGTCAGCTCTTGTACTC
>JAWWMP010000165.1:33826907-33840066 GCA_035047865.1 Dendrocincla tyrannina
CTTACATTGCTGACCATCACATCGAGTATTGTATCCCCTTAGGTAGGACTGTTTATTACCTGGCTCAAGAAGTTATCCTCCATGCATTCCAGGAGTCTCCCGGATTGTCTTCTGTTCACCATGCTACATTTCCAGGAGATGCTTAGGTGACTGAAGACTCCCAGTATAAGAGCCTGTGAGTGCAATGGCTCCTGTAACTGCATCAAGAAGGCTGCACCAATAGGCTCCCCTTGATCAGGCAGCCTGTAGTAGACACCATCCACGAGGTTCCCTTTGTTGCCTCAGTCTCTGATTCTTACCCACAGGCTTTTGACTTGCTCATATCTGTTCTTCAAAGACAGCTCTTCACACTCAATACAGCTACGAGTGTAGAGGACAACCTCTCTGGCCCTCCTTCCTTTCCTGTCTCTTATGAACATCTGTAGCCATCGATATCTGCACTCCCATCATGGGATTCATCCCACCAAGTTTCAAAAATGGCAACAAGAACATAACTATAGCAGCATGGTGTCTTCCAAGTCCTCCTGTTTGTTGCCCACACTGTGTGCATTGGTGTAAATAGATCTCAGCTGGATTGTCATTTCTTCTGTCTTCTTACAGGAACACCCTTTAATTCCTTTGAGATATTTCCTTGATGTTTCTGTCGGCTTTTGTTACCTCAGGAGTCCCTGGCTCGTCTCTGTAAGACTGCAAGTGTGATGCATGTGGCTAGCATGATTAATGTAGACTGTCACAGGAAATGAAAACATACACAATGCATACCACTTGTTTGTTGCTTGATAATCAGCTTGTTTTCCTTGTACTTTAATAAACATTCTGTATCAGGGCAAATTAAATAACTTTAAAACTGGTATCAGTCATATATAGCTCCTGTTAAAGCTCCAGTAAATTCACTCACTGTAACCCTCTGTCCTTTACTTGTTTTCACTTTTAAGATCAACTTTTATATGTATGACATGCAACTGAGCAAGCATTTCCATAAGTGATATAAAGGAAGGACATTTTTGAAATCTTTGTCTTTGAACAAAGAGTTATGTACCTCAGAAAACACTCAGGACTGAGGCTCTGTCTAAAAGCATAATTTGAATGAGTGAAAAAATATAGATAGTGCCTTGATTAGTGTTCCATCATTAAAAATATACAATTAATATTGGAAGATTTAGAGTAATTTATTCTAGCAGGTAAAATACATAGCTGTCAATTTTTTGATTGTGTTATCTATAATTGCATAGGTTGCCACAGATTTATTAATTGTGCATTGTCTTCTGTGAGACCTCAGAGTACAATGTTACTATTTTAGAAGAACCAGTCTCTGCTTTTCAGAGGAAATTTGCATGAGCAGACTTTTATCCACAATTTTTAAATGTATGCATGTCTAATTTAGACTGTTTTCATATCAAACTATTTGATTTGTAAGTACAATAAAATATTTAGTGGCATATGTCCCAGATTTTCATCCACATTTCATTAATACGTGTAGGCAATAGCAATAGAAAAGGCAGTGGTCCTTAAGAAAGGTGGCTCTTTTTGGCTGGCAACAAAGTCCACTAGGGTATATTCAAATGTAAATATTTACAGCTATTTTGGCCACCTCAAAACCACAGCAGAATAGAGTTCTATTTCCAGATAGCCCCATTTTCAAATTCTCCCTTTAATAGGAATGCCTGCCTTTTAAGCCTTTTTAAAAATGTTAAAGACTAAAATTATATTTTCACAATTTTAATTGATAAAAAAAGTAATTTTAATAGGGTGGAATCAGGGATTTTTGAGGTGGCTTGCCTTTACCCCTTCCACTTAATGCTTTTTGAGCTAGCATAGCATAAAATTTTCTGAAGTCAAAGTTTAGAATAAAAACACTAGTTGATGTTTAATTATTGGCTCACTGCTGAGTATCTGTAATACAAAGGCTGAGTCCCTTTCACACACCACATGAAGAAGTCCTTTGACCTTTGAGGTGACTGTTGATCTTTGGCTCACCCTTTTCTGCCTTCACCTCCAGTGTCAATGATGTTAATACAAAAGGAAGTCAGCAGAATTTCAGAAGACTCTCTGGTACTGTATTTGCAGTATTTTGTTGGTAGCAATGCCACTATTACATTAATTTATGCTACTGCTGCCAGATAAGAAGAGAGAAGAGTTTTGGCTTCAGTGAATACAATTGCAAATTCCTGTTTTATCCTGGATGAGGTAACACTTTGACTGAACTGCCTATTCACAGTTTCACAGGCAGTGACACACAAAAAAAAAAGCTCTGACAGTCTTCAAGTTCTGCCCTCTTTACACCCTCTCTAGCCAAGATTGCTTAGTGTTATAAAGAATTGCCATAATCACAGAAGCTGCTGACAGAAATAACTTATTGAAACAAAAAACCATGCAGGCCATACCTTATCATTAGGAAACTGTCTTTTTAGGGTCATTCGACAGGGTTTTGTTAGTCTTCTTTAGGGTTCTGTGTGGCTTGATTTTCTAGCATGTTCACTGAGGCTGCAGCATGACCAGAAATGTCTTGATGCTGAGTGTGAATTTTCCATTCTTTAGTTTTCTTCCATATTCTAATTAGGTCTTCTCGATTATTAATTCAGTTCCCATAATGGACTTTTAAATTTGTGAACTTCTGCCACACATATCAGTCCCTTTAGAGTTCCTTGTAGCCAGATTCTATATTTCTAGCAGTTTGAATTCTTACCATAGTTTCAGATATACAGTCATATATGTTGCCATTCCTGGCCTTCCTCCATTATTTCTTAAACATGGCATGCTTCCACTGATTTGAAATCAAAATCATGTTCATAAAGTTTTCCAGAATGGCCCATTTCAACTTCTAGTCAATTGATGCACCACAGGTGGATTTGAGAGAAGAATTTCCTTTACAGACAACTATGTGCTGATCATCCAACACCAAAAATTACAAAGAACTGAATTTCAACTGGTTTTTAGTTGTTATTACTACCTGCACTTAGTTTCAGCTTGCTCTATCAGTAATCAACAGACCACTTGCTCACTCTAGGTTGAGAAACACGCATGCAACTGTTTTGCTGAATTCTCGCTGTAGGAGACATGTAAAGTTAATCTCAAATTAGTTGACAAGGAGGTGGGAGATGATAATTGTTCCTTCTATATAAAGTGAAAATTTAACAGTTGCATTTCACTTACTTTTCTTAATTGCTACTTCACAATAATTTTCAAAAAAGTATTTAGAAATCATTTGTAAGAGGTAGGACACAATTGAAAATGAGACAAAGAGGATTCATTAATTGTTTCATTTCTATTTCAGGACTGCAAGAATACCTTGAAAAATATCTAGAAGAGAAGACCCCAGCTCTGATTTTAGTACCTGTGGTGGATTTACCTGGCAAGGAAGTTATTCATGGGACATGCTGGCTCAGCTAGCTGATTAAAAGAGATGAGTTGATATCAAAACACACATACATTCCATCCAGGAGAGAACAAAGAAAAGAGTTGATACTAACTGTATTGGATACTTTCATGAAGCAATATTGTTTGATTTAAGAAAAGTCATATTTAGCTTGTTAATGATGCCTCGTGATATGTGACAGAGTTGGGTTTGTATGAAGAATAGAGGTTTCTTTTAAAAATTATGTACTTTTTTCTCACTTATTTTTAGATGTCTACAGCTAATAGCAGGTGGCTCTTGGGAGATGCAGTTGCTCTGATCACATCAACTCTTTCACTTGATATATTTAGGCCTGGTTACAATACACTGATTTTAACTTCAGATCAGTTGGATGGAGGTGAAACCAGAATATTACCTCCAATACTGTTTCAAAGACTGGATTCTTTTCAATTCTATGTTGAATTTTCTCACTTCAAGCCAACTCATGAAAACCTTATTTGTGACCAGATTTTACCATTTTCTAGCACCAGGGAAGAGTTATTCAGAGGAGTACAAAAGATGCACATTTTACCAAAACAAACAGTGGAGATGATGACCAGCCAGTAGGATTTGCCATCCTGCTTTCTGATGCCGTGGTATCTTTGCACTTTACAACTGATAGACAGCCCTTTATTAAAGAGCTACGAATACTCAGGTAGCTACCAGCATTCAGAGCTACCACAGAACCAGGGCTTCAGTCTGCTCCAGAAAATCAACTGGAGTTTTACCACTGCTTTCACTAAAACAGGCTCAGACACACAGCTCCTATCAATTTCATTGCCACTGATACTCTACTCATTACATAAGATCAGTATAGGAAAGAAAGCCTTTTGCACTGTAGAGAAATCTCACTTTCAGACAAAGGCTATAAAATTGAACTTTCAAGAAGGACTATCAAGCCTTGCCTGTGTTCTACATCTGTGTATTCTCAGTGCTTCTCTTCCAGTGTGGGAGCACTGGAGCTAGGTGACCAGCGCTCCAGATACCCTTCTCTTGCACCAGCGTATATCTGAGATAGCTCCACAAAAGTCAACTGCATGGCAGTAAGTTCACATTGAGGTGACTAAAAGGTGGAGTTAGCATTCTGGTTTAGTTTTCTTACCCACCACCAGAAACACATTTGGCAGCATCTGACCTGAAAGAAGTGACAAAAGATCTTCCTCTCTTAGAAGCTTTGCTTGCCCAGCATACTATGCTGATCAATACCTAAAATTAGAGACTGTTAAATGTTATTGTTCCTTATTATTACATCAAGTAATATAGCACAGCTGTCATCTTTTTTAGTAAGAGTTACTTTTTCCACAGGTCTTCAAATATTTTTTGGAAAGGGAAGGCAAAGAGCTTTTTATAGAACAGTGTATAAATACATGGATGTATTAAATTTCTTAAGGAAAAAAGGGTGAATCTGTTAACAATACATTAGTTGATTAGTATTCAATATCATTTTTAGATTAGACTTAAACATATTTGATCCTTGTTCTTTCCCACGATGAGAAAAGGACTTGTTAATACCTGGATGTGCCTGGTTTATTTAAATTCTACTCTTTCAGAAGGCTAAATCATTTTCTCACTTCTCCCTGGACATACCAATATTTTATTTCTCTCAGTGTGGAGTGCCCATGGACCAGAGACCCGGGTTGGACTAAAACAGAAGAGAAAGAGATGTACTTTCAGAGAGATAAGGATGAAGCTTAATTTTTCATTGATATATATGGAAACCAAAGAGATGGCATAAGGTTGACTGTGTCTCCTGCAGCAGTTGGGTTTTTTACTGTCAGTTTAAAAAAATACTGAAACGTTGATCTTGACTTTTGTACTGTACTGAACAGTATAAGGTGGCAGGATATTTGCTCCTAAAGAAAGTAGCTTTTCCTGCAAGTCTTCCTGCAAGATTCCTGACTCAAACTAGCCGCCTTTTTTCCCATAAGACCTCCTTTGAGAAATGGTAACAGAGTGCATCACGCTGAAAGCCACTGTGAACTTTTATTTTTCTCTCAACTGAATTATACCTTTTCCCTTTTTCAAGAACGAGAACTTCAACAGGTTTATGCTGTGAATAGCTAAACAAGAATAGTTTGCTGACTTTTTCTCCTTGAGAGGCTTCAGTTTCAAAGTGGTGTGAGTAAAAGTGTAAGCTGCATCTACAGTGTTTTAGGTATGAACAAGGCCATTTGTACAACACTGATATGCAAGGTAGATGATTAAAGTGTTGTATGCCATATACAGACCTAAGACTTTTATAATTGAAAGAAATAGCACCATTTTATCTGCCTTATGCTGCCGTACTTTCAACATAAAGGGGTCCTACTGGGCCCTACTATGAAGATATTTCACAGAGCTTTTTCACTTTCTTTATAACAAAATTTCTAGCTGAAGACATGAGGTGGGAAGACAGGAACAGACACACACATGCACATACATATATGTGTTTTAGTGAAAAGAGGGAAAGACATCTAATACTCAAAATTTATAGATGCAGGGGGTTTGTTGTATTTTGTTGTGGTTTTTTTTGTCACAGCAAGCTTGGTCGAGTGTTTGCCCCAGCAAGTTTTAATCTTGAGACTATAAATTCCCGTATGTGCTAAAACACTGGTTTTGAGGATTTATATATACACACAGATTCTTCTGTTCCTCTGATTTTAACTAAGCCTGCAAAAGAATGTTTTCTGTGTATATTACAACACAAAAAGTTGGCTGATCTAGATTCCAGCACTCAGAACACAGAAGGGCTCTGTAATAGTGGGAAAATGTCTTTAAAGGTGTAACCCAAGGTTTTAATTTTTCGTTTCTCTGCTGAGCAAGTTTTAGAAAGTGTCGTACACATCTTTTCTGCTTTTTTTTTCCCAAAAGTAATTTGTCTTGTTACAGTTCTCTGTGTCTGTGAAGTTTTGTCTCTTCCTCCTTTTAAAAGTCTCTGTATATCAATTTTTTTTAATTGCTTGAAAGTATGACCAAATAGCATGGCAGGACCAAAACTGATTTAGTAACTTTGCACTGTACTTACTTCAAAACCCAGTGATGGCAACCGTACCAGTGAGCCTTTACAATGCACATGGCTAAACTGATATAAAGGCACCAGCGCTGATCTTCCTAAATAGATTCTAAAATGACACTGAGATATTTTAAGCAGAAATTATTTAATTTTTTCCCCATGAGTTTTACAGTTAGATGATTCAGGAGCTGATTTGTTACACCAGATAGCATGGGTGCATCTTTCCTCTTAGCCTTCAGAAGTCTGACAAGCATTGGAAGCAGGATGTCTCCCGAGTATTAGAGAGGTAATCTGAAGCAGCTCTTCTCCTTCAAGGACATCCTGTTCAATCCATTATCTCCTGTCTATGTGCAGGGTCTAGTCTATCAAAATACAGTGATTGAATAAAACTTTTATTTCAAATAAATGAATGCGTTGGTTTAATAGAAGATTTGTACTGCATGGTGTAACAGTTCTCTAAATGCACACTGAAATCTTAAAATACAGAAGCTTTTTATGGGTCGAAGTTAAATCTTTGTTATTTCTTTCAGGATGGGTTTGCTGAAGCAAACCTAGCTTATTCTGCGTGTTGAAGTAAAACTGTTCTGAGCAATCTGAGTACTAACTGGCACTTAATATTTAAGTATCCTGCTTTTACTATTATAAATGTCTGGCATTGAGAATACATATTAAGAATACTTGACAATTTACTAATTTATGATCTTTTTACTTGTATTTTAATACTTCTGGCAAGCCAGCCTGTGTTGATGTATTAGACAAACATTCAAAATACAGACTTGAGATTTTACAAGCTTCTTTTTTTCAACTTTCATCTGAACACTGAATATTTTTGACCTATTTTAAATTTTAATTTAAAAAAACAGACTGGGTACCTGTGAACTGAACTCATATGTTACATGCATATGAAAAAAAAGTGCCCTTTTACTGATGATTCACAACTCACAATTTCTTGGATTTGACTTCTGTTGGATTAATTCATGGCAAGGATTTGCCTGTGATTTCCTGCTTTTCTCATTTTTTTAGAGTACTATCTGCTTTTTCCCTACATTCCCAAATAGTTTGTTCTGAGGATCTTCTCACTGGATATGTCACTGGCCCTAATCTCCTTGCCATTGCCTTGACTCTCCATTTCATTTGCATTGTTTAAAAAACATTTCTTGGAAATGCCTGCTCATCCTCCCTTTCCTATTATACGGCTGTTTTGTGATTGTGTCAATTAATCCTAAATCATTTTGAAATACTGTTTGCATGGTTTAACCCAGTTGACAATACTTACTGTCCACAGTGCAAACAAGATGTACTCAAAAAAGGTCAAATTTCATTTGCTTTTCCCAGCTTTCAGAAATGCCAGCTTTTCTCTGAATTATAAAGATCCCCAGTGCAAAAGAAAATAATGCTTCAGAGCAAAAAGACAAGCTGAACTAAATGCCCTGAACAAATTGACAGCTGCTCCAATCTAGTAACCTGTTAGGGGACCTGTTAAAGTCAGGAGGCATAGGTTAGGATCACACCACCATTCTCCTGGTTAAGTTTAAGCATATCCATTAGATTTCTTGTGCCTCTATTTCCATATTTGTATGTTTTCTCACCCTTGTAAAGGTGTTGGCAAAGGGATGCTATGTTGTAGTCATACAACCTGCAACAACAAAAAGTTAAGACTGAGTGAGCAGCACACATGAGTGTGAAAGTAATGTAGTGGGAACTAGAACGAATGTGATCACAGATAGCAATTTGCATGAGCACAATCTGGAAAGCTTTTCTCCCAGCACACTGCCTGCAGCAGTCTCAGATCACAGGAGAAGTCTATAATACATCTAGTAACATTAATGATACATTTTACAGCATGATTCATCCCCGATGATCCCGAAGTGCTTTACAAGTCCATCACATAAAATTTGCCTGGGTTATCTCTGGGACAGTCAAAAACACGTGCTGAGGGCCTCTCCAGAGCAGCGTGAGTGTGGGCAGGTCTCTGTGGTTATGCTGCCTGGAGAAGAGCTCCTCCGCTCTCCACAGTCGCCAAGCAGGGGTATTTGCTTTGGCAGAAGCAGCAGTTTTCCACCTCAAAGGCACATCAGCAAGCAACTAACATTACTTTCTGTTACTCATGAGAAGACTTGTTCTACTTTAGATTTTGCCATGATAGATAGGAGAAATCCCTCTTCTGTGTTCCCTCAGGCAGCAGTCTCTGTTCTCCTTCTGCAAGTCCTGCTACTGGCAGCTGCTGACAGTACTCTCCGACCATAACCTCGTTGGTGCATGGCGTTGTTGCCATAGCCCCACTTTACAGGAAAGACCTCCTTTGTCTCAGATAGAAGTTGTGCCACTGCATTAGGGGTGCAAGCTTGTGCAAGCAACGCTTCATCTTTGCTGATTCCCACAGATTTGTTGGTAGCTACCTTGACAATAGTTCGTTTTGTTGTTTATAAGAAACCAGGGGCCCAGAAGGAAGAAATAAATTTCTCAGACCTCAAGAGTTATCTTATTGCAATAAAGTTCAGTCCTACTCCCACACACACCCAACTGTTCTGCAGCAGGACACGGACACATGGAGATGTAGTCTTTTGTAACTGAACCAAATTTCCACAGCTCCAAAGCCGGATCTGTTAAGGTTCAAAGCAGAGGGTGTTAAAGGATATGAAAGAATAGAAAGGAAACACATACAAGAAGTCATTGCCAAAGGAATGGTATTACTAGGAACTGGTGAGGAAGTCAAAGCTAAAAAGGCAAACAACAGGTCTAGGGACTTAAGGGGTTTATTTTTTATTTATGGGACATCTTTGAAGGAAAGGACCCTGGACTGCCTTCTCACTATTGCTAGTTCTAACTATAAAAGATTGATGCATAAAGAACAAAGAGGAATAAATAGAGTTGCCAGGAGAGAGATCCAGAAATTAACTTTGAAGCATATCTCTCATTCCTTCAACTAGGTATAAAATGAGAAAATGCTTTGACTAACAGCGTGCTTTGGTCTGGCAGCTGAAGGTGAGGATGCCTGAAATGAGGGTCGTATGCAAGAGACGCCACCAGCTGTGTGCCATCCTGCTGTTAGGGGACATTTCTCCTAGGCACTGCCACAAGGAATGTGGCCAATAGGTCTTGACTGGAGAGTTATAGCCCATGAATGTGCTTCTCATCTGTACTGCTCCTTGATTAAGGTGCTACAGTGTACCAAGATGTTGATTCAGGACCTGTCTTTCATTGTTATGCGTCTCGTTTAAAACTATTTAAGTACTAAAAATCTGACTATCTCATATTACAGTTCATATTAGGCAAGCCAAATGTGATTCTCTTTATGCTACAGTCCTTAGTGCAGACAAAAAGCTTTCTCAGGTTGTGATCCTGCCACTCATGTAATTATTTTAGAGAAAGACAGCTCCACTACTTTAGCTTCAGTACTTCACAAGAGGAATGGAAACATTAGGAAAAGTTTTTTCTTTGATGTAGAATATGCTGCCACTTTTTTGTTATTAAAATAGGAGCTAACTTTAAATAAATAAAATTTTGCCTGGAGGCTTCTGAAAACTAATGTTGTGTTTTGACAGTGTCATTTTTCTGATTCCTGAAAGCATTATGTGAGTTAGCTCAGGACTTCAGCATGATTTTTCTTCTATGCTACATACAGTGAATTATGTTTTCAGCTCTGGATTTTACTTGATTTCTCTCTCACACACATGCAGAGTCACATCACTGTGCAACTTTCTTACTTGACAGGTGTCCCCAAAATTGCATTTTCCCAATTTTAAAGGACAGGTGGATCAACCCCCTGCAGAGAAGTTTGCAGCAAACTGGAGGCAGCCACAACTATTTCTTATGGGGAAGAATGGATGAAAAGCAATCATCTTGGAAAGTAAACCAAGGAAATTAAGAAAGGACACACAAAACCTCCACAAAACAGAATTTTGTTTAAAAAAAGACTCACACCACATTCAACATGCAATATGTATGTAATGCTTTTTTAGCTGGGCCTGTATGTTTTATATCCCCTGAATTCCTGCTTTTCTATAAAGGATATTGATGTAAGGATGATATAGGGCTTTGAGAACAAGCAGACAGTCCTTAAATAATAGCTGATTTGAGACTCCTGTCTTTGATGACAATTTATGGCCCTCTTAAAAAAAAAGTGAAAAATCATTTAGGTGTATGCTCAACTAGAAAACTCAAGTAATGTGTGCTTAGTGAGAGAAAAGATTGCTAACAGCACAATGTGTCTTACAGCATAAAGTGCAACCCTGAAACTGCACATTGCAGAGCATTCTTAATATGCTGTGAGCAATTCCATCCACTGTATTTCAAACACTGACTGCCCAGTCTAATGTGTACCTGTATCGGGTGGCTGAACCTTTTGCTATGTGATTTTGAGAGAAAAAGAGGTGGCCAAAGGACTTAAATTCCACTTTACAACTGTTAAAAGTTTCAAATTTATATTTATTTCCTATTTGAATTAAATAGTTTAAATGGGAGGGCTTGTTTTGTCATGGTTGTAATTTTTTTCCCCAAAAAAAATTAACTAAGTCAAAGTGTTTATTTTCTTATTGAAGAGGTCAGATTTTCTGTTCAAGATTCCTTTTTATCCCTGGAATTACCAGAATGCATTGGACCATGGAAATCTTTCTGTTGCAGAAGTTTTTGCAATTTATAACTTTTAAAGTGTTTGGTTGGAATGCCAAATTCTATTTTAAAAAGATTATTTTTTCTGTGATACTTTGAGACACCTTATCTCAAATTTAAAAAAAAAAAAAAAAAAAAACAAAAAAAAAAAAAAAACAAAAAAAAAAAAACAAAACCTTCTCTCTCTAGCATAGACAGATTTCAGAGATGTGAGCAGAGACCTCAGAGACAAGAACCCTTAATTCTGATGTTGATATTGAACTTTGCAATGGTTGCAAGTTATATATTTATGCTCTCTGCCCTCCTGTAAAATGAGGACAACAGTAATGGGTATGGATTAGACTGTTGTGAAGATCCTCTTGTAGGCAGTGACAGGTCTACAGTGATGTCTCCTGTAAGTCGTGTACGTCAGTGGAAAGGAGAACATGCCCAATGCTCTTTATGCCAGTAGTTCATGAGGTAGACACTTTTGAGTCCTAAGTCAGCTGTGAATTACAGACTTTTTTTAAAAATACTACATTGTGAGAGTTCTTCACATGCTTTCTGGTCCATATAGCGAGCTTCAGGATTGTGTGGGGATCCTATTGCAGGTGCAGACTGGCCCAGGAGTCTGGAGCATAGCCCAGGCTTGTCTCCTGTACAGCTGCAGGGTAACTTCAGATTCTGTCTGGATTCTTCCATCTCTGCGCTACAGAGCAGTAGGTAGTATGAGCATGCTTTGACTTTTGGCTACTCTTTCATTTTCATGGTTTTCTCTGTTTCCTCAAAACTAGAAAAAGTGATTTTAATATTATTGAGATTTTTAGAATATTACTTTTCCACAGAAGTTGGGGAATTAACAACTGCAACTAGGGCAGGAGGATTGAGAAAACTGCTTTTTCTCTTCTGTCATCAGACCTTGTATGCCTTTAGTCTTTGCAATCTTCCTTTACTATCACTGTTTCTCTTTTCTCCCCTTTCTTTCCCCCTCTTCGGGTTCCTATTCCTCCTTTTTATTTTCTTCTTTCTCTCCCTGATATTTGTCTTATAATGTCCAAGGTACGTTCAACAAAGGGAAAGACCCATGTAAGCTGTGTTTTGCATTCTTGACTTAAGGACCTTAAAAATCCATGTTAAGATGAGGGCCATAAGCATCAGTGAGACAGTGCACAGAAAAAAACCCCCAAGAATTACAGCTGGCCCCACTGGCATCAGGTATATCTAGAAATACAAACTAAAGTTTCAGAGATCCAAGGCAAGGTGAACAAGCCTTACATTTTACTCAGGTGTTACTTGCATCTCAACAATGTGACTCCATAATGAAATACCATCTGTTCCCTTTACCATGCCCCACGTACATCTTTCAAAATGACTGAACAGGAACATACTTTGTATTTTCACCGAGTACAATTTGAGCATCTTCAACAAAATGTTTCTTGTGAAGACAATGTTCTGTGATCTGGTAGCTTGGACCAAGATTTTGAAAGTTTATCAGAGCAGGCCACATAAATAAACTGCACGGTCCATCTATTGCAAAAAATTCTTGTTTTTCCTCCTCTCTTTTACTTATGTGATGGATGGTTTTAAAGAAGCTGCACAAAGAATGCCACCCTGCTTATGCTCAGTGTTGAAGAGCAAAGTCACTCCAAAAAACCTGAGCCTTTGCAAGGCTGTTCCCAGGGGAACTCATTTCTCAGTGGTCCCACATTGGGACAGGCTTCCTAGAGGTGGTTCTTGCCCCAGGCATGCCCGTGTCTAAGAGGACACTGGGCCGTGTCCTTCCAAACGCGCTCTGCCTCCGGCCGCGCTGCAGGGGCGCCTCAGCTGGGCGGCTGTGCCGGGGGTCTGCTCACACGGTGCTCCGGGCCCGGTTTGCCATGTACGGGCCTAGGGGCTCGCAGGTGTGTTACAGGATACGAGCTTCACCACTCAAAACCCCCGCCTCTGTCCCCGTTTCCACGCGCAGTGTCACCGACGCCGCGGCCGACAACAGGCGCTGGCGCTGACCTGTCTTCAATCCCACCACCTCCCCCGACAGAGAAGCGCGGTAAGCCCGCGTCCCAGGACGCCGCGGAGGAGCAACCCCCGGCAGGCTGCGAGGGCAGAGAGAAGGCGAGCGCGGCTCCCCGCGCGCTCCGGGCCCGGCGCCGCCGCCATTCCGCGGGCAATGCTGCCCCCGCCCG
>JAWWMP010000165.1:33840419-33867919 GCA_035047865.1 Dendrocincla tyrannina
GCAGGAGCCGCCCTCAGCGAGCCGCCCTCGGCGAGCCGCCCTCGGCGCCGGGCCCGGGCGGGAGCGGGGCCTGCGACCTGTTTGAGTGTTAACTGAGGGTTTGCCTTTTCCGCCCTGGGGCTGTAAATGCAGGAATGGCATCCACAGCAAATACAGCGAAATCCGAGTAGGACGTATGGACGAGGAGGGAGAGAATGCGGCCGCACATGCAGGCTGTCACGGGGAGAGTTAAAATGTATGAAGACAAGAAGTGTGCTGTGCCTCAGACTCTGCAAGCCCTTCTGTCGGCTGCTCTCTCGTGCTGCAGTTCCTCCATATGCTCCCCACACCCACCACCACACCCACCTACACACACTCACAATTTACCAACATACTTCATCTCTGCTGAGTTAAAATCCACACCATCATTTAAATAAAATAAACTAAACAGCTGTTTTCTTTCCACCAAAACCCAACATTTTCTGACTTGGCACTTGCAAAGCATCTGAAAAAAGCAGCAGGCTGCTGGCGATGCTTCTGTTCCGTCAGATGGTGATGCCTCACCAGGGGGATACGCCGGGGCTGGGCCTGGGCCCTGCCCGGTGCACCCCGAGCCACGCCGCACACGAAGGGCTGGGAAGCCATGCAAACAACAGGAGAGTGTCCTGGTGCTCACTGGTATTCCAGAATAGGCATCAGGTGAGTCTCCAGGCCTGAGAGCATATTTAAAGAACCACTGACAGATGGAGCGCTGCAGAACCACATTGCGTATATTTTATTTCATTACCTGCCTTCCTATGGGAGAAATACAGATCCATGAAGTGCAGGCCCCAGAGACTGTGGCTGGCACTTACCCTACCTGTGTCATGTTCTGTGTTTGCTCCAAACTGAATTCTCAGCTGAAATATGAAAGTGCCCAGCACACAAACAGCAGGAAGGAAGGGTCTAGAAAAAGCTGGCAGCAGGTACCAAGAAAAAGCTAGAAAAAGCAGGTCTAGAAAAAGCTACCAAGGATACTGTGTTGGCAGACTTTCCTGTGGTTTGTCACCCATGGACCACTGCACCTCACTCTGAAGATCAAAAGGGTCGAAAGCAAAACAACCACATCAAGTTGCCACCTCTGTGAGTATGTCTCTTTGCTGTACCACTCCCTTCTGACTAAGCGTTACAGCACGGCACTCCCAGCTGTGGCAGGGACTGTTCACTCGGACCACGTTGGCCACAGCTGCAGGAGCAAGGGTGCTGCTCTGTACAGCAGGGAACCAGATAGAACAGAATCTAACTGAAAGGTGCCTTGTCATCTAGTAGAATCCAAAGACCTAGATTACACACCTGGTTTATTCATAAAACGCACTATGAGACACATATCCCATGAATGGATTCCTTAAATCAGCTATATCAATTTTGCAGGATATTGAGTAGGTACTTTCTAAGCCTACGGCAGGAACGACTGAAGGACTCAGATGCCTCACTCTAAGCTCAGGTGCCATTCAGAAGTCATTGTCATGATTGAACACCTGGACCTGGCATAAAACCCAACCCTGAGAAAAAACAGTGCTCTCCTCTCTTATGTTATGCAACACAATTCATTTGGATATGAGCCAACCATAGCCAATTACATTTAAAATGTATGTAAAATTTGCAGAAAGGTTTTGAATCAGTATTAGCTGTTGGCATACTGTAACTGTTGATCGAATTAAGTTTCTCATTCATGATGTAAACTTCAATCAGTCCATGCAGTCTTGGGTGCTTAATGGCACTGCCGTTAATGGTTACCAAATTCTACACCTAGAGAGGTGGAGCAGCAGTCAGTGAGGCAGGATGGGGCATAAACCAGAAAATATTTCACCTCCATCTCAGCACATGTGATGTATGTGCTCAGAACTGCCCTTTGATAAAAGCAGATGAAGCACAGCTTACTGTAGCTATGAGCAGAGTCTTTAGGCTCTCCTTCCACCAAATCACTTTCTTTTGTTCCTCTGCAGATGTGCTAAGGAACACCAGGGCTCAGGGAAAACTGTGATGTTGTCCTAGGGTATGTGAGCTAAAATTTCATAAAAGTGACACATGTTGATGTATCTCTTTTGGCTCTAAATCAGGCCATGGGACAGTGCACTGTGAGGACTAAAATCCAAAGAAATACTTGATCTTCTTGTCTACTTTAAACATCAAAACCACTACACATCTTTCTATTGTCACTTTCCAGTTCATGAGAGAAATTATGTGCCTCAGATGGGCTTGCCTAACTACTTCTTCCAGTTTATTTACAGAGATACTATCCTGATTTCCTATGTCGCTGGTGTCAAGCAGCTCTCCCAGAAGTCTTTGAGAAGGACAACAGGAAATAACTTAGGACAACTAGACTAAATAGCAGAAATGAACTATTTTAATCCTTCACTCTAAGAAGGACAAAGAATTATGCTGCACTACAGCTGTGAAATAAAGGAACTCAGGTGGGAAGAGCATTCCAATAAAGCTTATCAATTGCTCTGGTGAGTACAGTGTAAGATAATGCAGGTCACATTGGTAGGAGCTTATCATGTTGTTGATCAACATTTGACAATGATTGCAGAGCACCAGGAGAGCTGTGTTCATAGAAAACCCAACAATTCCAACCATGTATGCTATTGAAAGACTATTTCCCTTTTTTTCCCCCTCTTGAGGTTTTTTAAATGTATTTCAACATTTGGGTTCCCTTTCAGGAATGGAGTAATTATACAAGGAACAAAAAATCCAAATGATTTCTCTTTCTGTGCTTGTTCAGTGAGTCTTTGCTACTTCAGGTACAATCTCAGTACAGAAAGGAAGGAAAGGAAGGAAAGGAAGGAAGAAAAAGAAAGAAACCCTCAACACAACAAAACAAAAAGGCAGACCCCCCAAAAAGCAAAACACACTTGTTCATGTTTCTGAGCTACTCTGTATGAAGCTGCCAATGATATTCCTATTCCCTTAAGAAAGTTTCCCTTTCCTTGAAAGATACTGTGCTGACATTGGGCTAACCTGTTTTAATACTGATTTAACAGCAAGACTTCATTCCCTGACGTACATTAAAATTGCTATCAAAAGTCCAATTCAGCAAGACACTTAACATACTAGTGAGATGTTTAAATGTATGCTTATTCACTTTGATCAAGTGGGGCCAAAGTGAGTGCCAGCAAGCAACATAGTTGGCATCAGCACAGAAAAGAAAGAGTCCAAGACATCAGTAGTATTTTCTAAGAGGCTATGCCTTGTATTGTTTTTAGGATACTGGAGAGTATTTAACTGGTTTGAGGATACTCAGAGCATATATTTCTGAAGCTGGAAGCTGAGCAGATGATTTTAGAGAAATGCTGGCTCTCCAAAGCAATGAAGCATTCATGCTCTGTGTATGATATAGACAAGGGGGAATGCACTAGCTCCAAAGATGGAGGAGAGCAGTGGTGAAATCTGCTGATTTCCTGGTTATGGATAACTTGAATAAGGGAATGTAGCAGAGAGAAATAGAAAAATGAGGCTGTGGGAGAAAAAGAGAAGCAGCCATGGTAACTAAACTAAAAGGGAACAACAAAAGAAAAACAGAAAATGCAGAGAACTACTTTTTTACCTTGTACTCTTTCTCACCTTATAGGTGGGTGCAGGCAATGAGAGTTGTATATGAGAGAATGCACTAGACTGTGAAATGAAAATGGCCACATTTTAAAACCAGTATTTGCAGCTTTCATTTTGTTGTCTTTTCTAGAGGTACCAGTTATACTCACAATTAGGTCCACCATAGCTACTGTACTGGATCTGACTGGGATTATCTGGGAATTACTTTCTTTATAGCTGTCAATATGGTCAAATGAAAAAAAAGCAATTATAGCTGCTTTTTTGACTTTGTGCTAAAACAGTGTTGATAACACACCAATATTTTGGCTACTGCTAAGCAATGCTTGCATAGCATCAAGGCTTTCTGTTTTTCCTACTCTGCGCCTCTAACAAGTTGGCTGGGGGAGTGTAGGAAGCTGGGAGAGAACATAGCAGAGCAGCTGACCTAAAGTGGCCAGAGGGATGGTCCGTACCATATGGTGCCATGCTCAGCAATAGAACTGAGGTAGGAGGCAAAGGGGAGATTGTCTTCCAAGGTGGCTCCTGGTTTGACATCCATCTCCTTGTGGGAGGTGGTGAGTAATTGCCTTTGCATCACTTGACATCACATCTCTTTGACTTCACCTATTTAATTGTTTTTACCTCGACCCCCAAGTTTTCTCACTTTTGTTCTTTGTATTCTCTCCGCTGTCCCACTGGGGAGAGGGAGGAAATGAGTGAGCAGCTGTGTGGGCGCTTGGCTGCTGACCGTAGTCAATCCACCATAGCAACACTAACAGAATTTCATAAAGTCAGTCAGAAATCACTCAAATTGCTACTTTAAGCAATGTATTCTGACAATCAAGCTACAGTATCTTCAGACCCTTCAGTTATCTTCTCAGTTTTGGTCCTGTTATTCCTTTCACATAAATCAGGCTGTTATGGCAGGCAGGGGAACTTTTGCGTTGCTGTGGCTACAGGAGGACCCAAAGAAAAGAAACTTTTCTACAACATGTCTTCTGAGATGGACATTAATCTTTATTATTTGCTGAAGAAGACTTGGGACTTGGTACCTGAGGTCTCTGTACTTGAGACACAAGAAAAGAAGCTAAAGAAAACCAGCAACAGGAAGCAGTCTACTTCAAGACTGATGACAGTAAGGAGTAAAAGAGAAAAGAAAAAGGAGAAAAACTCTCAGCACTTCTTACCTGCATATTGGGAACTTGCTTTTGGCAGCTCTGCAGGCTCAGACCTCTGCTAAGATATGTTCTCTCTTAATATTTTAATGAGCCTGAGTAATTGACAGTCCCAGCTGAGTACTCTTTGTTGCTGTTGCTAAGCAAAACAATGGTAAAAAATGCTTTTTCATCTTCTAAATCATAAAAACAACAAAACCATTTGTTTGATACGTGCAGAAATTCATTCTACTTCTATGCCAGCTCAACCCACGCACCTCAGTTCATTCTTTCATGTTTTTCATACATACTTGTTCAATCTCTCTAATGTATGGCATGACATATCCTGCTTTGATTGTCCTGCACATCCTATATACCCTTCAGGCCACACAGAGTTCATTCAGTTTGTCCTACTCATCTGGGCTCCAGCACAACCCATGGTAATATAGATTGATGCAAGTTTCTGTTCTTCTCCATACTGGCTCATTATCTTGCCTTGCCACCTCATGTAATTTTAGAGTTCAGCAATGGTGTAAGAGATGCTGGAGATTTTTGCATTCTTTCTCTCTTTCCTTCTCTGGTGACTTCCTGTTTTCAAAAAAAATTTCCTGTTTTCAAGTAAAGAAATGTTCCAGACTCCTCTCTCTGTTGTCTATTTATCAAATAACTTTTTGCCTTTCTAATTCTCCCTTTCCTTTTTCCCCTCTCTCTTACATTCACTTTAGCCATTTGTCTACATTTTCCTTAGCCATCCAAGTTTTCATGGATACTTAAAAGAAGTTCTAGTCTCATGTACACTTTGATAAGGCCTGATATCCACCTCTGTTCTTCAACGGCAGGCTCATAACCTGCCTTGTGATAGAGAGAACATTTTATCTAATGTGATATTAAACACTTTTGTCCATAATGTAAGGAAATTCCCACTTAAAATGTTAGTGAATAGTAACTGACTACAGGATCCAACTTTCCATATTCAGAAAATATTCTTGATTTCTCTCTTCAATCTTCTCATTACATGTTTGTTTACTGTAAGCTACACTTAGAAACTATTGGTAGGAAGTTCCCCCCACATGAAAAATTAAACTCTCTGTTCCTGATCCTGATACCTGACCTGTAAGGCCCAGTCAACAAGCATTTTGAGGGGCCAGAGATAACAGTTCCAATTTGAATAGAGAGGCAGAGCAAAATAAGCAAGTAATTATTAGCCCTCCACAGGCCACTGATATTTGCACAAAAAGAGAGGAAATTTCTACCCCTTGGTGATACTGCCTGACAGAAGTGCTTTCATGGCTGACAAAGAAAAGATGCTGAAAAAAGAACAGTAAGTAAAATATTTTCAGTCACCCTGAGTGTTTAGCTTTGATGGATCTTCCTTTGGCTATGGAGTTCAGCATTGCAATTGTGCTATTCATGGGGTTTTAATATAATGAGGTTAGTATAAAAACACCACCATCAAAACAAACAAACTCTAACATAGCATTATTTTTCAGTTTCCAGTATAGCAATACTTCTTGTTTCTGCTTGGGAGAGAACTTTGAGCACTCATGAGCTCATTGTCAATCAGCACTTTGAAGACAGGCTACTGAATCTCGAAGTGTTTTCTATGTTCGCCACACTTACCTTTTGTATGTCTGCTGGGCACAAATCTTGAGCAAGCTATAATGCTCTGCCTAATTTTCTTTAGCTTTTTGCTCTCGTCTCTGGAATCTGTACCTTTCAAGTGCAGTTAACCGATTACACAAGGAAAAGGAATTCAATAAATCACATAGGCACACTGTAAAGGATTTTCATGCATTCCTTTCCTATGTAAATGGTCTGTAACTTTTTCATGAATCAGGCCCATAGACTCTTTATTTCATATTTCCATCCTCCTTTCCCTGTAGAATTGCAATTTAAATGATCCTGAAACTTTTGAAGACAATTAAAGATTAGCTTTGCATATCAGTGACCTACCAGCAATTCCTCTGTAAAGCTCTGATGTACAGTGTTTGATCCACAGCTGCCTGATTTCAGGAAGGTAGAAGTTTTCAATTCTAGGTGGAGTTGAAAAATAGACTCAGAAGACACTGCAAAATAGCTATTACTTCCTCAAAGCTTCACACAGTTCTAGGACACCATTGTGGGTTGCTATGACTTTTGGCTTCCTTCAAGTTTTGAACAACATGTAAATCATTAAGAGAGTTTGGACTGCCTTGCTAGCAAGATATAAAGGGTATTCAGAAAATACTTTGGGTTGGTTATGTGTTGGTTTTTCTTAACAGTATTTTGTTAGAAATCGTATAGCCTTTATTCCCAGAAGGTATGGAGACTTACAACTGTGTCTGTCTTATAGAGAGCAAAGGGATGTCAGGGGAAGGATTTAAGTTACTTTACAGTAGTGTGTAAACCCCCTCAACCCAAAACCTGTGATTTCTATATTGCCGCAGCCCCACCAGGCATGATCTGCATGGGTTCTTAGAGGAAATGAAGGCTGCCTGACAGCTTGGAGTGACTGTGTGTGACTTGATCAAAGGTGGAGTAAAATGTATCAACCAGTAGGGACTCAGCACATAAGTATATTTTGAGTGAATTGTGAAACATTTGAACAAGATTCTTTTCCTTCCCTTTTAGCCCTTTCCAACTTCCTTCCTCTGGAAAAGCACTTTAATATGTAGAATATAAATTAACAGGTCTCCGAAAGAGTTGATAGACATTTGAGAAAATATTGTTGCACAGCATGACTGGACAATTTACTTCATTTGAGACAGATACAAAAGATGAAAATTACTATAATATTGGATGATGGAGTAGCTCCAAACTCTTTCAGCTTTGTCTGGAACAGACATAGCTTAACTACTATTATCTTACACAGTGACTAAATATAAATATTATAAAATATTTATAAATAATGAGTGCCAAATTGATCACATTGTGGAGTTTTACTGGAACATGTAATTCCTGTTATTAATCAGGCATTTATAAATTTTTTACTACTGATCACTTAAGACAGTCATCTGTCCATATATGTTGTCTTACTAAAAAAAATAAAAATGAGGAGATGGAAACAGCTTTGTGATTTATTCAAAATCTCTGAAACTGTTTTTGCCAGTGTGTGTGCTGATAAATATTATGTTAACAGTTTCTCTGTTTGTTTAACATTCTCCTGAGGAGGGCCTGATGTGATTTAAGCAGTCTCGTGCATTTAAAGTACAGCATTAATATCTAGTCTGCAGTGAGGACAGGAAGTGTCACAGGTGGCACAGATATTAGTCTTGCAGCCTTTGTCTTCCATTGTACAAGTTTATCTATGTCAAAAAATGCTACTGATCTTGAAAATCTTAATTTAGGAAAATATTGAATGAAAGTTACATTCTGCATTGCAAGACTAACATTATAGGACTCTGTTTAATAACAGTCTAATATCTGTTTTCCTTCTTTTTTCCCCCTTGATTTCCAGGTAATTTGCTACTTATCAGCTTTTTCTTAAAGGAAAAAGAAAATTTTTACCACAGATTAATACTTCCCTATCCTCAATAGGTGCACAGAGGCACCCATTCACACTCACATCGTTGCAAGCTATTTTCTAGAAGAGTCAGTAGTACAGATGTGATGAATCAGGCCTCAGTTATAATTCCAGCTGTATTCCTGTTCCAGAGAGCATTTAGAATTGCCAAAGTAATTCAAAGTCTTAGATTCTTGCTTTATTGGCATGTGTATT
This sequence comes from Dendrocincla tyrannina, assembly GCA_035047865.1. Lineage (NCBI taxonomy): Eukaryota > Metazoa > Chordata > Aves > Passeriformes > Dendrocolaptidae > Dendrocincla > Dendrocincla tyrannina. Next base: position 33,848,820 of record JAWWMP010000165.1, read on the forward strand.
TGTTATGTCCTGTCTGAATTTGATGGGCATCTGATTAAAATGAAGAAAGCTGAATCCATATGATGCAGAGTCTCATTTTTGTCACTGTAGACAGACTGAAAGTAAAAAACATTATTAGAGAAAGCCCACTAGATCAAGTAATCCCAGTAAGGTTATGCAAAGGTGGTTGTTTTCTAAAATCAAATATTATAGAACTGTTCTTACTGAGCATCAACTGTGGGAAACCCAGGCTGTTAAAACTTGATTAAATACTGGGTGGGAAAAGCTAATGGTGACTGCTCTGTGTCCAAGTTCTGATTCACCTACAATTGCCAAAAAAACATGCCTCAGGCTTCAAGGGGAGTCCTCTCTAAAGGAGGACTTAGAAAATAGATTATTTCAAAGCTGTCAGCTTTCCTTTGGGTGAAATGATAAAGCTGACAACCAGATAGTTTTAGTTTTGGATGAGCTGGCTCTGAGGTTGCAGAGCTTACAGAAATTGTAACATATTCCTTTCTGAATTACCTTTCATATAACGTACTGCCTGGTGTGTGTAAGTGAGATTACACCTAAGAGATATTAATTCTAAAAACTGGGTCTGCTGTTTATTCATAGATTCAAATAGCTTTTGGTCTTCAAGCCCACAGGCTAAGTAAGTTTTCAAAAGAAGGTCAGAGATCAGCACTGCAAGGCTTTTATCACCAGACACACAGCTGCCTTCTTCTGCACTTTCTAAAATACATCACCTGACTACAGAGGCCAAGATGATTTTTCCAGATAATATCCTGAAGAAATGGATGAAGTTTGGTGACTTTAGTACCTTCATTTTGGGAAGCTGGTCAGCATCAGCATCTCCTACCTGAGTAACTACTGTCCAGTTGTCATCACTCTCAGGAGTTCAGAATGAAACATCAGGGCAAGTTCAAGTCATGGTCTATTTTCAGAATCCCTAGAAGGGCTTTACTACTCCTAAACCATTGATTCAGTGACTGTTACACACAAAAACAAAAGTCTTGATGTCTTTCAGTGAAGAGCCACACTACTAGAAAATTATTATCATATAACTGAGGGATCTGCCACAGGAAAACCAGAAAATTTCTGTAATGTTACCACTGTGGTCATGTTTTTATTAGACACAGTAAAATGTCCCCAAAGTGTAAATATTAAATCATCTTTCATGGTAATATACTTAATTAGAATATTATGTCCCACTACACATTACTTGTAAAAGTTCTTTTAAAGGAGTGTAAGACACCAGGCCCACACTCTGAGCTCATCGAAGGGATTTTACTTTAAAAATATACAAGGCTTCAAAAGTTTGCCCACCAAATTTATTAAATGGACCTTCAGTTCTTTTATACCTTGAGAGGGCACATGGGAGAAGATGCTGCACAGGTTTCTCAGGAGGTCAAACAACCCACTTCTACTGGATAACTTCAGAAATTAAGGGAACTTGGCAAAAATTTGAAGGGCAACATTCAACCAAAATAAAGCATTCCACAAAGCATTGACTTAGCACATACTAACCCATACAACTTAACAAAATCCAACCCATCCAGCTTTTAAGTTACCCAAATATGAAGAAAGGAGATTAGGAGAAGAAGAAGTAAAGAAAGAGAGAACTATAGCTACTACCCCAGGTCCAGCATAGATCCAGCTACCAGGAGGCCAAAAAATGGCAGGGCCATGACCACTCGATGGCCACGTGGTGCTGGTTTTACCTGCTCTGGCTCTCTGTGGCCACACCCCCCAGGCAGGACTTCGCTGTGCCAGCTGATCCAGAGCTGGGTCAGGGGCTCCAGGGGGTCTGGTGTGGGCAGTGCTCCCAGTATCCAGTGACTGAGGCTGCTCTGGGACTGCCCAAGGAGGCTCCAAGGGGCTGGAGTGTGGGAGACGGGACTACTCTACTTTCGTGAAATTCAACCGGTCCCTTCCTGCCCCACACACACACACACTTGAGTTGGTCTGAGCCAATATTAATATAATAATCCAGTGTTTCACAAGGAGAAAGGCAGAGATGACATAGCATTAATCACTGAGTACCTGATGATCCTGTTTATTGTGGCTCTCTGTTTCTCTGCTGTTTACTCTTCCTCACCTGAGTTGGGTGAAACCAACACTTGTCACTTGTAGACTTAACTGCTTTGGACATTTCTGAATAGGTCTTGGTATAGGGGATTTTAAGTCAGTCTTAATTAGCTGTCCTTTTGCCTTGCATGTTTGCTGGTAAGTCTAATCATACTACTGTCAAGATACTGTTCTGTTTAATAGGTGCAAAAATGTAGGCTGACAAATACTATTGTCGCTGAATGCTTATTTTGAAGTAGACAGAGGTAATTATTTATTACTATTTCTCTGAAGTTTCACAAAGTGAAAGTCCAACTATAAGAAGATGCATTCAGTATATGCTTTGAAACCTAGGCCTCACTGGTCAATACACTGATTTCATGCAGTCTGTAATTTGGAATTCATGGTAACCAGCTGCAGTGGTGCAACCACATAAAATACTGGATCTCCGGAGATACAGGAAAACGTCAAGACAGGAAAATTAGAAATGTATCCCCAAAGACATTTTAGGGGTTGCAACAAAGTTCAGTGAACTATATTAAAAGTGAATCTAATACAAAGGAATGCAAGGCCTGGGCACTCTAAAATTTATCATGTAACGGGTCAAGCAAGTCTGTCAGTTCAAACATAAACACTGGGGATAGCTTTGTCTCTGAGCCAGACAATGAAGAGTGTTTGCCAACATGGAAACAAACCAGAAATGCCACACTGAGGGAGAAGGATTTATTTATCAGTTTTCTACCAATTCTGGCAAACAACAAAAGAGCCCCTTGATCTTCTGTTTGGATCTATGGACATTTGCCACTCCAGTTATACCTTGGAGTTTTTTGTACCTCTTGTACTTTAGGAAAAGGGAATCATTTGGAGAATGAATAGATAGATGGCATGAAATGATTCAGCTGGATGCTAACCCTTGACAGGATCTCCACATTTTTAACAACTGAAATAATAGTTTTCATCTGCTGTGCTTTCTGTATAAGCGACTTCTGAGAAGAAGCAAACCACATCCTGTTTGTTCTTATCACACTGTCATCAGCTTCAGCTGGCAGGCCATTGTTTCTTGCATGGGAAGGGATAATAAGCAGGAGATACATATCCAGCTCCTTCATTGCTGCTCCTTCTGGAAGGCATGATGATTTATACTGCAGAATACTATGCCATATAGAGATTTCAATACCACAACCATTACTACACTGCACAAGCTTCTGTTTGCAGTGCATTAAGAAACATATTCCAATATCTACGATTTCCTCATTAGAGGAAGAGAAGGGGCAGGCACTGATCTCTTCTCTGCAGTGACCAGTTGTGTCAGGGGAGGTTTAGGTTGGGTATTAGAAAAAGGTCCTTCCCCCAGAAGATGGTTGGGCACTGGAACAGGCTCCCCAGGGAAATGGTCACAGCACCAAGCCTGACCGAGTTCAAAGTGTTTGTACAGTACTCTGAGGCACATGGTGTGACTCTTGGGGATGGTCCTGTGAAGGGCTAAGGGTTGGACTCAGTGATCCTTGTGAGTTCCTACCAACTTGGCATATTCTGTGATTCTGTGATACATATTTAGTCTTCCTCAGCTATGTAGAGCTGGAGTGCCTTGCTCATAGCCTGCTGGTTAGGTGAAACTTGTAAAGGCAGTTCAGTTACTGATACATGTCATTCTCTTTCCTCGCTCTTTTAAATAAAGAACACAGACAGGTTGTCCTGGCAACCTGCTCAAAGGCTCAAACGGTTCCTCTCCCTGATACAAACATATGAGGTGATAAGAGATGCTGTGCTGGTCATAAATTGAACACATCTGCTGGTGACCATATTCTTCACTTTGTTTTGCAGTCAGCATCTGTAGTTTCTTCAGATAATTTATAGTACATGGTTTCAATATAGGGCAGGGGGGTACAGGAGTTTTTATGAGTGGGATCAGAGTGCAGTTATTATTATTTTCATAGTACTAAACCCATACAGAATTCTCTGTTCTTCCTAGGAGAGATGACAGTCCAGTTTAGACACAATACAGCACAATGAAATGGATAAAAAAACCAAGACATGGGGCAGTTGGAAGAGGGGTAAGGACAAAAACTATAGCATTATAGCTACATGGTTAGGCAGCAAAGGCTAGCATATAAATGCAAATTTAACAGGGTAGATTTATGAGAATAAAAATAAAATATAAAATAATAAAAATAAAATAAATCTTTGTCTTTTATATAATGCAATTTTGTAATAATGATAACAGAGATCTCTGTAATGCACCAAATGAGGTTACCCTTGCTATTAGAATGTCCAATTCAGAAGGAATAAAAGTTAACAACTGATCAAATCAAATTAAAATACAGAATCCCCAGAATACCCTTTCATCACACTTTAATGGCATGTAAAAAGCACCTACTTAGATAACCAAGTGAATCTGAGCAAATCTTTATGCACAGATGTCATGGACAAGGACTTACCTTAGCTTTTTACAATATTCTTTTGGAGAGTTGCAAATCTAAAACTAAATCCAAATGTATAATTACTTAGGGATTCTATATCCAGAGAGCTGACTTGGATCATTTGTGAGAGAAAAGCCAGTCCAGCATACAAGAAGTCTTTGAACTTTATATCCCATTTAATAGTACAAATAAGCTTGTATTTAAAGAACAATATACAGCTGAATAGTCAAATAAAAAGGGGCAGTAAAGCTAGCCTTGAAGCAATGCCAGGTATCTTAGGAAATTGGCTTTGTGGAATTATTTGGAAGATGGATTCAAAGCATACTACTGTCATCCTAAAATATTCCTCTCTCGTGGAATTAAATATTGTGTATTCATCTTTATTTCTCTGTAAAAAGGAAAACCGTGTAAGTTTCTGTCTTGTGCCAGCTTCCAAATCCTGGAGGTTGGTTGTGTTCTCATTAGGGTGTGTTTGAATTTTGCTATTAACCTCTGAAGGAACAGGACTTGATTTTAATACTACTTCAGCTGCCTCTTCCAGATTCTTGCTAATCCACTTTTATATGCAAATTACATAAATCATCGATTTATATGAAACTGAGGGGAAGGTGATGCCTGTGACTTTGATAGGTAGAGAATTAAGGCCTACGTAATCATCAGCTCTTGGAGCTATAAAATTAAAAGAAAAACAAACCCCTTCAGAATAGCAAGAGTATTCAGTTCATCATCATTCTGCAAACTGGTACCCTTTATGGGTTTTGCTCTTTTTCTTTTCCATCCCCACTGTTCTTAATAATTCAGTACCTTCTTTCTTTAATCATATTATTAAAGGCAATGGACTGATGATTCATTTTGCTTTCTTTGCTCTCTCAGTGATGTCCATTAATGAAGACTTACTTTTCAGCACCATTGACTCACTTATCTAAATTATTTATTTGGTTGAGTAGTTCAGTGTATCAAACTTTTCTTCCTAGTGTAGCAACTACTTATAGCTCAGATTAGAGTTTCATATTGATTTTCTCCTGGAAAATGTGTATGAAATGGATTGTGCTTTAAAGTGCTAGAAGTGGTAAAAGCAGGGCTGAAGAAGATATAGCTGAATAGATAACAATAATTCTCCTTGCTGTAGCAGTTTTTTACATTTGTTCTTCTTTCCATTTTGAATGAGTAAAAGACTTTTGAAAACCTTAATGGTGCTGAAATTCTCATAAAGAAGCCCATTTCCTGCTAGCTAGGGTACTGGCTTAAGGTATGCAAGTGAAATATACATTTTCTGCCTTTTGTATTCGAAAGTCCCTGTATCAGGGACAGAGAGTATCAGTCCCTGTTCACACTAAATAAATAAATAAATAAATAGATCCCAGATTTCAATGCCTTCCTCACCGAAGCCCTATACACTGTATCATCACCTCCAGAAGACTTCATGTAAATCTTCAAGGAATGAACATGCATTTAGAAAAGTTATTTCACTGGAAATTTTTGAGATGCTTCTCTTTTGTCAATGACTTCACTCTAAGTTTGTCCTCACTTTAAGGAAACCTAGGTTGCTTGTGGGATATGTTGGCATTACTCAACTTCATTTTCTCCCTCTTTTTCTCTCCTATGACAATTCAAATTCATAGTGCCTCCTTCAGCTGCTTTCACAACTGATCCTACTATCCTCTCCTACTCCTATCACAAATCTTTTTAAATAAGTTAATTGCTTTCAGTCTTTCAAGTAATCCAATAAACAGAAGCATTTATTTCTACCTGAATACTTGAAAAAAAGGAAGTCCAACAAATTTCCAGGTACACAAATTCTCTTCATTGTGCTTCATGTGACACTGTGAAAAGTTATTTTCTTTGTTATGGCCAGATTCCTAGGCTTATGCATAATGTTCATATCACTGTTTCAAACTCTCTGCTGTAGATGAATATTAGGAAACCTCTCAGTCTCAAAAAGAGAATAAAATACTTATGTGAAATAACATTTCTTTTGTGAAACAATATTTTCTTCACCTGAACACAGTTGTTTGGGATGATGGGAAAATTTCTTTCCATTTGGAGTCCCTGATAATCTGGTAGTTAGATTCCGAGGAATATCTGTACAGTTCTGATCAGTTCTGTAGGATCTGTATAAAGCAGTTATCAGAAACAAGGGTGGAACCTTGATTGTGGGTACAAAAGAGTACCAATTAACAGAAACTATAAAAGAAAAATGGAAGGTGAAACTTCTGATAATATGTGACTGATATTTGGCAGGTGGGAAGGATCTTTATTGTCTACTTATTTTGCAATGGAAATAATACAGGAAAAGCTTTGAATGCAGGAGTCTCTTAACTTGAGACCTAGTACCACCACCTGTAGCTGTTTGCTGAATGTGACTGGGTGAATTGACAGAAGCTGTTGTATTTTCTCCAGATAGCAGGAATGTTTGTTCATAGGCATGATGTAACACCAAGTATCATTGTGTTTCAGCACTGCACAAGTAATAACAAATTTTATTTTAAAGCATTTTTTGATCAAGAAAGTATTTGATCTCTCCATTTTGCAGAAATAAACTGAAGCACAGAAGAAGTCTGAATGATATTTCCCAGGGAAACCCCACAGTTACGCCACCCTTGTGCGCAATTACATATGGAAGGAAGATCATCCTTTAAATTACTAATTTGCAATGAAAAAGAAATCTTTCACAAACAAACAGAAGTATCACTCAGATCCTTAGAGTACATTATTAAGAAATAGATTTGCAACACTAATTTTTCAGTGTATCACATTATTGGTTCTTAATTCTAATAATGTTGAGCAGATTCCCTCCTCATTACTGCTGGAGCCTATTGTACAATAGAGGTCATGAATACATTATTTTTTCATTTGACACCAGAGAAATCATGTACTTATTATGAAGGCCATACAACCCCAATATTTCATATCCTGAAATCTTCAGCACCATTCTCTACTGAAAAAATTGAGATGGAAAGTGTTTTGATAATGTTTGACTGATTATTTTAAGTAGCTTTTATTAAATACTTTCTGAACTTAGATGCCCACTATTCATACTTGGGAAAAGAGTTTCATGTTGACATATCAATGCCATAATTTCTGAATTAATGAAAGCTCTCTAGGTAAAATTCTAGGCACTTAGAGTGCGTTCTTTCCCAGCCACCTCTTGCACAGCACAGCAACTTCCTCACTACACAAACTTTAACTCAAGGTGAAAGATTAGACATGATGCTGCTTATCTGGACTCTTAAATATTTCAGCAGAAAAAGCAAATTAATGTGAAAAAAGTAAAAAAAAGTCTGAGGTAGAAAAAAAGTGCAGGCATTTACTAGTAGCTTGAGAGCAGCCTCATGCCCCTGCTTCAAGGGATTTGGATGTCTGTTCTCACATCGACAACGCAGACATGGTGCAGCTGCATAATCTTGGATTAGAGCATTGAGAAAAGAGTTGCATGAGAAAGAACTGTAAGAAGGGAGATGGTTGAACCCTCCTTGCTCGGAAGCTGCTTCAATTCCCTGCCATTTCCCTTGCTCCTTGCCAAGGCTCCCTGCCCATTCCTGGCCATTTACCCCACTAAGCCAGAGGTGATCCTGACTTGACTCCACAGCTTAGATTTGAACCTGTCTCACCACTATAGATTTGTCTTTCAACCCTTGGACTGTTGGCTGACCCTCATTGCCATTGCTGTGCTCTGCTTTGGGCATTATGGGACTGGACCCTTGTTTGTGAAGTCACAGCCTTGCACCTGCCTTGGGTGACCCTTGGCTCCTGGCTCCATTTTCCTTAGAGGGCATCCTGTTCTTGCTCCTCTCAGACAATATCTTTAAATGCCATAAAAAATCCATAATACACACACACTCAAAAAATGAGAGAAAAAATAGAAGACAAACACAGCAATGGATAAAAATCCTTTGCAGATCACCTTAGGCGGAAACCAATTTGAGTATTTATAGCCAAGCTAAAACCCATTGAAAGCACAGATCAAAATAGAAACACTGACCCTTGCCTACTGCACCACCCCTGTTTAAGTACTTGTAAGCTGCTTGCAATAAAAAAACCCTCTTAGTTTCAGCCCTCCAAGTGTCAGCCCTCTGTACTGGTTAATATTATCGAGGGAATCCTTGCCTGACAGAAAGTAATTTAGGATCCATTAAATATGATTACTTGGCCTTGAAAATGATGGATATTGAACAGAATTATAGGATCACTTTACAAAAGAAAGGTCTCTTTTACTTCCTTTCTTGTGGGGCATTAAATAAAGTCTGAGAAAACTCCTAAGGGATTTCTGGAATTTATAGGTTACATTTATGAAAAGAAGGATTGATATTCATATTAAAAACTCTAAAAATTTAACAGGGTGATATGGTGAGCGCATGGACAGCTGTGACATGTCTAAAAAGTGAGTGACATGTTCACCAACTGTTTTCATTGCTTCGGTTATACTAGAGATATGAAAAGTGCCTTTAATTTCAGACTAATCTTTCATGTTCTCTATTGGAATATTAACCCCAAGTGGTTTCCTAAATCCCCGTACTTCTCACTATATCTCTATTTTTAACTGAAGTATTTATGCCAGAGGTTTTCAAAATTCTCAGTCACTGTTTTCGTCATGTCCTTTGCTAGCTATAAGCTGAAAGGGAGTTTGTATAGAGACTTGATATGTTTATGCTGCTATAACCTGACTGAAATCGAATCCTGAGAAGACTGTATTTTAGGTACAGGGGAAGTTTTACTTCATTACTAAATGATGTTCCCTAAAGTTCAAACAAACAATGAAAAAAGGCATTTTGATCTTCCTCACATTTGTCCAACTTGAATTTCTGATCAAAACTGATAAGTTGAAATCAACTAACATTTACTTTTAGATTAAAGGGTTTTTAATTTTGGGAGGTTTTGTTTGTTTGCTTTTATTTTATTTTTTTCTTTTCCTTTTTCCATGAGAAGGTGGATGGGCTAATTTATCCTGTGGAAAAAGCAGGAAATATGGCCCCAAAATTAGAAAAATGTTTATAGATGGCTCATCCTGAAAATAAATCCTTCTCTAGAATCAAGGAGAAAAGAGAAAAATAAAGAGAATAAAATAAAGAAGAGTTAGGTCTTCTGCTGTGATCTTCCCCATCTCACTGTTTTCCCATAAGAGGCTGCCCTAGAGACCACAGTATGCTGAAATGCCCATCCTCACTCTGATCAGTCACTATAGATAAGGGTTCACCTTACAGACAGAAATTCCAGATGCTTTATCTGAATCTTCCTTATTAACCATAAGGCAGCAGAATCATCATTTAAACAAAAAGCACATTCATCATGTAATTCATAGGCATAAATACAATCATGGTATGTCTGGGCACAGCACAGGACGTGGCCCACTGACACATCTTGGCTTATGCCCTTTCTATTTTGAGATGAGGAAGGGATTTAATATATCTTTGATGGAAAAGTTTCAAGCCACTATTGTCAATGAATTCCCTGGCAACTGATTTTTGATTGCAGTGTTTCTGTTGAGCATATATTCAGACATTACAAGATTGTTCATGTATACCTTGAACCATTCACATACAGTAGCATCTAACTTTTAGTTATTTTTTTAAATGTTAATATATTCTCTTGATGACATTAAATCACCCCTCTGGTTTCTTAGATTTGACTATCTGCCGAACACACCTGAAGGAAATCTGACCCCTTCCAGAGGCAGCCTTTCTGCTACTTCACATTATGTAGGATCATTTGTACCTATGTAAACATGGCACAGTATTTTGTGGGCCTACAGTACTTTAATTTACACTGACAACAGCTGCTACATGCATCTAGAGCTGGGCAGATCTGGGGAAATCTCTACTTCTACAGCAAAGTAGGTTAACTCTGAGATGTTTTTGTTTAACTAGTAAAACAGCAACACTGAGCAGCTTCATGCCTCAGGCACACATCACATACATACACATGGGCTTCAATTCCAGTTTTGCCAAATTCACAGCAGAGAAGTGAACTGGGATTTTCCACATCCCCTATAAATGCCTTAGCTATTTGTTTGTTGAGGAAGAGGGCTAATCTCACTTTCCAGTTTCAAGCAGGAAAAACACATGCTTAACATGAGATCACAAAAAAAAAAAGTTGTAATAAAGCTGATAGATGGCTTAAAAAATATTTTTAGTGAATGAGTATTTCCTGAAAAAAAGGTGGTTTCATCAGACAGTTCTTGACAGTTCCAGCTATGTATGTGTTACACAAATTTGGTGACTTTATAATATGTAAGAAAATGTAATTAAATTTATACATAAACATTTCCTAACAGTATCATTATAATTTGATAATCCTTAGCATGCAAACTAATGCATGACTTAACCTCTTCCTTTTTTAAAGGAATCTATGATTACATATCTGCGAATATTTACCAACATACGAAGTTTCTTTTTGTTTCATTTTTCTTTTCAGAACATAACTGAAATGTTCTTGGAGATAATAATACATGCAAAGTCATAGGAAAACAATATAGAAGTATAGAAAAAAGTATAGAAGGATAGAAAAAATGCAGAGAAAAAAAAGACACGTGATTGTAAAAAAAGGAGCGCTAGGCAGCATTTGATCATGATACTAAAAATCTTTATTAACTATGTTTCAACGTATGGAAATGCACATAATACTATATTTTTAATTATGCATAATCTAATTATTCCTTAGACAGCAATCTTAGGTAGCCAGACTAAGTCAGAAACACATTTTTATGGTTGCAGTCAGGAGCTCATAACAGAAGTGCTAAGACAGCCTTAGCACTTCGAGTGCAAAGGGTATAATCAAATTTAAAAAACAATTGTATCTCATCCATTAAGTGTATTGTCATAAGCTGACTGTTCAATAGGAAAGTAGATGGTGACCGCATGCAAGCAAAGTAAATCGGGACTGACTGATGCTGTCTGTCATATGTATTTGGTAAGCTTAAAGAACAAAATACATTACACAGTTTTCAGTGTTGTATTTTTTTTTTTTTAATAAATGCTGCTGACTGTGACGCTGAAGTAATCCAGCAAATTCTGTTGCAGTGAAGATTTTTTTTGTACATCCCTCTCCTCTCAGTGCTAGAAGTGAGCCTAATGAGAAGCTGCACCACCCAGACTGGAGAGAACATGTCATTCTGTGAGACAGTTTAGAAATAAGTCCTTTGCTTCACTTGAATGCATCAAAACAGTATCCTAAGATTTTAGTTTCAGGCCCTTCTGGAATTACATACACATTTATAATTTGTCAATTTTTTTCTGAGGGTTAAATGATTTGCAACACCAGCTGTCACTCTGATGTGCCATACATATGCATGTGTGCCCAGATGCCCATAAACATCTTTCCCTTGCATTGCTGTGATTACACTGCACTACAGTGCTTTAAAAAGGGGGCTGAATACCATGGTCATACATCATACTCTCTGCAGTGTACCACATGTGTTACAGGACTTATGATATTGTGCATTGTTGGATTCCTATCAGAAAATGATACAATTTCAGACGACAAGAGAAACTAAATAGCTCCTATTACTTCCCTTCCTTTGTTCTAGCTTTTTTTTTTTTTTCCCCTTTCTCCTAAACAGTGCCATTTTCAAGGTACTGGTAGCTGACCTGGAGAAAATACTGAAGACCTGTTATTCTTTACAGTGATTAATATAGATAGGCTTGTGAACAAATATCTGAAGTTATGCTATGACATTAAAACAAAGATTCTGAACATATGACTGAAGACATGACTCAGCAAACATTGAGCGGGACTGAGACGAATCCTATGGTCCACTCAGATAAAAACACAGGATGGTGCAGGACTGTGGTGAAGAGCAATAAAACTGTTAGAAGTTGGCCAACTCTGGCTATTGCTGATTAGCAAGTAATTATGGAATTCTCAGCTAATCATTCATTCATGTTGAAATTAAGATATTGTGAATACTGAGTGAGCATCTTTAAGTCACAAACCTGGGTAAAGTATAAGAGGTTCTGTTGGTTTGTGGTCATCGAGTTCCCAAAATGTGCTAAGGCAAGTAATGGGATACACGGAATGATTTTGTTTTCCCTCCAGTTGTCAGCATTCAATGACAGAAAGGAAACATTCTCTTTGAACTGATGTTTTGGTTTATAATCTTTCTATATGTTATACTGGTCTCTCTGCCAGGTGACTTTTAGGTGCTGGGATTGTCTACTGCTTCATCTGTTCATTGATGGAACTTCTACAGGTTAAGAAGTCTTATCTTTTTCAAGTTATTAAGTTGTTACTACAGAAAAAATGTGTAGAAGATACATAAAAACAAATGTCCCATGTAAACTCAGAATTCATCACAGGATGGCAAATTTGTGTCATGCTTTTGCTGGACCAAAGGCAGACTCTTGAGAGTGAATCATCTTCAGCTTCTGACTTCCTGAAACAGGAGTTTGAATGGAAAGTTACCAAACTCAGACCATGGAGCCCAGGAAGTTGTTCATCATATTATTTGCTTTCTGGCTAAGAGTTAAAGCAGAAGTTGGAAACTAAAGAATGCATCAGTGTTTTCAGATTACCTATATGGTAGTCATCACACTGCTGGGCAGATGCAGTATCAGTTTTGAAGCCAAAAAATATCATTTATTCATACTGTTCAACCACTGTAAATCTCTCAGGGTTATCTCTGGGCGGCCCACTCAGTACAACTAGTAAGAAAGCTTCTTCGTCTAGCTAACTCAGGGATGTGTGTTATGTGAAGACAGGTCCTGGAACTTCATGCCCGAGTCTGGCAGCTTGCTTATGCCATTAACCTGTGCAGTAATGTCAGATGATAGATGTCAAGCACACAAAATAGTTTGGACTTTGTCCTCGAAAGGCCCCAACATCCCCACTAGGGCAAGGATAGGCAGGGATGATGAACAGATGAAATTTAGATTTCCAAAAATGGAAATACAACCACTTCCAGATTTTAAGAGGATCACATGGAGCTCCTAGGATTGACTGGACATCCAAGCTATGTTGTTTCACATAAGGGACTTCAAGAGTACTTAAACAACAAGTAGAAAGCTGACAGCTTCAGTAACATGGTGAAAGGCAGGCAATCTGTGGAAGTGAGGGATGGGACCCTGCAAAATCAACATTTCCTATCTCTCAAATGCAAAGGGCAGTAGACAGCTGCAGGCTGGTATTTTAAGTGGAAAGGTGTTACACTCATTACAGTTCTGGAGTGATCAAGGCACACAAGTAAATGTGTAGGCTGACATGAGTACCCATGATATAGTATGATAACTGGAAGGCTTGGCAAGTGTGTAAAATTCACCAATTTTATATTTCCTTTTTTTGGTTATTCAAGATAATTTTAAGCTGAAGAGACAGCAGGGTGAAGTACTGTGAGATGGAAAATATTTTTTACTTTAATATCTAATCCTACAAGTCTTATGCAAGTAAATATTTAGCCTCAGAAGCCAAAACTGTATTTTTCTCCAAGTGAATAATGTTATGCTCCCTGCAATATGACTTCAGTTGACATTGAGCACATCTATTAAATTTCGATGTATTTCTTAAGTTATCAAGTAATTTTATAAAATTTGATTTGTCAAGATTCTCTGCGGTGTAGATAAAACTAATTGTATTGATGGACAGGAGTTTTTGGGCAAGTCAATACACAAGCACTGGAGTTTAAGAATAGAAGATTTCATGGCTCATCAAATTCAATTTCTTGCTGTCACAGGTGGTCAGATGTTTCATGTTCTACTTTCATTATATTTCTGCAAAAATAAAGATCCAGCTTTCCTAATTGTCTCACATCAAGCCGTACAAGTTATGCTGCTACTTCAGATTCAGTTCCCTCGCCTTTCACCTGCCTTGGGATCCATATTGAAACTTGAGGCAAAATACTCAAATGCATTTTGAACCCCGCAGAGTTTATCCACCATTGCTCCTTCATCTTCAGTGCACAGCAATGTCACTTACTGTTCTCTTAAATTTATGTAGATAAAGAACTCTTTGCTATATATTTTTTAAGACTAATAATGTTTGACTTTTGGCAAATCTTATTTCATTACTATACTTGCCATCACTGATGTTTAGCTTTCCTTGCTGACCACTATTTAATTAGTTCTTCCAATTTCTTGAAGTTCATCCTTCCTTTTGAAATAGTAAATCTAAAGACCAACTTCTGTTAACCTTCCAGCTAACCAAAATGCAATCTATATGTGACCACTTAAAATGTTGTTTTTATGACCAGATGTCCTTTAGTGCACATATTACTTGCAAAAATCGAATGTAAATCAGTTCTAAACCAGAATCGACTGTAATTGATTCAGTAATCATTTAGTATTGTCTACCACATCCAGGAATAACTGGTTCCAAATATTCTTATTGGCTCTTGCTTCCAAGGGAGTGACACAGAAACTGATCTGCAGCAGTAATTTTGACTATTGTGTTCCCACTTCATTTATTTCTCCTTAACTCAAGCTGTGGTCGCACAGAACTGCAAGGCAGTTTAATTGTTAGATTCTTTGGCCTTTCAAACCTCCATCATCTCCAACTGCATATAATTTTGTCCATAATATCTTTAAGGATGGAGACTCCACAACCTCTCTGGGCAATCTTTTCCATGTTTTACCATTGTCAAAGCAAAAGACTTGTTTTTGGTTTTTTTTTTTATGTTTAGGTAAGATTTCCTGGTTTTCAGTCTGTGCCTCTTGCCTTTGCAGTGGTGACCACCTAGAGGAGTCCAGCTCTGCTTTCTTTCCCCCCTCCCATTATGTATTTATACACATTGATAAGATCATCACTAAGCCTTCTCTTTCTAAGGCTAAGCAGGCACAGCACTCTGAGCTTCTCCTCATAGAGCAGATGCTACTTAATCATTTTAGTGGCATTTTGCTGGACTCACTCCAGTAGGTCAAGCTCTGTCTTGTACTGGGGAGCCCAGCAGTGGACGCAGTACTGAGGACAAGTTTGCTTTCTCCAAGTCTGCTTTGTTTTTGTTTATTTTACTGGTTCCATGAAAGGAATTAATTTCCATTTTCTGAAAAGTCATTTTCAGCTCCTGCACACATACACATACCGTGGAATGACATTGCACAATTTAATGTTTCAGCGTTGCAAGGAATACTTTATCACCTAAGCTAGCAAATGGCACTGGATGTGCAAAGCCAGAAACACAAAACTCACATACTATATACAGCATGTGCAATTTTATATTGCATTTTAATTTTTCACTTCTATATCACCAGAAATTTCTTTTAAATTAAAACTGATGAATCTACAGGAAGGAGATGAAGAGAAGGGAGACTTTCTATGGAGTATGCCAATCTGTAGATTAATTAATACATTGATTCCATTTGAAAGCATGCATGTACCTGTCTTCCCACTGAGATACCCACTGTGCAATCAGTGATAATTTAAAAATCAATTGCTCTTCTGTAGTAATTAAGTTTGTCCATTTAAACAGATATAATTGATAGAGCTTGCAACTAATTTCAAAGCAGGGATTCTTAAGGGATTCTACAGATTAAGGGCTGTGAGCCAGCAATTTGTGGGGTTTTTACTCAATAAATGAACATCTAAATACACTGGTTTGTGTCTCAGTTTCAAACACATTATACCAAATAAGAAAATTATTTTGAAATATACTGCTAAACAAAGCAAAATATGTTGCTAGACAAAGCCAAAAAGTTAATGAAAGTGATTACAGATAGGCACAACTGTATCTTAAAGGTACTGAAATATAACTATTTTTATAGAACTAAATGTGTTGCCTTTAAAATGTCATAATTTTTTTTTTAATTTCTCTTTTTCCTCTTGGCTTTTTATAAGCCTTGTTGAATAAAGTTTACTTTTCTCAAAAAGGTCATTAAAAGTTGTTTTCTGTTTTGAGCATACAGAAAGAATTTATGGAGTTCTTGCGACACAGTGCTTAATCAAATAAAATACAATGCTTGCACATGTAGAATACATATTTCTGAGATTCATTAAATTACTATCTCCCCTCAAGGCAATTCATTGTTATGCACCAGAGGGCTTTAAGATGGACTATTTAGGGGAAAAAAAAGGCAGAAAATAGGACAAGAGAAAAAGGAAGACACCTAAGACTAATGCCTATTCACAGTTTTAAAAGACTTTGCAATTTACTACGGCCTTGAGGTGGCATTAACTGACACATTAGCAAGTTATATACTGTGTTATGTGTCTATCTACTCTCTAATACAATAAAAGCACTGAAAAGCACTATAACACATTGCATATACAGCAGGTGTTTAAACTAGGGAACACCTTACAAGAGCAGACAAGATTAATGATAATCTGTTGCAGTTAACTCACAGACTGTCCCCCAACTCACGTAATTGAATTGCCAACTGTCAGCTTGCAGAGGCATCTTCACACTCTTTTAAGGCAAAATGGTATACTTTCTAAATATTAAAGAGGATTGACATTTATTTGAACAAGGTCTGATTTTCCATATCAATATGCTATAGCATATACCCACAAAAAGAGTACTCACTCATTTTTTATTCACATTAAAACTGAGATGCTAATACCTACTCCAGACAATATGCCTTCTACAAGAAATGGAGCAATATGCCTTAGAATAATAAGGTAAAAGAGTTACTTAGCTTACAGGCCTGTAAAAAGTTCTTTTTCACAAATGAAAAACAACTCAGAATTTCAGGATCTTGAAATTCAGTATTAGCTAGTGAAACTATTGAATTGTGGAATTTTTCTCTAAGTAAAGTTTAGGAATTCTTTTATTATTTTTTACATTTTATTTTCTTTGAAAAAATAATTAGAAAAAGAATCTTCCATGTGACATTACAGCTATCACTAAGCCTAATTCTGTATATTCACCTGTTTTGTTATAATTGGGCCAAGAGTGAATTTAGTATTTTTGGATTACACTTTCCGCTAACTTCTAGCACTACACAGTAACGTAGTTCTCACCTGTTATGCATTGCAAGAGCTTCATTAAAATCAAGAGAGCTACAACAATCTACACCAGTGGTGGATTTGCTACATTTTTTTTTTTACTGGGCACAATCAGAACTCAACTGCTTGTGTATTTGCTTTAGACCACAGATTTAATGAACAAGCTGTTAAGGCTGGATATACTTTAAAATGAAAGAGATGCTTTAAAAAGGAAAAGATATATAATCAAGTGATCTGCAATTGTTAAATGATTAATAATATTTCTGAATAACTTTATGAGATGTATGTGGCAAATAATATGCACTTTTTATAGTTGGGGGATTGATATCTAGAAGGCTAAGTGGCTTGCCTATGGTTATATAGTGTTTCCAAGCTTTCAGCTCTAGCCTGTCCCAATCCCCATTTTAACCACAAGACTTGGCTGTCTTTCAGTGAGGTTAATAGGTGACTGTAGGCTATTGAAGCAATGATCAACACTATCTAAGCTGCTTGCTTGCGCATTGAAGCTTAAATACATTTAGTTCTATAATGTTAAAACTTGGCTTATGTGATGCAAACTAGGTCAGATGTTATTTATACCACTGGTGATGAGACTGATTTGATTCCTAACATTGCTAACCTAAGTGGTGATTGTTCTACAGACATTTGTTTCTAGATATCAAAAAAGTACATCTCAAGGACAGTTCTGCAGAGATACCAGGGCCAGAAAAGTTATCTTATCCTTAGGCCTATAAATGCTGTCAACTTCTCTTTCATTGATGATACAAAATCCATAAGTAAACTATTATTTTTTAATATATATAGCAGTTGTTTGGAGTTTCCTTTGCATATATAATTGCCTCTTGAATTCCCAGTAAGGGTGGAAGAGAGGATTTAACACACAGAGCAGGAAGACAATACAAGTTACTGCAGCCTCTTTAAACCTTTACTGATTTACATCTTTGATTTTTTTATGTTCTGCCCTCTTCCATTCGTCCTGCTAGGAATCAGATGGCATCTTGGTAAAAGGACAGATGAAAGAAAAGTATGAGTGAGCTGGCAGTCATGCTTTTCTAAGAAATTCATGTTGCACATGTAAATATTTTTTGTTTAATTTCAGTCTGCATGAACAAAAGAAAGAAAATAAGCAAAGCTCTTAGGAAAATGCATCTGTACTGAAAAATAAACCTCTAAGAAAGTTTATCTTCTTTTGTTTTCAGTGTTGCAGTTTCATTCACAAAGACTGTCTAATCCATTATCTGATGTTTAAAGAGGTGGGGTTTGGTCAGTTGTACTTTTTTTTATTATTTGAGAGGAAAGCATAGAAGACATCTACTGGTCCTCTGTAATTCCCCAGCTAGGGAAAAAATCATATAATAAAAATAACAATTTAAAAAAATAGAAATTAGAAAAAAATCTGTAGTCTGTCTTTATGTGGACTTTTGATAAAGAGTTTAAGATTTCACAAATAGGGTCCATATTATACATGCAGGTGGCTAAGTCAAAAGTCTAGTGACTGAGAATTCCCTGTCCCAGTGAGAACAATCTAATGAGCCTCATCCCTTGTGTTTTATTAACAGGCTTTTATAGTGAAACTCTTTGCTGTGCCATCTTCATGCTCTTTTATGAGGCAGAATCAAAGAATCATAGTTATTTGGGTTGGCAGAGACCTTTAAAGATCATTTAGCCCAAACCCTTGCTGTGGACAGGGATATCTTTCTTTAGACCACATTGCTTAAAGCCCTATCCACCACAGCCTTTTCCAGTACTACCACCCTCATTTGTAAAATA
>JAWWMP010000165.1:33869098-33887383 GCA_035047865.1 Dendrocincla tyrannina
GGGGTTGTGTATATGTGTGGGGGGGTGTGTATGTATGGCGTGCGTGTGTATATGGGGTGCGTGTGTATATGTATGGGGGGGGTGTATATTTATGGGGTGTGTGTATAGGTGTGGTGTGCGTGTGTGTATGTATGGGGTGCATGTGTATATGGTATGCGTGTGTATATGTATGGGGTGCGTGTCTATATGTATGGGGTGTGTGTATATGTGTGTGTGCACGGTCCGCTCTCCGTAAGGGCTGCCCCGCTGGGTGCCTGAGCGTTTCCCACGGGATTGACGCGCATCCTCTTTGGGGGAGTGAGTGTTGGTGCCAGTCCCGGAGGTCTCGGGCTCCTGCGGTTTAAACCAGCCCTGCTTCACCATCATGCATCTTCTGTTTTGTTGCTTCAGGAAGTGTTTTGGAAGTATACAAGGCAAATAGGGGAGGATGAGGGGCGCTATCTTTGAGGAGCCACAGTGCGTGTTGTGGATTTCGGCACAGCTGGCGAGGGAGGGTTCCATTTCTGGTGTGAGTTGTTTCCCCATCGCAGCAATCTAAACTCTTCTCTCGGGAGAGCTGGTGGGGAAATCAGTGTTTGCCTCGGTGTTCAGGTTCCTCTCTCTCTGTCGCATGGTATGTCTCATAAACCAGCAGCTGCATTTTCACTTCTATGGAGTGTAGTTAGTGTCGCTGGAGGCACCTTGTGTTTCTTCACCCATCTAAATTGGTTTTCTTATATAATTGTTTCAGGGAAACTGTAAGCATTAACGTGCCTCAAGGATCTGAGAATATACTACTACTAATAATGCAGAAGAATCCTTCATTGCAATTTTGAAATATATTGAATTTTCTTAAGTGGCTTGTTTTGAATTATAGTCACGAATAATCAGAAAACAAGCAAGAATATATATCTTGTATAGGGTCAGCTGTATTGTTCTGGGAATTTGAGAGATGTTTGTACAATCTGTTTTGGAGTCCTCCAGTGTTGGAGGCAGTGCGATCTCCCCACATAACGTGTTTTTACGTGCATTAAGGAAAATCTTTGCAGCTGTAAGGACAATGGTGTACTTGAATCCTTTTTACTATAATTTGAAACCATTTCCATTCACAACTATAAATGATTTGAGGAACAGCTTATTTCTAATTTCCTTAAAGGTGGTTCTTATGCTTTGTTTTGTGGGGTTTGTGTTCTTTTTAGTTGTATCTTCTCTTTCTTAACTTAAACATTCCCAAGAGGCTACCTGCAGAGG
Organism: Dendrocincla tyrannina; assembly: GCA_035047865.1. NCBI lineage: Eukaryota > Metazoa > Chordata > Aves > Passeriformes > Dendrocolaptidae > Dendrocincla > Dendrocincla tyrannina. The sequence goes on from JAWWMP010000165.1 coordinate 33,870,329, forward strand.
ACTTTAGGTGACACCTCTTCAGTTCTACTTTGAGGATCATAAATGTTCTAGCACATTACAGAAGAACTGACTACACAGAGCCTATTCCATGATCTGATGATGATCTAAAATTAAGAATGGCAATATTTTCTTTACATTTAAAATGGAATCTTTTCTTGTATATTTGGCATTTAAGCTCAGATCATTCTTGATCCCATTCTCTGAATTCATTCCAATTAGTTCATGTTTGACTTGGTTTGAAGGGCAGTATTCAAAACTGAATAGAGTAGTCCAGTTGAATTCTGAACAGTATTAAGTAATACAAAAAAGATTTATGTGCTATCAAAGCTTTTCATCTCTTCATGCATCCTGGTATGGATGGTAGCTTATGCCATATTCACCTTCTTTGCCAAGTTAGACTCCAGGCCTTTTCTGCACAACTATAACCTAGTAAGTTTTCCCCCTTCCAGTTGATTATTCTGGCCTAAACTGAAGACCTTCTATTTCTTCTTAAAGTGCCCTTCCTGGTTGGGTGATTTTTGGGTGGTTGTTTTTTTGTTTGTCTTTGTTTTTGTTTGTTTGTTTGTTCTTTTTTTTAAAAAAACCCAAACTTCTCAGATTAATAAAGAATGGGTTTGAATTTAGAATTTTCTTCCGTCATGTTTTCATGCTGTTGCAGCTTGCTGCCATCTGTAATACTAAGAAACATCATCTTTAGATAATCATTAAACAGTACTACCTATGAGGGTCCTCTGGATTTTCAATGGCCTATGTTACTTCTTGATTCTATTTTTCTGCATGTCCTTGCAGCCAAGATGAAAAGTAGTGTCAGTTTAATATTAAATTGGACCTATGCTACAAACTAAATCCTTATCACATAGGGAAGTACATTTTCTGACTCTAGGACAAGCCTGTGTGCTTCCAAGGCTGGCAGGAAGCAATATTCCAAGCTTGTCTTTTGCTCTTTGATCTTTAGTGGCAGCATGTTTATTCCTTATATGTGCAAGGCACAGAGCACCCTGAAATAGATGTGGAAAAGCCTGTAGGATTTGAAAATATATTTGGGCCATACGGTAATGCCCATCTTGGCTCCTTCCTCCTTCCCCTGCATTCCCTTAGTTTACCTTATCTGAGCCTTCAGTTTTTCACTGGGCAAGATGATCACAGCAAGAAGCTCTATGCTGCCTTTTGACACCTTGTACTACAGAGCATTTTCCTCATTCTCCAGATAGAATCTTTAAAAAATTTATAAGCTAAATACAAATTCCCATGTGTAATATGCCACAGCTGTCTCTTACTTTGGACTTCTTTTCTTTGTATGTCATTATAGTGTTTGAGCATTTTCCTGATGTGTAAATTAGATCTGTATGACAGTATGTTAACTGAAATTCATCAGTCTTTACAGTTATTCCTCAGGAGGTTTTCTTTCCCTGCTAATGGAGGCTGCTTTGAGCTGCACAGAAACTAAGCGTAGCAGAGAAGCTTTTCTCCTTGTCGCAGCCTGCCTATCTCTAGCTTCATGGTGTCACAAACTAGAAAGCACTCAGTGTCACACACTTAGACTCTCCAGCCTTTCAGCTTTCCTGCCATGTGACAACAACTGGGAGGAAAAGAGGGTCCCCTAAAGGTGTTGTGTTTTCTTGAATCTTCAAAAGAAGACTGAAACTGAGTAGCTGTTGGAATTTTACAGGAAAAGAGAACAGGAAAGCAGAAGTTGACTTTCTCAACTGCTTTATCTATCCTGAACTACTTCACTGAGATTAAGTTCTTAGTGTAGTGACAACTACATCTAAGACAAATATCCAAATGTTAGTTATTAAGGCCCACAATTATACAGGAACATGTCTATTAGAGGCGGAACAATCCTACCAGAGGACCACATTTTCTTTCCATTAAGCATAAGAAAAATCTTGATTCACCAGATATCCTCAGCCTTTGTGCATGTTTCTCAAATCTCATTTTAACTTGCTTTAAATTGCAGTAGACTTTTATTATTTGCATTTACTGTGAGTAGGCATTTTGGATATATCTGAGTTTTTAAAAACTAAGGACATTAACTCTTTGTGGAGTGACGGGTTTTGGAGACAATAAATGAATTTTTAATTCTGCTGGTATGTTGAATGGATATACAGCTTGTAATAACTTTGAGATATACAAGACATTTCTATTAACTATAGTCTGTAGTATTTTGATACTACAGTTCACAAGTCCTCACTGTTACGCTCTTGCTTTAGACTTTGCTCCCTCCATCCCTTTTCTTTTATATAGGTAATAGCATAGAGGTATTTTTATTCTGTTGCTTGTACTATACTTGTGGACTGGAATACTTAAACTGCTGCAATTTAGGAATGGTGTGACCAACTGAAATTAGTCCAGAGATGATTAAAAAGACCTTTTTTTTTTTTTTTTTGTGAATCTAAAAGCTATACTTAGAAAACCCCAGAATTTTCCCAGTTTAAAAAATAAAGCAGTCTTTGAATACATAGATTTGTGACAGAAATCAATGATAATAACTTTGTCGTAAAAAGGCTCAGCTGAATGAAAGGAAAAGCTTTGTATGAAGATGGCACACTGGAACAGGAGCCCTGCTGAGGTTAAGGAACGTCCCTCAGCAGAAGTTAAGACCACTTTGGAGGCTGTCTAGTTGTGAGTTGGCCTCAGTGGAAGGCATGGGCTAAATGTTTGCTTGAGGTGCCTTCTAGCTGTTCCTATGAGTATTTTAATAACTTTTCATGCGCTCAGGAACTTGCAAAGATATTGCTTCTTGGTTTTAAGTCATTGAGTCTTAGCAGAGACACAGTAGGGTGCTCAACTGTGCTCCATCTGTTGAAAAGTCAAGGAAAATTAAAACTATTTAATTATTCTGGTTTAGACTAAACCAATAATTATGATGAATTACGATAATTACCTTTGTATTCGTGGTGACTTCATAGTATATGCATGGTTAGGTGTCAGAACTGATACTATAGCTTTATGGTGAGACAGTGAACACAGCCTGTGCTTTTTCCATGCTCTGGGAGTGGTCTTCATTTTGGTTGTAGTTTATGGCTAATGTGTTGCTCTTGCTTACTGGCTCCAGTGTTTGTCATTTGAAAGAAATCAAAAATTATTATACTGCTGGATACAGCAAGTAAAATGCAGAAATGTGAATAGTAAATTTAACAATACATTGAAGCTTTTCTCTTTTCACTAACACTGCGTTCATTTAACTCATTTTTGAAGCCCAAGAAACCCTAGTTCTTTTTGTTTTCTCTCATCTTCATAAATAGTATATTTGGGAGTTAGAATTACTGCTGTAGGGAAGGAATTTATTACAATAAGTTCTTGTGATTGATTTTTTTTTTATGAATGTGCTTTATTTGTAAATATCATAAAAGGTAATGTAGCTGAACTGTATATTATTTGGAATTGTAGGTGCATTTATAGCACAGATGACTTAAACTTGTTTTATTTCTGGAAAGTAATATAGTTTTCCTGTACCACATAACAGGTGATCACTCTGTTACAAGGAAAGTATTTTAAGCCAAGTTAAATCAAGAGTACTCTAATCTAGATACTTTTGGTCTCGCATGTAGAAAACAAGAGACAAACTTTGGCAATTGTGTATCGATATATGCTGAATAATACTCTCTTTCTTATTTTAGGGACCCGTGGGATTTAAGAATCTCTCTCTTGAGAAAATTTGCTACTTCTACAGCCTTTCATCTTAGTGTGCAATTGATGATTTTACTTGAAATACCCATCTGAAGACAATAACAGTAGGCAAGGTGTAATTGCCTTTTAAAAATGTTAAAAGTTCAGCAGTGTGTAACAGCTGTCAAGATACCCAAGAAAAAGCCATATATTTGTGACATGTGCTATAAACAGTTTGAAACTCCATCAAAATTAGCCAGGCACTATCTCATACATACTGGTCAAAAGCCATTTAAATGTCATGTATGCAATAAAACATTTAGGCAGCTAGTCCACCTGGAGAGGCATCAGTTAACCCATAATCTGCCTTTTAAGTGTATTGTTTGTTATAGAAACTTCAAAAATGTGATCACTTTCTTAAAGCATCAGCAGCTTCATAATGAAAATTATGAGAATGATACAAAGCAAGCAGAAAACTCTGTGAATTCTGAGCAAGGCAGGGTCACTTGTGGCATATTTCAGTGTTCTGTGTGCTGGAAATCTTTTACAACTGAAGAGAGGTGGATGCTGCATCACTGTCTGAAGTCAGATCATCTGCGTGGTGCCAGAAGGAGAAAGAAAACTCACACTTGTGAATCATGTAACAAGACATTTCCGTCTAGATCCAAGCTAGAAAGACACTTCCTTATTCACACTGGACAGAAACCTTTTAGGTGTTCTTCATGTGGCAAATCTTTCAGACAGTCAACACACTTGAAAATTCATCAGCTCACACACACAGAAGAAAGGCCTTTTCAGTGCTGTTTTTGTCAGAAGGGATTTAAAATACTGAGCAAACTCGTGAAGCATAAACAGCTCCATGCCAGAAATAAGACTTTCTCCAATACTGTGTACAAAGCAAAGGCTCTTAAATATCCCAGACTACACAGCCGGTTCGAAGGAAAGAGGGATACTTTTGAGAATGCTGACACACATGAGTCACAGGAGGATGACCCACATGATGTTCACTCAATTTATATTGTACCCTTTGAGTGCCCAGCATGTGGGCAGTGTTTTGAAACAGAGCATGTTCTAAATTTGCATGAATGTTCTTATTCAAGAGATGGCAGTTCAAACAATGGTACAGCAGCATGCAGACACCGAGTCAACATGAAAACCAAGATCCTGATGAAAGTGAAGCATACTGGAGGAAAGGCAACAGATTTTTCTCTGATTGACAAAAAAAACCCAAAATCAGGCCACAGCAGAAGTCCTGACCTGATTGCAGCTAGAGCTCAGCTTTCTGATCAGCATGTCCCCATGAAACCTTCCAAAGATTGCCACAACAAGCTTAACATACACAAGGCACTTAGTAATCAGATGAAAAGAACATTTGCTGTGCCACTACCTTGGCAAGAGTACCTGCAACCTCACAATTTGGGCGTTAATTTAAAAGGTGTGGTTACTGGTGAAAGTGTGTTAAACATTGATGATTCACTGAGTAATAAAGACGATGCTTTTTATGGTTCATCAAATGATAACTTCTTTGATAATCCAGAAGAACTTCACTGTGCTTTTTCAGCTTCTGCTAGAAATATACATAACAGACACAAAGTGTGTCAATGTGACAGATGTGAAAAAATTTTTCCATCTTCATCTAAACTTCAAAGACATTATCTTATACACACAGGACAGAAGCCCTTTGGCTGTAATGTTTGTGGGAAGACATTTAGACAGTCAGCTCACTTAAAAAGACATCAGCTCACCCATACTGAAAAGAGACCCTGTAAAAGCACCGTTTGCCTGGCGGAATTTGAAAACCTGAACAAACTTTTCAACCATCAGGGAGATCACATTGAATTTAAGTCTTCTCAGCCTGTGGGTTATTCTCAAACACCTTCACAGCCATCTGGCTTTCAAGATTTTGAGCTGATTCAGTCAAGCCAAGCAGCTGAAATCAAAGTTGAAATCGAGTCAGGGGATTCTCTGCTTGACTCCAGCAGTAGAAATCCACAGCTGTATTTGTGTAGTAAATTGTTGGAAACAGAGCAAAGCTGTTACAGTTATGATTTTTCTGAAGGTACTGGAAAAAGTGAAGTTGTTAACAAACTGTATCAATGCAGTATCTGCTTTAAAACTTTTAAATCTCCTTCTAAGCTTGAAAGACATTACCTAATGCACGCTGGACAGAAACCCTTTGAATGTGTAGTTTGTGGAAAAAAATTCAGACAGGCCCCACATTTGAAAAGACACCACCTTACTCACTTTAAAGAGAGCTTGAAGCTTGGTTCCACTGAGAAACAAGCAGAGAATATATTGTTTTTATCAAAACTGGATAATGTCCTATGAGTTCCTGTATTTAAATTTTTGATTGCATAATTATTAAAAGACTTATGTTTGACCAAACAATTAACTGAAGGGGATTATATTTTTTTGTTATGGAGTTGAGCTGGTGAAGAGTTAATTTGCTGGCTTCAGATCTGTCTACTTGATATAATTTGTGAGATATGAATGTTGAGAAGATGTTTAAAAAAATGCAACCAAAAAAGCCACTTTGCATTCCTTTGGCTGAATTAATTTATAAATATACATTCTTACTGTATTAGTAGTGTTGCAGCAATCTGCAGTTCTCCATGAATCAAATATTTTTAAAGTTTTACCTTCTCCCATATAGTATTTTATGCTCAATCACAGCTATCACAAAAGTAAAGGCAAAAAGGTAAAAATTGATCCTCTTTCTTCTGGCTCCCTATATATAGCAAGCAAAGGACACTTGCTGTATATATTTCATGCTTCCAAAAATATTTTTTAGATAAAAGATACAAAAAAAGAAGAAAGCAGAAAAAGGGGAGAATGTTTAATGAGAAAAATGTTGATGTGGTATTATAGAACATTCTGTTTTCTATGGAATAGGAAAAAGCCTCTGCGTTTTAATGTGCTTGGAGATCTATAGATGAGGAATTATATTATTTCCCTTTTTATAAAAAATAAAAGACAATGCTATGTTGGTAGGATTTAGTATCAATCCATTTCACCACTTCGTTAACTTTACTTCCTTGTATATCCCTTGCCTTCTTTAGCTCTTTTGACCAATTCATATATCACAGCTATTTTTCTGTAAGAAAAGTAGACAAGAAATTATCATTAACATTACAAACGGGCTTACTCTCTGTTCCAGTCTTCTTTCCTTCTAGCATGCATATTGAATCCGTAAAAGAAATGTTCTCGAAGATGTGATAATAACTCAGATGAGGAGTTTTGTCAGGAAGTCATGTTCTCATTATATTAAATATAAGGGACTGAAAATTAATTTTAACTGAAATTAAGTAATTCTGATTTTGTATTAATAGAATCTGTACTTATACTTTCTGGTAAATAGATGGCTTTGTCCATTGTGCCAGTGGGGCTGGCAAGAAGTTTTAAGTGCAGTGGAGCTTTATACATTTTGAACAAGAATGAAATTTGCTCCTTTTCTATTTTCCTCTGAAAAAACTACCTTTTAGGATACTTTCTGTGTTACACAACTTTTCAGGAGTTGAAACCTGAAGTTTTTAATCCTCTTTCTAAATTAACATATCTGTAAGATACATGACGTTCTTTTCTCTGTTTAAATAGGTCCATATTTATTTAAGTAAAATGGGTTTGATTTTTTTATTTTTGAAGCATGAGCTTTGTAGTATTTGGTGAATGTGAAGAGTAAAGGGAGTTTTATTTTCGTACATGTTATTCTTTTCCATTTTCAGAGATAACAGGAAAAACACTCAAAACAGTCTCTAGTTACTGTGATTTTTGTATGACAGACAAATTCAGTACATTAATAATGACTATAGTTATATATTGAGATTTTTTTCTCCCTATGTGAATTGTTTCATATTGAAAGACAGAACACTGTATAAAATGTTTTGAAAGCATATTGTAGAGCTCTTTTAAAATACTTGGAATAAACTATTATTTATATTGTAATTTTATTGTATGCTTTAAGTGCAAACCAGAGTTTTGAAAATACGTGACATTCATTATGCAGAAAAGACTGCATATCAAAATAACTAACTTTGTATGTTAGAACAATAGGTTTTGTTTCAGATATTTTTTGTTAGATAAATATGTTTAAAGATAAGATCTTTCTTAAGGAGTTATTTAAAAAATGCTATGTTTGAAAGTAATGTTTAGAGAACACAAAATTTTTATGTTTTGAAAATACCAATTTAAGTAAAATGAAGGGAAGGTAATAGAGGAAGATACTTCTGAGGAATGAATAGATATTTGTGGGAAGTGTTACTGTCTGATTAATATGTAAAGTAATGAAATCTTTGGGCTTGGATTTCAGAAGGGCAGTAAGAGCCACTTTGTTTATCTGGCTCACTCTCTTATTAAAAGTTTTGCATCAGTATAAATTCATGATTTTAAGGGGATTATTGCATATACTAGTTAGAAAGGGGTAAAGTGGTAACTAAGAGTCAGGGACAAAGATGCCTGAAGTTGAAATTCTGTGTCATTTGCAGTTAACAGTAAAATTCTCCAATTACCTTTGAGAATTTGAGCTGGAATGGTATTTTCAATGTTAATAACACCTTTTGTTGTTCCTTAGTATGTCACTTGTTTTCAAGGCAAGTTCAGCCATCAATCTTTTAATTATCTTTGGTGGCAGAAGCAGTGCCTGTGGTTTTGTTAGACTGAACTGATGGCTAATAATCTCATAGTACTGAAGTAGTGAGGTTTTTTAAGACTATATGCAGAACCAAAGCATATTCTAAAACAGCAGGTCTTCCTGCGTTAGCAACTGAGCTCCTGCTGAGAGGAACTCACATAACATGAATTCAGTGCTGAGGTTGTTCTGTGTGGAATAGAAGAAGAGTTACAGATTTTGAAACAAGCAGAAGAAAGGTAAAAGGGATTTTTTGAAGACAAAGTGTGCAATACTAAATTCACTGGTACTGCAGTACTTACTGATCACATCATCCATTTTCTATCTAGGAAATGTGGCTGGTGGATACCTTTAAAATGTTTATACTGCACTATTATTGCAATATGTCAAATGAATGTTTTAGGTCACTCGAATCACTGGCAAAGGTATTGTCAAAAGCAGGTTTAATGTAGAAGTGAAAGCACGGCAAAGTTGGTGGGCAAGATTCACTCTACTATTTATTAAATGGTTAAAGCACACAGAAAAATGGGACTTAAATCTAAAATAAACCAATCTAAAACTAAAATCAGTCTAAAATGGAGGCTGAGGATGGAAAATGGATAAGGATGGGAAAGGGTAAGGATAAAAGGAATCAGGGAGACCTTCCAGTTGAAGGTCTTTACAAGGTTCAGAGTGAATCCCATTGCCAAATTTTGCCTGGATTTGACCAACAATTTAGGCCTAAAGGCTTTAACAGCATGTAACAGTACTTAATCAGTAGCCTAATTTAAACGTTTTAACAAAAGATTTTACTATAGAATTTACTACAGCACAACAATAACTCACAAGCCTAAGTTATGAATTTAATCTACTTAAGAACCTAAGTGAGCAGCATTCACAGGACATTTGCTGTACCATGTTCACACTCACACACACAGAGACTTAAAGGAGCATGTCCAGGGTATATATACCTGTCAAAAATTTCCCTCAGGTTCAGTGAAATACTCATGTCAGGTGCCTTTGCACCTTCTCAATAGGCAAAGGGAGTGGGGGTATCAGCCCAGGCTCCAGTGGTGGTCCTCCAGGTATAGCAAACTTGAGAGTTCACTATCTGACAAGTGTCCCTGTCAGAGGGAGATCGCTGGCTGAAGCTGCTGTCATCCAGGATAGCTCAAAGAGCCTCATTTAGGACCACTGCTTACAGGGTCACTCGAGCTGGCTTTAGTCAGTAATTTTCCACCTGGGCCACAATTCAGGTCAGATTTTGAAAATTTGATAACAAAAGAATTGTTCCACTTGGGTTGTTATGCAGGCAAGAAAAATAAGTTTCCAAGGCTCTTTGCTAAACAGGAGCTTGTTAGACAGCATAAGTTCCTGGGAACAGAGAGTGTTTCTGCTAAGCTCAGGAGGAGCTTAGCCCAAGTGGTGTTCATCAAGACCAATTTCTGAGATCATAGTGGGGCCTGAGGGGTGTGTGTGGGGGCAGCAGTTGTACCCCCACACAATGCTGGCAGAAAGTCAAAACTTACACAGATGCCTTCCTATATATGTCTACAGAAAAATTCAAGAAGGAAAAAAAGCAATGATAAACCACAGAAAAACTGTTTAAACACTTCTGTAGCTGTAATCACTTGTGTAGCTCCTTCTCACTGAGTCCTGGGTTTCTCACTTTGCTGTGATCTGCTCTAACTATTACACCCAGAGCCAACCAGAAAAATTGGTTAGGCAAATGGAAGATAGACACAAAAGAAACTTAATTGAAGTTAATAAGAGCTTAGGTTTCAAATTGAGATGCTGTATCTAATGTTTAGTTGTCCTGCCTGCCTTCTAGTATAAATGTAAAACCCTGAAAGTATAATCTTGCAATGGTAGCTCATTTGAGTAACACTAAGTACAGCTGAATGACTCTTAAATCAATAAAAGACTATGGATTCGGTCAGTCTAATGGCCCCTTGTAATAATGTTGAAAATGCCTAGATCTCCTAAATAAGTAAAGGGGTCACGGTTCATATTTCTAGCACAAGGTTTTGTGGATTTTTTAAGTGCAAGTTTTAACTTAATAGCCTAGTTTTATGGTCTGATGGCTCTGGATGAGATGTGTCTGAGAGGCAGTTATCGTAAGGAAAATTGAAATTACAGAAGTGACTTTTCTACGCTCTCGTATAACGAACTTTATCCAGGTTAAACAAATTAGTTGTACTTCATATAATGACTAGTTCTGTCAAGCAGCTTTTAAACAGCACTTTTTTTAGCATCTGTTAAGTAAATCTTCAAAGTCCATGCAAGTGAAAGAGAAATCAGTCTTATGCCAACAAAAGCATTTACAAATGAATTGATCATCTCGTTCATAAACTATTGTTCCAACATGAGAGTTCTGTTATGTCTGTCCTGAGTTATCACAGGTCTCTGAATGCTGTTTTACTTCCCTTCTTTGCCATTCCAGTTCCTGTCTGCTTCCAGGATATCCTAATGTGTGGCTTGATTCTGTTATACACCTGACATGGTTTGGATATGTAGCTGAAATTTTTGCTCTTCACTGGAATCCTTCCAGTGTCCCTGGTGCCAAATTGTATGGATCTATGAAATCCTGTATGTGACTTCTAGTCCAAGAGTCACGGGGCTGGTTGTTGCACGTGGCACACAGAATAGTCCCTGAGGATGTGAGTGAGTGCATGAAGATGTGAGAAGCTGCCTGGTGGTGATGGAGGCTCTGGCCTGTCATTCTCAACTGAAAGTCATCTGGGTGTGTAGGATAGTAAGAGTATATGGATATGGTGACTGTCCAGGTTTGCCTGTGGCACTTGAATGTGCCTTGCTGACAAAATGAAGGAGGGGAAACAATTATGTGGCCACAGCTACACGAAAAAGTAAAAAACTGTTCCTATGCATGGTGTCTCCCATTTGTGCCGCTAATGCACTGCACTCAAATCCTATTGACATAAAGGAAAACACTATCTTCCTAGCATGCAAATTTGCATTATTTTACTTTTTTAGACTATAAATTTTAATCCTTAGTATGTATTTGCAAAAGTAGCTGCTTGAGCTCAGAAAATCAGATGATTGCCTCAATTTCCCCTTTATTTCAACTCTAAGATGATCCTGAAAAGACAGCAGAGCAGAGAGATTCCTGTTAGTGACAATACAGTACTACTAAATTAAGTAGAAATCTGCTAAGCCATCTAGACACCTCAAGTGTGTCAGTCAATTTGTGGATAGTTTTTAAAATCAAAACACATTAGGATTTTCTCACGACACTGAGTGCAACCTTCGATTAGTATCTTGGCAACCTTATTTGCCGTAGTGCACTTTATCTTGTATTTTATACTCTGGGTCTTAATAATAGCAGCTACTTGGATAGTGAGAAAATCTTCATAAGAATTCCCTCAGGCATTGAATAACATGTCTGATGCTGGTGCAATTAGGGGTGGAAAAATTTTCATTTGCCAATAAGCTAAAATGATTTGTTGTGTAATAATGTAGTTTATATCACAGTAGGAGGGTTTTCTTCAGTAAAAGGAATAATTAAAACTCAATAAATTTTTTTTTTGGTATTATGCCGGTGTGAATTTGCTGTTTTCAGTAGGTATTCTTTTTTATTGTCATTTTATCTTCTCTTAAAATCCTGGCATGCTAATGGAAATGCCTACGAAAACCCTAGAAAATAGGGAGAAAGGCAAGGATGAAAGCTTTAGGAGACTGGAGCTAGCTCTCAGCATCTTAGAATTGCTCTCCCAATTAAGTTTTATGCTGCATATTAGATATGTTTCAGTTTTGTCTGCAATCTGTACTCTTTTTTCTTTATTGTGAGAATAGATATATGATTGAAGGTCTACTTATACAATGATCCTGCAAATAGACCCAAATTTCTGTAACACTTCTCATGCCAGGACTATCAGAAAGGAAATTATATTCCTTAGAATCTCATTTCAGTGATGAAGGCCTCATGCTTCTCTATCAAACAGATTTATTTCATATTAATTTTTCTCCACATAGAAATTTTATCACAAAAAAAGCTTCTTATAGGATTTCTAACAAATATTTCTAGAGCCTTTCTGGCCACTGGTCTCGAATCTTCTAACAATGGTTCTGCCTCAATTGGTAGGAACCTAGATAAAATGTTTTGAAACAACATTTTAGAGTTAGTCTGCTCTAACTTGAGCTGTTACCCAGTGAGCCCAGCAACAGAAAGCTACGAATGACACAAAGTCTCCTATTTCACTGTCTCCTTCACTAGAGGCACTGCTGCTATTCTGGGATATCAAAGCAGCTGGGTTGCTGAATTAACCATATTTTTCTGTAGTCATGAGCTCAGAATATCCATTGAAGTTACTGTAAGTTTTGCACAAAAATCAAGGGCAGTACATTGGCCAGAATGTGTGCTAAATAAATATTTATACACAAATCAGAATGCTACTGATGGCTTCTTTACACTTTAAAATTCTAAGTATTTTAAGAAGCATCTGTTGCTAAACTGAGGCATCATTTTTGAAAGTACCCATATTTACTGAGTGGAAGTACACATATTTAATGAGATGAACACGGTGACAAAAGCCTTGGACTAGAAGAATGCAAATAAATAAAACAGTAAAAGCAACACAACATGATTGAATTAAAGCTATAATGAACAGGCTGAACATTTAGTTTATATGAATATTAAGTAATATGAAGGACAAGTCATAACCCTGTAATTGTGCCTAGGCTTTTTACATATTGAAGGATTCCTCATATTTTTTGAGAAGCTTTCCCAAATTTTATTTATCTGAAAGCAGGTTTAAATCAATATATTTCTTCTATAATATCAACAGGTAAGAGACATGGGCGAGTTCAGATCTCTTTTGCTCTATGTACATATTATTCTATTTCTATGACAATCATCCCCTTATCCCTTTCAAAAACTTATGTAACTTTCCAAGGAATATTTCAAAATACTGCATATTCATAGTCACTTTTCTCCTTTGGTTACAAAAAAAGCTGTATGTGCAAGTTTGTATATATACTAGATGAGACCTGAAATTCTCACGTGTGGAGATTTCTGTTTCAGAGCTTTAAGGAGGGATGCCTCCTGAAAAACCTTGTGCTTATGTGCAACAGTCAACAAGCTAAGATAAAAGCTGATTTTAAAGTGATGCGCTTCCTAAGCTTTAAAGCCTGGCATCACAGAAAGCTTCAAAAGCCTTGATCATGCGCTGGAGCTTTAGGCCCAGCTTAAAATCGTACAGATGGACCAGAGGAAAACAACCCTGGATGGGAAAGCGTTGAGCAGTACAACAAAGCTGTCACCGAACTGCTTTTCTATTTCATCAGAGTGGTGTTAGCATGCCCTGAGCTATAAGGGAACAGTCTCCACCCCAAAAAGAAGGTTTCAATATCTTCAGTTCTGTCTTACATCAGGGGAACCTCTGTCCCTTCTACTCCTCTGGCCACCAGGATGGGCAGTAGTAGAGCTGTGATGGTAGTCACCCTATCGGTCCAGACCAAAGAGCCAGGAGTATCCACTGCTGCTGTGTTGCAGTGACCAGGCTGAGGCACATGGAGAATCATCTGTCCCTAGCACAATGCCTGCTTGGAGGAGAACAAGTCAGTTGTCCATCAGACAACATGCCAATTCATAATTCTGAAGGAATTTGATCACTAGAACGGGTAAGGTAATGCCATTTTACACTGAATGCAGTGCTGGTATTTGTTACCTGCTTTGGAATAAAACTTTCCCACCAGAGTTTATATAGGTGCAAGATGGTATCCATACCGGGTCTGTATCTCACTGCAGGGTTTATTTATGTCTAAGAAACTAAAGGGTAAAGCTCTGTGAGAAAGAGAAACAAAGAAAAGTGAAATGGTGTTTATACTACATTATATGGCCTTGCTGAATCTAGTTTCACTGGTCATGTCTCATAACAACTCTAAAACAGTCACAAACAAAATCAATTACTATTAGAAATATTTTTTCATTAATTGTTTGGAGTTTTCATTGCTAGAAATTAATAATTTCTGTGACTCTAGGTAGAACCTAAAATAATCTAAAAAGTAGACAAGACAGAAAGTAGAACCAACCCCTGCTGATTGTCAGAAGAACAGTGGCCAGCTTACTGATGACCTTGGCTTACAGAGTTTACAAAGAAAAGAAGACCATATTTTTCTTACCTACAATAATATAGAAGGGCAAGCATCCAAAACAAGAAGAGCTAATTAAACAAGAAAGCAGCACAGAATATAAATTGGCCAAGACTAGGTATGCAGCCTACAAATGAATAATAGCCTTGAAAACTGCGTCTACACAAATGTGTGACTTTTAAATAATACATGTCTTCATGAATGAATTAACAGATTTTTTAAAGGAATATTTTATTTTCTTGACATGTTAAGTCAATGAGTACAGAAAGATGGAGAACTTCACAGAAGGCTGCGACGATGGTGGGGTAGAGGGTATTATTTTTCCTCAGCTACAAAGGAGTTTGAGGTGGAAAGTGTCAGATGTGCCTCCACTCTGGGGAAGATTGAGCTTAGGCAGTTTCCCATAGTTGGGGTGAGCGTCGCAGATAGGGACATAGGTACAACACTGGTTGTCATTATGCCTGATCTCACCACAACTCTTTAGAGGTTCCCCTGCTTTTGAGGCTTGAAAGTGATGCATTTTTCCAAAGCACTAATTTATACTTCTGCTATTCATTTGTAGTCCTACTGTCGCAGCACTCGCTAACTAAACAATACACCTTAGAGAGAAAAAAAATAATGCATTATTTATAGGGAGAGGATCTTTATCACGTATTTGACATTGTCACTTAGGAATGTAATCATGTTGCCCAACATTAGGCATCTGATAGTTTCTGATATGAGAAGCTCCTTCAGAAAATGAGAGCCCTTAAATTAGTTCTGATTTGTGCTCTGGAAGGACCTCTGTTGCTGCCGCACTGACTGGATTGACTGTAGTGAGGTTTAAGACAATTGACCTCCTCACTGGAACACCCAAAAGCCAAATGTTAGGAAAAAGTGGATTCCTCCTTGAGCTTTCATAGCTTTGATACCATATGGGAACTTGCAGGTTTTGACACATGCCTGATGATCTATCACAGGCAGAAGCCAGAAGGTTTAAGTTAGCCTTGCAAGGCTGTTCTAGAAAATTTACCAAGTCCTAAATTCATTTACTGCTCCTGATTGTCCCATGGTCCATCTTAAACATAAGTCAAACTCTTGGCTCCTATCTGAAAGCCAGTTTCAGAAGCTTTCCTATTTTCAGCCTATATTTGTAGATAATGAACTTACACATTCCTTTATCCTTTTTTGTAACCGATTTGTAGCTTCAGCAGTTCCTTCCTTTCCTGTCATTTATCCCTCTAGTTTACTTACAGATAACAAAAAGTACTCTCCTTTTTTTTGTTTGTTTTGTTTGCCAAACCGACAACTTGTTCTGATACATGCAAATATAAGCTACGTATGTTCATTTCTGAGGCTAGAAAATACAGAGCAACCTCATCATGGAAGGCAGCTTGGGGAGGACCCTGTAGGCAGTGTTATCAGCTAAAGTGCAACATATTAGCAACATGCTAATATGACTCAGCCAGCCAGCTCAGGTGAATTTTAGTTGTATTTTCTACACCTGTCCATGGATGTAAGTGTTAATAGTTATACCAGGAGAAAGGGCAGACATCAAAAGATGTAGTTATATTTGCATAGATTTTGATTAGGCTAAGGCAATCACAAGCTACAATCTATAAGTTGTATAATTTAAACTGAAACATCTTAATACACTGGGTTTTTTATTATCAAAATTTAAGTGTCAAATGGGTACATTGGTTCAAATGCATTTTAAGTGCTTTGCATTTATATATTTTTCATCAAACACAGATCTCTGAAGGTTTCAATGGCTAAACAAAATCATGTTCAATCCTTGTTATTTACAGAATTTGTTACTGATACTTTTGTAACTTTTTGATTTTACTAGTTTTCACACAAAAAATGTAAGTTTTCTGGATCTTCGAAAGCAGAGGCATGCAGTAGGCCTATTTATTTGAATACAGCCATTGTCTGACCCTCTTCAAGGTACTGTCATTACTTTCCCCATTCCCATTGTATATTCTAATTCAACTTCAAAAAGAATATTTAGTTTAACCTCTGCTTGAAGAAATTAAATAGAGATCACCTTGATAGCAAAACAAAGGAGGTCATGTTCAAACAGACTTAAATAGGATCTGCCTGGAAGTTTAAAGTACTCAAGTGGCAGGTGCTGGATAATGAGCCCAGAAACAAAGCACCGTAGCTTCCCTAGGGAGTCTGTCAATTCCCTCCCTATTTAATCTGTTTACCAAATAGAATAAGTTACTGCAAACCACTCTAAAGCAGTTTTTCCCTCCCACTTTTGCCTTTCCTCCACAGAGTGGACTTCCGTAGATCCACGGGCACGTGGATGGGAGGGAGCGCTCCGCTCTCGGTGGCAATTGTCGGATCCGAGGAGGAGCGTGTTTTTCCCACGTTAGGACGGACAGAAAGAAACCTGTGCCCCAAGTCAAAGGAGTCCTCCTAGGCGGATTCGCTGAGCGCGGGCAGGATGAGTGTGGCAGCGCCCTGCTGCCTGCCTCGCCTGCTCCCTCAGCCCTCCTGCCCTGACCAACCCCTGAACGCCCGCGGCTGCCACTGCCGGGGCACGGCGGGCGCCAGGGATCGGGCGGCGGCGCCAGGGATCGGGCGGCAGTGCCAGGGATCGGGCGGCAGTGTCAGGGATCGGGCGGCAGTGTCCCGGAGGCGGCGCCAGGGATCGGGCGGCAGTGCCAGGGATCGGGCGGCAGTGTCCCGGAGGCGGCGCCAGGGATCGGGCGGCAGTGCCAGGGATCGGGCGGCAGTGTCCC
>JAWWMP010000165.1:33887483-33948263 GCA_035047865.1 Dendrocincla tyrannina
GGAGGCGGCGCCAGGGATCGGGCGGCAGTGTCCCGGAGGCGGCGCCAGGTGGCGCTCCCGCCGCGCGGCCGCTCCAGGCCCGTGTCCCCGGAAGCGCTCCCCGCTCCGCTACTCCCGGCCCGGAGATCCCGCCCTCGGCCTGGACCGGGCCCTGAGCGCCGGCGGACCGCGGCCGGCTCCAGGGGGTGCCAGGCGGCTCCAGGGGGTGCCAGGCGGCTCCAGGCGGTGCCCCCATGGCGGCGCCGGCGGCGGCCTCGGCCCCGCCGAAGAAGATCGTGGCGCCCACGGTGTCGCAGATCAACGCGGAGTACGTGACCCAGGTGGGGCCGTGTTCGAGCAGCCATCGGCGGGGACAGGGTGTTGTTCTGTACCAAGTGGAGGGAGAAGTAGCTGTGTTATGGGCGAGAGCGTGGCTGGCCCCAGCGCTCCCAGGCTAGGGAGGTTCACAAAGCAGCGCTGCAGAATTCACCAGCGCGCTGCAATATGCATCACTGTAAGGCATGTTTTAACACGTGAATAGCTGCCGAGAATTTCTTGTTGCTGAACAAGCAACAAGTTTTAAGTGGTTTTCTGAAAGTCTTTTTCTTTCCCACCCCCCGGCCCAGGAAATTTGCTTTCCTTCCTCTTCCAGAGCGTAAGGAAGGTTGAATAAAGTTGGATGGGAAGCTCTTTCACCACACCTCAGGAGTCTCTGGAAGTGATGGCTGCAGCAAAGAGCCTTAAAATTTTGTCAGCCGTTTATGTAGTGTTATTTGTCAAATTCCTCAGTGGAAGCATAATCACTTGCAACCTGGGATTCGCAGTCTCTGAAAGGTCATGTTATATTTCTGAGGGATTTGTTTGAAGTAACTTTAAAGTTGTTTATTTTATAGCAGATTACACATCTGAAATTCTTCCAGGTAATTATACTTCTGTTGGAACAGGTTCAGGCCAAAAACCTTAAATTGTTGAAAAACGTTGGTGTTAGAAAACATAATTTTGGTGTCTGTAGTTGTCATAAACTAAGATTAAACAAGATACTAGTGAAATAAAAGTATGAGGATGGGGTTTGTTGTAAAGATACTGTAGCTTTACAACAGATAATGTGTATATTTAACCTTTTTTTTTTTTCCTCATACAGTTAGCAAATAAGTACTGGGCTCCGCATGTGAAGAAGACATTGTCTTTTGATTTAAAGGTAATTACTTATACTGAAATTTTGTTGGGGTGTAAAAGAATGAGGGTCAACCCTTTTCTTGCGTGCCAATGTCCAGTGGTCCGTATTTTGTTTAAGAGTATAGGAGACTGCTTGGAAGGTCAATGGTCGCTTAAGACAATGTAATTTGTTATGTATTTGTAACTTATAAATGTAGGCATTGTTAGGAAGATTTGTTCAGTTTATTTTGGCCAAGAACTTATGAGGGCCAAAGATTTTTGAGCATCTCCTTTGAGATTAAAAGATGCTTGAGGAGATACTACTTTTAGAAATCAAAGAACAATGAAAGATGTAGGTATTACTGAACTTTGTACTTTCTATAACCTCTTTGGAGAGATGTTCTGGTAGATATGTGCACTTTGAATGTTTAAAGTTTGGCATGATGTGTTTGGTTGTATGTAGTGCAGGATACTTAAATGGTAGGTTTCTTTTCCTTGTGGATGTTTGCCTAAGTCTCCCTTTCCAGCCTCAGTTTACTCAGTCTCTTTGTAGTATTTGTGATAAAATTTGTCTGTTGTTAGAACTAGGATGTACATAAGCAGCTGAACTGCATCTCTGTGTCACATGATGTCGAAATGTGTCTGTTGCAACTGATAGTGCAAATTCTTTCATTCTTGTTGGACAAACTTGTTGAAAGTATTTTAATAGCAGTAAACAGAGTAGCTAATTCAGAATCAGATATCTTAATGCATTTTTAACCACTTTATTCACTATTTAAAATTCTCTTTCCCATAGGTTATTGAAGATGTGTATACAAAAGAAATTGTCAGGTCAAAGTAAGTACAACAGTCGCTTTCTCTTTCTGGACAACCATTCCAACATTATCTGTATTGAAGTGGTTTTTAATGTTCCGTAGAATATTTTAAAACTCATCTACATGTTGAAAGCAGATGAAAATTACTCAAGTGTATTTAAGTAATTTAATCATTATGGTATTTCAGAGTCTGAATGTGGTAAAAAGAAATTTCCTAGATTCATAATCCTTAAATATGATGGTTGGACATGATATTGTTAAGTTCCTTTGCTGGTAGTCTGATAGCGTGTTTTAGGTTGGTTTTATTGCGATGGTTATAGAAAGCTAATTCATTTTTTTATCACTAAGGAATGGAAAGGAAAACAAACCACTGAGGACTCTGCTGCCTCGAGCTTTTTGCTCTCTTCCTGGTTGCTGTTACCAGGTTTATAAAGGGCAAGTCTAGTTTTGATGAATTGTACTGTTAGATGGGAGAGACAAGGAATCTAAGATAAACTGCATTCCATAGCCATGTGTACAGAAAATAGTTGTAACTGTAGCTGAAGCTTTTCAGGGAAAGTTTGAGCTCTGGAGAGAATTCTCTGTATTATTCCTATGTGAAAGTAATCTAAGAATTGTCATATGGGATGAAAGCAAGCTTCAATTTCCAGTCACTAAGAAGAAATACTATTATGAACTGATTAAATATGTAATTTTCCAGAAGACACTCTCAGCTGCTAGTAATTTGTATCTTCAAGGCTATTGGAAGTGGCATCATCACATTTTAAAGACCTGCATGAATTTTTTAAAATGTGAATTTAATTGGTTAATGAATCTGCATGAGCATTAGCTTCCATAGTGTTACAGCAGTTGCTTCTGCATTCAAATGGTTGCTATTGCATGGAAATGGCAGGGCAGAAATAATTCTTGGATGTTTCTGCAAGCTTTCTCATGTAAGGAAAGTAGGGAGAATACAGCCATCTTTCATGCAGCTAAGATGTGTATGGCAAAATTTCTTTCCTGTGTTAATTGATTACTTTTTCATTTTTAGGTTTGCAATTAGAAAGATAATGCTTCTTGAATTCAGGTAAGTTAATGGGAGTGAAATTCTGAATTACTTTTCATAGGAATCTGTAAAGATGCAAAATGCAGGGCAGCAAGTCAGTTTGAAAGCAGTATACTCACTTGGCCTTGAATTGTGTACTGAGGAAAATTAAGTGAGGAGAGCTTAATTTAAACAGGAAATAATTCCATAAGTAACACTAGAGTACCTTGGTTCATGATTCTCAATTTCTAGTGTAAGTGAAGGACGGAGGAAGTGGGTATGGATGAAGTAAGTGAAAAACTTGTGTCTCTAATTTGGAATTTGTCATTAAGCTTTAAATCAGAGCTCACTGAAGTCAGGCATAATTTTTTGATTAATTCTCTTACTAGGCTTTTTAAAAGTGAATTGTGCTGCAGCAGCATCACTGACATTTTCTTCACTTCAAAAGAAATGGAAGTCTGTTTAAAGAGTAATTTACAGCTACTTCAGACTTTCCTGGAGGAACTTACAGAGTATGTCTAAAATTATGTAAAACAAATATTTACAATATGTACATATTTAAAAGCATGGTGCTTAACGTTCTGTGTGGCTCTTTTATCTCACAAATCTGAAGAACAAATACAATGAGATGGTTTTTGGTTGAGTTAGATTCTTTGTTTCAAAAAGCTGAAATATATAAGTAGTGCTGCTGACTACAAAAGTGGGAGAAACTTCCCTTTGTTTCCTGCCTCTTAATTAGAAAAGACGCATAAGAGAAAATGTAAATTGTGGTTTGAGGCTTGACATTAAAAAATGGCATGCAATGGCTTGCTGGCAGCATGACTTCTGGAATTTGAGTGTCAGCAATAGCATGGAGTTAGAGGTTCTTATCCTTTCTGTGTACATTCCTGATGTTCAGCCTCTAACAATTTTAGTGCTTGCTGGTCTATAGCCCCACCTACTGCCATTTTTCCTGTCATTTTTCTATTTTTTGTTTGCCCTCCTTCCCCCCTATTTGTCTGTTAAGTTCTGACTTTACCCACGTGAGATTTTCCTGTCCTTCATTCTTGCTCACATATGTTTGTCCTTCACTTGAGGACATCATACTATTTTAACTAAAATGTACAGAAGTCTGTTGGACTAGGTGAAATGTTGTATGGAGTTCTGTGGATTTTTGGTGAGTTTTCCCCCTTCTACTGGCAAATTCAAGCTCTTGGGAAGCAGTATGTATTTCATTTTCTGTATGCCTGTGAGTTTGTCTCAGCTCCATCTAAAGCTGTGCATTCTGACTGAGTCCCCAGAAAGTGTAAATCTCTGTTACCGAGCCTTTTGCTCCCGGTTACATATGAGTTCTTACTGTCTTTGTGCCACCATCTCTGGCACTTTTCTGAAACTATTGAATTAGCTTACTGAAGACATCACAAGAGTAAGCTGTGGAAAAGAGTAAATAGATAAAAAAACCTGAGGTGGCTTCTGAGGGTCCAAGTGAATGTTAGAGTAGGCATTGAAAGCAAGGAATGGATGAGTAGTTTGTGTAGGAAGAAACAATGCTTTCCACTTTCTGGTGGCAGGGTTAGATGTAGGGATTGCCTCTTCAGGATTAACTGTCATGCAGAGGAAGTTAAAGGAGGGAGACAGTCCAAATAGCCTCTCATCTCTCACATCTAATATTAAGAGTTTCTTCTGAGAGAAATGGGCTGTATTAATGGAGAAGAAATGCTTAGTGGTGGGAAGCTACAATTTTCCAGTGTCTGGCCGTTTTTTTTCAGCTTGAAAACACTTAATCATTCCTCTAATATTATCAAAGCTTTATTTTAGTTGCACAGCATGTTCTATTTTTATTGCCTTTATATGATTAAAAGCATGAAAGCTGTCTAGATGATTCCTAAATTTTTACAAGAAAGGTTATTTAGTAATAAAAACAAAATTATGCAGCAGTTGTTCTTTGCATCTTACGCTTAAAAATACTGTATGTGACATTGTTTAGACAAGTGAAATTTTTTCTTTTTTATTCTTCTTATGGAAAATCAACATGAATTCATGTTGTATGGAGCTGTGGCTACTTGTTATGCTTGAAAACCCTCTGGTGAATGTGTCTTCCTGGTGAGAAACTCATCTGTCTCTTGTAGCAGTTGCTCAGTCTAACAAGTTTTGCTTCAGTGACCTCGATGAGAGGTAACTTGAGGAACTACTCACTAACTATGAAGATGGCTTTAAGGAGAAGGAGGAAAAAAACTCTTGTGGGTAACTACTCTTTTAAATGAGTGACAGATTATGTGGGTGGCAGTAATTAATGAAATGCTCTTTGTCTCTTCACAGTCAGTACCTGGAAAATTACCTATGGATGAATTATTCTCCAGAGGTGTCCAGTAAGGCATATTTAATGTCAATCTGCTGTATGGTGAATGAGAAGTTCAGAGAGAATGTCCCTGCGTGGGAGGTAACTGATTTCAGTTACAGCTGGAATTGACTTTGATGCACATGTTGCAGTTTTTGTGGTGTGCTCGCTTACAGTGACAGCAGGAGGCAGAGCTTGTGTGTTAAAAGGAAATGGTGCCTCAGCTGGAATATCTCATATGGTGTTTTAAACAGTACGTTCTTCTTGGAGAAAGGCATGGACAGATGAAAAATTACTTGATTCCTTCTGGTGCAGAAGTCCTTTGTTCTGCTGTGAGATGCCATACGTTATTACCAGCATTTGATTTTTTTGGTACTGGACAAAAGTTGGGTGTTAACAGAGAAGTTAATTGTTCTGATACTGAAAGAAAAAAAAGGTTTTTTTTCATCTGTGGATTTAAGAAGCTACCACTGGAACATAACATGTTACCCAGTAGTATCTTGCTTAAACCCTGTGAATATTATTTTCTAGCTCTTTCACTTTATATTAAAATAATCTCATACTATTCTCTTGTGTATACTATTTAGTTGCTTTTTGGTTGGGTTTTGGTGGTTTTTTGGTTTATATTAACAGTAGGTTTAGAATTGTTTATGTCCAGTTCTCACAGGCCATCTCAATGTGAGCCTAGTTAGACATTCTATGCAAGTGTCATTACAGAAGTACACTTCAATACTAGTGCCATTACTTCAGTGCTGGCAAAGAATAGAGGACAAATAACTGGCTCATACAATGTCTTTTTGTTCTGACAAACGTACAAATGCAAAATGATAGGTGTGTGTTACATTTCAAGCAGCTTAGTTAAATTTGTTATTTGGTACATGGCTGCCCTTGTAAAGAAACTATTTTGTCTTGATGTTTTGATATTTGTCTTTTGATGTACCTTTTTCCTGCTGAGGTAGCTGAATGGAAGTTCCAGGACTGTAAATAATCTCTTGTTAATTTTTACCTGCTTGTTTTTTGCAGATCACTTAGAGCTGCCATAGCTTTAGCCAAAATCTACCAGTTATCTTCTAACCTGGGACATTTTACAGTATTTCTAGGCAGTTGTCAGTTGAACGTTCCCACAACACAATCCACTCCACTTGTGCTTCTTGTTCCGTTTGTCCTGTGCATCACCTGTGTTAGACTATACAGAAGGTGTAGTGTGAGGATCCCATGTCAGGTGGACATCATTAGTCTGTTTTTATTATGCTGCCTGGTCAGAGTAAATGAAAAAGAAAAACTAATCCTTTCTTTTCTAGATTTAAATGGATTTAGAGAACTTAAGGTATGTTATGTGAATGAAGATTGAAATTATTTGTATCAACCTGACTCAAAATAAACTTCCTCTTCTATTCTCAGACATTCAAAAAAAAGCCAGAACACTTTCCTTTCTTTTTCAAACGCATACTGGAAGCGTCTCTGGTTGAAAATGAGAGCGAGTACTCTCTGCATGAACAGACAGTCCTGCTGCTATTCCTTGATCACTGCTTCAATAGTTTGGTAAGTTAAAAGTAACTAATACTTCCAGTGTGTTTATGCTATTCTGTGTTAATAGCAGTTTAGTTTGAGCAATTTCTTAGAAGGCAGATGAAACAAAATTCCCATTTAAGTAAAAGGCAGTACCAGAGGGCTTTTACCTGTTGTTTTGATACTTACTTTATCTCTCTCATAGTTTACTTTTCTGTGACAAATTCATAGAAGAGACTTGAAATGGAAGCATTAGCATGTAAAGAATTTAAAGGCACAGTTTAATATAAATTTTTATATTGAAAATGGTGCTTTAAAAAATTATGCATTTATATTTGAAAAGGTGTTTTACGCTTAAACACAGATGACTTTCTACTTGCTCAGGAGATAAAGAGCAGAATAAAACAGATAGAAAAAGTACAATTGGAAAGCTGAGTTCAAGAATAAGAAAGACTTAAGAAGGAACATCAGTTCTCAGCAGCTTCTGTGCTAAAAACATTTGCATGGATGGGCCCCTCGCTGAAGTACTAAGAACTGACAGACTCCATGAAAAGAACCTAAAATACAAAGATGTTTTTGGGTAGGACTGTAGTGCAGTTTCCTGTTAGGAAATTTTGAAATGTAACAGAACAGCATAAATATTTTTGTCAGATGGTAGTGTACATTGATTTTTTTTATAAGACAGGCACATCAGAAAATACAAGAATTTAAAAACAAAACCACGTTTTTTGTCTGTAATTTTCTAACAGGAAGTGGATTTGATCAGAGGTCAGGTGCAGCAGCTCATTTCCTTACCCATGTGGATGGCTCTACAACCTGTAAGCATAACACTGTCAACTGGCAGAGCAGTCTTCTATGCATTATCCAAGTCTTGTAAAGTGAATTCTTAAGGAATTCTAATATTTACAGCATTGCTATGGAATTACATTTTTGTGTGCTTTGTAAAATTCTTTCTGGTTTGTTGCTAATTTTCATGTAATAATTATTATGTAATTTTTATTAAAACTTAAGTCTTGTTGCTTATAGCTTCTTCAAGCTATAGTTTGTCGACAAGGCCATGGGGTCACAGGGATTAGGCAATGGACCTGACATCTTACCATAGCTAGAGACTCTGTAGCAGTATTACATTCTTGTTTTATAGTGATACTTAATAGTCTGAGACAGCTATTTATTTCAGTTTGTTATATATTTTTTTCTTTTTTAATGGAAAGACTGGGATGTATTTTTATCTCTCATGAAATCAAGAATTCTTGTTGACTGAATAACATTTTAACATTTCAGAAACGATTGGAACACGAGCTGAAAAAGACACCAAAACTAAGAAAATTCTGGAATCTAATTAAGAAAAATGATGCAAAAATGGATGAAGAGGCAAGAATGCAGTATGTTACAGAAACATTTTTTTCCTATTAAATCCAAAGCCCTTATTACATTCACGGTGTTTTACCTAAAATAAATGGTTTCAATTAGAAAAAGTAGTTTTTAAAAAACCTGTGTAGATGTCAAATAAGGATGGAAGCTGTTTTGGCTTTCAGTAGTCTTTATACTTAATACTGTTACAGAACTTTTATTGATTAGTGAATTTGTGATATCAAATCTTAGAGCTATTGGATGAAAGCATAAATGTATATTAATGTTACTTTTTTTCCATGACTTTTAGCAAATGTTTAGCTTTTAAGTATATAGCTTGTGCAAATATTTGAATATTTATATGTGTATCTCACCAAAATTAAATGTTCCAGTGGGTTTGTATTGCACTGTGGTAAGGTGTAGGTGGTGACATACTTCTCTGGCTCAGTGAGAAGCATGGATTGTTAATCATTTCTGTGCTTGAAAGTGTAGACTGCTAATCTGTCTGCCTGCGTGCAGAGAGAAGAGTTACCATCTAAACAGTTAGGCGTGTTTCAAAGCAGCCTGCTACCGTTATATAAATTTTAAAGCAGTTAACTTTGTATTAGTGAAAGCTACAATGTACTTCTAGCCTGTATTTGTGGAGCATTAATTAGTTTGTCATATGTCCAATTCTAGAGCATATCGGGAGAGAAGATTTCTTTCACAGCTCATTCAGAAATTCATTTCTGTGCTGAAGTCAATACCTGTCTCAGGTAACTGATTCTTATGTTACTTTGTTATCGGGTGATCTGTGTTAAATTATTTTTCTGTTTTTGAAGCAACTAGTCCTTAGGATATCAGCCTGAGGTTGGCGACCTTATTCAGATGGGGGTTTGGTGAAATCTATGCCTACTTGCATGGATCTCACTTCAAAATTAGTATCCAAATCTGTATATGCTTTAAAAATGAAACAGCAGAAAGCAGCTTTAAACCTCCTTCCATTCAATATTGGCTTAGTAAAAACAGTATCTCTGGGAACTGATACTCTTTTATTTTGTACTTAGAGGATTTCATACATACTTAGATGCCTTGTTAAACAGATGCTATAAATGCGTATCATAAGGTTTGATTCTGTTAGTACTGTTGATTTACAGTAAGAACAAAAGCCTAAGTGAAGTGAAATTCTGTAAGATTGGACTGCTCTTGATTCCTTCTGACAAACAAAATTATATGCTTCCCTGATTTAGGAAGGAAAGGTGTGTACAGGAAGGTGTTAACCTTTTAATAGAAAAGAGTTATTGTTCTCTAAACACAGCACAGTTTGGGTGAAATTGCTTCCTGGAGTTCTGCTCTTTGCTGTTAAACTCTTAGCAAACTTCAACTCTTACCTGAGTTTTAAGGAGAAATTTTGTGTATTGCAACTTCCTCAGAAAGCGTACCTGTCCCTTCTGTTTTCCTAATTATGCAAGACCTGTTTTAGGAAGATTTACTTTAACAGTTCTTTGGAGTCTTTAGAAATACATTAGTCATTAGAGTGGACTTAGTGTGTGTTTTGACATGATTCTAAAGGCCCCTTAGTAGTCACCATTGAGTACCTTTGAATATGGTCAAGGCCTTTGGCACACACCTTGATTGCAACTTTTAAATGTGTATTTTTGAGTGCCTGGTGTTAAAAGTTCTTAACAAGTTTAACGGGCCATGGATACCACGTGGAACAGTGCATTTTTGCATGTCAGGTGTGAGGTTTTCTCAAACTTGATAAAATCACTCCTGAAACCCTGGTTCTATTCCTCTCTTACATTGCTAACCAGAAGAGTTTTGGATATAAGAAAAAATTGTTTCAGAAAGAGAAGAATGTGTTAGTTAGCTTTTAACATGATTGAAAAATTAATACTGTCGTAATTGTAGCATTTATTAAGCTTTTAAAGAATAGTTCAAATATAAATATATTGTGGTGAGGATCAATTAAAAAAAATTATTTTCTTCTATCTAGGTCCTATTTCTATGGACAAAGTTCATTATTGTGAAAGGTTTATTGAACTCATGCTAGACCTTGAGGTGAGTTATTAAATTGTTTCAGCCTGTTTCCAGGTGTACTTTTCTAAGTTTTAAGTGCATAAAGCCATTACTACAGCCTTATTCCCAATAGCAGGTGGTTATGTGACAGCTATGCATATGATTCCTTAATATCGGTTTTCCATCTGTAAACAGGAGGTTGTAGCAATGCATCCACATTGGAAACTGACGAGTAGTGTTTGTAAGCCAGATGAAATTATTAAACAAAACTAGAATCCTAAAGTACTCAATGAAAAGGACTTTGTTAGTTGGAGTAGTGGTAATAATTCTGGCAATTGATGAAAGTGTGTGACACTTTAATCTGCCAGGAAATAACTCAGAATCATTCTTCCCCAATGCATAACAGGTCAGTTAAAGTATCTTTTGTCTTATAGGGTTAAATACCATAAAGCAACAGTAGTTCTGAAATGGAAACTATTTCTGTTTGATTGGAATTCATTATTTAGAAGTAACAGGTCTGGTGATTGAGTTCTGTTACGAAGTAATAGTGTGGAAAGCAAGGTTTTGTGAAATTTTTCAGGAGTTACTAAGGAAGTGAGACAATTTTAAGCATCACAGTACCAGTATGAAAAATAAAAGGCATTCATTTACAATTTTTCATGAGTAGATATTTATTTAGAATAACTTCAGATTTAGAAAGCGTTCTGAAATAAAACGCAGTTTTCTGAAACAGTAATCACAGGGAACTTCAAAATGTTTTGATCTTGAATTTCTACAGTCTAACTGTCCTCTCTTAAATCACTTAAGCATTCTGTGCTTGTAGTTGCAATAGAATGAGTAGTTTAAATAAAAGCTTGTTGTCTTACGTATATAACATACTCTTATAAGAGAAAATACGTATTTGAAGGTAAGCTAAAGCCTGTCTGTTAGCCAGAATGCTTAGAGGCAGTACATCTGATGTTGGTTCACTCTAGGTATTACAGAAAGGTTAGAATTAGGAAGGTTACAAAGTCTGTGTAAGTGACTGGAACAAGCAAAAGAGAAATTAGCTTTACATCAAAGTCTTTTTGCCTTTGTAGCATGTACTGTATTAATGAGCTCATTTCCATATGTTGAAGCCTTTTTTAGAATATTACTGTTTCATATTACAGTATATACACTGCCATCAAAACGTGGTGGTTTGATAATTTGAAAGTAGTTATTCCATGGAGAGTTCTTATGGTTTTCTGAGTTTGTGTTTTTGTAATTATTCTGGAGAGCAATAAACATTTTCTACTTCAGATTCTTTTGTTTTCGTCACCTTAGTTCTAAACACCATGTTGATGCTTTTTTGCTTTCTAAATTCAGTCTGCAAAGAACAACTTATTTTTCTCTTAAATTGTTGTGGTGTATTATTGTATGCTGTTGAACAGTTGCTACATACAGCAGCTTAAGCTGTTTACATTGAGAAGAAATGATCTGTTTTGTTTTTAATTAAGATTTGAAAAACTGATAATCTGATTTGAGTATCTGACGAAGAATAGAAGATACACTATCTTATTTAGAAGAAACAGTTTGCAGTTTTGAGAAAGATGAACTTTAATTAAATTAGTATAGAAAACAAACACTTAAAACAATGTTGAAGCAATTTGGCGTATCTTTTGTAGCACACAGTCATGATACAGACATTTAGTACAGACACTTAATTTCATTTTTTTCTGGCAGACTGAATTCTTACTAATGGCAAGTTTGTGCCATGCCCCCAGTCACATTAAAGGAAAGGCTGTGTTCATAGCACCTTAACTACATAAAACCAGTGTCTTGGCATACATAAATGCCGCTTTAATATGCAAATCTCTGTTAGGGTATTAGATATGCAAAAACCTGCAGCAATATATCTTAATACGCCTTTTTGAAATGGAAAATTTTGAGAAACAAGGATTTTTTACGTTTTGAAGAGCTGCTTGTATTTATTTGAGGTTGTTTATCACAGGCTTTGCTACCCACACGGCGCTGGTTCAATACAGTGTTGGATGACTCCCATCTTGTTGTTCACTGTTACCTTTCTAGTCTTGCTAAAAGAGAGAAAGAGGGTCATCTCTTCTGCCAGGTGAGATACAAAGTTGTTGAAAATAACTTTTTCTGAATGCCACAATTGTTTTGATTTATATTTGTTTATTAAAGATAGGCTTTTCTCATGAATGCAAACTGCATGTTCTTTCTTACTTGTACCTAAGTGCGTGACTGCTCTTACATTTCATAGAATGCCGTGGGTTGGAAGGAACCTTAAGGATCATCCACTTCCAACCCCCCTGCCATGGGCAGGGACACTTTCCACTAGATGTGGTTACTATCTGGTCCAGTCTGGTCATGAACATCTCCCAGGATGGGGCATCTGCAACCTCTGTGGGCAACGAGTTCCATTGCCTCACCACCCTCACAATAAAAGTTTCTTCCTAGTAGCTAATCTAAACCTACACTTCTTCAACCATATTGGTTGTCTACTGTATTGTAATTTCTATGGTTTGCAAGTGAGATACCTAACCAAAATTGTTTTGTGCATCACCCAAGTATAAAATTAAGATACCACTCCTTAGTCCATTTCTTCTGGAACTTTGAGCAGCTCTGGTTTGTGCATTTGTCCTCTTAAATTGTGGCTTTGTTTGTTGTAGGGTGTCTTATTGTTAATCCACTAATTTATATTGATGATGTCTCAGCTTTTAGATATGCTTAAATTCTACACTGGCTTTGAAATCAATGATCAGACTGGGAATGCTTTGACAGAGAATGAAATGACAACAATTCACTATGACAGAATTACTTCTCTACAGGTAGGCAGATGATAAAGTGCTTATGGGAGGGAAATGATTTGGTTTTGTTTTTCTAATTTCATTTGCATCTGGAATAGGCATGAGGTTATTTCCCAAATCAAACCCCTCATTTTTCCTGTTGAGTTGCAGGAATAGTAACAGCTTGACCAGCTGTAATGGTAATACAGCTTGACTGTCTGTTCTGTATCGATGACACGTAATGCTTCGGTGTGGTGGATGTGACTCTGACTAAATAATATGTTTTAGCAAAACATCACCACTTTGCACTTGAAGTTACCAAGATAAACTGTTCCCATTAGATCTGTTCAGAGGGGTAAACAGAATGCAGTAGGAATGCATTGATGCAGTAGGTGGCAGCATTTCTTCAAGATCGGTGCGCACATATGTGGCAACAGTGGTCCTTTGTATGTAAGAGACAAAGTAAATTCACATATGATTTTCAGAATTGTTCCCATCAGTTTCGGCAACATGATTCAAGGAAGCATGGTTGAATTACACTTGTTCCTTGTTTTTCTTAGTTGCCTGCAATGCTGAATATCTGCTCCCTTATGTTTTATTTCAATAATGTAACATTGATAGATGGGTGTAAGGAAAAGATATGTGTCAGAAGTTCAGGAGTAAAAGATAGGTGGTGTTAAGAAAAATGGTGATTTCATCTGGCTTTTTTTCTGTCCTGGTAGTGTCCATTGGGTGATACGTGTTACAAATTAGAAGCTATTTGTCTGAATATTGAAACTCTTATTGTTTCATTAATATGCTTAAATCCAATTTTTGTGCATGGATCTTTTGTAGAGAGCAGCATTTGCACATTTCCCAGAGTTATATGACTTTGCGCTCTCAAATGTAGCTGCAGTAGATACTCGTGATGCACTGGTCAAATTATTTGGACCGCTGAGGTAAGTTAGCAAATTGAAGTTGAAAGGCTTTGTTCTCAGTATGATTTAGTTTAACAAATTTCAAGCCCTTTTTCTTTCTGACTTCTCATGTGCATTCTTAGAATGCGCTTGTCACGATGCCTTTACATCCGCTGAAATACGGAGACAGGGAGACTTTGGGTCCACGAGTAGTGAAAAATAACTTTCTGATGAATGTGAGAAAGTACTAATATCCTGGAAAATAAGCTAGCTGCTTAAAATAGTTGTAGGAGTAATTAATTTGCAACAGTTAACCTCTGACTTATTTAGCTTTTATTACTCTGTTCTGTACAAGAACTACAACAGAAATCATAAAAGTATATCAGTGTATTAACTGTACTGTAGTGTAAATGCTGTGAATAAAAGGTGAGCAGTATGTATTTTGACAAAGGCCGTAATTTTAGGTGAGAAGTTCAGCTTACACCTTACACTCAAACATCACTTGAAAGACTGATCCATAAATGTTGGTATCTGATCAAAATAGATAGTTTTTTGGGGTTTTTTTAAGGGAAAAGAATCTCCAAGTGCTCTCTCTGGTTTCAGTGTGACAGGCTTTTTTCCTTTCGCTGTGCAGTTCCAATGTTCTCCACCAGGTGGCGTCGTACCTGTGCCTCCTGCCGCCCCTGGCCGAAGGAGAAGACACGACCCACGAAAAGGAGTTTCTGCTGGAGTTGCTGGTAAAGGCATAGTTAATGCTGCTTGCGTTT
This sequence comes from Dendrocincla tyrannina, assembly GCA_035047865.1. Lineage (NCBI taxonomy): Eukaryota > Metazoa > Chordata > Aves > Passeriformes > Dendrocolaptidae > Dendrocincla > Dendrocincla tyrannina. The sequence goes on from JAWWMP010000165.1 coordinate 33,902,062, forward strand.
TTTCTTTTGAAAACTCATCTAAATCGAGCAACTATGCTTCAGTAAAGTAGTCATTTAGGATGTTTTGCTGAACCACCCGTGAACCACAGTGGTGTTATAGCAGTAAATGGCATACTAAGGTGGAGTTTAAAATGATATAAATTAAATATTTGAAAATGCCTATTCATAGATATAGTCTCTATGAGAAACTACTATGCAGGTGTTTGGTGTAATTGTAAGGGTCAATAAGGACAGTCTTAGCAATAGTTCGGAGTTCTGGAAAAGTTTTTGCTCCTTATTTAGTAATCTTGTCCCATTTAAAAAAAAAATCTGCTAAAGTAAATCTAAGTATTCAGTACCTATTTAGACCTCAAACCCCTTTGAAATACTGTTTGTTGCACATCATTATTTTTGGATATTCAAGGTATACCAGTGTTACTGTAGGCTTCTAATCTGATGTTAGCTTTAGAATGGCATAGCTGATTTTTAAAATCGATTTAATAGTCTTATTTTGTGGTTGTTGATTTCTTAAAAAATTGTTCATGTAGTTTTCTAAAGTTTAGATGGTAGTGATACGCCTGTGGATGCCATGGAGAGCTGCTTGTTCAGATTATAGCACTGGGTGGATCTTTTTTGTCCCAAGGAGCGAATAAAGACTAACTGTTGCTGAATGAGCAGTGTCAGTTAGCTATTGATCCTGTGTTTAATGGAAAGCAAAATAAGTTTTATTAGAAATTGATTCTTTGCTAAGCCTTAACTGAACATTTTCAGTTCTTTTGGGCCATTTTTGGTCTGCTGGATAGCCAAATGATTGTTTGACTCTAGTACTATGACCAGTAGTTGGACTATGTGTTTGTCTTCTAATGTCACTGTGTGCATTTAGTTAGCTGTATATTAAAATATTTAATTTAAAAAAAATTAAAAGAGGAAATGCAAGTGACGGCCAGCAGTCTTATGGATTAATGTGTATGTTTCAAAAATAGCTTTATTATTCCTTTTTCACTTAGTTTCAAACACATTCTTTTTTTAGGTTTCCCGTCACGAGCGACGAATATCTCAAATTCAGCAGCTCAACCAGATGCCTCTTTATCCCACAGAGAAGATTATTTGGGATGAGAATATTGTACCAACTGAATATTATTCTGGAGAAGGTATGATTAGTAGTTCAGTAAATGCTGAACAGAACAGTGAATGCTATATAAAAAAAGCGGTTCTGGTGTCCTGTGTTTATGCTGTCCAGGAAAGTTATAGGCAGTACTTTGGCATCTTCCAGTATCTTAGAGTAAGGTCAGGGGTTTATTTTCAATAGTGAACCAAGAACTCTGAGATTAAATTGTTAGCAGTTGCATAGTGGATTTAAAGAAAAGTAAAAAATAATTTTTCTTTACACAAAGATGTTTATTTGCTTCTGGATAACAGATGTGCTGTACTACCAGCTGAGGCACCGGTAGTTTCTGTAAGGTGAAACAGGTTGGAAATAGCAACAGAAAAGTTGTTGTCTGTGTTTTGCTCTTTAGTATGTTCAAAAAAGCCTTTCTTAAAAGCAGGGGGGAAAGAGTGGTAATGAAATTAACACTAATTATTGTACTCTTATTTTAAGGTAGAAGTGTACACAGTCACTAAGAGGTAGAGTATGCACTCTAAATTCAGAACCTAATGTTCTTGCTCAACATGGTCATGGTAAAGGAAGCAAACTGCAGGTATTGCAAACAAGGAATTATATGATTTTAAGCTTTGCAATATCCAGCACATGTATTTTTGTCTAGCTGCTTTTAAAAACTTGTTTTAAAGTAGATCATGAGAAATTTAATTAGGAATGTGAAAAATTTAATTTGGAGTTAATTTGGAAATTTTGATTAACAAAATATATCTTCAAAGACTAGTATAAAGTATGTTTCAGGTTTTAGCAGTGAGTATTGCATATCCTTCTCCATGTAGGTTTCGTTCAGAGGATTTTTGGGTTGGTGTAAGCTTTAAGTTCAGCTGCTCAGCATGATTTTTTTTTTTTTTTATAAATTCTCTGTGAAGCAAATATTAATGAGAAGAAAGAGATGACCCCTTTAGATAGGCAGATTTATAGGCAACAAAGGATCTTTTTTCAAACAGATGTGATACATATGACATCTAGACATCTGCCCGAGGAGAGTTAAGTACTTACATTTAGTATGATGAAAGTAGTTAAAAGCTGATTCAGATTCTTCTGAAGTATGTCGGCTGAAGATGTTGAACCTTTAAAAAAAATACCAGAAAAACAAACCAGCAACAAGAAACAGGCAGTATCCCCTTCCAAAATAAAACCCCAAACCCAAAGAAATTAAGAAAAAATAAACCCCAAAAACTAAAACAGGGAGATGGCTGTAATTTCTAGGAAATTATTATACCAACCAAGTATTTTTTAGTTTTTTTTTTATTTCCATGAACAACGCATAGGTTGTTCTAATGCTCTGAACCATTCAGGTTCTTAAATACAAGTCAGGGTAGCTGCGTTGTCATTCAGACTGTATTGGAAGGCTGACTTTGCATTTCATGCACTGTGAGTTTATGTTTTATTAACCAACTATATTAATCACTATATATAGGAAAGGGGGGGAGGAAGAAAAAGAGCAGCTCGTCACACCTGTTTCTGTGCTGTTTTGTGACTTTTTAATAATGCATTAAATAAACTTTTTTTAAGGTGAAATGTAATTTTGGCAAGTAACAGTGATTACTAGTGGAAGCATTTTCTCCTGTGGTGAACTCTTCTGCAGTTATTGTATTGATGGTGCTGTTGTGAAGTATTTCTGTTGCTGTCTGACTATTACAAGTATTTTTCCATTTTTATTCTCTTAGTTTAGTTTACACTTTTTAATCTCTGTGTATTCTCCAGCCCTGGTTTCAAATAAGACAGTCTTAATTTTGTGGTCCTGAAAGCTTTTTGTGTTCTTAAAATTAGCTTGATTACTTTGGTCTGAAACTTAAGTGAGAGTAATTTAACCCAAGAACGATAGTTTTGTTTCTCTTTTCTTTTAGAAAATGAGGGAAGAAGAACATCTGTCTGACAAATACTGTGCAGCCTTAAAAGAGCTGTTGCTTCATGCCCCAGCCTTTGTGCATATAACTAGCTTTACAGGACAGGGTTTGTTACTTGGTGTTGGGAAATGTGTTAAAAGTATTTTATCACCATCAGGCTTTTCAGAATAGAAATTAACTCTGTTCTGTCACCTTTCTTCACTGCTGTTGTATCTCCATGCATGTGAAAGCCAATATGTAGTGCATGCACCGGTGAAGGGTTTCAAAAATAATATTGAAAGTTACAAAAGTGTGATGCTTTCACAGGTGTTAAATGTAGGTGTCAAACTGGAATATTAGTCCAGTAATGTTAAAAGAGTACCTTAAAAGAATTTTTATTATGGAAAATTTACATCTAAGACTACCCTAAAACAGTGCAAGCTTCAGGACCTGTCTAGGGGTTCTAATACTCCTTGTGCAGTTAGATCTAATCTTCCTGTGTTTTTCATTCCCATAAAAAACTAAAACAGTAACAACTTTTGAGTAGAGGCGTGTATTCAAATTTGATTTCTTGACTTAAAACTTTTTCTACATTAATGGTTTCCATAGCTTCTAGTAAACATGAAGCATGGGAATTGGGGAATTGTTAGATAACGCATGGGGTTTTGTAGTTAATGAGCCTTTTTCATCATTATTTAATGCTAGCTTAATTGTTGCATTCCCAAAATACCATTACTTTGCCCTGCATCTGTTTTTCATAAAATCAGTTTTGTTGTAGTCTGAATACAGGGATGTATTTAATATTTAAATGTGTCACTGTATGACTGCTAGAAGGACGAAAATTCCTTCAATTTTGTGCAGGCTCATTTAGAGAGAACCTGAAAAATATGTGCTTTTAGAGTCATATATTGATAAAAGGGGTAGTTCTTAGAATCTCCCAGGGTAATAATTATGGCAGTTATAGAAAATGTGTGTGTGTATGTATGTATGAATTCACAGAAACATTACATTAATTCATCTTTTTGTTATTCCACCAAATACCCCTTCCCTTCTACCCTTAAACCCTTAGGCTGTCTTGCACTTCCCAAATTGAATCTACAGTTTCTGACTCTTCATGACTACCTACTGAGGAACTTCAACCTTTTCCGCTTAGAGTCTACCTATGAAATCAGACAGGACATTGAGGATAGTGTCAGTAGGATGAAACCATGGTAATACTTACTAGATGATGCAAACCAGTCAGTTCAGTTCTAATCAAAGTGCATGCAAGAATGAATAACTGATATTATGTGTATATTAAATATGTAGTAACAAATGTGTTTAAAATTCATACACATACCTGTGTTTTATACTTACTCCTTCCATAAGGTATTGTCATCCTAAGGGATGATACTTTAAGAATGTGTGGATATGTATCTGTGCGTGTGTTGGAGGCAGTATGTTTGATGCTCACAACCAACCTTTGTTATGTTAAAATGGGTGATTTAGTTTTCCATGAGTACTAAGAATTGGCTGACATTAAAAAATATGGAAGCTTATCATCAACTTCTCTGGTTTGTGAGAGGTGTTACTGAGTCTTGAGTTTGCCAACTGCCACATTTTAATCCTCTTTAGATTTTAAGGGCTCATTTGGTCTGATACATTTTATAGTCAGTTGCTTTTTGTTATATTCCCTTTTTCTTCTGTGAGTTGTGTTGTTGGTTTTTTTGCTTGGCTGTTTGTTTTTTTTATAATGCATAAGTTGCCTTTTTCTTGAAATACAAGTCAGTTCATGTTATACGGTATTATATGAATTAATTCAGTAGCACATGAAATTAAGATTTCTACTTTTGTCTTAGAACTTACTGTGAGGTAAATTGTTTCACAGTTTAAAAAAAAGAACTGAATATGTTACCATATAATGACTAACAAAACTTTGGTGTTTATTTCTTAGGTTATCGGAATATGGAGGTGTGGTCTTTGGTGGATGGGCTAGAATGGCACAACCCATTGTCTCTTTCACGGTGGTGGAAGTGGCAAAACCAAATATTGGTGAAAACTGGCCCATGCGAGTACGAGCAGATGTCACAATAAATTTGAACGTCCGAGATAATATCAAAGATGAATGGGAAGGTACTTATGTTTTTTGAGTTAAAGTGCCTAAAATAGGTGCTCGTCAAAGTACATTTTGATGTAATCTTATTTGTAATAAAAGGAGGCATATTTTGAAACAGAAGAGATTATTCTCTAAACGGCTGGAGTTTTATTTAAAAGAAATCTAGTGTATTCTAATATATATATATTAAGGACTGGATAAGGCAAATGCCATTCAATCTAATCACTGAATGTTGCTTTTGGGAGCCAGGTCTGCGTAAACATGATGTCTGCTTTTTGATTACGGTACGTCCCATGCAACCTTATGGCACCAAGTTTGACCGACGACAACCTTTTGTTGAACAAACTGGCCTGGTTTATGTCAGAGGCTGTGAAATTCAGGGCATGTTAGATGAGAAAGGGCGCGTTATTGAAGAAGGTATGATATATCAAAACTTTTTTTCTCTCTCTACTTTTTGTTTTTAACAGCCTAGTTGTTAATTTTCTTCTCTTTCATGGAATGCTCATTGAATTCATTACCTACTTGAAAAAAACCAAGCCAATTCCCTAAGCAGCCTGAAAAACATTAACTAGTTTCTTCTGATAAAATCTGATGTAGTTACATTAATTAAATAAATCCATTATGTTTTAGGTTTAGGAATAAAATACATTCTATTCAAAAACTGCTAGAATAATGCGATGAAAATGTTTCTAATGTTATGCAGAAATTCATTTCATCATGTGAATTTGTGTAAATTTCATTTGAGGAACAATTATGGATCACTTATTTGAATGATAATCTAGTTTTAGTACTAACTCAAATTCTAATCTTACTGTTTCATTATGGGCAGGGCCTGAACCCAAACCAAGACTTAAAGGTGATTGCAGAACATACAGAGTATTTCTGGACCCAAACCAGTATCAGCAAGACATGACAAACACAATCCAAAATGGAGCAGAAGATGTTTATGAGACATTTAATATAATAATGAGAAGAAAACCAAAAGAAAACAATTTCAAGGTAAAGTACTTGCTCCTTGAGTCTTACATAAGAGTTTGTCTGAATATGCCAGCAGTACTGAGACATGTTTATTTTAGATGCATGTAGTTAAGCTTTTTAGGTGGCGTTGCATCCTTTTAGGAAGCTAGAGCCTGTAGCTGGTGGTGACCTTCCCCTGCAGATAATTATTGAACTGAAAATCAAAACACTGCTACTTCACTTGAGTATATAATAAAACACTGATTTACAATTTCAGTCCTGTAACAGGAAGCCTACAGATTTGGCCTTTTGGGTTAAGGGAGTCTCTGGAATCTTTTTGTTACTTGATGTGATAGTGAACTGTAGGAAAGGGAGTAGCTACTCAAAACGTGAAAATCAGAGGAACCTAGCTTTTGGGACTATCGTAGATCAATTTCTTATTAGGTACTGAAGTGTGTCAGATCAAGGTCAGCCCTGCAGGGAAGCACTTGGAGACTAGAAGGTATTGGTGGATGAAAAACTTGGCTTGAGTGAACAGTGTGCACTAGCAGCCCAGAAAGCCAGCTGAATCTTGGGCTGCAGGTCGAGGATGGTGTGGACCTGTAGGAGTGGAGGGACATGAAGATGATCTGAGGGATGGAGCATCTCTCCTATGAAGAAAGCCTGAGAGCGTTTGGGTTGTTTAGCGTGGAGAAGAGAAGGCTCCAGGGAGATCTTATTGCACACTTTTGATAAGGGGTTTATAAGAAAGATGAGGACAGACTTTAATAGCAATAGTACAAGGGGTAGCGTTACAAGAAAGAAATATTTTACAATGAAGGTGGTGAAACACTGGAACAAGTTGCCTAGAGAAGGTGGTAGATGCCCCATCCTTGAAAATTTTCAAGGTCAGGTTGGACAGGGCTCTGAGCAACCCAGTCTAGTTGAAGATGTCCCTGGTCATTGCAGAAGGGTGGGACTAGATGAGCTCTAAAGATCACTTCCAACAAAAACCATTCTATGATTCAGCACTGAGCAGAAAAAAAGGAGCCACCTCCCTTGACCTGCTGGGCAACTTGGTAATGCAGAACAAGATACTGTTGGCCTTTTTCACTGAGGGGGCATAATTTTGTACATCTAAAAATATTTCTTACTCAGTTTCTTTGCTCTTTAGTCCTCTGAATCTTTAATGTTCCTTGAGTTTTCCATTACGAAAATGCAGCATGAATGAAAAACGTTCTTTTGATGGCTTGACATCATGCATTGCATAATTGAAGTGATTTTCCTTTTAAAGGATTCTGTAGCAAGTTCTGTGTAGATGGATAGAGGCAGGCACAAAGATGTGGGCTTTTTTTTTTCTGCAACTAGATAGATACGTCTGGTGTGAAACAGTAACGTGAAGTGTAATTAGACCATTCTGGTGCCATCCAGCTGTGGATTGGTGTATTGAAAGTACTTCATAGAGTCCTTTATAAATGCATTTTAAAAAAGCCCCACCAGAACTGATTGCATATGTTATGTGTCTGTAGCAGGTTCATTTTACATTATAAGTACAAGTACTCTCTGCTAAAGGCTGTTGGTGTACAAGTACTATAGACATGGTTTTTCATTCACATATGTATGCACTTTTGTGTAGCAAGAGGGAAAGCATTGTAGTGAATGCTTAATTAAGTTTGTTCAGAATTGCTGTTAGATGTGAGTGTAGCTTTCAAATTTTTACTGTGTTCTTGCGGCTAATTTACAGCAAATCCTAATGCAAACCATTCTATGTTGGTTTTTACTCAAGTTTCATACATTTATTTTTCAAGACAAACTAAGGTGTTTTCACATTTATCACATTGCTACCAGTTTAGGTGCATGCATTCCGTGTAATTTGAAAACCTTTCTAACTTCATTTAGATAACAGAAAGCAAGCTAATGCCATGATTAGTGTGGACAGTGTACTGAGCAGATAGAAGGCAGCTTGGAGTTTAAAGCTGAGCTTGTAGGAGAGAAGACAAGAGAACTCTTGTGCAGTCTTAGTGAATTAAGCAGATAAGACAGCAGACAAAGTGCAAATGCAATGTGTTCACTGGAGGTGGCACCACTATGTCACTACAATTGGTCAGCAGTGCTAGTTCTTACCAGAGCTAAAATTACTATTTTTACATGCTTAGAAGTTACTTTTGAAAATCTGAAGCAAAGTTTTTGTGATGTAGAAGCAGCACATTAGCTGTTTAGGACATACTTCTCATACTTTGCTCTGAGAAACTGATCATCTCGACTTAGAAATATAACCTGAAAAAGCCGTGCTTTTCTTAGCGCAAACATGTTATGCTATGCTTAATATACATATAAACCAGAAGTGTGTGCTCTGTATTTGCAAAAAAATATAAATATTCTTAGTTAATATGGGACTCATCCATACATGTATCTTGAGTCTTTGAAGTAATTGCAGGACCTTTGGCCTTCAAAAGAGCTAAGCTGCCTTCAACTTAGTAACTGCAGGGCTATCAGACAATCCACAGCATGACTGAGATTGGAAGGAACAGATTCAGCGAATGATTGAGGTTGGAGGGACCTTTGAAGGTCATGTAGTCCAAGCCCTGCTTAAAATGGAGACAGCTAGAGCAAATTGCTCAAGATTTTGTGACTTTGTACAGTTGGAATTGGATATGTGCAGTGATGGAGACTTCATAACCAGTCTAGACAACCTGGACCAGTGTTCTGTTACCCCTACAGTAAAAGCATTTTGATGTATTTAAGTGGAATTTCCTATATCTATGTTTGTGTCCATTGCCCTTTGTCCTTTCACAGGGCACTGCTGAGCAGACTCTAGTTTCACTGTCCTTGTTTCCTCCCGTTACCTTTTTTTTTCATACAAACTGATAAAATTCTCTATTACCCCTTGAGTCTTCTCTTCTTGAAGCTAAAGAATCCAAGCTCTCTCAGCCTCGCAAGTCTCCAATCCTTTAATCATTTTAGTGGCTTTTTGCTGGACTCATTCCATTTTATCTGTGTCTGTTGTCCTGGGGAGCCCACCACTGGACATAGCACCCCAGATGCTGAGTAGAGGGAAAGAATCAGGACCTTCATAGAGGTTGACTAAGCAGGGATGATGATCACATTACTTGATTCAGTGAATGATGCAACACAAGCAGTAAAAGAGCAGAGAGTCCCACCTTTTGGAAATGGGTATGTAAATGTAGACTGTCAGAATAAAATTCCGTACTTTGATTTGACTGATTATTCTTTTACAAGTTTGGCATTTGGGAGTTCTGTATTATGTTCTGGTGTGCACTGTGTTTGCCATCCATTTTTGTCCATGTTTGCTGGCATGTAATTTGCAGTATCAGGAAATCAGTGCAGGTCTTGCATCTTGTGTTGCTGCTGCTGAAGAGCAGGTGCATGGTGTCCTTATACCAAGTTTCAAATGAGACCATTGATGAAGACTTGCCACTAAAGTAACCCTTTAACGGGGTCTAGAGCATTGCTGTTTTCATGGGAGGGGGAAAGAAGTGAAAACTGACATAACAACAGATTAATAGATAAATTACTTTGGGAGTGAAAAGCAAACTTTTGAAGGGAAGCTTAAGCTGGTTGCAGGAATTACGTTTATAGGAATGTAAGAGGAAAGCTTAAGCTGCTATGCCTTTTCCCCCTGCTGTGAGTCTTCTGAAATAAAAACTTTATGGATGATTATTGTCATCTTTACTAGCTTTTTACTAACAGGATAGTTTAAGAATGATATATTTTGATACTGGTATTTTGTTGCATATGGACACTGTCTGTATATTGACTCAAGCTAACACACACTTGTCAATTAGAGTTACATTCAATCATCCTAGAACAGATTTGATTGGTCTTCAGTATGATTTTTTCTTCGTAAAAAGTCAGTCTCTCCAGTCCTATTTTTCTGTTTTTTTCTGATTTACAGGCTCTTCTGGAGACTATTAGGAATCTGATGAACACAGATTGTGTGGTTCCTGACTGGCTGCATGACATCATTCTTGGATATGGGGACCCGAGTAGCGCACACTATTCAAAAATGCCAAATCAGATTGCAACTCTGGATTTTAATGACACTTTCCTGTCCATTGATCACTTAAAAGCTAGCTTTCCTGGATACAATGTTAAAGTCACTGTTGACAATCCAATGTTGCACGTACCTCCGTTCAGGTGATCTCAATATTTCAAGTATTCCTGATTAGGTATTCTTGCTGAAATGTGCAGTTAGGTGGAGTTACGTTCAGAGGTTGGAGGGAGATGCTCCTTTAAGATATTAAGATTTAGGTAGTTACATGGCAGGCTTAACTACTAGAATGAGGCTCAGGACCACTTTCTGTTCTACTCTGTACAAAAGTGCATCAGAGCATTGCTTGTAGATCAGCCTGTGGAATATATGGGAAAAGCAAAAGTATGATACATAATCAAGACACGTAGTATTCACTTCTGCATTATGGTATCTAGTATCCTCAAGGTCAGCCTAAAGAATTTTAATCATGTATTTTCCTTAGATGTCTCATTTAAAGCAAGCTAAGAACAGGAATTTCATCAGTTAAAATTTGAGCTTTTGGAAACACTATTCATTCAAAACAAGGGGCTAAGTCTGAAATCCCATATTGCTTGTTTTCTTTTTGAAGTGGTTTCTGAAATAAGATGACTGCCTTTATGGCAGCTAAATGACATTTACACGTTTTGTTTCAGTGGTGCTGTTGTCCAGTGTTTTTAGACTTGACAGTTCTGTCTCTCCTGGTGCACCTCCTTGAAGTTTGGCAATGGAGTTTCACAGTGCACAGTATTGGAGAACAGGTTCTTCAGCTGAAGAAACTAGCTTTTTCTCACTTATTAGTTAATGAGAATTGAAATATGTTTACTTCTAAAGGAACAGATTTGGGGATGGAAAAGAAGGCTTTCTCCTGTACCAGTCAGCTTTTATCATGACTAAATTGAATATTGAAAAACAGGGAAGTAATCTTCCATGCTTTTTTTGGAAACACTGCATGAAGAATTTGTATGGAGAAGGCACTAACACTATATAATGATATAAAATAGTCTGAAGATATCAAGAAAAGATCTCCCACACAATTTTCCTCAATGATCTAGTGTTCATTTTCAGTTCCCAGATTAAGACAGGTATTTCTTTTTATGGAGAGCTATTGCTCTACCCACGGCTGCATTTGTGCAGCAAAGAGACTGCAAGATTTACTGTTACAGATATCTGCATTTTTGTCTCGAGATAATTGGATAGACATTGGGGTTCCTTCACCTGTAATTTGTTTCTGAATTAGAGAAGCTTGCTAACATATACAGAAAGCTATAAATAATTGAAATGGGAGGATAAAAGGCTTCATGTGTTGGAGCAGTTTAGAACATTGACGCATTTTATATTCTATGATAACTTTACTCCTGTCCCTTCCATTTTTGCTTATGAACTCTTAGCCTTCAGTGTTTTTCCTGTTGGCTCTCAGCACTGCTCCTGGCTTTTCAAGCTATGAAAACAGTGCTTTTGACATACTTTTTGTCCAATCGACTTCAACAATTTATTTATAGTTTCTTTTATTTATCCTCATTAATACTTTGTGATTTGCAGCACTTGTTTCCTTAATGTTTTGAAGTTTGTCTTAATGGTGAAAAAAAAATCTTTCTGTATAAACTTTTAAGACAGTCTGCATTGTAGTAAGCAGGTTGAAGTGTAACCTTAAATTATGTGTTACAGGATAACTTTTCCAATAAAGGGAGGTAAAGGAACAAAAAGAAAAGAGGATGGAAATGAAGAAAACCCTGAAGAAGCTAAAACACTGATTGTAGAGCCTCATGTGATCCCAAACAGGGGACCATATCCATATAATCAACCAAAACGGTAATAAATGGATGAGAACAAGTTTTTAAATGGTAACACATGCATAGCAATTCATTTTCAGAAATGAGACTGGTTTGGTATGTATTTAAATAAAACTATTCTGTTATCCCCTCTCTGTTAAAAAATTCACTTGAACAACAGAGACAAATACTGTCTTCTAGTATTTTTTGTCTCAGGACTTTGAATATTAGGAAAATTGTACCTAAATAATTTTACAGCATTCTCTCCAAATAATAACTAAAGACAAACAGTCTTTTAGATGGTATAAATTTTTTGTCACATGGACAACGTGATTTGTTATCTTGCTTAGAAATTGCAAGACTGTTCTGTCTATAAAGAAGATAGTTGTAATGTTTATTTAATTCACTCAAGAGTTTGCAAATGTGTAGTTCTGGAGAGATACAGCCAATTAATTTAAATAAAACTTGTTAAAACAATTGCTTTTATCAAAAGTGTTGGCAAAATCTATCAATTATCTGCTCCTGTTTTGCTTTGTTGCAGCAATACTATTCAATTTACCCATACTCAGATTGAAGCTATACGTGCAGGAATGCAGCCTGGGCTAACTATGGTAATGTTATTTATTTATTTATTTATGGCTTTAGGTTGTAGGTTTTTGAGTAAATAAAAAGAATGAGCTCTCTTCCCACGCACCCACCCCCTTTCTTTATGTCTGTCTTTTTCTTTTTCAGTTTGTGTGTATTTTGGTGCTCTTTTCACCGTTTCCCCATGGTTTAGCCTGTTCTGAGGCTAAACTACCCTTTTCCTCTGGGGAGGTCTGTTTTCATGGGTAATGAAACTGATTAGTACTTCATATGCTGGATTACCTTATTCCTTTTAGTCAGGAATCCCCCTCACTAGTTTGAATGAGTGTTTTATGATACATTATATTTGGTCTAGAAGTTCACCAAAGCCAGGAAGCAATGTATAATATCCATGTCTTTTGATTTTGTTCTCAGTTTTTTTCCCAGCTGACTATATATTTTTTATTGTGCAGTATTCTGATAAATTGTGTATTCGTTTTTGTTTGGCTTCAGTTTTTTTCATGGTGTTTCATTTTAGGTTGTGGGTCCACCTGGTACTGGAAAAACTGATGTGGCAGTCCAGATAATATCCAATCTTTATCATAATTTCCCAGAACAACGAACTCTTATAGTTACCCACTCTAATCAGGTAAAGTGTCAATTGTGGGAAATTTTCCTGTAACTACAGTCTAGAAGATCAGTAGGTACTGAGATCAGTAGTTTTGGGATTGCAGTTGCCCCTTAACATTGAAAACTTGAGTTGGCTTTTGTGCAGATGTGAAATTAAATTTTTGCATTTCAGGTATGTAGTTTTGAGCTATTTTTCGTAAGTTTTTAATATGTTTAATTGGTTGGAGGTAGAAATTTGAAACTATTTTGAAAAAGTCTCTGCTCAGTTCTTACAGTTGCACATTCGTTGTGTGCATGCCAGATTTTTGCTAATTGGCTTTCTCATGCACTGGTTGCTCTGTGCTTCGTGCTCCTAAGGGAAGGCCTCTTCAGCTGAATGTTTGCTTCCTATTCATAAGAGTTGAGTCTAACTGCTAATTCTCAAGCATATATAAAATAAAAAACTAATGTTAAAAGTCTGAAAGAGTCTTACTCTAAATTTCCCACTCTGCTCTGCACTGGTGCAGCCTTACCTTGAGTACTGTGTGCAGTTTTGGGCACCGCAATGTAAAAAAGATATTAAGCTATCGGGGAGCATCCAAAGGAGGTGAGGATGCTGAAGGATCTGGAGGGGAAGCCCTATGAGGAGGGGCTGAGGTCACTTAGTCTGTTCATCCTGGAGATGAGGAGACTGAGGGGAGACCTCACTGCAGTCTGCAACTTCCTTGTGAGGGGAAGAGAAGGGGGAAGCACTCATCTCTTCACTCCTGTGACCAGTGACAGGGGGCTTTGTCGTAGTGAGGAGTTACAGCCTGGAATAATAAAGGCCAGTCTCCAATGGGTTGCAGGAGAGTGACAGGTAGTGAGGTTTGTGGAAAGAGTTGAAAAGGAAGGAAGTCTTCAGGGCGGGTAGGAGATTCTTCTTGCCAGACAAGGCTTCTGTGAAGACATGATACTGGAGTTGTACCTCAGGAAATAAACTGTATCTCAGCAGGGTTTGTTCCCTATGCTTTGATGCTGCACTTTAGGATGTGTACATGGCTTCCAGCTGGAAGTGAAGCTTGCCTGTGTTTATTTTTGGTTTCACAACTTGATGATGCAGCACTTACAAAGTTGCTCCTTTGAGATACTCTGAATTAGAGTTGATATTAAGCAATTAGAGAACTGGAGACTTCTCTGCAGAAGTGTAGTTAAGCAAATTACGTGTATCCAGATGGAATAGTCACAGTACCTGATAGTCAATACCAGATCATACTCTTCTAATGCACAGTAAAAGTCAAATTGTTTAAAGTCATCTAACAAAAATCAGTGTTTGCAAAGTGTGCATCTTGCGACAGTTCTTAAAACTAATAGGTTTATCATCTATGTTAACTATGTGATAAAATTAAATTTTAAATTATAAAATAAATTTAATTGTTATATAAAGTATGGAAATAAGGAGCATTGTTAGACTAATTTCCCTGTTGTCAAGATTAGGAGTTTCAGTATTAACTTTGTTTTGACTTCCGTTTATACCAAAAGAGGCATTATTTCCTAGCTTACCAGTGATTCCTCAGTTTTTCTCTGTAAGAGCCTCTGAAACTTCTAAAACTACCTTTTCTCCTGTTCTTGTCACTCTTTAGGCCTTGAACCAGCTGTTTGAAAAAATCATGGCTCTAGACATTGATGAGCGCCACCTTCTGCGTCTGGGTCATGGAGAAGAGGAATTAGAGACAGAGAAAGATTTCAGCAGGTGAGAAAGGAGGTGTTAATGATAAACTCACTCTCATAAACACTGTAGCAAGATGTATGTTGAATCCACTCTACCGCCACTGTAAATGAGCAATCAACAAAACTTGTTTGATGAGTTTTACTTTTCTCATATTTTTGAATCCCAGTAACACAGAGTGCACTAGTTTTCACTACAGGGTTTGGTAATTTTGGTTATTACCCAGTACAGAAACTCTGCTCTGTTGAGAATCTAAAGGCAGAATCAGGCAGTCACTTCTTCGCAGGCTCGACTGCTTGACTAAAAGTAGTTAATTATAATTTTTGGGCCCATATATCTTTTATACAGTTAATCTGGGAGAGAAGTTTGAATAATAAAAGTAGATTTTTGAGTTGCAATTTTTTTTGTACAAATATGATATAACTGCTGCTGTTACGGTGAATGTTACATTAGTAAACAAAAAAAGGAAAGTAATCTCTCTGCTCTTAATTCTTCAGATAAGCAACTTTGAGGTTAAGCAATATTTCATTGATAACATATTCAAATATGCATGCATAAGGAAGGCTATCAACTCTGTATCAGTACAAAGACTTAAGAACCTTTTCTTCTAGATATTTGTGTGTTTGTCACATGTGAGTCCAATTGACGTCAGTAGGATTAAACACATTCATAAGTAAGCAGGGGTATAATGGTCGTGCTCTGGAAATATCTGAACTGTCCAGTACTGGATTATCATAGCAATACTTTGACTTCAAAAGCTGTAGTAAAAATTATATTTAGTCACTAGAAGCTACCCACGTATACATAGCTGAGTATTGAGCAAAATAAATACCTTGGGGTTTTTTTTTCTTTTAATTTGAATGCGTAGACATGGTCAGATTATTCCAGAAATTTCATAGGTGAAATCTTAGTGAAATGATGTCATAGCAGATATTTTCTTAGTAATATCCATAGTTTAGTATATTTCTTGAACAGTAGTTCTTATTATTAAAAGGAGTTTTGCTTGAGACACTCTACATTGCTTTTTCTCATACTTTTAAGGTAACTCCAGGCCTGTGGGACATTGCTGCAAGTGCTCTGGGTTCTGGCAGTTGGGAGGGAGGGATAAACGTTGAGGAATGTATGTAAAGGTGGGCTGCACTACCATGAGATGTTTATTTCTCATATGTCTTATGTTTGTTTTTACATTGATTCTGAGTTCATGTTTTTTTTTTCTGCATCAGATTGCTTTTGAGGGTGCAGTACTGCTTAAGGAATTTCTCCTGCTGACAAGCTTAGTGTTCCTTTTTTGCACCCTCTGCAAGCAAAATGGGCTAGAGGATATAAGAACATAAGGTAGAGAGGATCTGATTAAACTGGTACTGTCACTGAAGCGCAGAGGGAATCAGATAAAGAAAATTTTTGTAGCCATGAATGAATACATAAAAGAGGACATATGACTTGAATTATAATTAAGAGGTTATGGGAAGTGTGAGGGGAAAAAAATCTCACAACTGGTTGCAGCCACTTGTAATTATAATGAATTAGAGTTGTTGGCGAAGAAAAAAAACTATGTAGTATTTCAAGGATCTTCATTGTCATAGCTCCTGAGGATCTTGGGTCTTGCCAATTGTTAGCAATATTGTGTTCAGTTGTGTCTTAGTAAATTCAAATCTTCAGCTTTAATACTCTTCTAAATAAGACAACAGAACCCATTGTGACAGGGATAGTGACAGGTATCTTCTGTGCAGAAAGCATATTTTATGAGTAGTAAGTTTAATAAGAACTTGAAAGTTAGCCATTATTGACATTTGACCTTTTAAGTATTAATGCTTTTTGAAAAGAAAGTGTCCTGTTCCTTCACTTCTTTAATTACACCCATTTATAACACTTTTAAATTAGTCTTCTTTTTCAGAAAATCTGATTCACTGATTTTTGTTCTTTTCATACTTCTGGGGAGGGAAGAGTCCGTGCAATAAAGAATTTGATTCATAAAGGAAAAAAAAAAATTGGCTTGAATTGTGTAAGAGGAGGAAGAATGGAAGGAGTAGGTTACAAACTAATCATAGAAGTCATTGAAGCTATTCAACAGGCATGTAGGAGTACAGAATCTCCTGAGTGAATGCAGATCTGCCTGTTATGGTGTGCTAAGAATTATTGCATGACATTTTGTGCACTGCCAAGGAAGTAAGCCCTTCCATACTGAAACTTTGGGTCTGGGCTTTGTTTATAATGGTCCACAGACTTGCTTGTATTTGTGTAACATTTAGTGTACCCCAGTTCCTAAACAGGACATGGGAAGTAACGCTTTTCTGCTTCACAGATACTTCATGAGAATGTATTGATAACACTTAGGGAGCTTTTATTGAAGAGATAAAAAGAACATTATCTACAGTACTGGTTCTTGCAGGTTTTGTGAATTATTAGGGATGATATGATAGAACCAGTAGGCATGTAGCAAATTCTTGGGGTTTGGAATAGGGTAGCAGTTTGGGGCTTTGAGGAGGGTGGTTTGGGGTTTTTTGTGGTCTCTCATTGTCATACTTAGATAAAATAATTTTGAATTAAATACATTTAAATAAAAATTGTGTTGTATTTAATCCATTTTGTAGATATGGAAGAGTTAATTATGTGCTGGCTCGAAGACTGGAACTTCTACGAGAAGTTGGGCGATTACAAGAGAGTCTTGGAGTCCCAGGAGATGTTTCTTACACTTGTGAAACAGCTGGCCACTTTTTCTTATACCAAGTAAGGACTGAAATACTTTTACATAGACAGTATGTTACAAAACACTGTAAAAATTGCAGTGAATTTTTCAGAGTTGAGTGTGAAAACAAAATGCATTTTCCTTGGTGGTTCACAATCCAATAACAGCCAAAGTTAAAATTGTAACATGACTTGCTTGTATTGCTATTGTTTTAGATCCTGCCTGGTGACTCACTAGCTGAAAGGCTAGCGCTGCTGCTCTTCCTAACTGCTGGCAAAGACTCTAACCTGAAGCTTCTCCTTCAGACAGGAAAATCTGTGGGCTACTTTACTTTTTAGACAAGCATTAGAGTTTGATGGTCCTACTAGAAGGCTTTTATGGCATCAACTGCCAATGTGAAATCAAATGTATAGTGTACAGAATGGTGATGTTTTTTGTTTTTTTTTATATTGTATATCCCTCGTTTTCTCTCCATATATTTTTCAGTGACTGAGTCTACATTAGCAATCAGTGTTGCCTAGGGAGACTTGTAGAGTAGTACTTAGTAGGATTAAATGTGTATATTGTGTATGCTTCTACAGAAGTTACTCTGGACTATCTTTACTGTGGGCCTTAACATTAAAGGGACAGCAGGTGTTGAAGAGTGCTGGGAGCACTGCTAGAGCTTACCTTCTGGTTCAGTTTCCTCCTAAATGAATCCCATTTGGTATTTAAAGTTCTGTAGGTAGAGGTAATAAAGAAATTGCTTCTGTATTAGACTTTGGTGGCAAGGTTTTGGTAGCGTGTGGCTGCAGGCATGATCTCTGAGAAGAGGCCAGGGCCTGCCCTGTGCCAGAAAACAGACCCACTGCTGGTCAAAGCTGAGCCCATCAGCAACACTGGTGGTGCCTCTGTGAAACCTCTTTGAGAGCAGGTCAAAAACCACTCTGCAGCAGCTGAGGGCAGAGGGGTGAGTGTGAGAAACAACCCCACACGCCCTGATCAGAAGGAAAAGAGGGGGCAGAAAGTGCTTGAGTTTCTAGGGCGGAGGTTCCCCCGTAGCTCACTGAGAGGACTGTAGTAAAGGAGGTAGTCTTACCTGCAGCCCATAGAGGACTGTCTCAGCGCAGTTATCCGCGGTGAAGCCCATACTGAGCAGGTGGATATACTCTGAAGGAAGCTGCAGCCTATCAAAATCCCATGCTGGAGCAGGGGAGAAGTCTGATGAGGAAGGGGTGGCAGAGATGTGGTGTTACGAACTTGAATGACATCACCGTTCTTTCGGTGCTGCTCAGGGTTGAGAGGAGGTAGAAAAATTGGGAATGAAGGAGTGAAATTGAGCCTGGGAAGAACAAGGGAGTGGAGAAGAAATGTGGGTTTGGTTTTGTCTTTGTTGCTCACTATCTTACTCTGTTTTTAATCAGCAATAAAAGAAAATGGTTTTCTGCAAGTCAAGTCTGCTTTGCCTGTGATGCTTTTTGCTAAGCAATCTCCCTGTCTTTATCTCAACCCATAAGCTTTTCCATCTTTTACGCCCCTGTCCTGTTGAGAAGGAGGAATCAGAGATGCTCACTGTTGAGGGCGGGAGTCTGGCAGGCAGCCAACCAAGCTCAAACGACCACAACTTCAAAAATGTCATCCTGACACAGTGTCAAATGCTAATTTAGATACACCTTACTTTTGTGATGTTTTTTTTTTTAACGCCATCTATGCAAGCCTACACATTGCCAAAAATTTGATGCTATCAAACCACATCAATATGACACTTCTTTTCCATAGGTAATGTCTCGTTGGGAAGAGTATATCAGCAAAGTGAAAGTTAAAGGTGGAAAATTGCCAGATGTTGCAGATGTCTCCAGTTTCTTTCCTTTTCACCAGTATTTTGCAAATGCTCCTCAACCAGTTTTCAAAGGCAAATCCTATGAAGAAGACATGGAAATTGCTGAAGGGTGTTTTAGACATATTAAGAAAATATTCACTCAGCTTGAGGTAAGACATGTAACTGTTAAAGGTAAGTGGATCTGGCTAATCCGATAGAAGAATTTTGTACAGTTCCAAAATTCTCATTTGCCCAACATCCTAAAAGAAATACACACCTCTAGGCAGCTTCATTAGCCTGCAAGGTGAGAATTCCCACCTTTGAGTAATGTAGGTGTGTTTCCTGGTAGGGACAAGGGTCTAATCTCTTTTGATTTTGGAAAGCAGCCATTCTGCATGTTCCGTTTTTGCTGATTAGGTTACTAGGGTTAGTATGCCTATCACTGCTCCCCTGATCCTCACAGAGTCTTTGTATTTACACTGAATTGCCTTTAGTCAGATAACCTAGAAGTAACTTAAACAGAGTATCTTCTATTTTTGCCAGAATTACTTGAGAGGCTTTTCAAAGTTAAAGTTTTTTGTATAATTTAGTCACATTAACTGTATTGGTCTCTCTAATACTGAATTTGATGTGCTACTATGATTCAGTAAAGCAGGAGACAAAATTTTGGAGGATTCTGAGAGGGTTCCTCAGAATTGATTGAATAATTGTCAGCAAATTTATATATACACACAGGTTGGCAGAATTCTTTGGCAGTGTTCTAAAAGGTTGTTTTTTGAAATATGCAAAGCCTAGAAACCACAATAAATTATTCAGATTAGATTGTTAATAGTAGATACCTTTGTAACTTTCTTGTTTAATTATACTGAGAGGTTGGCCAGATAGTTGGAGTGGATACATTTTATAAGCTATATTTTTTGTATTCTAAATTTCAAGATTTTTCTTCTGTCCTCCATAGGAATTCAGAGCATTTGAACTTCTCCGCAGTGGCCTGGATAGATCCAAATACCTGTTGGTGAAAGAAGCAAAAATCATTGCCATGACTTGTACTCATGCTGCTCTGAAACGACGTGACCTGGTTGAATTAGGCTTCAAAGTAATGATTATACTAGTTACTATACTACTTGATTTTTATGTGTTCCCCCACAACCTTTTTATCTGCCCTAAATCTAGGCAGCTAGGTTATTTTGAGTTGCAGTTTTTAACCAGTGTAATTTTACTGAAGAAAAGTATAACTTCTGTAAGATGAACTAATTTTGAAGTTCTTGTATATATAGCAAATGCTTAATAGTGCATTAAAAAAATGTTAGTTTTGCCATATTAAATGATGAGCAGCAGTGGTAGGATTAATAAAATAGAGGCAGAATTCGGAAGAAAAGCATGGCCTTTAGAACTAAAAAATTAACCTTTTGAGGAAAAAGAATCATGATGCAATGCTGTTTTCACTCTGGAGTGGTAACCATAACTATTAATTTGGTGCAGACTTTTTTCAGACAAAAGCCAGACACCAGCAATTCCTTCAGTATTATTTTTTGCCCATAATGCACTGTATTGCACCACAAAATGGCTCCTCTTCAGCTTCAGTGCAAAGGTACCAAATTAGTTTGCTCCACTGCAGAAAGCTTTTCTGTTGCAGATGAGTTATAGCAGAGAGGAAGCATGTAATGTAGTTCAGTCCTGGATTCCTTCTAGATGTAAGCCCTGATTGGTACGGATAGATCTGCCATTGAGATGGTAGGATTTCAACCATTTGGTAATATTGATATTTTGCCTATTCCCGCTGTAACTGTTCCACCCATCAAAACTGAATGAATAAGGATAGGCTGAATAACTGCATTAATTTGTATTATGGACATCTCTTTGCTTTCTTTTCCTCAGTATGACAACATCTTAATGGAAGAATCTGCTCAGATCCTGGAGATAGAAACCTTTATACCTCTCCTGTTGCAGGTTAGACTTGAAACATAAAACATATTTCAAAAAATGAGAAATAAGAGTCTATGTTCTTGAAAAATACTGAATATTAAAATTGAAAATATCTTGTGCAGAAAGTAATGCAGAACTGATATTTGCTATTTGAGTGGTCAGTAAGAACTTTCACATTGATTATGAAACTATTTAGTGAAATAAGCATCTTACAGGGTTTTTTAAAATGCGTGAATGAGCACTGTATAACCAGATGCATCAGGCTGGTGAGAGAAGATAAGTATATTTGAGACATGCAGAAACTGAAGAGTTCGTGTAATTAAAGCAGACAATTGCACACCAGAGAGGCGTATTCTGGGGGATATTCCATGACTTTATTTAAATGAGCCATCCAAATAGTCTTTGTAAATTGAGTGGATTTCTTTTAACAAAACTTCAAGATCTCGGCTTTCAAAGTAGCAGCACTTGATTTCTTCACTTGCCATTAGAGAGAAATTTTTAAAAACTGTGGTGTTTGGTGAGCTCTCTGTCCAGGATTAAAATTGCTGCCAAAAGCAGAACAACTATATAGAATGCTTGGACTTCTCCAATGCAGTAAGCTTTTGGGAAGGGATGAAAAAAAAAAAGAAAACAAAGCAAAAATTTTTTTCCTGCCAGTAAAAATAATTTCCATCCTCTTACTTTCTTACTAATGCATTTTCAGGCTTGGTGAGTTGGACAGTCCACAGTTCAGTTTTCTTTCCTTGCTGTCTAATCAGAGGTGCCTTCAGAGCTCTTTCACTTTAAGTGGCAAGAGAGGGAACTTTACGTTCTATCTTGAATAGTGTTCCAGTGGGGAAAGGGAAATATCACAGGAGTGTATAAGAAGTGAGGGTACGGCAGGTGGAAGTCTTCAGGAGTCTTAATTCCTGGATAATGTTACCCACACAATCTGTTCCTTTTTTGTCTTTATATTACAATGTTCTTTCATGAGATCTGTCAGTATGTAACATAGGTACACAAAGGATAGTGCAGAAGTGGAAGGAGATATACCAAACATACTGAAGAGAATTCAGTCCAGGAGCCAAGATGAGAATTAGTTAGAGGCACATCCTGGTCATGGAAGAGGCCATGTGAGAATTACAGAGGTAAAGAGGTGAAGCACATGAACTACAGAGACTTAAAGGCAGGTTTAGTTTATGCCTCAGACATCTGAGCATTCAAACTGTTTTCAGGTGTTTCAGTCATCATTCAGATGCGTTATATTCACTATCTTAGAATCCAAAAAATAAAGGTCAAATGACATTTCTAGGATTTTTTTAATACTCTAGTCTCTATAACTGTAGTTCTTCCTTTTGTTGTCTGGTAATATGTTGCTTTTGGTCTTTAAAGCAAGATAATATGATAATTATCCTGATGTTTCTGTGCTAATTTTAGTTGATGAAGATACCTGTTGTATCATAAGAAAAAAGACTTTATTTACAATTTTATTCTCTGATTGGAAAGAAGCTAATAGTCTTTTAAATGACTGCTTTTCAGTGTAAGTTAAAAACATGTTGAAATGTAGGGATCAGACAAAGACAGCCAATTTAACTATTAATGTGATTTAATTAGGTGCTTGGGTTACACTGTAATAGTTACAATAGTGTAATTGTTTAATTCTAGAACCCTCAGGATGGATTCAGTCGTTTGAAGCGGTGGATTATGATTGGTGACCATCATCAGTTACCACCAGTCATTAAGAACATGGCTTTTCAAAAATACTCCAACATGGAGCAGTCTCTCTTTACACGGTTTGTTCGTGTTGGAGTGCCGACTGTTGATCTGGATGCACAAGGAAGAGCAAGAGCAAGGTGAGACAGCAAATTTCATGTATAGCTTGTACAAAAATACCAGGTTAAAAATGGGAGGAGTGCACATATAATTTGGAAACTGTCTTTTATAGTCAGTACAAAAGTTTGCCAAACTGGAATTTAGTTGTTTTGTTCCATTTGTGTCAGCTGAGACTAGGAAGGTAGATTTTACTTTGCTTAAATGCAGTCAGATACATTTTTTTAATTGTTATTTTTATAGGGTAAGACTCTGCTGTTGCATAGGTACTTTAATGAAAATTATATTTAAAGGAATTTAATAGTCTTAAGTGTTTGGGATTTTTTACAACTGAGACTTCTTTGCAGAAGCTTCCTTTTGTAAACTAACAATATATTCAAGGTTAAATAAAGATTCAATTTATTTAGCATTGAATATATAAATATATATTATGTATATTATAAAAATATATAAACCTAAAAGTTTGTAGAAGGATGTATTTCTTGTAGTATTTCAGCAGAGCCGCATCTTTGATTGGAGACCTCCAAGTTTCCCACAAAAGAGCATAAAGCTTTTTTTTCTATTAAAGGAGATACTGCATCTCTGTAATAAAATATTTTCATTTTTATCTACGTATTTGTCATTTCACTGTGGTAATTTAAATATCAGATTTCTTCTCTGTGTAAATTGCATATTTGTGGTGTCATATTATGAATGAAAAATAAATAAGGGAAAATTACTCCATATAGAATCTTGCTACTCTAAGTTTAGTTTTAGGTCTTTATTTTAGGCATAAATTGTAGTGAACAATGTGAAGGAGAACTTCATTTTTTTCATTTAGGAAATGTTGGAACAGTAGAATACTATTTTCTAGTTTTATGAATGGCAGTTCAGTATGATTTTTAAAACGCAAATTATATCCGAGTATGATAGTAAATGAAATTTATTTTGCCATGTGCTATTTTGCAACATCTCAATGAATTTTTAGTGATAAAAGAGTAGAAGAATTCCTTCACTTTGCAAGTAATTTCTTGACCAAGGATACTTTCCTATGCTGTGTCTTTTTTGATCACTGTGAATTATCTGCTACTTGATCTGGTCTGGGTATTGTTGTGCATTTTTAAACAAGGCAATTTGTTTGTATTACTGTCCCTATAAATACCAAAAGTGACTCAGAATTAGGTTGATTTTGGTTGTTTCTCATGATGTCTTATGTTAGTACATGGCAATACACAAAATAAATTTCTTTTTACAGTAAGAAGCTTTACAGTGGTTAACTGCTTTTTTTCATACTCTTTCTGTTTTGTAAAAAAGCATTAATATTGCCTAATTTTTGTTACCCATGAAAATTTCCACTAGAATTCTTTGCAAAATTTTTAACGTGATGAAGTGGAACAGACTTAAGACTGAGTGTGCCACACTGAAGTGAAATCTGAAGTTTGAGAATCAAATAAAATCACAACTTAATATTGCTGGATAGTTTGCTCAAGTACATTCATTTATGTATGTACAGGCTGCCCAGCAAAATTATTCTTTTCATTGTAAACTTACAGAAGGACTAATCTTGAAAGCAGGGGGTTGTGTGTATCTAAGTATTTTGAATGAGTTCGAGAACCTGCTGTAACTAACTCTTTGGGGTTTGTCTCTGTGTGGTTTTGAACAGTTTATGTAACCTCTACAACTGGCGTTACAAAAATCTGGGTAACTTGCCTCACGTGCAGCTTCTGCCAGAGTTCAGAACAGCCAATGCTGGGTTTTTGTACGACTTTCAGCTTATAAACGTAGAAGATTTCAATGGTATAGGAGAGTCTGAACCCAATCCTTACTTCTATCAGGTAAGAGAAATATTACTTGTATAATTCCGTTATTCTCAATATGCTTTATTCATCAGTGAAGACATCCTGTCAAAATACTGATAACTGATGTTTAGTTCATGTTCTCAGACCACTGAGTCATGCATATGCATGATTTTTTTCCTCCTTTTAATGAGTTTTGAATGTTGAAAATGACAATGTATTATGTTGTATTTTTTAATCAGTGAATGACTTTGGTATCTGTTTTCTCATTGTTACGGGAGGGATAAGATTTGGTAATTCATTACAAAATGTCATTTTGACCTAAGGCGAATTAAAGTCCATTGCAATTCAGCTGTTTTGCCATGATAGTGAGATAAAATGTAGCATTTCCACTGAACACGAAGAATCAAAGTTTGCTTAGTGGCACATATCTGAGTTTGAAGAGTCATTGTATTGATTTGGTCTATATGTAGGAGTGCTAAAAGGCCCATTCATAGACGAATAAAACAGTACTGCAAAGAAATATACATGAGGCAGAGAGATATTGAGGCTGAAGTAAATTGCAAAAATAACCTTAATCTTGGAGTTTCTCAACTAAATTTTCAAACTGTCAACTAAATTTTCAAATTAAGCCATCAACAACAGTCTCCATCTATTTCTCTTAAATTAGGAAAACATTTTACACTCGTAATAAAATGCTTATATTTTCAATCCTTTTATTTTTCTTGTTTTAAAAACAGTGATGAAACAAACTCTGGTGCCTAGAATACCAAGCTTGGGTTTTGGAAAAGTTAGAAACTGAAGCTGTGTGCAAGTTAAGGAGTTTAATTCAAACATGGAATTAACACCTTATATTTTGCTTAATATTATGGAAAGCAAACAATATACCTTAAAATGATAATGTTAATTTTTTCCCTGTGAAGATCACTGAGATTTATGTTAAACTATTTTAAAAAATGTGTGAAATATATTCATAGATTTTGCTTGGGTTTGTCTCAGTATATTTTATTACAAGTTATTGTGCTGTTAGTGAAGGAAGCAATGGTGAGTCATAATCCACTTTATCCTAGTTTGAAATTGAAGACAGAATTTTTTTGAGAGTTTCTTTTGATTTTGTTATTTAAACTGTAAGTAAGCAAGTAGTAAAAAGTTGTCCAGTGGAAGATGAACAACTGAAAAGAGTGCCTGATAATTGACAGTATGAGCACTGCTTTTGACCACTCTTTAGCGAAAGATTAAGAACACTGATAAGAGGATGTGGAACACGTTTGTCATTACAACAGTGCTTTCATATGCAAACTCTTCTAATAGTACTACGTTACATTTTTATGATGATATTGAGCATTGCAAGATATTTAACAGAGTATGTTGGTGTCATTGCATGGTTTTCCGTGAGATAACAGATTGCTGCCATATATATTTCTCATTATAAATTTGGACTTTTCTTTCCAGACTTAAAGGGGATTAAAATTTGTAGAATAGCTTTACACCCACAGGTGTTTGATATGCCTGGCAACTGCATTTTCCAAGTAATGCAGAGCTCACTTAGTAAGAAAAAATAAATGAGGCTGGTATGTCCAGCCCATTCAAACATACGCCAAGTGGGGATAAAATTCCCAATATAAATAGAGCAGCAGTAAATGTCAGCATTTGAGAATAACTTTCTGATGTGAAAGATAATTTTTGTTGACAGAAAATGGATTTAAGCAGGCTATGAATAACTTCAGTCTGGAAATAGAATAAAATTTCCTATAGCCAGAAGAGTGGTGCTTTGGGACAGACTTATAAAGTAATGGCACTGAAGGAAGGTTACAATATACAAAATAACAGCTGGTCATTTGAAATTGAATAGGTATGGCCTGCAGTAGAAGTAACTGGATTTGATAATCCAGATGTCTGTCTCCTAATTAGTACATGAAAGGACTTTATTTATTCTAGTTCAACTAGTTCTTACTTTCAGTTTATTGGAGAGTGACTCATTGCAGCTTTTTGGAGGGGACTGTTTGGAACACTTGGGCAAATACTGCAAAGTTTCAGCTGATGCCTAACAATGTTATTGATGTAGATATTTTTGGTAGTTCTCTGGAGAGGAATCCGAACAAAGTTATTAAAACTACTTGTGTTCTTTTATTGTTTCAAAATGGCTTGTATGAAGTAAGCAAATAATCATCAGATCTAGTGACATTTCAGCACTGAATATTTGTCAATGTCACAAGTGTTATTGATTCTAACCTTACAAGTTGGGTAACCTTTTTTGTGTTTTTTTTTCTTTTTTTTTTCCCCTTTGCCCTTTATCTCATTTTAAACTTAAGAATCTTGGTGAAGCAGAGTACGTTGTGGCAGTCTTCATGTATATGTGCCTACTTGGTTATCCTGCAGACAGGATAAGTATCCTGACAACATATAATGGACAGAAACACCTGATCCGTGATGTCATTAATCAGCGGTGTGGAAATAATCCTCTGATTGGACGGCCAAATAAGGTGACTTTGAAAATATATTAGTCAGGGAGTGGTTTCTGTGTTTTATAAATGGTCATACTGTAAATCACACTAATTTAATAGAGTCACATCTACGTGTACAAGTATTCCCTGGTTAACCATACATTTATGAACCTACGTTCTGTGGAATTTCATAATTACTGCCCTTGTTTCTGCCTGTTGGTAGTTTGACAGAGTGGACTTGGTGAAGGTGAAAAGGCTACAGGCTACACAGGACAGAATAACGCTTTTCTTTGTCATTTATTTTGTCCTCAATAAAAGCACCAATCCCAAAAGCCACACCTTTAGGAAGATCCACCCAGAGTGGTAATTATTTCATAAAACGTATGATGACAAATCTGATGAAACAAATAAAGAATATAATTATAAAAGTCTGGTGCTAATTCCGCAGGTTAAAACTGTATTTTAAAGGTAATGGCTTCATAATCTTTTGATATTAGCACTCCACTGCTAACTGTCTGAATTTAAAAAAAAAAAATAAAAAATTGAAAGAAACAGTATACAGTCAGACAAAAGCTCCCAACATCTTCCAATAAATGTGCTTTTTGGTTAGAGACCAGCTAAAACAGTTAAAACATTTTCTTTTCTCTTCTTGTTTACTGCATTCTCAGTCCAAAGTTGATGTTAAAATTTTGGTGTTGTGTTTTAATTGAAATTGCAAAGATTAATCTGTGGAGGTTTTCTCTTGGTTTTTGATTCTCTAGGTAACAACTGTGGACAGATTTCAAGGTCAACAAAATGATTATATTCTCCTTTCACTAGTGCGTACCAAAGCTGTAGGCCACCTTAGGTATGTAAGAATGTCTTTTGTAGCGTCATGGAAGTACATGTTCTCTGTGTCAGATACAGAAATGTTTAGAGTGCATTATTCAGAAGCATTAGATTAATTGAGTAGTAGAAATGAAGTTTAATGCTATGTATTTATTGAAGTTCAGACATACTTCCTTTTATAAGTGTCTGGTACCCTCTTCATGACCACTTTATCCTTCAGTAATGGCTCTTATACTATAATTAGTTATGTTACTGCAGATAGGCTGAACTTAGTTTCACCTTAGTAGAATAATGATAGGGCTATAATATTTGTTGAGTAAATGCAGGCTTATATTTTCTCATAGATCCTTTCCTGTAAGTGAGAGTTTTATTTATTTTACATCACAAGTGTTTGATCATTGCATAAGTTGTATTAGTGTGTGTGGTTTTAAATGTTTATGCTTTTGGTTTAGGATGGGATGGAGGAAGGCTTGTCTAATCAGCAATAGTTACATGAGTTATTAAATTCATATTTACTCATTCAGGGATACAGAAATGCTGTTGTGATTTTTCTTAGTACTTACTCTCAACTTTACTTGTGAGGTATAGGAAAATAGTAAAGGATGTTTTTCATATCATTATTGGTACAGTGAACCTATATATTTATGTATGGTTCTATATAATGGTACTAGGATTTGGTAGTTATTGAAACAGTATGTAGGGAAAGAACAATTAAAACAAAATAGTATTTTAACAGATGATTTTATATTTCCTTTATTTGAGACTTCTGTGTACTTCTAGTTATTTTTATTGCAACTATGTGAAAAAGGACATGCTTGATTTTGTTTTCTGAAGGGATGTCCGACGATTGGTTGTTGCCATGTCAAGAGCCAGACTTGGCCTTTATATCTTTGCAAGGGTTTCGCTATTTCAGAACTGTTTTGAACTAACACCGGCTTTCAGCCAACTCACAGCTCGACCGCTTCATCTCCATATTGTTCCCACAGAATGTTTTCCGACAGCAAGACAGGTAGGAACAGCTGCACTGTATTTTGGTATGTGTAATGGGTGTTTGTGTTTGCTTACTTTTTTTGAGTGGGCTATGGGAGCTGGAACTCTTTTCTCTGCTAAACTGGTGACTGTACCTCTTGGCATTGCACCAGTCTGCCCAGGGAGGTGATGGAATTACCATCCTTTGAAGTGCTCAAAAAGCTGTGTGGATGGGGCACTTGAGGTTATGGTTTAGTGGTGAACTCCACAGTGGCACTTGATTGCATTTGTTGATCTTAGAGGTCTTTTCCAACCTTCACGATTCTTTGAGTCTACGAATTATGTCCTTGGACTTAACTTTTGTCATTATACATGCTAACTGGTTTTAATTGATGTTTCCACAAAACTTAATTATCAGTATAACTGCTGTGCTTGTGTAATTGATTCAGTATTTTTCTGTTTTGATCAATAAGTAAGTCACATATTTTTGATCGTGCTATGAAACAGAATAATGTTATTTCTCAAATAAAGCTACATAAAGCTAAATCACTTCTCATACAAAGAGGTATTACATTTACAAAGAGGTAAAATTACATTTAACTGACTAATTCAGGATAACCAAGTATTTTTTTTCTTTTTAAATTGATTCCAGAATTGCAAGAGTTTTGCTCCTGGACTAGGTACATAAGCACAAAAACTTAATTTGTAATACTGTGCTAGATTTTTAGGGAGAGGTTTGTATTGAGCATCTAAGCACAGGACATACACAGCAGAATGCTAAATAAACAGAGGAACATATCTTCTTTACTTCCTGAAAATTTGAGAAGGGGTGCCTGCATATACCCAAAATTCAGTTACAGATCTTTCTCTGGTCTTAAGTGCTGTTGACAAGTTTGTGAGGGAGCCCTTCAGTTGGAACTTTCAAATCAACTGTGCAACAAGAATGCAGTGTGTGTGGTCAGTGAGGGTAAGCAAGAAAAAGCTGGACTGTGGTGGGCTAGTAAGCTAAGTCATAATCCGATCATAAACTATTTGTGCCTTTAATATGTTAAATTACTCAAGTTCAAAATGTAGTTTATGGAGTAAGAATCACAACTCAGACTTTCCTTTTGAAACTTCTTCAGCTGCAGTACCATGGCTAATCCAGTTCCCCAAAGTGTAAGACCTAGATTTCCTAACTTTTCAAAGAATTCAGCTATGTTTTTTCTTTGAAAAGCATTATTTAATTTCTTGGGGTTTATATTTTCTAATATAGTTAGATAGCCTTTGAATAATGGTTTTTAGCTTTGTTTGCTGAATGTTAATATTTTTCCCCTTAGAATGGAGAAAGACCATCTCACCAAATCCATGTTATTAAGAACATGCCTCAAATGGCTAACTTCGTGTACAATATGTATATGCATATGATACAGAGTACACGCCACCATCAACAGGTAAGAACCTTTTAACTCTTGGAATGTGTGCGTTTAAAACTAAATTGTTCTTTGGTAAGTGGCATGAGGTTATGTTCCTATTACGAACTCTTTCTGTTATGTTTAAAATTCAAGAAGTGTTTGTGACTGGGAGTTGAGAATATTGAGGTCTTCTAAAATCTTGCAGTAGCAGAAGCTGTGTCCTCTAGTCATTGAGGGCCCAATTTAAGGACCCAAACCTAACAGCAGTTGATGCCAAGTGCTAGCCTTGGCTCTTGTCTGGCCCAGGAATACTGTTCCTTAATACTAAAGGACTAACTTGTCTGCTATTTACTTGTAAGTAAACTTCTGTGTTACATTTCAGGTAAGTGCAAGCTAGTGTGATTGTAACACCACACCCCACTGCGTGATGCAATAGTATTTTGAAAGACCAGATCATGTCTTGAAACCATTTTAGCCATGTTAAATCACTGTATTATCCAGGCTGGTTCGCAGCTGTAGCATTTTTTGTTCTGGATCAATCTTTTTCAGCACTAGTTCAGCACCAAGCAAAATTGCATGGGGTTGAAAGCAGTTGTAGATGCTTTTTGTACCTAGTTTTGTGAGTGTTTAATCCCTGAAGCAGAATTCAGAACCAAACAGAAATCCCATGTTTTATATAAGTATAGTTTAGATAGTATACTGAGCAGAAAGCTGCCTTTAGTCAGCCTACTTGGATCTGTAAAGCCTAGAGGTAGTTGATAGTAAACCAAAAGGGGGAGTGGTCTCAAATGTTATCCTCCAACTGCATCAGCTTTCACACAATGTCTGGCATGTATCATGTTTGTATTGGCTGTAATTTATTCTTTCATGGTACTCTGAAGTTTCCTTATTGGTTTTTGCTCTTCTGAAAGATTTTCAAAAGTAGACAAAATTGATGTGAAAGGACACTACTCACTTTGTATTAGCTGACTGTGGAAAGACTGTGAATGTGACTGTATCCTTGAACGGATCGTCCAAGGTACTTGTCTGTGAGATGTATGTTCTGTTATTTAATGCAAGGATGTCTCTCTGTCACATCCTCTTCCTTCTTTTTTCCACTGTTTCATCTAGATGGAGCAGTGTATGTAGTAGAGATCAGAACCCAAAACTTCTCCTTTAACTGACTGTCAGACTTTCAGATAGAAAATCTTTTTCTCTGCAGTTCTTATCCAATGACTCGTGAATTTTATTTTTTCTTCTGGGAGACAGCTTCAGCCAAACTCGCAGCATTTTGCTACGCAGAAAAACCCTTTGCCAGGTGGAACTGCTAGACACAATACTTTCTCACTATTTTGGGGAAATGCTCTAAATATCTGTGTGGTGTAAAGAACAGGGGATAGAGAAAGAGGAGTGACACTCTCCTTCTTATAACTGTATTTTTTTGTAGTAGTGAAGGAAGCTCACACTGTTTTGTTAGAAACCCGGTCCTATAAGCACATGACAAGATTTGTTTCGGAGCCAGTTTGTCTAATATAGTTGGAGATCTTTCAAACATGGAAAATGCTGTGTGATGAAGACTTAGACTGTGTAGTTGGTCACATTCAGATGTAAATGAATAGCTCTGTCAAAACAGAGAAGTGTGTATACATGTCCTGAAAAGCAGATAGTGGCATCTAAGTATTACCAGAAAATGGGTTTGCTTGACACCTTAATCAAATATGCACCCTTCTGCTAATACCAGTTATTCTTTTTGATATCCTAATTTTATCCATTGCTGGCTAAAATTAGTTGCAAAACTGTTTTCCTACTGTGGCAGTGAATCACATTCTCCTTGCAGAGGAAGACAAGAAGTGAACTACAGAAAAAAAACAAAGCAGGCATTCAATTTCACTTATCCTATTTAGTACATGATATTTTTCCTTTGCTTTTACAGTAGTCTTTACAGTAGTAGTCACAAAGCAAAATGTGCATCTAACTAAATCACAGAAGCCTGAGTTTGTCCCCTGCATGAAGAATTTCTTTTTTTACTGAAAGGATCTCTGGTTTGGAAATTACACTTTCTGTGCACAGATGGATTATACAGATCAGTATGATAACTTCAAAGTCTGTTAAAAATGTTCTTTATATCTCTGCTGTTGGTCATAATTGCTTCATAGGTTTGCCTATCCTTAGCAATATTAGTAATACTAGTGTCATCTGATGGAAGGTAAGACTTCACTGTAATAAAACACTTAATTTGTCATGTGAAGCCAAGTTGGCTTTTGAGCAAAACAAAACTGAACAATCATCAAGGGGAATTTTGTCAAACTTGCATTTTATTAAAAAGATCCACAGTATTCCAAGGAAATATCCATCATGTCATTAAATAATGTCAGGCTGCAAGAAGTATGAGTGTTTCTTGACAGCCTAAAGTTCTATAGCATTCATCCTTACTCTTCAGCTCACTGTATCCTTGGTATTTTTTTACCCCAAACGTGTTATTTGGCTACCATGGCTGCTTATAATGTTTTGCACACTACTTTTTTGGTTGGAAGTGAAACATTTAAGCATTGTTTTGACTGTTAGTGGAACTTGCGTTGTTCTACATTTACAGCTTTTTGTGAAACTTGTGTAAGTACAGGTAACAGTTATAGCATTTTATAAGATGTTGCAGGGAGAAATTATGGAAATAAGTAGTTAAAGACAGGCCTGTTATAGGCCTCAAAAAACAAGTTAAATGTATCTAGGAATTTGAAATAGTAGTAGGTGAGATTATGGTAGTGTCACAGGGTAGAGTCAGAGTTTCAGACAAAGTTTATTAGAGAAGCCCTCCTGTTGAGTCACCAGGTGCAGAAAGGACCCCCTTGCTTTCTAAACTCCTCCTCAGAGATATGCCTAGGTGCAGCTTGATCCAGTCTTAGTCCCAGACTTTGTCAACGGTTTAAGGCTAAGGAGTTACAGAGGTGTGATTGAGCCTTTGCACGTGTTTGTCCCCCAGGATAAAGGATGGAAAATCAGATATATTTATATAAAAATGCATTATTTTTGTCTAATCATTTGTCATAATATCTTAATCAGAATTATTTACTACACAGTATAAAAGTTAAAACTACTAGTATAGTATAGTTTACTATATCAAAGCAATTACATTAAAGCTAGCAAAAAAAGAGAAACAATTATTAAGTAGAGGTTGTTGTTACTCACCCATACCAATGACTTTGGGCAAATCTCTTGCCCTCAGCCTTGAGGAGTAACTTTGAGGAGCATCCCCCCCAAGGGAGGAATCTCCACACATACTCCAAAAGGTGTATGTTAGAAGAACCTGCCATTGGAAAGTGGGACTGGACGTTTATAGCATAAAGTGATTGATGTCTCCAGGCCAGCCATCTCAGCTTAGCATTTTTAGATAAGGATACTTTGCCGTATCTGCCACACCTTTACTTTACTATTAGGATGTTTAACTTTGGGGTTAGTGAGTCAGACTAACCATAATTCAACACCAAAAGCAGCATGACAGCCCCTCTCAGTTCACCACTGATAGCTTTGCAAAACAGGCCATTGTTCGTGTTGTTTTACTGCATGCCAGGTAAAACATTCTGCTACAGACAGGAATACGTGTGTTACTCCAAGTAGGGATTTACCATAACTTGTCTGACTGTTTGAGGTAATGGAATGTGTTTGTTGTCCTTAAATTGAAAGTCCTGAGTTATTAATACCCTCTTTTCAGGAAAAAATTGTGTCTAAGATGACCATTGTGTGAGCCAAGATTATTCTAAATTTTGTTATATAGGAATGAAGTGCTTACAAATCATTAGAGCTTTTAAATTTGAAGTCCTTATTGTTAACTTGATATCTAATGTAAAATCCTAAATACTAGGTGAACAATTCAAGCTAAAATGTAAAAACTTAAAATTCTTCCTTTTTCAATCATCCAGCATTTACTACCCCCACCTGCCATGATTGAAGAACCAGAAACAACTCAAACTGAAGAGACTGAAGTAGAAGGTGAAGGGCAAGACATGCAGGAAGGTGCAGAAGAAGAAAATGCAGTGGTGGAAGAAATGATGAAGGAAGGAGAATTTAATATGGTTGAAGTGAATGAACATCGAAAAATGCCAGAACACCCTGGAAGAGACAGTGATAGTGGAGATAGTGAACCTGAGAATGAGACTGAAAAGTGATTGACAGAATGCTTGTGCTTTAGGCGTTTTGAAAAACGGATGGGGAAAAGAGCAGTTAGGAAAATAATTGCTATTTTTACATTGACTTTTTCTAAATGGTAGCTTGTGTAATATGACCTGTTTGGCATATTTTTCACTGAATGCTTTGTGGACCAGCAAGATGTTTGGCAAACATTCTACTGAGTTCTTCTCAGTATCAGTAAGGTAATTTGTTTAATGGCCTTAAAGGATAACGCATTTTCCTTTTTGTACATTGTTCAATAAAGACAGTTTTTATACCAGTTTTGAGTATTTGACCCTTAATTCAGTCACTGTGTTACCTGTTAAACCTCACTGATGAAGTATATTCAGTATTGGTCAGACACTCTTTATAGTTTCCTTAGTGTTTTGCCATGGAGAATTTCTTACGCAGAACTGTGCTTATATACACTGAGATGGTATTATAGGCACAGGCACAAGTTCATTAAGATACTTAATTGTGTGTCTGAGAAATGTGAATTATGATAGGGCTTTGAAATGTTTAAAAGGCTTATTGAATTGTGACCTTAGCAGGTTCTCAGGATTTCACAAGTCCCAGATACTTCTAGCAATTTCTCATTGTTGACTTCTGATGCTGTTTTTAATTTGTTATTCTTTACAGAAGAAGTAGAGATACAGCTCTTCAACAGCACTGATTACTGTTTTGAAATAAATTTCTTTTGCTTTAAAAGGACACAGTAGTTACCCAGACGGAGGAAGAAAAACGAAAGTAGTTCCCTGAATGCAGCAGGTGCAAAACGTAGGGTAATTTCTGAGTGTACACATTTCATAAAGTGATCAGAGAAAGGGTTTTCCCTGATTCATTAAGAATATTAGTCATCTTGGCAAATTATTCAGTGGTTTAATGAGACTCACAAATTTCCAAGTAGATTTTCAAACAGCAATAACCATAGGAACACCTTCTGTTGCTGGCAAATGGAAAATTCTTGGTTTTCAATTGTTGCAGTTGTTAAGCTGCCAGATGGACTTGCTATAATGACTGGGAATAATTAACTTCCAAGCTTTTTTAAGAGCATTTAGGATTTTTATTTTTCATAGTATCTTTGTAGTATAATACAGAAAAATATAGAATCAAGTTAAGTGTAAGCCAAGCTCTGTGAAACACATCTAGTGTGTGCATCCTGACATCTCATTTGCTCCTCCACCTGAAATCATTCTCCCCCCATCAGTTATAGGGGAGGTCAGGAGTAGCAAATCTAAATACTTACCTTTGGTACACAGTGTTCTCTTACATTTTTCCTTTGTTGAAATTAAGTTTTGTCAAACAAGAAGTTAATCTTTTGAGCAGAATTTGTGTTCTTTCCTTGCTTGTTTTGGTTGAAGGGAGCTTACTGCTTGTTACTAAATTATCTGCCTCAGGAAAACAAATACTGCAGTGTTGAACATTTATTTGTATATTAAGTTTCATGCAGTAACAATCACATGTTCATGCAGAATTGAATAATACAAGGCCTTCAGGCCAGAAGCGACTAGCTCAGCTGAGGGTTGTCATCTTTGTTTTCCAGCCCATTTTCTATAAATACTGAGTCTGACAATCATTTACTTGCTTTAGTATTTTAGCAATTTGAAAAGGATTCTGCAGTTGTTTTTGTTTTGGTTTTTTTTTCTGAAGTGGATAATTTGACTGATAGAGATTTTATCAATAATTAGGACAGAAAGACTAGTAGCAAGCACCTGAAGTTGAAGGGACCTGCAAAGACCTTTTTGAGCTGTGCAGTTTGCAATGAATAATGTCCACAGCTGCCTGTGCAATGCTGTGTTCTGTGTGGAGGCCCCAGGTGTATGTGATCACTTTGGCTGAGCCCTTGTAGAATAACAGCCAAGTTTAGAGTTATCCTAGACTTCAGCGCTGCCCTAAAATTGTGATTGGACTTGTAAGGAAGGTTGTTTCTGGCTAAGGTGCAGGAAGAGGCAATTGATCTGCAAACAATTGGAAAAGCTTGAGCAGCCTCAATGTGCAGCTTTCTGAGGGACCAAGCAGCACCTGCAAAAGAGATAAGAGGGTTTTTTGATGTAACTTGAGCAAAGCAGGCTGTTCGCTATCCTTCCTGCTGTCTTCCACATGTTCAATCTGACTTTTTTCAGGGATGTGGTAATGTTAGAAGAATGCGTTTTCAGAAGTTTGACAAAATAATTTTTCTTCTAGCAATGGTTGGAAAGTTCTTCAGGCTTTAATTTGGAGTATGAGATAAGGGGTTTGGGGCCTTTTACCCTCAAGCATTTTAGTTTTGTTTTTAATTTTTGGTAAAGGATAAACTGTCTTTTCCACCAAAACAGTGGAAAAGTTATGTTCTGTTTACGTTTTCTTAAGAGTAGGTGAGAGAAGTGAAGGAATCGAAAATTGTAATTTTGATTTACATGGTTTGTTTTCCAATGCCAATATTTACTTACAATTTAGCATCTCTATTCAAGAACAACAAGATCCAGATGTTAAACTAAATGTATTGAATATTTTTTTTAAATTACACATAAATGTAATTACTTTAAAAAGAAGAATCTAAGTGAACAAAATCATTGTTAAGATGGCTTTTTAAAAATTTTCATCAAGCATTAGTACAAAGAATTATAGCAGTGCATGAAAACCTAGTGAACAAAATCAAAATTTTTGAGGGCAAGATTGTCTAAGGGTATGAACTGGAAGAAAAAATATAAAATTGCTTTACTTTATCGTTCCCAAGCCATATAATAAGAAATCCATTAAGAACATTTGAGTTAAACTAAAGAACTATTAGTGTTTTTTCTTCATATTAATTTAGCCAGCCCTTACCTGAATTCCTTAATTTTTCTCTGTTACACTGAGCCTGTAAAGCAACATGGGCACTACTTTCAGATTTGTTTAGAGAGTAGTTTAGAAACAGCTCAGCCCTTGGATGGTGATACAGTGCTAATGTGAAAATGCTACTGTAATGCAGTGTCCAGTTCATTTCTGTAATAGCCAGAAAAAGAAAGGTAAAAAGTAATTTACTTTGGGTTCTGTCCTCCATAGGTAGCTGAGATAGTAGTATGTAAGTACAGGCCGTTTTCTGTGACTGAAATAATGCAATAAGTGCAGGTCTAGGTATTATCAAATAAAATGCCTCGGTAACACTCTCAGATCAGAGTTTGCTTTTGCTTTTGTCTGTAAGGGACTTTGAAAGGGCTTGGCAGCGTGGCAAAGGTAGTGGGTAAGTCAGTTCTAAAAAGTTCAGGACAAAGTGCCAAGGGGAAAGGAAGAGACAAGTTGGAGGTCTCAATAAGCAGTTTACAATAATAAATATAAGACATAAAGTGTATATAATCTATAATAATATATAATAAACACCTAAAGATAAGGTCATTACTTTTTCCTAACCTACCTTGGATTTGCTTTAGGAGAGGATACCAAGTACTGCTCTGTGTCTTCAATAGGTAGGATCCAACTTCCTTCAGAAGAGAAGCAAGCATTGTGGCCCTTTCGCTTCCCTCCCTTGCAGTTTCCTGGATATGAATCCTGAAGAAAAGTATTCTCATGAGAGTAGAAGTTGAGGTTTTTTTACAGAACAGCTTTGCTGACAGGACAAGAGACACCAGTTTTATTCTCTGAAATCACCGAATTGTTTTAAAAGAAGACCTAGATGCAGTGATGATCACATACTGGATAAACATGATGACATCTAATTCTGTTGAAACCAGAATTAGGTTACACTTGAAATCTTGTAGCAAGCAGACAGAAGTGAATGTCCTAGTCAACAAATGATTCACAGCCCACAGCAATCGAGAAGCTGTGAGTGCTGTTAAGGATACATGACAGCATAGTTGCCTTTGCCAAACATGGTAATCCTCCCAGTAGAAGCAATCAATAGAAAATGAATGTTTTTTAGGAAGTTTGGAGGCTGTTTTTATGGCCCATTGTGCTTCCTTTGTGCTTCCTTTGCTATGCAGTTTCTCAAGTGTAGTTTATTTTACAATCCTTTTTCTCAGAGTATTGGTTGCTTAGGTGCTTGTCAGAAAAGGCAAATAACAGTGCAACAATATGCTATAACATTTTCAAACAATGCTGTTTCCATTGCAAATTAAAAGAGAGCATTTTTGAAAAGCTTTCAGCTAAGTATCCTTGGTAAGTCCATGTATTTTCCTAAGTTTCTGGTAGGTTTCTGAAAGAGTACAGTAGTCAGCCTTCCAAAACTTGCAAACACAGGCATTTACAAAATGACTACATTGAAGACAATGGAAGAAAGAGGGAAGCAATACCTGCAATACTCCTGAGTTTCTACAGTAATGATAAATTGATTTTTTTTCCCTCACTCCTGTGATAGGAGTCCTAACAAGATGGCCTATGGTGTCCTGACAAGGGCAGATAATTTCTCTGGGCCTTGCTCTGGCAAGGCTTTAATCAGCTTAATCTAACCCATATGAGGGGTAATATAATAGGTTGATATAAAGAAAGTATGTTTCATTTAGCTTCCATTACAGTTTTTGCTCACCTCGAAAAACGAGCAAGGACAAGGATATTTGAATCAAGTATTAGCACTATTTAAGTGTTAAGCAGAATAGCCTCTTGCTCTACCCTTGTACCTAGAAAACAGGATGCATAAAAAAGCTGAAGTAGAGTCATTTCAGCTACAGGTAAGAAACTTTCAGAGCTCAGGCATTATCTTTCTGCTTGGGAAACACTATCAGCAAACAGAGTATGTTTCTATATAAGTATTTTTTTAGAAAATGTTTTTTTAGACCCAAGCAAAAAGTTGAGCCACCTGCTGTCAATTACATAGTTCATCTATAGAGGGCAGTGAAAAAATTACATACAATAACAGTGCATGTTTGCCTAATCAAATACTAGGCTTTTATGATTCCAGAGAACAGCATAAAAGAACAAGCTGGATTGCCAAATAAGGGTCAGGAAGATATCAGTCCTGGCACCATTTGCAGGAGATAAAAAGAAGCCGCCCTTATTGCATTTATCAAGTGTGAATTCCTAAATTGCTGCAACCCAGTGTAAGAGAAGCCCTGTTACGCATCTAGAGACGCTTCAGCATCCTGCTGTGCTAGTCTGACATCTCTTATGTGTCAAGAGCACTTATTTTTAGATGGGACAGTCGTTGGGGACAGAATGTATCTTAACTACTGTAAAGGAAGGAGATCAGAGGCAGCAGAAGTGCATAGGGAGAAGCTCAGTATAGAGGCACAAATATTCTGACCACAAGCCACAGCAGTTTAGGCTTGCCCTGTTTTTTCAGAGTCATTTTTGGCAGCATCAGTCATGTCTTATTGGGCAATATGGTGTTTTCTAAAATGAGACCATATGTTTTGCAAGCTGAGTCAGGGGAGAAATCACCTCACTGATAATCCTCTTGTGCTGAGGACACATACAAGAACACTGAAACGGGACTAACTGGGATGAAGGAAAGCCCAGTTGTGGAAGGGTTGTCTTGCTGTCTGTCACTGACAACCTTTGGAAATGTGATCAGAGTTAAATAAAAATGCTATATTGTAATGTATGTAAATATGACCTAAGTTTGAAGATACTCATGCATATCCAAATATCCAAAAACATTGCCTCTGTATAGCTCTGAATTAAAACCTAATAATGACGAAATTTAACATAAGAAGAGAGAAAGGTTCTACTTATGAGAAAGATATACTGAAAGTTACTATTCTTTGATTGATTGAAATGTTTACTGAAACTAAATTCTCTATTAGTTTTGTGGATTCAGACAGATCTAGAGGAGAACACTACATAGTCACCTTCAAGAAGATTTTGAGTTCTTATTTTGTGGGTTGCTTTTTACTGATAGCCTACTGTGTATTGGTCAGGATTTTCTTACCTCTGCTGGTGTATAGTAGTGAAAAACCTCATGGAGAGCAAGGCCAGAGCCCATGGCATCCAGTTCAATTCTGCATTTATTGTATAAACATTGCGTATGTATATGTAACAGTGTATCTAAACTGTTGCAATGAATGCTATTTACATAAACTTTAAGTGATGAACTATGGGTTTTCAGAACAGAAAACAGGGTATTTTGAAACTTAGGTATGGTATTGTTTTAGGAAATAATGTGATTGTAGATGTGACAACAATTTTCCCAAAGCAATGCTTTTGCCAAATGTTGTGTTAAATGTTGCACTTTGTTTGTTGCTTATTTAAAAACAAGCAAAAACTGTTCAAGCACTTGCCTTTAGTAATGCACTTTTTCCTTACACGAATAAGAGAAAGTAAAAGTTATGGTATTAAAAAACAAACAAAAAAACCCAACAAACAAAAAACCCTCAACCAACAAAAAAATCCCCCCCAAAAAACCCAAACACCAAAAACCCAACCCCCCTTAAACCAAACCAACCAAGCAAGCAAACAAAAAAGATTCCCAAAACAAACAAAAAAAATCACCCCCACAAAAAAACCTTGATATTTTTGAGTGTTAAAAATATCTGGGTTGTTTTGTTTGTTGATGTGACTAGCACCAAAAGGAAATTTGAAATTTGGAGTTTCATGCAAATGTAAACTTGAAACTCTGACCAGCTCAGATTAAATGTGTTTGGCTTTTGAACTGTTGAACTATTCCTGTGCTACCACTTCACTTCCAGTTTTGAAAACTGACCAACCCAGATGCAGAAGTGACTGATTCACTGTAATCTTCAGGAGGTTCTAACTATTAAAATTGTCTTCAATACCCTGCTTTCCTGTCCCGATAAAGGATCTAGTATGATACTATTTTTTTGTCCAGACTGACCATGTTTCAGGCACCTGCTAGTTCTACTCAGAGCTAAGAAATGCTAAGAAATTTTCACAGGCTCAGTTCTTCATTGCATTTGATCTCTCATGTACTATGAACTAATCTTGCTCCTGCATACACAGATACTTCAGTGATGGGACAGTTGTCCTAGATTGCTCCCTGCTCCTGCAATGTTCACCCACTGGCGTTCTGTCAGTCTGAGCTGCATAATGAGACGAGGCACTGAGGACAGCTGCTGCTCCTAACTCATCTCAGTGCACAGTCCTGTGCACAGTACCTTCCTGTAGCTCTGAGCTGAAACAATCACTGTAATGTGGAAACAAAAACCGAGCAAACACAGCAGGTACACAGTGTTTTAAATTTTATTCATTGAAACATAAATATCATTGGAAGTATACATACACACCTTGTGTAGCGGTAAATTCATATCAACTTGATTCTAAAGAGAATCTTTTACTACAATCAGAGAAAAAAAAAACCTATCGTAAGTTAAAGCCTCTTTAGAAAACTATTAGTTTAAACAAGGGTTTAGGTATTATTTCAATATGAAATAAACTATGAATATGAATATGTACCCATACTTTCTACCTATGTAAGTATACAAAAGGCCTTTCAATTTAAACAACATAAAAAGGTTTGACAGTGAGTAAATGGGACCTGGAATGCAATAGGTAGAAACTAGTGAGATCATTAGATCAGAGATGCATAATATGCCACAAGTGTGAGGAGATGCTGAGTAATGTATAGCAGAAAGTTAAATATATGGCTCAGTGGTTTAGCTTTAATTTATGCATGTAGCAACAGTTCTGTGTCTCTTCTAGCAAGATCTTTGAAATAAACTATAACTGCATCTGCTTTGATAAAGTATTTTCCCAGTTGGCACCCATCTCCACCTTAGGCTACTTTTCTTCTTCGAGAAGGGAGGGCAACAACTGTGTTCGTGACTCTTCTCACATTCATGCCTGCAGAGCTAAGCTCTCTTCCTCAAATCAACCAGAAAAGCCTTAGTGTGAATCTTCCCCTACCTTCCACCTTCTGACAGGGGCTCAGTTTGCTGTTGATGGGACTTTTTATTTCCCAGTTTGGAATCTACTGATTGAGTTTTGCTGCTTTTTTCTGCACCTTTTTACAGTCTTAATATGGCCACATTCAACACACAATTGAAGGGAAAGACCTAATCCTTGCTTGCTTTTGGGACAGCAAGTTATTCCTGTGAAAGATGTGAAGATGTGAATGTCAGCCATGTACACCAAGGTCCCTCCTGAGCCTAATGCAACCCAGTGGCATTAGGTAGGAGAAATGTGCAGATTTTCAGGTTATGGTTTTAGATTTTGGTGTTTACATGCTGTTCTATTCACAAAAATTTTGTTTTGGTTTGGGTAGGATTTTTTTTCAGATCTAGCTCTAGACTGTATAGATATCAATAGATGGAGCAAAAAACCATTGAGCATTGCAGTGTTCTTTTCAAATCAATCTTGGAAACAAGAATTCATAACAATTATTCATAACAATCTCTTGGGTAATTCTGAAAAAAGACTTGAATGTGTTCATAATGGTTTTTTGTTTTGTT
Organism: Dendrocincla tyrannina; assembly: GCA_035047865.1. NCBI lineage: Eukaryota > Metazoa > Chordata > Aves > Passeriformes > Dendrocolaptidae > Dendrocincla > Dendrocincla tyrannina. The sequence continues at coordinate 33,944,809 of JAWWMP010000165.1, forward strand.
TTGTTTTTTTTTACCATTTCAGATACCCTCGTAAAATAAGCTTAAAATAGGGAAGTCACTCAATCGAAAAAAAAAGACTGTACTTTCTTGTCTTGTTCCAGCTTGAAGCCAGATTTAGGACATCTTGAATATATTTGTAACTGAGATGTTTGAATACAGTTTTAATTAGCTATTTAACTGGTTCATTTAGTTGAAATTGAGCACTCATTTGCAGTATCATTTCAGAGGGTACATGTTCAGAGTGAAGATTAGCCTGTTTGTTTTCTATTGGAAAGAAAAAAACCCCAAACCATCTGCAACTTAATGTTAAGGGCCTGCACTGCAAATATAAGTATGAAGATATAGTGCTGCTGTTTTGCTATGTCCTATGCAGTTTCTTTATTTGAATTTCTTCTCCTGCTTAAAGTGAGTGGGTGTTAAAAATTTCAGTTGGCAAGCTGTCAGGCTTGCCAGCAGCATTATAACTGTGAATATCACGATATTCATATCCTTAAATTTTCAACCAAAATATTTGTTTAGCAACTTCAGTGCTGAAATAAATGTATGAAAAAACCGCCACTGCTTCATATACACTGAAAAAAAAAAACGTTGACATAGTTCAGATCACCATGTATTTACCTTGACTATGTTTTGTTAAACTAAATGCTTAATTAGTTTTATTGATGAAGCTTTCTTTGATATATCTCAGTAAGAAAGTTACACAGAAAATGTTATAATATTTCACTCTAATGTGATTTAATATAACCTAAGTGGATTTTAACAGGATTGTCTGAAGCATAAAAATAGTTGAATTATGAAAAGCTTCATAATTGAATTATAAAAGGGAGCATTTGTAAGCTGCCTTTTATAAAATTACCAAATGTGGTAACAGAAATACACCCTGAACATTCCTTGGACATCATAGAATGTTCTTGTCATTTAGCAAAAAGATGGCAAAGAAAAAATTAATGAAATTGGAGAATTTGATAAATTCCTCAAGTGCTTGTGTAACTTATTGTCCTGGCTCACACAAAAATTCTGGTATCCACCTTTTGTCTTTTCTCTTGTTGGCTTTTTGGTGTTTTGGCTTCTTTAAAGAGACTGAACGTTGAAATTGCAACAACCAAGACTCATTGCTGGATCCAATGGGTGTCTTGTGTATCCTTCCAGTCACCTGTGGTGTCTGCAGTCCTGCCCCGACTGCCTGTACCAGCACTGCAGCCTTGCTCCAGTGTCTGCCGACGTCGAATCCCAGCTATTCGCCATTTTCGGCCCCTGCTGATTCTCTGACCATTCATGCCGGGTTTTCTGGGTGGGGGAGAGGCAAACCACATGGGAGGATGACCATCTTGTTTCTGTCCTGTAGATGCACAGGTTTCTGTAGATGCAGATGGTTTCTGTCCCACATGCACTTTTCCAGGTGGTGGGAGAGGCCAGCCACCATCTCGATTTGGTTTGGTGGGTGGGGCTTGGGAAGTTTCTCCTCATCGGTTTGTTTAACCCAGTTTTATCAGTATTGTTATTAGCATTCTGCTTGGTAAGGAGGTATTTTTTCACTTTCATCTGGGTATATTTGGTCTTTCTCTCTGTATTGGAGAAACTAGGGATATTGAATCTGGAGGAAGAGACTTCTGTCAGAAGTCTACGCCCCTCCAAATTGTCTCAAACAGAGACACAGATCTAAGGAGAAACTTTCCCATAGGGATTTTGGGACACATTTTCACAGAATCACAGAATATGCTGAGTTGGAAAGGAACCACAAGGATCATCAAAGTCCAACTCCTGGCCCTGCACAGGGCCATCCCCAACAGTAACACCATGTGCCTGAGAGTGTCATCCAAACACTTGAACTCTGCCAGGTTTGGTGCTGTGACCACTTCCCTGGGGAGCCTCTTCCAGTGCCCAAACACCCTCTGGGTGAAGAACCTTTTTCCAACCTAAACCTCCTCTCACACAGCTTCATGCCGTATGAATGGCATGAAGAATGTACTCTTTGCCACTGGGCACAGTGGAGTTTTCCATAAGATTACTGCAAAACTCTTTTAGCCATCCTTATTTTTCTAACCCTTTCATGGAAGGAAGGGAGCGACTCATTTTTAATATCTCCAGGTGTGCCAGATCTCTCCTCCAAAAGTTTTCACTAGTCAAAACATGACTTGCACATACTTCAGCATCTATCCTGTTTCCTTGCCTCATCCTTTTTTCTGGATGAGATCAGAAGATACTTATTGTATTCACTAACACGCAGCTACCAAACCATGCCTGAGGCTGGAAGCTGCATCTTCAGCTCTTCAGCACAGGTGACATACCAGGGCCTTACCAGGGCAGCCAACAGTGTCCTTCGGATGTGCAGTCTCTGGCTGATGTTGGTGACATCAACAAACTTCTGTCCTCGCCTGGCAGCTCCAGCTAGCCCAGCCACCCTCTTAGGGTTACATGAGTCAGCAGAAGGATAGTTTCCACCAAAGCTGCAGGATTACAGGTGTGAGAGTTGGGAAATGCTGGGCTTAGGGATCCCTCAATTCCTGAGAGACATTTTCTGTCTGCAGAAACCCCTCCATTCCTTGCAGCCCACTCAAGACCTGAGCCACTTGCTGAGACCACATCTGTTGCTGTGGGCATGTCCATGCTTTGGTACAAGTGCTTGCGTGACAAAAGAGGAGACAAGGGCTCTTGTCAATCATTGTACTCACCTTGGTTTCCTGCTTTGGTGAGTGCCTGATGCAGAAGATCTAACCATTTAAAAAGCCACAGAGTTGTGTAAAGGTAAGGCTGTTTTCCATATATTTTTCTGCTTTTACTCATAACTGATAAATTTGTAAACTTTTCCATGCAACACCATAAAGCAGCATAAATTCAGCTAATAAATCCACACCTTCTTTTCCTTGAGCCCTGCTATATTCTTTTCATTCACCAAAACAGTGAAAAAAGCATTAGTATGTTAGTATGATGTGTCAGTGTGGTAGGTATGAAATCAGTCCATGAGCAGTGCTAGCTAGATGGAGGTATACTGTTCAAGAAAACATTCTTTCTGGTCACATTTTAAATGCTTTGTAAACAGAACTTGGCTGAAGAAATGGAGCTGTTTCTGTTTCCCATACATGCAGAGTTAGGATTATTTCTCAAGTTTTTGTTTACTCTGTCATGATTTTAAAGAGGTGCCTCCTGTGTGTTCATATATTTAATTACCATCTGAATTAGAGTAACCTGTTTAACTCAATAATACTGTGTCACCTGCAGTGATCTCTCATTAGGCTGAGCAATAGTGCTTTTTGTTACCCTAACTTTTGCTTCTCTTTCTTTTTCCTTGATGTTTATCACTTTTTATATATATATATAGCTAATAAGAATCATTTGATAACCAAGAGTGCACAGAGTAAATACATGGGTTCTAATTTCAAAAGAATTTCCTGAGCAGTTTGTATTTTTACCATGAAATATCAATTATTAATTATTAAAAATAAAACATTGAGAAT
>JAWWMP010000165.1:33948363-33962818 GCA_035047865.1 Dendrocincla tyrannina
ATCAATTTATTCTTCCATTGCATCATTTTTCTTGGTTTATTTGGCTCTTGAACATCTCACAAGACCATCAGAAAATGCCAGGTTGTGTTTTGGATACTGTGGTGTTTTCATACATATAAATATATCTGCAGTTTTCCAGACTGCTGAAAGAATAAGCAAGGCAGAAATAAAATGCTCTGACAACTCACAACACATCTCAGTCATTGGGGAGATAACTGTTAATAGTCTTGGTGGATAATAGGCTTGATGGATCTGTTAAATAAAGCACATAGTCTGAAAGCTCATCACAGCGAGTAGGTGATAATGAAAAGGACCAGCAGATATGTAAACTCAATTAATCGTACTAGTTGTGTACAACCTATTCCTCATTAAGGCATGTTGACAGCACAAGAAGTACTGCAGCTTTATGGATTAGCCATAGTCTGGTTCTTGGGATTTTCTTAATTTATTATATTCTAAGTGCATTTTGTTCAAACATTAATTCTACTCTTCATATATAGCCATATTTTATTATGTGTTGAAGGGACTTTGAAACTTATATCTGTAAAGCTATGTAAAAATTTTGCATCCAAGTTATTCTAGTCTAGAATACTACTCCTTAAAGTGAATCTGTTGTTTTCTTTTCTTCCATAGGAAGTTTCCCAGAAGTCTTAGTATTTTTTAAATTACACTTTTTTTAAATACCAGAAACAGATCTTTCTTGGCTGAAAATATCCTTTTTTTTTTTCCCCAGAAAAGAAAAATAATAAAAAAAGGAGATTTTTTTTTTTGCTTCTCAAAGAGAGAGTTGTCTCTATATCCCCTTCCAGTCAAAATTAACCCTTCTTTTCTGTGTCACTGGTTTCAGATGGCAGGCTTCAGTTCCTTAGTGTGGGGATTATTTTGCCTCATAGTGCTGGTGTTTCTTGGCTGGCCCATAGGCATAGCCTTGCATGGCCCCTCTGGATTCCTTTCTCTTCTCACTGGTTTAATAGGAACTGATGAATTAAGCAAAGTGTTGCTGAAGGGCACGTATTTGGGGAGGCAGCATGCTTAGAATGCATGCAATGGCAAGCTCCTGTGTTAGTCAGTGGAGACAGCTCTGCATCAGAAAAGCATTCAACTGTATGCTGTTGGATTTCATAGTTTACTCTGTTAATCTAAAAAACCTTTTCTGAGTTTTTAACTGTGTGAATTTCTCTTGAGCGTGTCAAAGAAACCTTAAGAATACAGAGGTTTGTCCCCTAAAATATGTAATAAATGTAGCTATTGTTTTGAAAATGAGTAATAATTCTGTGTACTTGGAGAAGGTAGATTTATATGCATTTCTCAGATTTTGAACTCAGTGTCAAAATCTAATTAAATAGAGATGATTGAAAATGGGAGGATAGAGCAGCCAGACAAGGTTATATTGAGGAGCTGGACTTGAATATGAGTAGGTAAGAATGAGGTTTTAAGGCTGATAAGACACTGTTGAAAGACTTGGAGAAAAACAACACACTCAGGAATGATATATACCTCCAACATGGTTGTTGAAACCTATTACTCCTGTGACAGTAATATTGCTAAATGTAAAGACACCAGCCTTGCTGGGGAAAAAGCATTATGTTGCTATATGTCACTTCTGAATTTCAGCTTGCTTTTTTATCTCCCTGAAACCTTTGTGCAAAGGCAGTTCAGTGAAAATATATCATGCTTGCAAAGTCAGGCACCCAAAATCAGGAATGTTTCTCTTACAGTTACTGATTAAATAGAAATTAAATGACTGCATGTTTTCTTCAGCAAGGGTCTTGGTATCATTCAAGGTACTACAAGGACATGCTCTAGGTGTGATGCTTTGGATTTTAATTACAATCAAATATATTCCAGAGTTCTTCATATGTGGATATCAATGTATCATCTTGTTCTGCAAGACCCTTGGGAAACTGGTGAAGAAGGGTACAGCAAAATCCCTGAGGAAACCAGAGTCCATCTTCTCTGGCCCACAGCTCAGAGAACTGTCTCCAAGTCCAGTTTGTAGAATTTATATAAAGCAATTACTTGTTAAAGTACTGAAAGGGAAGAATAGATAGAGAAACAGCCACAAAATATCTTTCATTTCTTCTTTTTGAGGACACACCTAATCATTAGGGTATAGGGAGAGATTATGGATAATATCTATCCATAATTATTCTTGTAATAGCTTCTGCCTAGAACTATCTTGAATTTGGTTCATGGAAGTAGAGATATGTATTTCTACCGCAGTAGAAACACGAGAGAATTACATAAACTATTTACCAATAAGTTGCTGCAATTAAAAACCCTTGTAAAATAAAATTGGCCATAATGATGCATTTTTAGGTTGGATATTGGAGAAAGGTTCTTCACCCAAAGGGTGGTTGGGCTTGGGCACTGGAACAGGCTCCCCAGGGAAGTGGTCACAGCACCAAGCCTGACAGAGTTCAAGAAGTGTTTGGATGATACTCTCAGGCACATGGTGTGACTGTTGGGGATGGCCCTGTGCAGGGCCAGGAGTTGGACTCAATGAACCTTGTGGTTCCTTTCCAACTCAGCATATTCTGTGATTCTCTGATTTTTGAGCCCTTATAAAGTGGTTTCATGCTCTGAATCCAGACTGATAAGAAAGATCATCTAAGCTTTGAAGATCAATGTTATTTCAGAAATATCCTTGTCCTCATTTAGCCTCAACCTTCAAGCACCATCTTATGCTTAACTGAGTGATGATACACAGGAGTTTAATATTTTAGAGAATAGGATCAGAGAAAACACAGTGATGACTGAGGTGATTCACTGGGAATTTTTTTTGCTGATTCTGTTCTCTGAAACATTTAACTTCCCCTGTGTATTAACACTGAACTTGGGAGCTGTGAATTCTGCTAGGGCAGAGCAGACAGATAAAACTTAGACATTAAACATTCATCTAACATTCCCATTAATATAAAAAGTGGAAATATGAGATTTAGATTGGGCACTGTGTGTGTTCTGGATATGGAAAATTAGAGAAATAAATGCACTGAAACTCAAACCCTAAAATCAGTATGTGGTTCATGTGATGGACTCCCTATAGGGAGGCTTCTAAGTGCTGGAATGAAAGTGTATTTTTTGTTTAACTTTTTTGGCAGAATTACTTGTGTAAATCAAAATATATGCAGGTATTCCCCCCAAAAATGCCAAAGCAATGGAAAAGATTCAAAAAGGTTTATTTTGGAGGTGAGGATAGTGAAAACTCACAAATCCTCTGAGCACTGTACTGCAGCATCGGGCCCCAGGGAAAAGGCAAACCTCCTGTTCATTCACTGGGCTTTATCATTGCTTCCCCTGCCTCGGCTCCCCTGCTGGCTGCTGAGGCCTGGTAGCATGTCCGTGTGAGCATCATCTCTCTCCTACCCAGGGAGTCAGCTTCTGTGGAATGCATGGGGAGAAACATCTAAAACTGTGCCTGGGAAAGATGCCTCGTTCCAGGTAAGAAAGCTTCCTTAGTGAAAATAACTACCTCCTCAGTAGCAACGGAGTTATTTACCCCTACACCTGGACAGTTTCTCTTTTCTCCTTCTTTTGTAGCTCCACGAAAATTGAACAGAATTGAAACTAACTTCAGAAAAATCAGATCTTTTGTTGAAAGCTGCTTTTGAGATATGTCTGTGGTAACTTTTTGTTCTGCATAGAAATACATTTTTTGAAATCAATGTTATAATTAGATTACCTTCTGGATCATAAATGGTATTGTGTGACTTCCAACAATGATTGTACTAGCTGCTAAAATGGAGTCTGCGATGTACAAACATCTTTAAATTACTGGTGAAGCCTAGCAACTACATTCTGGGAGTATTGAAGCACTGATTGCTTAGCTCTTCATTTCACTTCTATAACATGTTCAGTTGGTACCACCAGGTACCTGCTGTGTCCAGGCTGAGTCCCAGAGGGATTTGTTAGAGGTACACTGGGAGTTAGAATGTTGAGTGATCTCTATGAGCATCTCTATTATTTGCTCTTCCCTCACCATCTCTCTCAAATTAAAAATCAGGAGGTGATTGCTCAATTCCTTTTGTATCCCAAAGATTTTTGGAGCCCAGCAAACAAGACAGATGTGAATGTCTGCCAGAATAGCCTCCATTCTTTTCTCTTTCCTTTCAACCTTAATCTACTTATCCATCTTTATTCTTCTTAACTCTTTCCTCTATTTTTTCCTATTTTTGTTGCTTTTTTGTTTAGTTAATTGTAATTGGCATCCTCTTTATTTCCCTGTAAGATTTTTGATATTTCTTTTTTAATTTGGGGATTCATTAGTTGATTTTATTTTCCTTCATTATGTTTTCTACTTTCCCCTTTACCTGTTGGATTTTCTTTTATATTTATAAAGTTGTTTTTATGCTGGACATAACAGTTGTAGAATTCCTTGTGCTGAGTATGTCTTAAGGGGTTGCTGTGTTTTGGTTTTTTTGTTGTTATGTTTTGGTTTTTTATTGTTGTGGTTTGGATCACAGTCTGTTAAACCTTATGTTATTAAGTTTACTTGTTCAGCCATCTGTGATCAGATTTAGGACTGAATCCTACTGTTTATTATTTCCTTGTAGGAATGGACCTTCAGCAGTAAGTGTCCTAGACTAGTGGCCTCTGAATTTTTTGACTGCATGCCCCTATCAGTAAAAAATTTTGGAATGTGTACATCCAATCTATGTATATTTATTAATGTATAACTTATGAGTATCACTGTAATAACACATTCTCTACATTATAAAACATACAAAAAGACAAAATTAGAAAGTGGGTAAGATAAAGATGAAATAAACACTATTTAAAAATATTTTATAATTTTATCTAATAATGGTACGAAAAGTATTTTCCTACTGCACCCCAGTGGATTGTCTTGTGCACCCCTCTGGGTCCTTACATCCCTTACATGGAAACTACTGTCTAGATATTCCTAAAACAAGCATGGATAGCATCAAACACACTTCTTCCAAAGAGCACCTGAGTTCTCTAAGTGTTCTTAGTCTGTTGTTACTTTTCCCATCATTGAAAAGGAAGCAGATTTTGTCACAGCTCCAGAATATTCAGCACAGCAGTAGAGTTGAAACAAAAATTCCTCTTCATTCATCTTCCTCATCTCCATTGTTTTACCATTCTTGTGTTTTTTACCCATCCTTTTGAAGTATACAATGAAATACATTTACAAGCCTGTCATCCTCTCACATAAACTCATATATAATTATGCTATGAAGTTAAAAAGAATTCCTGTTATGTTCTAAACCAGTTCACACTTACTTCATTATTAATGGTATAACAAAACTTTAAACTTTAGTCTGGCAGAATTTCTTAAGCAGTTCTGTGGTAGTATTAGAAATTATTTAGCTCTGAATTATTGATGTGTAATTCTACAGCAAGAAATTATTTCCCCTTGGTTATAGAAGGGCTTTATTCTGAAGGAAGGCAGGTACTTTAAGATGAGTGACACTACTGCTTTTACTTCTTTACCAATTTTCTTCTGTTCTTTAATGACAGAAAGACAAAAAAAAACCCAAATCTCCCACAATGTATCTAGAGGCCATTACTAGACAAACACTGGTTTTGTAGTTCTTTAATTTCTTGTAAGAGTAATGATGTATGACAAATAAATAATTGATGGAGTCTGAAGTATAAATATGCTATTGTCTTAGTTTAAAGACAAATATTGGGGTGGAAACTCTGATAAAATGAACTCCCTCCCCTTTTATTCTTCACTAATATAGAGAGACAAAATGTGAGGAGGTGTAAGTGAAAAAAATAACAGTTTACTGACAAGGAAATAGCAGCACCACAAAGATACAAAGGAAACGGCTTACCCACAGAAAAGGGGAATTCACCACGCCAAGTGGTCCCCTGGGAACAAAGGGCAAAAAATGGTGGAGGATCCTTCCCGCCAACCACCCCTCTCTGCCCAACTAAACAAAAGTGGGAAATGGGCAAAAGCAAAAACCTTGGAAAACTGTGTTTTTCACAAGGAGTTATACTATTAAACTGTCTACCCTATGTTGCCTGGTGAAGTTCAGATTTTGTTTGTATCAGCAGCGTCAGTCCAGGAACCTCTTTGTTCTGTTCCACGTGTCGACTCCGGCACTGCGTGATGCCCCGCTGGGATGGGCTGGGCCAGACTGAGCCGGGATGGGATGGGTCGGGACAGGCTGGACCGGACTGATGGTGGCAGCAATTTGGCAGTCGCAGCACTGGGAGGGGCTCCCGGCATGGGCGGTGACAGTGACAGCACTTCACTTCACTTTGGTTCTCTCCCTGGTGGTGACTGGAGTGGTGACAACACCAGGCTGCTTCAATCACAGCACTATGCGTTCCCTCCACTCCAGTGTGAAATGGTGTAAGATCCATCAGTCCTGGCAGCAGGACTGGGCTTGGTGGGCCCGGCAATGGATGCCCTGCTGACCCTCTGGGAACAGCCAACATGGGCCCAGAGGAGAGGGAAAGACAGAGTGAGCAAGTTCCATTTCTCCCTCCACATTTATTTTCCTTTTCTGCCCACTCTGGCACAGGCAGGGAATTCATCCTTAGAGACTACCCCTCCAAAAAGAATGTTGGAAGAAAGGGAATAAAATACAATAAACCTCCTGTACCTATAGCAGCTATATATGATCATTTAAATGAATGTGTATAACAAATAAAATTCCATAAAACTCATAAACGCTCAAAAGCAATAACCTTGAGTTTACCTTTATTGAAATTTTACTTGCAGAGCTATTTACCTGACATTTACCTTTTGTAACATTGTTTTACCTAACTCAAATGTCTATGGTACTATGTAGAACCAGGATATTTTCTTCTTTCAGTTTTCCATTTAGAGTTCACCTATTCCACATGACTTTTTCCAGGTTAAGTAATTAAACTCCCCTGGCATCATGTTGGCTGTTTTGACAGTGGTGACATTTTTATATCCAACTGCATTCTCCTAACAGTTCTAGAAGCAGGGAGTAAACCAAGAATTTATGTTGAGCTGTGATTTTTCAATCCTCTTGTGTTTCTGTGCTCAAGATTGTATTTTTTCTTTTAATTCGAATACTGCAGAGATAATTACCCTGAAGGTAAGGCCTCCAGTATTTCATTTCCTTTTTGTTAATAACTGAATCAGAATCTCGCTCCTCTGTGGATATAACTGCTGAAACCAGCAGAACTTTCTACAGCTTTCAAGCAAATCAGCTTGGAAAATACAGCTGAGCAAAGCAATTTCTCCTTATTGACAACTATTTGATTTTGTTAAAGTCAACTGTAAAGCTGCATGCCCTAAAACACCAGTAAAAATGGGGGATATAAGTGAAAAATTTGAGGACTACTGAAGCGGTACTTCTAAGATTAATTTTCTTTTTCAGATCGATCAACAATTTCCTGTTTATCAGTTATAATCTGTACCTCTTTGCCTTACGTGTAAAAACCTCACAGGAACTTTGGGAGTTTAAAATCCACTAAGAAGCATGAACATCTTGGTTATACCAAACTGGAAGACCTCTAAAAAGCTAGAAAAAAACTACTCACTTGAGGGCAAAGGCAGGTTGTTAGCTAGCCCAAGACTGTAATTACAGTGCTATCTATATTCTAGCTTTTTCTCTTAATGTTCAGGCTTTAAGGCCTCAGTTTACATGCTTCTAGGCCAACTGTTTGAATTTTCAGAATATATTTAGACATGGTATTTTCAGCATTCATCCTATTATTTTTTTAATCTTGAATTTATTTTATGTCTGTATGGCAATTCACCTACTTCCTGGTGCTATGCGATCTGACTCAACAAAGTAATATTTCAGTCACTTAGTTCAGCCTGAATAGCCCAGTTTCTACTGGGGTTTGAACTTCTACTGTACCCTTTGAAGATGACAAATTAACAACTTTGTAGGGTGCGCAATGATTCATAATTCATGGCCAGAGTAAATATGCTAGCTATAGTTCTACCAAATAAGTATTTATCCTTGGGCATTTATGACTTATTTAACTATTAACAGTTATTGTGTCCTTCTTAATTTGATAGGAAAGCAATATATATACATAGACAACTCTTTTTCGGCTTCTTCCAAGGCCTATAAAGTCGGTAAGAGTTTATTAAGATTTTTCGTGTGGTTTGTATTGACTCCTTCTTTCTTCTAAAAAGTTTCTCTCAAACATACTGAGTTTCTGAACTTGCTGTAGTTAATTCGTTTTTCTTGCACTTGAGTACTTAGAACTCCCTGCAGTCTGAGTGCAGTATTTTAATTCTTACAGCAGCCCTTTAGATAATTTTCACTTGAGTTGTCATAGGGTCCTCACCGGGAACCAGATTGACCATGAACGACAGGAAAAGGCAGAGCAGATGAGCCTTACTGAAGACAAAGTCATTCTTTTCAGTTTCTGAAAGTTTGGGCACAATTTACATTTCACAAGAGATTCTGTATTTAAGGTCTTTATCTTTAGAATTGTGTATTTTTTTAAAGCATCATAGATTTCAATTGCTACTTTCAAAAAAATATATGTAGTGTGCTAAATGTAAGGTACCGGAGGTACTGCGGTACCTAATTCTTAGTTGCCCGTCACTCAGAATTGGCATAGGTGTGTTGGTTCCACCTGTAATATGTGAGATTACTTGGAAACCTCAGCAAGTCACTGTTCTTTTTTACTGATTTTTACTGAGTTCTTTGTCTTAGGGACATTTAATCTCATTTTGAAAGGCTATATTTCAAATTTTCCGCATGTCAAGCTATGTCAAATATATATCCAATATCTTGGTCTATCCAAGACATTTTGCACTGAGAAACAATTGCTTGTGATGAGAACCATTCCTCTGAGGGCAACCTTATGGTCTGTTAGTTTTGATACTGTATTGCAAAGTAGGAAAACATCTAGGTTTCCTTTTATGGTGACTGCCTTTGGTTTTATTGTGTGTATTATTTTGGAAAATATTTTATGGGGAAATAATTGCTTTATGAACCATCAAATTGACCTTTTTCTTTCCCTGAACATCTACTATGCTTAAGGCAACAGATTAAAACTGTATTTTCAGCAACGTTTTCCCAAGTTGACCTAAACGATGAACTTTTGCCAATGAGATTTTGCTGATGCCATCTGGTACTTTCTCTTGATCTTGAATTACTGAGATTTTAGGTATATTACCTGTTCCTTAAATATGCATTTAACCTTTCAATTTTGACCCTTTTTTTTCAGAAGTTTTCCAGGATTTTGTAATGGTTTAAACCTCCACCTGCAATGGATTGCTGTTCCCAAACTTAGAGTAGCTCCTTTTTGGCAACTCTTTACAGGATGAATGACAACAAATAGAAATTTTACCTATGCTTCAGAGGTATTTTAAATGGAAAAATCTATTGCTGCTGTCCACAACTCTTATCTGCAGGACATGCTGGACAGATTTATACAAAATGCTAATTGAAATTTGAATTTTAAACATCTTTGTATTACGCAAAAATAATTACTATGTTCGATGAGCCAGTAATAGGTCTTCCCATGTTAAGGTGATAGTAACTTGAATGAAGTATTCCAATACACTGGAAATCCAGTGTTCTGTTCTACAGGTAACTCAGAAATGCCCCATTTTCTGTCACATTAATGAAGCCTTAGTAAGTGCTTATCTTGTATAAAACAGCCTTTTAACAAGAAAAATTATTTATTTTTTCTGTAGTTAGGATTTTGGATAAATAAGTGAAAAAGTAAGTACTGGTAGAAAATATTTCCCATTGTCATCCTATTTAGAAATTAGGAAACCCTAGAAATAATCTCCTTTTAATCCCCTGAAATTGTTTCCATTACGAAGCATTCCAGAATGGCTTAAAATGTGGTTTTGCTATTTTCATTTCAGTTCAACTCTGATTTTTCATTGTGGTATTTTTTTTTGGCCTGTATGGACATAATAGGAGTATTAGTAAATGCTGAGACCTTAAAAATCTGTCAGTACTGTTGTCGTGTTACAAATATATTTTATTGTTAAAAAGAAAAATGTCAGTCTGATATGGATTCTTATTGGTTGCACTGAATGTTCTATGGAAATGCTGGATTAAAATTAAGACACCATTACTGAAGATAGCTCATTGTAGGACATCAATTTCATAAATATTTTGAGTATCCTTTATAAAATGCACACTATTCATAAAAACTAGTTAAAAAAATGTACCTAGGCCATAAGTGCATAGAAAAAGGTATGAATGGGCATGAATTCCCTGTGAAAGTAAAATTCATGATCCAGTAGCGGACTGAAAATCCAGAAAATGGCACCCATATTACCTAACTATTGCTTCACAGGAAAGTCTAGATTTTTGAATTATGCTTTTGTGCTGTCTCTCTGGACGTAAGGAGGGAATGGCAAAAAGTGGATAAAATTTGCATTTGTAACATCATATTTAGTCACAATATATGATTTGCACATAATATGGTTTTTATATTACATAAACTCTTCTTATAAGGTAACTTTGTGGAAGCTTCTGCAATCTTGTAGCCAATTCCTTAACTGTTAATTGCTCAAACTTCAAGGGAATCTAATGGTCAGCAAGACTCCAGAGAATTTTCATTTTGGTTATCAGAGTTTTAGCTTTGTTTAATACACTGTCATGTTTGAGATAATTTTCCATCTTTTGAAGCAGGTGATATAAAAATTTTTTTAAACTGAATTTGTCTAGGGGGCAAAAATGCTGAAAATGCTCAGAAACAAAATTTAAGAAAAAATTGTTTCTGTCACATAACATTTTTTTTTTGGCAATTCAGATGGTATTCTCCTACAAAAAAAATCTGTAGGTTTTGGATTTTTTTAATCTATAAGGAATTTAAATGAGATGACTTGAGAGCATTCTTTGAAAAACAGAGTAGCAAACTTCTGGGGAAAAATGTATTTTGAAGAAAATGTTTTTATAGCAAGATAAATAATTTTTCCAGAAAGTTCTGAGCTAGTCTTAGCATTCTCCAGTTCTACTCTTGAATCCACTTACTGCAATGTTTTCTCCGTATATTGTGGTGCAGGTACACTCTTTGTTAACAATTGAGATGTTTTTATCTAAATCATTTTACAGCTTCGCAAAATTGCATGTGGGAATCGTCACATTTTTATGAGACTCATCAAATATCTTTGCGTTCCTAACAGCATCAGTAAAATCCATTGCTCTTGTAATACAACATTTCTTCAGAAGAAATATGTATCAATTGTGGAAAAGTAAACTTTTTCTGTATACACCACAGATTCAGACAGCTTTATGTACTCTATTTGAGAGCAATGCTGCATTTCTTATTCAGAGTGGAATTGGTCTTCAGAAGTAGGATTCAACTCTTATATAAACAGCTGATTTCCAGCGTGGCTTCAGTCAAGTCCTGCTGGACCTTAGCTTCTCATCTGTAAAGCAATACTTCCTTTTCACTTTGGTCTATGCAGATTAAGAAATGTTGCTGCTCTCACTTTAGCAAACAGTACAAGCAAATGCATATAGAGAGGTTAACAGAAAAGTGAGTATTTGATGGTTTCCTTTAATAAAAGTTAATTCCTTAGCAAGAACGAAATTAAAATAGACTGCTTCATTGTTGCTTTTCTTGTAATTATGAGACATCTGTCTCTGATTCTGGAAAATTAAAGGTAGCTGAGAAACAATGTGGAAATTCATACAGTATTTTGCAGCAGCTGGTAGATTCAGATTCCTTTTGTTTCAAATTATTGAAGCATTGAATCATAGAATCATAAAATGGCTTGGGTTGGAAGGGACCTTAAAGGTCATCCAGTTCCAACAGCCCTGCCATGGGCAGAGACACCTTTCACTGGACCAAGTGGCTCAGATCCCCATCCAACCTGGTTATGAACACTTCCAAGGATGGGGCACCCACAACTTCTCTGGGCAACCTGTTCCAGTTCCTGACCACCCTAACATTAAGGAATTTCTTCCTAATATCTAATCTAAATCTACTCTCAGTTTGACAGCTTGTCCTGTTGCTATACGCCCTTGTAACAAGTTCCTCTCCATCTTTCTTGTAGGCTCCTGCTCCTCCTGGAAGCCTGCAATTAAGTTACCATAAAGCCTTCTCTTTTCCAGGATGAACAATCCGTATTCGCTTAGCCTTTCCTCATAGGAGAGGTGATCCATCCCTCTAAACATCTTGGTGGCCCTCTTCCGGATTCATTCCAACAGATCAATGTCCTTCCTGTGCTGGGGACCCCGGAGCTGGATGCAGCACTCCAGGTGGGATCTCATGAGACTGGAGATGAGGGGCAGAATCCCCTCCCTTGACCTGCTGGCCACGCTGCTTTTGATGCAGCTCAGAACACAATTGGCTTTCTGGGCTGCAAGTGCACATTGCTGGGTCATGTCCAGCCTCTCACCCACCAGCACCACCAAGTCCTTCTCAGCGGGGATGCTCTTGATCTGTTCACCTCCCAGCATGTATTCATACCAGGGGGTTGGTACCCTGACCCAAGTGCAGCACCTGTCACTTAGACTCGTTAAACCTCATGAGGTTCCCATGGCCGACTTCTTGAGCTTTTCCAGGTCTCTCCAGATGTCATCCTGTCCTTCAGGAGTGCCAACTGTAGCACTCAGCTTAAACATTAATTACCAGAAGTGGTTGTGACTCAGAGACCTTGCAGAAGGACTCACAGCAGAAGATCAGACTACACTGGAAGGTTACAGCAGTGTGCTGCGAACAACACCACTGATAGTAGATTTGCATCTGCTCATGGCACTGGCCTGGTAGCAGTTAGCAAAATGCTAAATTTGAAAAGCAATGCATAGATAGGCTATGAAGACCTGATCACTTTCTACAGAACATGACAGGTGCAGAATCTGTGGCAAAAAAAAAGAGTGTAGTGAGCTTGAATGAGGAGTGAGACATAAATCAGGATGAGAAAGTGACTTTGGCTGCAAATTTCTGAGTCTATATCTTGTGTTCTTTTTCTCTCTCTCACTGTTCTCCTTTGTCATTTCTAAATATCTAGGTATTAATCTACGTAACTTAAATACTAAGGTCCCAGTAATTTCATATTTCCTGGATGCCCATCCTGATAATCTGAACTTTTTCATCACATATAAGAAGGAAACATAATTTATATAAAAATAATCAAATAACCAAATTTCAGTTAACTCTGCAGAATTTAGCCTTTAGCACTGATGGATTTTGGAAATATTCTTAATATAAGGTATTGTCAAACTGTCTTTAGTACATCTAACAATTAGCCATTTCCTTTGGAATTTTTATGTATTGACACTGTACTAACAGCCAAAAGATGATTGTGTGATACTGAACAAATATAGATGAAGTTGTTTTACAGCTTGCTCTTCATATTCTGTTTTTTCTGATGTTTAGGTCAGATGTGTTTTCTATCTGAAAAAAAAACCCCAAACAACAGTAGAAATGAGACTCATAAATACTGATAAAAATACTGCCCATCAACTCTAATGCAGGGCAAGTATCTCTCAGAGACACTGCATAGGACAGGCAATGAAGACACATGCTGGCAACTGCTGAAGTGTTCTGGACATATTTCTGTCCTCTTGAACTACTCCCTGTCCCTCAGTGCATATGACAGCCTGAGGAGCAGTGTCCCTGGCCTACGTTTTATTTTGGAGTAGACTGGTCTTCACACTGTGAAATGCTGAAGTCATGCCTGCCACACTCTGACCTGTGGGAGATCCACAGCTCTTCTGCAGCAAGACATTCCTCTGCAGGCACACAGAATCTTCTGGAACACTCTGAGCTCTCTTTCTGCTGCAACGGGCTCATAATGGAAGTGGGGATCTCATCCTTTCTTCGTAAATGACATGTGGCAAATAATACTTCTGGAGAGTCAAAGGCTTAGAAGAACAAATTTGTTTTAGCTGCATCTCTAACTCCCAGTGCCCACCTCATAATTTTACCCTTTCGCGCACACTTAAGATGTTTAAGGTTAATTATAGATGTGCAGCAGTACATGAGTGAGTGAGAGACACAGAGAGATGATAACAGCCTGCAACTATGTGAAGGGTTTAAATGCTGAGAAGACAAGGAATGTATTAACTATGAAACATGGGTTAGTACTGGGGTGAATGAGACATAACTAAGAAAAGGAAACACCCAGTGAATTCTCTGGAGACATTTGCCAGACAGCATAACTACTAAATTGGGAGACTCTCCTCTAGGAGAAAGATTTCTTACTTGTGAGGGTCAAACCCCAATAGTTTAGTAGTTTCATAGGGAATAATTTCAGATTGCCAGTGACTGCAGAACTGTTTTTTTCTGGCTTATGTTTGTATGTCTCCATACACACAGAGATTCATAACTACATGCAGATAATATAGACATAGACATGGATAACCACATATGATTCTTCATGACAGTGACTTCTTCAAGACAGTGATTTTCATCATACATTGCATGTTTGGCATTCTCATCTCATCAGGACTCCTGCCCATCAACAAGACTCTACTGCAATGCTGCTTATATTTCTAAAGCCATACAGCTTGAAACAGCTGTCATGAGACAAAAGAAAACCTGTCAGAAGATCGGAAGAGCG
>JAWWMP010000165.1:33962828-33986200 GCA_035047865.1 Dendrocincla tyrannina
GAAATTTTGGTTTGGATCTGATCTGCAGCTGCGAAAAAAAAAAAAAAAAAAAAAAAAAGTTTCTTCCAAAGATTACACTGTCCTGAGGCTTAATAGAGGTAACATTTGACTCTGCGCTAGGACAGATTTTATATGTCAACATCTATTGGATTTAGAAATAGCAGATTTTAAGTGAGAAGTTGTCTGTTCTGAAGCATGCTAGATCAGGGTATACTGTACATGCAATCATTTGGTGTATTTTGAAACATTTATAATTTTTATAGGGAAAAATGATATTTTATTGGAAAAAAATTGGAACGCAATGTTAACTACTACAAATAATTTGGAGTCAGTTGTAGTATGTGTTTTATGCTTTAAAAATTTTGAAGAATCAATATTATATTTTTAAACTTTTTTTTTTTTAAGTCTAATTGCAGTGTGATTTTTTTATTCACATTTTTACCATGCAGAGGTAAGAACTCATGTTCTAATTTTGGCTGCAGCCACAACACTGTCCTGTTGGTTGAATAATACATCCAGTTTTGCCTATGGATATGTGTGTCATATATATATATATATGCACAAACATATATACAATTTTGCTCTCCTATTAATAATTGTACACACTGAGGCTTCATTGAGGCTCCTGCATGTTCAGGCTGTTCTAGGGCACATGCAGATCACGTCCACTGCAGATCTGTCTGCTCTCCCAACAGCCCATACTGTCTGCACTTCCTTTGTCTCTGTGGCCACTCCCAATAGCTAAGTCATGAAAAATGTACACAGCATGCGAGGACCCTGGTCAGTCAGGTACTAGAGTGCTTTTCCAATAGATGATGTTACATAACATACTTCAGTAGGTTTTTGTTTCTTTGTTTGCTTATTTGGTTTACGTGAGGCTGTAATAACACCTTATTGTAGAAAGCAGAATTATTTTGGCCAAAGGAATTACTTCACATGGGTAGTTTTCAAACGGCTATAAGGAAGCAAATGCAATTTTGGAAATACATACAGTGTGTGGTGCCCTTTTCATTTGACCTTGCAATACACAGGAGTGTGTTGGTGTGCGGATTGATGAGTTCTAGAGTGCATCAGGATTCTAGATGTGAGACCTGTTGGGTTAGAGATTTAAAATTTGAGGAGATAGTAGAGAAAGAAAAAATTTAGTTAGAAACAAGAAAATACAAACTTTCATGTAGATTTTGCAGTGAGGATTGGCTCTGTTGTAGTTTCAGCAGTCTGTCTCTCTCTAGCCAAAGGGAATGTAGGATGTGACAGAGAGGGTCTGATTGGGGAGGAATTCAATGCAGCTATCAGCAGTGGGCTTCTATGTAAATACTGCAACACCTCTGAACTGAGGAACAGCTGAGATAACACTGTAAACTAATCTCTAGTGCCAGAGTAGCTGGCCAATCCCTCACATTATACAGCCTCTGTAGAAAAGATGTGCTAGGGAAAAAAAAAAGAAGCAGATTTAAATTATATATAGCAACTTACCATGGAGTAAAATATGCTTTTAAAAATTGAAAGCAGAATATGATAAGGTATATTTTTGTTTGAAATAGTGCTTTGTGCCAGGGTGTATATGCTCATAAATCCTCACATATATATAAATATGCAGCACTATCACCAAAGTATTTCCAACTCTCTGTTACCTGTGCCTAATCAGTTTAGAAAAATATATACTCACTTGGGGTTGTTGTCCCACCCCTATTGGTTTTGTTCGATTTTCCACTAATACAAAGCAAACACAGAAGCAAAGTTTGTCCAGAGCAGAGGTATTGAAGAACAGTGTTTTGCTGCTTTGACCTTTGGAAGTCACTGTATTTCATAGCCCTACACAGCCTTTCTTAGGTAGCTAAGGATAAAAAAAAAAAGCAATATATACATATGTATATATATGTATATATACATATGCATATAAAATATATATGTGCATATATGTTTATATATATTCAAATGCACATGCACAACTCTATACACAAATAGTGTCTCACCTGGAACAAGCTGTCTTTCCTCAAGGCATTTAAAGAAAAGCAGGAGCTATCAATGGCCCGAATGTTTGTTGTTACATCTGTTTCAGTGTTGTGCTCATAACTGGGCACAACCCTAAGATAAACTGGGGCTGGGGTGGAGCTAAACACCTCATCAATTGTGCTAGAAACAAGGAAACTGATTCCACTATCTCCAATTCCAGAAGAAATTAAAGTCTGAGGGTCTCTGACGCCCCCTTTGGATACCGTTTAAAAACAAATAGTCAGTGATTTCCAGTTGTCACACACTTTGTCAGAGACAAACCACAATGCAGAGATCGCTCTTACACCAACACCCCTCAAAGCTCCCAGATTGCAGGTTGGGTTACATTCACAAGCTCTTTCCTTCCACCTAATTTGAGATGTATATAACCATGTGATGCAAGCCCTTGTATGGCCCCTAATAAACTGTACCTGTGTTTAAGCAGTTGATCCGTTTGAGTGTTCCCCTCTTGACCTTTGAATCTCACCATTCCCTTCTGTTCCAAACCTCAATTCTTCCCTCCTCTTCCCACATTGTGTCACAGGCAGGCATGGGGCACTTTACAAGCTGAGCTCCTGAAGGACACTGTACTCTGTTACGACGAGTTTCTCTGAGGCACAAGTTGACAATCTCTGCCTTCACATACCAGGGCAAACCCACTCAAGGGATGCTTCTCTATTTTTAACAGCAACAAAAAGAAGTCCTGAAGACACATGGATTTTGTAGGTTCCACCACTGGAACAAATTATCAATGTGGATGTTTCAACAACTGAGCAAGAAAACAACTGTCACATTACATTAATACCATAGCTGGTTTTTGTCCAAGCTATTCCTATCTCTCATCCTCCGCCTTAGACATATCACTATCCTTTACTGATCTGGTGTGCATTGAAAGAGCAAAAATGGGGAGTTAAAGTATATGCATACTAACGTAAATGAGCAGATCCCATTTTGTGTTATAGATGTCAGCCAAAAGTGGAGAAAAGGACGATTTTTGCTGCATGTGCTCATCAAAGTTTAAAAGAAATTGAGTGTGCACTGCTCTTTCCTAAGGCAATACAGGCAGCAGATGCTGCCTCCATGCAGGAGAGGAGCCCCAGTTGTTGGCACCGAAGTAACCTCACGGCTCGTTGATTAAACTCCTGCTCGAATGGCTTTTTTCGGCGGAAAAAATGAAAAGCCGGGGGATAAAACACCCGCGCGGCTTCCCTCGCACCCTCCACCCCAACCCGAGCATCACGAGTTTAAGCGCCTCGTTCGCGGCTGACCCCGCCGAGGCCGGGCCGGGCTGCGGGCGGCCCCTGCCCGGCGCGGTGCGGCGCGGTGCGGTGCGGAGGGCTGACCCCGGGGGCTGCGGGGCTCCCTATTTGGCCATGCGGCGGGCCGGGGGCGCAATGCCCCGCGCCTGCCTTACATGGCCCGGGCGGCCGGCCCGGCCCGGCTCCATTCATGGCTGCGCGCCCGCTCAATGGCGCGGAGCCGGCCAAATAAGGACAAGGTGGCTGCCCCGTCCCGCGGCCGGCCGGGCCGACGCTGCCTCTCCGGGGGGTATAAATTGGGGCGTCTCCGCCGAGCCGGCACCCAGGGTCTCCTCCGCAGCCCCCCCGCCGCCGGTGCTGGTCTGGTGAGTAGCGCGACAGCAGCGGGGCGGCGAGGGAGGGGGCAGATGGACCGGGACAGGATGGGATGGGAGGGATGGATGGATGGAAGGCGGCGGGTGCCGGTCGTGCAGGTGCAGCCGGTGCCCGGCTCGGCGATGTTCCTGCCAGGACACCGCCCGGCCCCCGCTCCGGCCCGACGGGGCGCGGCGCTTCGCCGCCGGCGAAGTGCTCTGGGCACGAAAAATCATCTCGATTTAAAACGCTTTCCCTCCCATTTCTGGGCCGCCCTAATTATCGTGTCCCGCATGCTGGTGTGGCTTTTAAAGCGCGGAGAAGAAAGTGGTCGCGGCTCCCATTTAGAGCCCTGCCCGGGAGCGTGACTGAGCCACTGAGCATCCTCCTGGGACGAGTCAAATTTCCCGCTCCATCCATCCGCAGCGATGTGTGTGCCGCCGCGGCCGGCGCTGCCCTGCGGGACGGAGAGCGGAGCGCCCCGGAGGGGCCGTCCAGGCGCTCGGCGGCGCCCGGCGGCAGCGCAGTGCTGCCCGCCGGGGTCTGGACCTGCCACCGTGCTGTTTTCCAGGTCCGTGCTTCCTTCCGAAGATGTGTGACGACGAGGAGACCACCGCACTGGTGTGCGACAATGGCTCGGGGCTGGTGAAGGCGGGCTTTGCAGGAGACGATGCTCCCAGGGCCGTTTTCCCGTCCATTGTCGGCCGCCCGAGGCACCAGGTAAATACAAGACAGAACTGGGCAGAACACACCCTTCCCCTTCTCTCCAGGCGTCGCCTCCCCCTGCCCCTTCCCTCTGTCCTATTCTTCTGTCCTGTCCCGAATAGCCTGTTCTTTTGTCTGCTCACCTCCGTGATAGTACTGGCAACACGTTTCCAGATATCTCCTGTGCTTCCCTCAACTTCCCTGTTTGGCTGTCCTGTATCTCCTTTTTCTCCTACAATTTCCGTGGCAAAACGTTCCTAAAGTTCCTCATGCTGCCTTTTTTTTTTTTTTCCGCTAATGCAATTTGCATTTTGTTATCATGAACAAATTACTGCTAAGTCTCCATAATAATCTGGAGTATCTTTGTTGATAGAATGCTAATTTCCCTCTGTAACTTCGTATTTACAAACTCTCTTTGTATCTTTTCCTGCTCGTGGTATTGTGCATTTTATTTTCAGTCAAACTTTTGAACCAGAAAGAAGCAATTGAAAATAAGAGATGTATTAAAAAATGGGGGGAAATCCTTTCATCTGATGGTTTTATGACAAAACCTCAAATTCTGTTGACTTAATATTTTAATAATATTCATTTCTTTTACAAAACAACTTTTTAGTGATGTGACTGTTCGTACCTTTCTTCAAAATAACATAGTTAGAATCATAGAATATCCTGAGCTGGAAGGGACCAACAAAGATCATTGAAGCCTTAACTCCTGGCCCTGAACAGGACAGCCCCAAGAGTCACACCATGTGCCTAAGAGTGTTGTGAAAATGCTTCTTGAACTCTGTCAGGCTTGGTGCTGTGACTGCTTCCCTGGGGAGCCTGTTCCAGTGCCCAACCACCCTCTGGGTGAAGAACCTTTTTCTAATATTTAACCTAAACCTCCCCTGACACAACTTCATGTCACTTGTCTGCAATGTAGTTGTTTGGGCTCTGTGATGTTGTCTTCCTACTGTAATGCTTTTCCATATTTTCTTCTTCTAGGGTGTTATGGTCGGTATGGGTCAAAAAGATTCCTATGTGGGTGATGAAGCTCAGAGCAAAAGAGGTATCCTTACTTTGAAATATCCAATTGAACACGGCATCATCACCAACTGGGATGACATGGAAAAGATCTGGCACCACACTTTCTACAACGAACTCCGTGTGGCCCCTGAGGAACACCCCACTTTGCTTACAGAAGCCCCCTTGAACCCTAAAGCTAATCGTGAAAAGATGACCCAGATAATGTTTGAGACCTTCAATGTACCTGCTATGTATGTGGCAATCCAGGCTGTCCTGTCCCTGTACGCCTCTGGTCGTACAACAGGTAAAATAAAAAAACGCTATTTTGATTTTTCCTTTCAGGAACTCTTTTTCTTTCCCACTCCAAAAGGGAGGAATACACACCATATCTCACTCAATATTACAGAAAAATAGGTATTTTTAGTTTTTAGCAATTAATAACAGTAGCAGAAAAGACAGTACAAAATAGTATGTGGAATGTGGACACTGCTTTGCTTTTGGAGAGGCACCATGGAACTGACTCTGCCTCTGCTTGCTGTGGTGCAGATGAGGAGACCTTCTGGTAGAGATACTGCAGTTACACAGGTTTAAGTGTTTAAAGTGAGTCAAAAGATGCCTATTATTAGATCAAGACAGTGACTATTACAAATATTCTTACTGTTCAGTGTAGTAGCAGTGGAAGACTGCTCATACAGATTAGCTTAAAATATGTATGGAACAAGTGTTTTGTGGGAAAATTCAACTAAACAGAATGTCCAGGCGAGCAAAGGCAGAAGGAATTGGAAAGATCTTTATGATGCAAATAGAATTATACTACTTCACATTACCTGAAAATATTTTGTTGTGTTTGTTGCTGTTTACTGTGCCTGAGGGCTCTAAGCATTTCCTAGGTGATTGCAGCTGCTCTCTGACATTTCTCTCCCAGGTATTGTTCTTGATTCTGGTGATGGTGTCACCCACAATGTACCTATTTATGAAGGTTATGCTTTGCCTCATGCTATCATGCGTCTGGATCTGGCTGGCAGGGATCTGACTGACTACCTCATGAAGATCCTCACAGAGCGTGGGTACTCCTTTGTGACAACAGGTCAGTCCTTCAGCTTTTCTCTGCTGTGAAAATTGTCATGTCTCTCTTGGCCTATTGTCTTCCTCTCGTATTTTGTTTATCCAAAGCTTGATTTGATTCCCTTATATCTCCAGCTGAGCGTGAGATTGTTCGTGATATCAAAGAGAAATTGTGCTATGTTGCACTGGACTTTGAAAATGAAATGGCCACTGCTGCCTCTTCCTCCTCTCTGGAAAAGAGCTATGAATTGCCTGATGGTCAAGTGATCACAATTGGTAATGAACGTTTCCGCTGCCCTGAAACCTTGTTCCAGCCATCCTTTATTGGTAAGTGTTCCCAGGAAATTCTCCTTTCTGTAGGAGGTATGAATGAATTAGAAGATCTAGAAGGTGCCCCACTCCTCTTTTCTTATCTAAATTTGGCACAAAATCAAACATGAATAAATAATGATTTATGCCCTTTGGTCCCTATAAGATGTGCTTGATGTGAGCTCATCTGGTGATTCGCTGAGTTCTGAGTTTAAACTTCTGAGGAAGTTTTAGATCAGGTTTTAGGGTCACAGTATTTTAGTGATAAAACATACAGTGAGTATATCATCACTGGGGAGTTGAACTCCATAATCTTTATGTGTCACTTGCAACTCAAGACATTTCTATGATTCTGTTTCACTGGTGACAAGAATAGGTTGCAGTGCTGTATTTGTAAGGCTTGTGCTCGAAACAGTATCTGACTCAATAAAGTGTCAGAGAGGGGTAGAAAATGGAATGAAGGTGTGTGTATATTTATATGCACTGTAATTAAACATTGCCATGGTCAAGATGGTAAGCTTTGCTGTTTGTGCATGCAGCTGATGGATACAGCAAATGTTTATACCCCAAAGTCCTGAGCAATACATGCAGTTGTTCATCAGCTGACATGTTACGGTGGATCCTGTGTCAGTCCCTTCAGGAAGCACCTGTTAAAATTAATAAACTGGAATGTGACCTACAAACACTTGCTTCTTGTTTCTTTTTCCTTACTATCAAGTGCTAATATCTTATTCCATGTCATGGTTATATCTTGCCTTGTTGCTTCGAAACAGTATAGACTGTATTTTGAGTTGACTGAAGAAGAAATGAAGTTACTGTTGTCTTCTTTAGTTCTAATTCAACTGTATTCATTGTCTTTATTGATGTCTTTACTATATTCAACTGATGCTTTTAGTGAGACTGACATAACCTGATACTCATGTTTTCTGTTCTATACAACCTTCCCTTGCCATATACCAAGTGAGTTTGTCTTCTGCGTTCACTTCTTCTCTTACTGCATATTTTGAGTATCTTGTATTTACACATGCATTATGATTCTTACCTTTTCTAACAAATGATTTTCATTTTCTAAGTCAGTTCTGTAATTCTTTCTTATATTTTTCTATAATACCTAATAATCAATGAGTAATTTTACAACAAAAAGTTCACAGAAGTTCATGTTTATGATGAACAGAAATGCCAAGATTTCTTTTCATGAAGACTTCTTTTATAATTTACTGACCTACTCTCTTCTTTTTTCTTAAGGTATGGAATCTGCAGGTATTCATGAAACTACCTATAACAGTATCATGAAGTGTGATATTGATATTCGTAAGGACCTGTATGCAAACAACGTCCTCTCAGGTGGTACAACAATGTACCCTGGCATTGCTGATCGCATGCAGAAAGAAATCACTGCTCTTGCTCCTAGCACTATGAAGATCAAGGTAAGGAATTTGACTCCGTACTATGAAATGTAAGTAAAGATGGAAAAAATGTCCGCATCATTAAGTTGGGATATAGGAACGACTCAAAATTAAGATCAACAGCTGATGGACAAACGAACAGAAATTTCATTTAATCAGAATAATTACGTTGGTTAAAAGCAAGTGTTAAAAAAATGGTTATAGATTTTCTTAAGGAACATTACATGTATTGTAGCAGCTGCTGAAGATCAATACTATTATTATGGAAAAGGTTTTTATTTACTTAAGGAAATATCTAGTGGTTTGTAGCATTGATGATTTGGGTTCATTGTTCAGAAATGAGAATTTTGTCGCTTTTCTTTACTGTAGATCATTGCCCCACCTGAACGCAAATACTCTGTCTGGATTGGTGGCTCCATTCTAGCATCTCTGTCCACCTTCCAGCAAATGTGGATCAGTAAACAGGAGTACGATGAAGCTGGTCCATCCATTGTACACCGCAAGTGCTTCTAAGCACTCTTCCCCCCAATTTACTCAGGATGACGACAATATGCTTCTTGGAGTCTTCTGGCAAACCTTCCCGAACTCTTCAGTCATTGTACAGTTTGTTTACACACCCGTGCAATTTATTTGTGCTTCTAATATTTATTGCTTTATAAATAAACAAGATCTGGGACTTGCAACCTACAAATTAGTCTCTTTTGTTTTATTTTAAGTACTTTTTGGTTAAAAAAAACCCGACTAAACACTTGTGATTTGGAAACTCCCATTAGACTTATGAGTACTTCTACTACTACATCCATTTCCTAACTGATGTAGGCCTGTTAGGTCATGGTTTTCTATTAGTAAGAATTTACATTTTATAGTTTTAATTTCAAAACTTGAAACAAAAGAAGCATTATATATCAAGGCTTAAAAAGAAATAGCCTTGAGGGTAGATCCATCAAGTGGAACAAGTGAAAGGAAACCTCTCATATTCACTTAGTCAGTTTAGAAAGATTCTTCTGTTGCATTTATTGTAACTCAGATATTTTAATATTAATTTATTAAAAGCCAAAGCTTATCTAAAAGAATTACGTTAATACATTTAGAATGTGATTTATAAATATTTAGCACAATCCTAAAGAGTCATACAATTGTTTTCTGTGGGCTGTCAATATTTATGACAAAACACTAATTAAAACTGACAGCTTACTCATCTTCCCCATCTTTTCAAAGCCAGAGATAAAGAAATGAAATCGTTATTGTACTAATGCACAAGAATCAAACTTTTGCTGTATAAACATACAATTGTTACATGTTTTCACATCAATTATTTTCACATCATCATTCACATGTCTTAGGCAATTTTTAATCCTTAATCTTTGCTATCCTTTCTTACTATTGACCCAGATACTAAAATCATAAACTGCATACTATCTATGGGCCTTTGGGTGCCTCACGGTGACTTTATAACTGGGCTCTTCATTTTTTAAAAAGTAGTAACTAAAAAGTGAGGTACAGAATTATCTAGGACATTTTCATAAAAACAACAGAACCAGTCACTGTTATAGTCTGAACTGTGTACAGACTGGAGTTCGCCTAAGTTTGATTTGGGAAATCATTAAAGCATCTGTCAAACTGTGTATGTAGTTAGTTAGGCAAGTGTCATTGGAGCTGTTTGAAAAGATAAGATTATAAACTTCAATACAGTTTGCACATTTGCAGGGAAACTTTCTGTTCCTCTTACCTCATATTTTCTTGAAAGACATTAAAATGGTCATTAGATGTGATCTGTGAATACGTAGAATAGATTTTACTCTTTGAATATATGAAGGTGTATTTAGTGTTTGTCTCCAATTTATTTATCAGTAGAAGACAATT
Organism: Dendrocincla tyrannina; assembly: GCA_035047865.1. Classification (NCBI taxonomy): domain Eukaryota; kingdom Metazoa; phylum Chordata; class Aves; order Passeriformes; family Dendrocolaptidae; genus Dendrocincla; species Dendrocincla tyrannina. The sequence goes on from JAWWMP010000165.1 coordinate 33,972,790, forward strand.
CACTGGGTGTGGTGCCACTGTAATTGCCTACCATCCACTTCCAACTGAAATAGATATTTCTGATGTGTTTGGTTTAGACAGAGAACTGGATGGAGTTGTCAAATATAAACAAAATTGGAATATTTTACAATTTAAACATACATTTAAATATTTTAGACAAACCAAAATGAAATTTTAACAGTATGAAACCTTAAATATGAAATTCTCACACTGCACACAGTATCACTGAATTGTTGCTGCAAATAGGCCATTTCACAATAAAATACAAATTAATTAACCTGTGAATCGCTGAAGTCAAAGTCAACAGCCTCCCCTGTTCTCAAGAAGGTTCCCACAGAAGGGAATTACTCTGAAGTTCCCACTGTGGGGATATTTTGTATATTTTGAAAACATGAGAACTTTCCCAGATTTTTGGATGACACAAATTTAATGGCTCAAACTTAATGATGTTTCCAATGACATTTGCATATTGTTGTTCAGAAACATTGCACTTTTTTTATTTGGTCTTCCTTGCTAATTTGAAAGATTTGTCTGGGCAGAAAGGTTATCTCATATACTAGTGTGAATTAATAGGGTGATACTGGACATAAATTGCAATTAATTGGAGCTTAAAATGTTAAGCAAGTATGCAAAGGGCATGCTAAGTCAGGCCCAGTGAATGCCTGACTTGACTGGCTCTGACTGATAGGTCAGGAATGGCAGGCAACAGCTGGCACCACATTCACGGCTCTGATCAGGGATTCACTATTGAGCATGTGGGCATGAGGAGGGAATTGAAGGAAGCCACTGATTGCAGGGCTGATGGAAAAATTCCTGCCACAGACATTTTGGGATTTGTAATTCACAGTTTCTGGAAACAGATGTGAGCAGCAAGGATTGTGCAAAATAGTGATGTGCTTCCATGTATGTAGGACAGGACTAAAAAGTAACAATGCCTTACCCTTTTTCTCTTCTTACTGCATTTTCCCAGATGTATTAATTTTTAATGCAATAGCCACGTATTTTACCATTGAAAATGATGTATTCCCACTCAGTGCAGTGAAAACTAATAATTCAGTGACGTGGGAATTATGGTAACTATTTATGGAAGCAAAATTAGATCTAATTTGATTGAGAGGAATTTGAGTGTTAATTCATACAAGATAGGACTCAAAACACTGATAAATGCCACTGTTAAACTTTACCCTCTGTTTACAGTTTACAGCCTTTAATAGTGTTATATATGTATTTTATGGCAAGTGAAGATAGTGGCTTTGGATGTAGAAAATAACTGCAGAGCACCTATATGATTACCAGTAAAACTATTCCCTATATTTCCTTGAAAAAGTTATGTTAAAAAACATCTGTACCCAAATCCTCTTGTGTTCATCAGTCTTCACCTCTGAAACACCTCAGCTAATGAAGACATTGACATAAACTTGAAGACTAAAGGATCACAGCTAACCTTCACTGCCTTTGATGACATTTTCTTTCAGTGGAGGAAGGAAACAACGTTTAGTTGAATTATAGATTCAACACACACATTTTAAAAAACAGTGTGGATACAGAGCAAAAGGTCTGTCTGCCACACCAAAGGGTATCTTGTTATTTGGCTTTGCAGCTCCTTGTTGCTCTGTATTTACAGTGGAGTGGAAGGAATTCTGTGGAAGTCTGATGTGATTTTTAAGCTACATAAAGAAGTTTTATTTAGTAAGAAGGTCTAAATAGTATTAAGAAATACCGACATACATCAGTAAGAGCTGAGACAAAATCTTATTGCCAGTTCTGGCAGCCAGAACAGCACTGTCCAGTAGTCCTGCTTTTGACTGAAGGGCATTGACATATTACCACTGTTGCCTGACCCTCAGATCTTGCAGAAAACTGTAGATTATGTTGGCACATGAAGAGTATTGAGAATTATGATCAAAACACAATGGTTGTAATATCTGTATGTAGTATGTGCTAAGGATCTGAAAATACTGTGATTCTGTTTGAAAAGATAGATTTTTTTTTTAAAGGGAAACAAGGAAATGTTTCAGAATTCACTTGTTCATGCTTGTTCCTTTAAAAAATTGGTAGGAGAGTCATAAATTTGATAGAGTTGTCTACTTTGCACTAATTATCTCTAAAAAGGCTGGTTTAGTTAAAGCTTTAAAAAAGTCACCCTGAGGCAAAGCTGTAATATTCAAGCTAAAAATTTTTAGCTTGAATAATTGAATTCCATAGAGTGGTAATTTTTTAAATGTAGAAAAAGGGGGGTTTATAAGTAGAAAAATTAGGCGACTCTAAATATATGTGACAGTCGGATTAATCTACAATACTAACACTACAACAGGAAAAAGAATAGATAAAACCTGCTGGTTGGATAAACTGTATATAAGGCCGGGGCAGAGACTGATACCTACTTCCAGTAACAGCTGAACCCCAAAACATCCTGTGACAGAAATCTCTGTCAAGATACAAGACAAAGAAAAAATAAATTATAAAATTGAGTGATTAGTAAATCTCACTTCCTACATTTCAGAAAGAAGCAATTTAATATACTACCAATTACCTTTGCTTTTTCTCCTGAGGATGGCTGCGATTTCTGAAACTTAAAAAGTCAGCATACAGAAATGTTGATTTGGAAGAATTATATAATTAAAGGTTGGATTTATTTATGAATAAACTGCCCTGTGTGAATAGAGTTGGATTAAATAAATATAGCAGACATTAGCACACGTTAATATACCTGGTGGTAATTTTATGTTTCATCATAAAGAAACAATTCACAAACTACAATATATATATTGTCCACCAAATACAAGGTAGTATTCTCTCACAGAGGAGATGAATTGTATTTTAGAAACATTTTTTAATCAGGAGATATATGTATATGCAGAGCAAAAGGTGGAAGAGAAATAACATAAAGCTTTATTGACATAGATTTACATAGCATGTAAATGATATAATAAGTCTGGGAAGGTACCAAACAAGATGAAGGTAGCAAGACAGTAAGGAAAAGTTTAAAGATTAGTTCCGAGTCTCTAAGAGCCTCTAGTTTACATCACTGGAAAGGGTGATTGTCATTATCATTGATGCTATCATTGTCAATAAGAATGAGGACCACATGAGCTTTGTTTACAACGGGTCCCAAATGCTTCATGAGTTACACCTTGGCTTTTGGGCATGCTTTTGCAGAAAGGCAATGCTCAAAGGGCAATTGAGGAGCTCCTGGATTTTAGAGGGCTTGCAACTCCAACTCTTCTAGAGAGAGTGAAAAGGGGAGAGTAGAAATGCAGCAGCACACAAACTCCTGCCACACACTTATGCCCCTCCTCCAGTTCTCTGTAGCTGGTTGTGGTTGCCTCAGCTGACATGAGAAAGCAAACAGGTGAAAAATGTAGTTAATTGCTGTCTGGGAGGCACATTACTGGCTGCTGGGCCAGTACACGTGGGGAGATCTTCCACAGCTTCCGGAAGAACAGTAATTTTACAGTAGTTGCTATCAAGGAAAGAAGAAAAATTCAGGGAACACAAGCCGTACCCTCATGTTTATTTAACAGATGAGTTTTGACACTAAATTTAACACTGTTTCTTCTTTATTTATTTATTTGTTTTCAGGATAGACTTCCATGTTCAAAAAATGTCTCCATTTTATATTAAAAAAACAAACTAAAACCCAAACCCAAAGAGAATAAGAAACATTAACCTTAAGCAAGAAAATAATCTATGTTGGGTTTGTGTTTATGTGCGTGTTTACAATGCTCTAATTTTCTGATAAGCCAGAGCGGAAAAGAAATGTTGCAGAAATAGAAATCTCAGCAGATTTTAAAGATAAACCCCCAAACAAACTGCAAGAAAAAACCCACTTCTTTATTATGAATTATGTCTTGAATTTAGAAAGTAAAATGAGTGTTCCTTCCTTGTCAAGAAACACCACCTACAGGAGAATATTGTTTTCCACCAGTTAAACCAAGGCTACTCTGTGTCTATAGCTTTACTTTGGGTAAAAGATGAAAAGGAATCATCTTCTTCTCAGTCTTCTATTACAGGTTAAATAGAAAACACCTTGTGCTAAACTTCTGACTTCATTATCTAGTGCTTTAGTTTGACAATTTGAGTAACTGATTATTGAAATTAATACCATTAACCATTTGAGTTACTAATTCAGCTGGTTGTGAATTCAAGCTCATTACCGTACTGTTTCATTCATAATTAAAACACCAGACTCAAAGCAGACAGCCTGTTTGTATATGTACAAATGTGAGTTGTGAAAAGTACCATCTGTGGTTTTATTACAAACATTTAGTGATCTCTTTGATCCGTGTTTCAAAAGCCATGTGCATTTGCAGGGATGAATATATAGCAAGTATTTAAAGTATGGCTTACTAAATGTTACAATCCAATGTGAGATACTACAAAATGCCCAGATATACTTTTAACTTGCAGTGTAAGCTATTGTAAAAGTCAGAACCTTTAACATGTGACAAAACCTTTAATATGTGATGCACATTTACAAAAATGATCTCAGGCCTTTTTAGTCTTACTGGTGTGGTAAAAATTTCAGATTTATTTTTCATTGAATTCAAGCTCTCTTGTGCAGCTCAGTTCTGTATGGCAATCAGACAAACCGCAGTAATGGAGTAGCTTTTGATCTTTTGCCTGTATATTTTGGCAGCTAAGTAAAATGGACTTTGAAAGATATTTACATGGAATGGATATTTTCATGGTACATTGGAAAATGAGTTATTATGCTATTGCTGGTGATATTTTCTCTTGCATTTGTTTCTGGATTCTCTAAAGTGTTTGCTGTAATAACATATATGTATATATACATATACACAGAATTATATTTACACATATGTGTGCATGCATATGCATACAAATATTTTCCCTAAGCCTTCTCTTTAACTTTGCAATGGAAGAACATTCCTGACTTTGTAAGAAGTTTCAGAAACTTCGTCTGTGCCACACAGCAAATGAATACTCTCCCCTAGAGAATTGACATAGTTGAAGTTGGAAGGGAAAATATTTCTGGTCAGAAACATCACAGAGATATTTGACTAAGACAAAACTGTGGATTTTTGTAGCCCTGTTCCTAAGACAGACGTTAATTCCTGATTTAGTTTTGTGCTCAGAGGAAAATGTCAGGACACTGGAATTTTGAGAACAGAACTTAAGACTTTTTAACATACAGTCAAACAATGGCACAGAAGTATGGTTTTCAGACATAGCCTGAATGCATCACATACTGCGGAAAGTTTAAAAGGTGCCAAAAAAAATAAGTTTACAGTGTCTGGTGTCACATTCTGTATTTTGATGGTTGTGTCAATAGGTTTGTAGACTTTTCCTGATCAAACATAATGTCAGCCATTGTGATCAATTTTTTTCTGCCCTTTCATTTCAACTGAGACCATGAATTCTGCCCATTGTACTAGCACCTAACAGAAATAGGAAACTACTTTTTGACCTTATTTTAGTAAATAAAAAGCATATAAAATCATCAGGAATCATATCCTGCAGGCTCTTCTATCTCAAAGAGACATATAAAGGCTTCCACTGCCCATTCTGCCCATACTTATTGCACAAAGCAAATACATTGCCATTGAAAATGCTGTAAAGACTATTTCTTGTATGTTATGATACGGAGATAGAGATTGTGCAATCTCCAAATAGGGTCATCTGGTGACAGAGGGACAGTGGGTGCTATTAAAAGCTTGACATTTATCACTCACAGTGTTTAAATTTACCATGGAATTTGTGGCATTTGCCAATCTAAGTATAGAGAATGCCACAAATACCACATAACAGATAAATACTGCTACGCAAAACCCAACAAACTTCTGGCGGTGCTTTGCTAAACCTATAGAGCTCTACCTTCTGGAAATGCATCACAGGTTCTACTGGCTCTAATTCCTCAGCATGAAAAAGCAAAAAATTATTTGTTATGTTGTTCTTTTCCTTTATCTTGACTATTTAGACCAAAAGGTCTTTTGTATAGGAAAATTTCCAGCGTATATCTGTAGGCTCCAGAGCAATGGAATTGCTATCAAATTTTAAGTGTCCTAAAGCTGATTAAAAACGGATCATGTAGTAGTACTTCGTGCTGAGGTTTAGTGGGCATGACGGTATTCAGACAAAGTTTGAACTTGATCATCTTGGAGGTCTTTTCCAACCTTCATGATTCTATGATTCTATGACATATCATTCACATGCACAAATTGGAGTCTGTCCAGCACATGAAGTTTATAAAATGGTCTGTTGGAATATATGTCATGTAATTTGTGAAAAACAACTCACTATGGAATTCTTGTTGGAAAAACTGACTTTTCAAAAGGAAGTTTTTCTCTAGGACTCTGAGCTCTTGAGCACTGTCTAAATCCTGAAGAAAAGAATGGATATAACCAATTACATTGTACACTTGCTCTAAGAAACACAGAAAAATCATCATTATTTTCTTTTCAATAACTGCAGAAAATATGTCAAGATAACAGAATGCATAGTCGAGCTATATTTTCTTCACCTAAAAAGCAACTTTAATGGTTAGAGGTAGAGGAGATAAAGGCTTTGCCATTGTCTTACAGGTTTGGGATTTTTGAGTCTGGGCACCCAAATCCCATTTGTATCTTGGGAAATCCTGTTTCTTGACTTCCCTTCCCCCAGTTTACAAGGGAAACGGACAGCTGCTCTCACGTCATACCTGCAGGTGCCATTCTGTCCCTGCTTGACTGGAGGAGGAGCTGGGGTGCTAAAGCAACAATTCCCACAGGTATAAATTGTGTAAAGGGTGTTTTGTTATGGTTTAAGAAAGTGAGGCAGAAAGCTGAAAGAATGTGTCCATAGTTGTGGCCAAGTTCTTCATCTTTGGCAATGAAGTGACAATGATTCCTTAACAGAATTCTACCTTGTAGGACAGACCTAAGCCTAGCTAGATAATTTCCCTGCCATGAAGTATTGAGACTGACTATTTGATTATCTCTTAAGGTTTTAAGTGTGACTGGTTACAGCAGATGGCACTGAAGAGTATATAATGAAATTCCTGTGCTATCAACAAAACCTGTACGTCACAAGTCAGTCCTGCTGTCAGTCCCTAACATGAACTCTTCACATTCCTTTTTCATCCTCTCCCAAATTCCCTGGTCTTTCCACAAACACAGTTTGGCTGGTGAAAGCAATGGAGAGAAGTAGACTAGAGAAAGAGGGCCCTGTATCCAACTTCAGAAATTGCTATAATAACTTAAAATTCACACAAAGCATATGTAAGTTGACCTTTTAAACATATCTTAAAGAGTGGAATGTATTTTGCTTCAGTGAGTATTATTTTGGAAGAGCTTCAGATATAACTTAAATGCAGAACAAAAAAGCTGCACTATATTCTTAGGTCCATTGAACAAAAAAAGGTGCGAAATTCTCAGGTCGGATAAATCTAAACACTGCACTTCTTTTGAAGCCAATTATATGAGTAGGGCTGTTGAAAGTAGGTGAAATGTGGTTATTTTCCAGAACTGATTTTTTTTCTTCCCATGCTGCAAGTCTCCAGTGACTGCATCTAAGTAACCACTGAATACAGCAGCTAAAAAGAATCAAGTGGAGATACCCTTTGAGTTTGTCTTTGCGAAAGGGCACTTTGTGTGGATTTTTTTAAACCATGTGTCTTGATTTAGATTCTAGTGCAATCCACTGCAGGCACTGAGAGTTAACTGAAGCGTTCGTCTGTGCAACTTTTGGATTTGTGGTGGTTTGATCCTGACTGGATGACAGGTGTCCACCAAAGCTGCCCTATCACTCCCCTCCCAACTGGACAAAGGAGAGAAAAAATAATTAAAGGTTTGTGGGTCAAGATAAGGAGTGGGAGAAAACACCAGTTACTGTCATGGGCAAAACAGGCTCAGCTTGGGGGGGGGGGAAATTAATTTACTATCAGTTAAATCAGAGTCAGGTAATGTGAAATAAAACAGAATTTAAAAACAGCTTCCCCCAGATGTACAGGGAGATGGGGAACGAGGACTGCAGTCACATTGTTTCTGCCACTCCTTCCTCTTCAGGGGAAGGACTCCTCAGTCTCTTCTCCTATCCCAAAGTGGTGTCCCTCCCATGTGCTGGAGGGGAACAGCCTTCCTCATTATGGCCTGCAGGGGAATGTGCTCTGGCACTTGAAGTACCTCTTTCACCTCCTTCTTCACGGGCCTTGGTCTCTGCAGAGTTGTTGCTCACATGTTGTCACTTTCCTCTCCTGCTGCTGTTTTAGGGTTTTTTTTTCCCTTTCTTAACTATGTTATCCCAGAGATGCTACCACCATCACTTATGTGCTCAGCTTTTGTGGAGGGTCTGCCTTGGAGCTGGCTGGTGTGGGCTCTTCATGACATGGGGAAAGATTCTGGTTGTTTCTCACAGAAGCCACCCCTGTAGTACCCCACTACCAAAACCTTGTCCTGCAAACCCAATATGTGTGCTCCATACAAACCAAATACTTATTCCCAATAAAAGGCTGGAAATTTATGTGTTAAAAGCAGATGTATACTTCTGAATATACTTTCTGACTTCTGAGAAAATGATTTTCATAATAAATATCAAACATAAGAAACATTTTTGTGTTCTCCTAGGTAAGAATGCAAAAATAACCATTCATAAAAGAACACTTACAGTTTGGGTCATGTACGACTTTAACTTTCCTGTGTATTTTGTGATGTGGTTTTCTTATTTGCGCATTCACTTATTTAGAAATAAAAATAATTTAACAAGATAATCATAACCATTTTAGTAGTGCACTTGATTTGTTCCAGAGGCAGCTGTGATAGGTAATCTCTGCAGGGTAATCATTATAGCCCTGTGATGCAAGTATGTTGGTACTTCCTAGTTCTGGAAAGACTTTTTCCTGCTCCCACAGAAAAGAATAATTAAAAATCTTTAATTAGTTTTATATATTCATGTGATGTATTTCTCTGATAACTTTTCCTGTGAAAAGAAAGCATGGTTCATATTATGATGCCAAACCTATGTCTTACTTTACATTAGACATTTTTGCCACCCGAATCTTCTTAAAAACTGAAGAAAACCACATTATTGAGAAGGGCGAATCACAAGAAGAGAGACATTATAAAACCAGAAAATCAGACCCTGCTCCCTATTTGAGGTTGTTTCTATGATCATGGTTCAGGTAGGAAGCTTGCCACCCAATTTAGTTTGTCTTGTTGGTCTCACTCTCTTTCAGAGTGAAATATGCTGTATTAAGTGTATTTTCCATTCAACAGCAGCTGTGCCCACACCGTGTGTATGACTCATCCACCTGTCTAGTTGGTGTTCTTTGGATTAATTGATCTATCTTTGAGCTCATGTTTTCTCTCACGCCTTGTTTGCCTTTGTGGCAGTCATATTTGGATTTCACACATTTATTTTTGTGGTGCATAGTGCCTTCAAGTCCATGGAACAATTTGTGCTGACATTTCAGGTAGCATGGCATTGGACTTTGATAACTTGTTGGTGTAATTAAACTTAATATGCTTCACAAATGCAAACCCTGTGGGTTTGACTGTCATTTTTCTCTCTTCCCCCATTGCACTAGCCTTCATGCAAGCCTTTTCTCTTTATAATACCGTTTCTGTCCCAAGGCTGATCCTTCACACCAAGGAAATAGATGAAATAATGAAATGTATCAAAAAACACTAATGGAACAAATCAGATCCATAATTTATTCATGCTTCTTTGGCATACTACTGATTGAAATATTTTTTTAAACAGATCAAGCCATTAAGTGCTGATCAGCAAATATTTGAATCTCCTTTTTTTACACTAAACCTGTAGGATGGATATACTTATACAGTTAAACTAGGGCTAAAAATTGACTGATTTTTATTTCTCAAGATCAGAGAGTTTTGGTTTTCAGAAAACACTGGGAAGCTGCGTCTCAACATGATGCCTTGAAACTCCCATCTGGAAATGCTCTGTGTGTAATTTTCATCTATTTTAAGTATCCAAAATTTTTACTGAATCTAAAGTGCAGGAGCCCTGGTCTTACGGGCTTTTTGATTTGCTGTAAACCCTTTTTTTTCTTTTTTTTTTTTTTTAGGTAAAGGGAAGCCTCTGGGATGAGGCAAGTCCTCTACAGTTCTTAGAAGTTTCCATCAGGATGAATGTGTTTCATCATGTCTCTGTGCTGAAGAAGGAAATTTACAGTAAATCAGGATGGAGAAAGGGAGGATTACTGTTCTGTGTCAGCAGAACAGTACAGATTTGAATACAGCCTGAGTGAGGTTGTCATGAAGAATTTGTGTGAAAGTGGAGATATTCTGCAAAAGAAGAAAATAAAATGATGCCTTTTTTATTATTATTATGTTCCTGGCAGATACAGACACATACACATGTAAGAGATGCTTTAAAACCTGAAAAAAAACCCAGAAAACATAGGTAAAACCTGATGTAGTATTTTCAATACATCTTAGTAACTGATAAAAGATAATATTTGGTAAAAAACTACAGATAAAATATTTACCTGTTTGCAAGTAAATGAAATATGTAATATTGTTCACACTCTGTTGCAGCCTTTGAAGTTCAGCTGACAAACATTTTAAATGGCAGGTTCAGGCTCTGCTTTAGGTGTTCAGCCTCACAAAAGGTGGGTAATGGAGCCTTTCAGTTTCCCTTGATGCTCAGCAAGATGTAGAGCTGGGCAACCACTAGAGAAAAAGGTATCCAGGGATGACTCAAACAGCTGCTTGGTGCCACTGATGCTATGGGCCAGCCTGCCCACACCAGGCCCACAACTCCTGGGAATGTTATAAAAAAGGTGTGGATAGGCTAATGGAAGGTCCATCTTTCCATGCTCTTTCCCACTCATAGGACAGATACAACTTTAGATTAATGAAATCATGGAGCAAGGTAACAGGACAATTTTTTTTGTCTCTAAATCACTGATAATTTAGTTAAGTTTATCATAGGAAAACAGTCCTCGCTGACTTATAGGGAAGCATGAAAGAGGTTACAAACACTACAAAGCAAAATTTCTGTATCTAGAATGCCAAGTAAATATCTGGTTAAAATGAGGACAGATTTACATAAGATGTGCATTAATCAATGCAGCCCTTGAGCAACTCTGACCTATGCAGAAATTACAGTGGGTTTCACTGTTATCTAGAAAAATAAACTGTAGCTTCCAATACCATAACAACACTACACATTGCTGATTTATCTTTCTCCTAAAAATACAGAAATGTCACACACATTTCCAACTATCCTACAATGTTTATGAATTATTGAATTTATCTTTTTCTCTTGTTGCATCACAAATTCCTGCAGTGTAGTTGAAAGCAAACTATCTCTAATAAATTCTGGAAATAAAGTTATGAAATGAATATTTCAGAACATGAAAAATGTTTGCAAAATTTATAGCTAACAATTTCATTTTTCTGTGGGATAACAGAAATTGATATTCTGAATTTGATTTTGCCCTATTTTGAAATGGAAACATTACAGAAATTTAATGAACTGCTCATCCTGGAAATCCTTTTGTTTAGGAAAGATTAACTAATAGTGTTATGAAAACAAAGCATGCTGCCCAGCACTGAGCAGATGCTGTTTGTTAGTAACAGTTGTGGGACTCACAAAAATGCCAGTTTTAATCATCACCTGTGAAAATTCAGATGTGCATGATTGGGCTTGGCCTGGGAAACTGTTCTCGTTCTATCAATCAGTAACTTCCAGTAATGGTGTGGAGATCTATAGACTAGATTAAAGTTTCTAGACTAAAAAAATTATGCTATTGAATATTTATTAAACTTAAATTTATTTGAAGGTATTTCATGAATTCCACAAAACATGTTAGGTTCTTCTCTCACACCAATGTCTATATATTCTTGAGCCACATGAACTAATGTCGTTGAAAAGCTGAAGTTTAATAGATTTTTCCTAGGTTCTTACCCGGGACAAAATCTAAAATCTTGTGGATTTTAAATATATTTTCCCCATTTATATTTCCTTCATTTAAATCACCTCAATAACCTTATAGAAGATGATTCCTAGAGAACAGGAGTTCCTATGAAATTCTCTACTGAATAGTTTTTCATATTTCTTTTTTCTTTTTATATTTTATTTCTTTTTTCTGTCTGTCATGCAAATAGACTTTAATTATAAAACACATTGTCATAGTTTAGGAATTGTCTAATTTAGGTATTCTCCAATTTAGTCTTCCCACTGAAACCACTCCAAGGCATGCACTTCTCAGTGCCCTTTCCCCCTTTTCTATGGCAGGATGGAGAGGAGAATTGGAGGCATAAAAGGTAAAGATCATGGGTTGAAGTTAGAAAAAATTACTGCAAACAGCAATGAGATGAGAAAACAAACAGTGACATCAACAATATTAATGACAGAGGGTACAAGAAAGGCGACATTGTTCATTGCAGAAGCCTCTCTACCCCAGACAGTAGATGGTACTCAACCATTCCCTCCACCACACTATGGCCACCACTCCCTCTGACTCCAAACTGGCACTACTCGGCCACTTCCTTTGCCACTCTTACTCAACCAGAAGGGGCCTCTTCTCCTGAGAAGAAACTCCCTTCACCCTGCCATCAGCAATGATGTGAGGTGGTATAGAATAACCTCCAGGTCCCAGCCATGCCCCCTCCTGGCTACTACAAAAATTAACCCTGTTGTGGCTGAAACCAGGGCATTATTCACCCCTTATTCTGTACCATCATGCCTAGATCCTACACCTTCAACTGTATACACATATATATGTACACAAATATATATGAATATCTTTTCCATAGTCAGTGGCCATCACACCAGGATGTCTGCTGACTACATTGGGTCCATAACTGTGTGTTCTATCCATCCTAGATGTCTTCTAGGAGGGCTGTTGTGATGTTGGGTGGTTGCAAACTGCATCAGGAGCTCACAACTGGTTTATCTGGAGCAGTCCCTCTTCATTGTCCATGGTAGTTGTGGCATACAGTGTCAGTGCCATTCATCAATCAATATTATACAATTCAACATTACAGACTGCTCCCACCCAAAAATCAAGTCCCCATCATGTTTTCCTGTCCCTCTGCATTACCCATCGAGTGCACCCAGGTCCTTGAACAAAAACAATCCCACAGATGGATTTGCCTTGAGGCAGGACTAATCCAAACTGTCTTCCCTAACACATTCCTCATATGCACCATGGAGACTTTATCATCTTATACAGTACATTGATGTTTTAACTGGGCAGGGCCAGCTCGATTGGTGAAGCCTCTAGTGTTAACTAATGAGGTTGCCTTTGCTAAATGTAGATTATGATGTTTGATGATTCCACCACTTTCAGTGTGGCTTTTAACAGTCCATTGCACTATTCTGTGTTCCCAGTGGTTGGTGTGATGCCTAAAATCCTGGAAAACAGGCACTCAGACAAAACATTAATGGAGAAAGATAGACAATACCTTTATTGGGAGATCGGAGGCTTCGGGCCTCCGCT
>JAWWMP010000165.1:33995064-34012457 GCA_035047865.1 Dendrocincla tyrannina
GGTCCCGGGCGATGCCGCGGCGAGCCCCGGGCGCGGGGCCGGGCCGGGAGCGGGGCCCCGTCAGCACTGGACAGCTCCCGGCCGCGGGCGGCGGCGCGCACTGACGGGCTTCTCTGTTGCAGGATCCTGCTGACCGTGGTGGTGATCTTCAGAATTCTCATTGTGGCCATTGTAGGGGAGACGGTGTACGATGACGAGCAAACGATGTTTGTCTGTAACACTCTGCAGCCAGGCTGCAACCAGGCTTGTTACGACCAGGCTTTCCCTATTTCTCACATAAGGTACTGGGTGTTCCAGATCATCATGGTGTGCACTCCCAGCCTATGCTTCATAACATACTCCGTTCACCAGTCTGCTAAACAAAGGGAACGGAGGTACTCCACTGTCTTCCTTACCTTGGAAAGGGACCAGGATTCAATGAAGCGTGAGGACAGTAAGAAAATCAAGAACACGATTGTCAATGGGGTGCTGCAGAACACTGAGAACTCCACCAAAGAGGCAGAACCAGACTGCTTAGAAGTGAAGGAAATCCCCAATCCTGCTATCAGAACTACAAAGTCAAAGATGAGGAGGCAAGAAGGCATTTCTCGATTTTATATCATCCAAGTGGTCTTTCGAAATGCCCTAGAGATTGGATTCTTAGTGGGACAGTATTTTCTGTATGGATTCAATGTCCCTTCCATGTACGAATGTGACAGATACCCTTGCATTAAAGAAGTAGAGTGCTATGTCTCTAGACCCACTGAGAAGACTGTATTCTTGGTATTCATGTTTGCTGTCAGTGGGATTTGTGTGGTGCTTAATCTGGCAGAACTGAACCACTTGGGCTGGAGAAAGATCAAAATGGCAGTGAGAGGAGTACAGGCAAAAAGGAAATCCATATATGAAATCAGAAATAAGGACCTGCCAAGAATGAGCATGCCTAACTTTGGCAGGACTCAGTCAAGTGACTCAGCTTATGTGTGAGGCTGGACAGAACTGAAGCATTGTGCCAGGTGGAACAGACCCAGATACCATTAGAGAAAGGTACATTGCTTAGGCAAGCATTTTATCAAACCACCAAGAAAGCCATTAAGGTATTGGATCTGCACTTACTGAACTAGCTGCAGAATGCAGCGCTATGTAAAAGACTGAAAAAACAGCTATAAAACCATGCTTGATCTAGCCTTACAGCACAGCTACTATTATTCCTACTTTTCTTTCTAATGATTGGGTGTTATCTGTCAGTGAAGCAGCTTTTTGGTTGCCATTAGGATGTTTGAACAGTCTGACTACTTGTTGTAAATGTGTAGAATGTTCATATCAAAACTCTGCAAGGATACTCTATATGGGGTGGGATGGGGTGGGGGAAACTGCTGCAATGTGCAGTCATAAGCATGTTTTAAAAGGAGGGTAAGCACACTGTAAGGAGCCTAACCACAGCTCAGCCAGGATATCTGCGTTCACGTATCTCACAGATGTCTTATATTATTTTGTTTGTCTAAATCACTGACTTTATTCCTGGTGTGTATTATTAGCTATTTTCTATCATGGTTTGTGCATCAATTAGTTATGCTAAACAATAAATGCTGAATATAATTTTGCCATTTTTTGTTTGCCTGTCCACACACACACACCAGTGACCTTAATCATCTTATATTAGTTGTGATCTGCAAAATATATCAGTACATTTTGATTGATTCCCTAATATGTGCATCAATACGACGGAGTTGGTTCATGCCAGCCAAGTTATGTATTTATCTACAATCACCTATGATAACACACATACCAAAGGACGAGTTCATTGCATTTAACTGTGAATATATCACCTTCTCTCTGCTCTTATTTAATATAAGTGCCATACTTGAAACATCTAACTCTGTACTTAGTCAAAAGGTTGTCTTGGGATACCAGCTTGAGTAAAATGATTTTATACTCTCCTTTGTTTATTTTATGCTATTTGTTTAGTCATTGCAATGGTGTAAAAAGTAGCTGAACTATCTACTGATAAATAAATTATTTGCCTTTTTTTTCTTTTTTTTTTTTTTTTTTTTTTTTTTTTTTTGTAAGCCAGAGAGATTTGCTTTTCTTCATTCATTCTTGCATACAATTGTAAAAAAACATACAGGGTCAAAATAATTGACTTACAGCAATTCTTCTTCAGGGTTTAAAATGTCTTGTTGGTATTCTGAACTCTAAGTGACAAAACCTGGGAAATCAGGACTATTTTTTATGTCTGTTTTCCTCCTTAAGCAAGCTTTCTCTGTCTTTAAAGCCTGATCCAAAGCCCACTGACACCAACAGCCTTCCTTCTGCTGACACTAAGGGCAGCACAGTTGGCTGCCAAGGTCACTCTAGGAATAGCCAGGATACATTTACCTATAAATGAAACAATTGCAGCTTTTCATCAGGGAATCCAAACAGTAACCTCAGCTTTTCTGCCTTACAGCTGATTTTAAAAATATACTGCTCGTGTCCCATCAACTTACTGGTTAGCCACTGGGGCAGTCACAAATGAACCTCTGTTAACAGTTACTGTTTTAATAGAAGATACTAAGTTTTACTTACAGAATTTTTTACATTTTTTTTTTTATTTTATTTTTTATTTAATTCCCATTGAATTCGACAGCAAATATTCCTCTGGCAACAGTAGGAGTTGGATCAGGACTAAAAAAAGCCATACAAGTGCATTTCTAACTAACTAGTGTCTGCCCTTTAAAGAAAAGGGCCAAAATGGTGCTGGAAAATTTAGAGGTACTTTATAATATAAGAAGGAGACGTGGGCTCCAAGTCACAAATGGCCTTTTGATTGTATTTTATTTCAAGCCTGAAAATGGATTTTATTGTATATTGGCTTTGAGATAATGCATATAAATCTTTTCCTCTTGGCTTACAATAAATACCCTAACATTCCATTCTTGTGGTTTGCCAGCATTGTCACTTTAAAAAATGTTGATTAATTCTTAGTCTATTCATTATCACATTCATCTATGGTCTTTTTCCTTCCTCTGTGAAACATAAAAGGACTTTGGGATGTATCATGTTTTTAAAGATTTTGAAAATATTTTTCCTTATATATAAAATTAAGAGTTTTCCCAATATGATTATAGAAACTTATAAAGATGGATTTCTCAAATGCTTCTTTGTGATAAAAATGCACACTGATATTGCTAGATGACTGCATGCTCACTGGAAAACTGCGTGTTATTTTTAGAAGGACAACATGGCAGCTAAAATCTCCATCTGCAAAATAGCAGGCTTCTGAAAATTATTATTTATTTGACACACAAATCCAAGTCTGATTTTCATTTTGCAGAGTCCTGGGATGGTTTTCAAAATCTCTTTTTAAAGAGATATTGAAAGGAAATATGTTGTTTAACAGTCACAGGCATTGCTTTAATGTTGAAGAAATTAGAGATTGTGCGCAAAGGGCTTGATCCAGTGTAAATTAAAGTTGAAACAACAAAACTCACACTGAATTCACCGGGCTTTGATTCACATTTGGCATAATTTCCTATTAGGCAGAAGTCCTAATGCATATTTTTTCCAGTGGCTGCATAGCAGTGTTCAGTCAAACTCTAGTGAAGGGCATGTCTTGAAAGCTGTAAGATTTTAATATCTTAAAATTCTTTAGGTAACATTTAGAAAGTATCTGTTTATATTAGTCAATGCAAATGACTCAGTTAATTATTTTTATGTAGTTACACATTTGTACTTCGGTAACTTGTGATTCTTCAGAATTGTCCAAAGAGAAATATATCAGGAATTGTAAATGCTAATTTATGCAACAGGATCAGTGATAAAGTAGGCAAAGATTTGTATTTTGACCAACAGAAATGTCATCCTATATAATTGGAATATGGTCTTTCCTATTTCAGATGAGAAACGAAACGACATCAAGAGATCAGTTGTTCTAATCTTCCTTTTAAATTGTTATTTTTTGTTTCTTACCAACCACTCATGGACAACACTTATGTATCTGAGAGTCATATGATTAATGCTAATGGACTGTTTGCATGAAAGCTGACTATTCATTTACAGAATAAATGCTTTAAAATTGTCACAGCAATGGAAAAGTGTGTTAACTGAACAGCACTGAGTGAACATGAAGCTGAAGGGCACATTACTGGCTACTTAGGTCTTATTCTTGCCTTAGTGAAATAAATTAGTCTTGCCACTGACATTTCTGTAAGAATCAGGCATTAAATATGAAAATTGAGTTAATGTTTGTTTTGTTCATTGTATACATTGTTTTGCACTCGTGGGCAAGATAGTATGTCATCATACGTGCAAACATAAAAGTTATGTTCATTAACTCTTATGGAAAACTGCAATAGAATCTAGTACACTATTGGTTTATTGGTTTAATAGAATTTTAAAATTTACATAAAATAATATTATTTCATTTTTACATAGGCTTGATCTTGTGCTTCTCTCACCTGTGTGAATTTCAAAATATATTTACATAGTTGTTTTGAACCAGTTCACCAGGTACATAGAAGATGCAATGAGATTCTATTAAAAGATTAAAAAAAATAGTGTGTTTTTTTTTTTTTTAATGAAAACTAGCTACACTTTTACATGGGGAAGCTCAATTGATTGCTCCCATAAAGAATTTAATTTTAGGAAGCTCTCACTTTAAAGAAATATAAGGGTTTTCTTCTTTCTCAGGGGAAAAGAAGAACAAAGAGATCAACTGAGATGAATGAATCCCAGAAATGGTGAGATGAATTTTAGTTTGTTTTATGCTAGGGAAGTCGGAAATACTCAGAATCTCTAAAGTGGGTGCAGCACTTGTCTTGCATTATACCTAATAGTGTAGGACATAGCTGCTGCTACGGAGAACCATAGGAAAAAATGTACCTGAAATGTTAAATGTGAGGAAGAATTATTTTTTTCCATATCTAGAAGACTACATTTGTTTCAGGGCAAGAGAAGGGACCAGGCTGATATTCTGCTTGCATCCTTCTGCCTTTATTTTACTTTAATATAAATGTTCCACCTTACTCCTTCTGCAAAACAGGTTAGAGGCTTTTGTTTGGTGTGCAAGTATAGAAATGGGAAAAAAAAGTTGGGACATATGCTGAGAACAGTCATGTTTTTATCATTTAGGATGTGGTCTTGTTCTTCGTGAATTTAATGATAAGATTTTTTTCTGTGGGACCATGTCAATTCCCATCTGGGTGAAATTCAGGTCCTCTACTTCATGAGATTCACAGGAGAGATTGCACTATTTGTGTATTGCATACCCATCCCTGGACATTTTGGGATACTTTTTCTAGAAATTCTATTTTATTGTAACCTTTCAGAAAACATACTAGGTTAGTATCAGCTACTAATAGCAGATTCTAATCAGCATCGTCCTCTCAATGAAACTCTTGCAGTATCTCTGTGCTACTAGGTGCTTTGTATTACATCTATTAAAAATGTACTGAGGTCAATCAAGATTCAGCAGCCCATTAGATAAATGCAGATATGGAGAATTCCATAGCACTGCATTACAAATAAACCATGCATATGTATGTTATATAAAGTTAGATACATGCAAGATTGTTAAAAATTTTACATAAATTTGTGTTACTATGTTAACATTTTTTACATAAATTTGTGTTACAGATTGAATTTCAGAGATGGTTAGAGAAGTCAGATATCCAGAGACAATTAAAAACTGTGCAAGCAATGCACAGACATGTAGTCTTACTACATTGCTTGTAATTGCATGTAGTCTTACAACTACATGGAATGACCTGACCAGATACTTAACATGTTAAAAACCCCAGCAATGGCCCTTTTCCTGTGACTTCTGGGGCTATGGGCTATACTAGTTGCTTTAGAGAGTTTAGCTGAGCAGGTGTGTGTCTGAGTTATAGCTTAAAAGAGGCTTGTCTTCACTGTAGTAAAATCAATCAGTTTTTTCCTGGTGGTGCCTGAAATACAGAATGAATCAGATGTCGAGGTTGTGGACACCCACATATAAAATGACACTCTGATATTCCCTTAAAGTGAGAATTACTCTTGTCTTCAACAAAATGTGAAACTAAGGTAATTTACTACTAATCCATCTCTTTTTGTGTGTGTGGTGTAGCTAGAAAGGACAGAGAAGTGTTACCAGTACCTGGATAATAACTAATACATCCTAAAGTGATTAAGCACCTCTGGACTTTCGTTTCTTCCAGTGAACACATTTGTTGTGTATGATCTCTCTATAAATATATTTCATGGTACATAACTAAATGTAACTTTCATATTTTTCATATTTTATGACATTTCCAATGAAATCACTATCAGTGTTTTCATACTTATTTTTCAGAGAAAAATTAAAAGATTGCTGTTTGAAATTGACTATTTTTTTAAAAGGTGTTGTTAATAATTAATCTTACATTTTAAACCTGCTAACAAATTTTTTATTTGAGGAGTACTAAAATAAATAATTTTTTGTACCAGTAAGGCTGCCTTTGGAAGACATGGAATCCTTTTCAGTGACAAGCTTTATTTGTCAAATCTGTTTTTTTAAAAAAATTAACATTGTAAAGACACAATTTTGAAGAAGCTTATATAACAGCAAAATTGGGGGAAAAGCATAAGGATTTGTAGGTATTAAAGAAAAGCAGGTGTGGTATGGGACTTACTTTGCCCTACTTATTATACAGTTTAGGGATAAAGGCGTATTCAGAACACACCCAGAGCAAATACACAGAATTCCATGCATTGTCTCTTATGTAAGCAAAACATTTCTAGAAATTATTTACAACTATTTTACAGTTTTTCTTTGAAGACTCTAATGATGCATTACATTTTCCAAGGCCATCATGAATGCTGATGTCACTAGTTTCACACCTAGCTTTAGTGAATTTAATATATTTGGGAGCTTTTTGAAATGCGCCACTGGCCTGTAGTGAAAACCATTTTGTCATCAGAAAATTTGCCCATGAGAAAACAGGTGGCATCTAGCAGACTTTAATGGAGCAATCAGACTTTAAGCTTCACACTAAAGTGTGACTTGTGATGAACACATGTTCTGAAAGGAGTTACAGCACAGTCAAGAGAACTTAAATAAAAGGGCTTTCACATTTGTATTGCACGTGATATACTAGAGATTCAGGTATCCTGTAGAAAGATAATTGCAGGAATTACTTTACTTTCTCCTTTGAAAAAAGAAAATGAAACCTGCTCTAACATTCTCTGCATAAGACCGTGTGTAATTCTACATATATACACACGTACAAGTCAGAGAGAAGAGTCCAACTCTGATGTTGAATGCCCACAAGCAAGAGTAATTGAGCAATATTTAGTTTACATGTATAGAGAGATAATGCATTCAACTCTTTGCCACCCTTTTCTCACATGCAAGTGGGAACATAATTTGTCAGAACAAGGAAACAGTTTGTTGTGCCTGCTATATATTTGTACCAATTCCCCCAAAGTGAAATACTTCCTATTTCTATCTCATGAAACTATTGAGGTTTCTCTGTTTGAAAAGGGGTTGGAAGAGCATTTCTAAAAACTTTTAGCATTTACATCAATTTTACAAGGTTTTTTTTTTTTAATAATTCTGAGTGGTGCAAATTTTCTTGATGTATTCTTCAATTTAATATTCTGGTTATTGATTGGATTGGGTTTCCAGGGAATTGTAATTTTTCTGTTTTTTTTTTTTTTTTTAAATTATAATTACTAACTCAGGTTCTGCACATATGTTAAGATATTGCAATTCTTAAAAAGTGTCAGCAAATGCAGATTTTTTTTTTTAAATTTGCACAAGGCAGCCAATTATGTCTCATTTTAACTGTGGGATTTTGTTTGAAAAAACCCGCAATATCAATCAGAAGGCTTTTATGGATCACTTTAATTAATATTCCATTTTAAGAAATTATATCTCCTGCTTTTATTCATGTAATTTCTATGTAAGTGGAGACTGAAAACTCTCTCTGCCTTCAGCTATGTGGTCGGCAGCTCAGATGTCAGCTTACTTAAAACCAATAGGATCACAGCACGTAAACAACCAAGAGAATCACAATGCTTAGTGAGACATATCAAAAAAAGAAGTAAATTTTAGAGTGAAGTTGATCTCATAAGTAACATATACTGAATTAAATCAGTCTTTATGGTTTAATTACACATAAGTTAATAGATTATTGTAATGTATTGTTGGGAGTCTTATTAAGAAAAAGGCAATGTTAATTACTGATGAAAGTGGGCTTTTTTTTTAAAAAAAAAATAATTTCTCAAATAGTTGTTTAAAAATCCCTTACCATGATGCAAAGGTTGCAATGTAACTGTGAAATCAGTCCATCTTAAGTTACTGAAGCGCAAATGATAAATGCATCTTTGTTGATAAAATACTTCATAGAATCATAAAACAGCTGACTTGGAAAGGACCCATCAGGTTTATGGTTCATTGAGTCCAACTCCTGGCTCTGTGCAGGACAGCCCAAAAGTCACACCATGTGCCTCAGAGTATTGTCCAAACACTTCTTGAACTCTGCCAGGCTTGGTGCTGGAACCACATCCCTGGGGAGCCTGTTCCAGTGCCCAGCCGCCCTCTGGGTGAAGAACCTTTTCCTAATATTTAACCTAAACCTCCCTGACACAGTTTCAGGCCATTCCCTTGGGTCCTGTCCCTGGTCACCACAGAGAAGAGATCAGTGCCTGCCCCTCCCCTTCCCCTCAAGAGGAAGCTGTAGACAGCTATGAGATCTCCCCTCAGTCTCCTCTTCTCCAGGCTGAACAGACCAAGTGCCCTCAGCTGCTCCTCATACGGCTTCCCCTCAAGGCCCTCACCATCTTCGTGGCCGTCCTTTGGATGCTCTCTAAGAGCTTAATATCTTTTTTATATCATGGTGCTCAAAGCTGCACACAGTACTCAAGGTTAGGCTGCACCAATGCAGAGCAGTAGTTCTTTGCTCATGTGTGTGTACTCTTCAACTTTGCTTAGCTGGCAGTCAAGAAAGAAGGGGCTTTAATTGTATAAGGTTTATTAGACTGCAGTAAGAGAACAGACAGATAAAATATTTATAGTATGAGTTTTGAATTTGGCAGCATGACTCCTATTAACATTAATGGAAGTTGCAAAGCTGAATCTTAGAGTATTAAGCAGAAAATATTCATGCCTGCTGTTTGCTCAACAACTTGAACTTTCTACTGTAAATTAATAAAATATTTTGAATTCACTTTTAATCTAATTAAACTTTGACGCCCTCTTGTACTCTTTCATGAAAACACATATCAGGGAGAAGCTATCTTGTCAGCATGAGCATATGGTTATCTAAATTTAGCATATTTTATTGAAAAGGTGTCAAATTTGATACATTGAAACTGTCGCACCATTGGAATAGCAGCTTATACTTTGCAGTATTGCAGAGTTTACAGTGATACACTGTGCCAAAGAACTATGCAGCACTGGATATTTGATTCCTCTCAGTACTGAAAAGCTTATGAATTCCTTCCTCATTTCTTTCAATGACCTTCTGTTTTGAATAAAGGAGAAAGAAAGGAATCCTGCCAACATTATGGTCAGGAGGTCTGACCATACTGTGTCCTTAGCAAATGTTTGAGCATGTAAAGCAAAAATATAAAAATTGAACTGTGTTTAGACTGCAAGCTCTATTCAAACAGCAGTTTTCCTCAGAAATATCCCCTGCTAGACTATGAATGATGCTATAGGGCTGTGACACCTACTGTAAGGTTGCTGCAATCATGCATGCAAATATTTAATTTTAATTACCATCTGAGTGACCACTGGTTGACTGTTTGTCTTGAAAATACCGTATGGTTTACACAACTGTTAGAAAGAGCTAAACATTCTAATTTGTTTTGGTCATCATCTCTCCATGCAACTACCTACGAAGAGGCAAAAATCTCATTCAGGCAACTGTGTTTTCTCAAATTTTAACCTAGGACAGTGGATCATATTCTCGCAGGAACTGAAGAAAACAAAACTGGCTCCAGTCTGTTCAGCAACATAAGCAAAACCACGGGGGAGGGAGGGAGAGGGAACAGGAAAAGCTGGCTTTGCCAGTTTTCTGATGCTAAGGAGAAGTGGGAAGGAAAGCTGTGATTACTGCTTGTCCTTGCCTTCACCCGTGTCCTTACTTCTCAGAGGCTGCAGTCACCTTGCATATGTGACCTTTCCCTGGACCCAGCAGCTGTGGTGAGCTCTGTGATTGTACCTGCTGGTCTCTTCTGTCTGCTGGTGCCTTTGCAGGGGCTGAAATGGGACCAACCACTGAAAGACACGGGCAGTTGCTAGTTCTTGCTTGTCCAGGGATGATTGCACTGTCCTTCAGAAAGACATCAAGCATTTTTCTTGTGCAAGACAGCTGCCTGCAATATTATGCCCAAGGCAACTCTTCACAATTCATTTATTCACTCTATAGTGCAAAAAAGATGGGTTTAATAAACGCAAGAATTTAAAAATGAAATTAAGACTGCAATTTCTCAGTTGCTAAGAGATATACACAGCAAAATTGTTAAAACATTAATCCAGAAATGCTGAATCATTACAGAATGAATGCATATTCCAAGTTAAATTCTACCTGAGAAAATGTGAGGATACTCCTGTCAATTTCAATTGGAATTTCTTCGATTTGTCTGAAAAAGAACATAATACCACATACAAATTAGATAGAAGAGTAAAAAACAAAGAAGTTAACATTTTCTAAAAAGTTCCCTTTTATTTATTAAAAAACTCACTAGAGGAAAAAAGCCCCAAACTTTCTTCTTTACTTCTTCTTCTACTTCTTCTTTACTACTTCTTTCTTCTTCACTTATGATGAGCTTAATACATGATACTTGATATTTTTTTAAAAAGCCTTTTGAGAACTCTTTTTCTGGCATTCAGCATGCTCAGAGCTACAGGATAGTTCAATCTTGAAGATGAAAATACTTAAATACATAAATATACTTGAGTACTAAAAGTTTTCCAAAGAAGAAAAATGTACTTGGATGTACACTCTATTTTTATTTTGACCTGTGTTTTAAAACAGAATTTATCAAGATAAAATTAAATGCCAGAGGAGACTAAATTAAAGCATTTAAAGATTAGGGGAAGTGAATGAAGATACTCACTAAAAACTATCTAACATATTGTGTCACAAATATATACTTTGTTGGACCTGATAACCCTGAGATGGATGAGGTCTCTGCAATTCCATGCCCCAGGTCCAACCAGCAGCAAGACTGAGCATGTATTCCCAGCAGGCACATGCACACAGTGCACACATGTATGTCACATATAAGCACAGCTGGATCTGCTGTGCAGGATAGAGGTGCACTGCTGGAAACATATGTATATGTGGGTGTGTGTATGTATATATACACATGCACAACTCAGATCCCTCCAGCAGCCCAGCTCAGACCCTCACTCAGCACAGCAGCTGCCCCTGGATCCCGAGTCTCCCCAATTGCTGCTACCTGGACACACAAGCCCCTGAGCCTACAGCCCCATTGCAGTTGCTTGTGCAGACCCTGCACTCACACAGAGACACACACACAAGTACACGCACCCAAAGCTGGCACTGGGTTTCACTCACTTGGATTTCTCCTGCCGGTGCCACCCAGGCACACGTAATTACTGATGCTGGGGTCTGACTGCAGTTGCTGGCACCCAGACCCCAGCACAGACATGCTCACCCAGGAAAGAGTCATAAAGGAATTTAAAAGGGAGATAGACCAGACTGAGCTGGTGAGATGCAGCCCATGGCCAGAGAAACATATGAAGGAGCAAACTGCACATGGCTGGCCTTTGTCTCCCCTTATCCCCACATTTGTTTCTCCCCAAATTGTCTAGTTCCCTTCCTTTTCCCACCTTTGGCTGGCCCCCTAAACATCCCAGGGTAAATCTTTAAATGCACTTCCCTTGCAGCTCAGGATATAACCCATATCCCTAGACACATTTCCCCACCTCAGCTAGGGTAAAAGACATCAAATGGTGGTGTAGGGATAACTCATGCTGATGGGCTTAATACCCAGACTCTGGTGCAGACTGCGGTAAATGTGAGAGAAGCGTAGATAGAGCAACCTCTTCTTTAAGACTTTAATTTGGGATCCCTCCCTGGTTTTGTACTCCTGCACTTCTCTGGGCTTGTGGAGATGAATCTTTTAAGGGCTGATGGCTCCTATGATGGGTGTGGCAGTAACTGGAAGGCTGTCATTTGAGTCCCTCCAACTATGATTATCTTGCAATCCTCTTTTGTGGATGTGCAGATGAGCTTTGATGACACAGAAATCTTTTATTGGGTACAAATGCAGGTTTAGAATCTCTCCCATAATTCTCTGAAAACTTACACCAGAAATGCATGATAGAAAAACTTTTGAAATGGCCACAGCTGTATCTGTCTAAGATCTTGTACACCTTTCAAACTGCTGATGGAGTTTTAAATAATATCGTGAGCTTTGTAAAGAGAAACCTGAGCTGTGTGAATATGGAATTTTTATTCTGCCAATTTTTTAAAGGTAGTAAATTAGTTTTTGTCACTTCTTCCCTCAACTAAGTGAAAAAAGTTCACAATAACTTGAGTGAAAGTTGGATTCACATGTGTTAAAGAATTCAGCCCTAAAGAGTCTCCTGCAGAGACTAGGAACTGAGAGCTGGGGACAGTGACTTCTTAAACCATCTTGGCTAATTCTGCCATACCTGTCAGCACTTTTGGATCCTATTCTCAGTTAACAGAGCAGCTTCTGTCCTTCAAAGACATGTGCTAAATTTCTTCTTTGGTTTCAGACATTAAGCTCGATGGCCAAATCAACAAGAAGAATGTCACAACTTCTGTAAAGGCATCAGAACTTCTAAGCATTGAGGGTAATTGACAACTGTGTTATTGCAAGTACATAGCAAAAACTTAAAATCTGGAAAATTTTGACCATCTCTGATTTACACTATCCCGAAAAAATGAAGGGATAAATAGGCTGGTTTTATTGTCTTTGTTCTGGTTTCAATATTTATATAATTTCTAAAGATAGACTGTATCTCAGCCCTTGCTCTGGTAACTACTTTCTATTTTTCAGCTTGATGGCTGTTGACAGGCACAGAAGAAAGTATTACAGAGCATATAAAATGTCTTTCATGAATGTTCTGTTAGAATCTCAGCAATCGTCTACTTGAATAACTTTACACTGTTCTATTTCAGGTGGCAGGTCTGAGTTCACTGTGAAACAGTGCCTGCCCTCTTGCAAAGTCAATGCAGTAAGTGCAGCACACATGGGAAAAAATATGAGGATATAAACAGCTAATTGAAAAAGAATGTGCAGAAATCTTTGCAGTATAGGCATCCCATTGTGGTCTGAACACCTTTTACTAACATAAAGAGGGAATAACTTCATGGAGATTTGTAGACTGTGCAAACTTAAATTTTACCATGTAAGAGAGAACCAAAGCTGGCACTGTTTTTACAAGTAATGTCATAAAAATATAATTCAGATTATTCTGTTTTACAGTTGTTCCAGCTTTATGTCAATATGAACTGCATGACACATCAAAATGAGTAAGACAGCTTTTTTTTTTTTTTTTATGGTCACATTTTTGGTCAACTTGCTAGTTCCCCATTAAACTCACATATGTATCAAAATGTTCATATATATATGTATAGTGGGGATCTGAGGTTGTGCTGACTGTATCTGTGTTTAAGCTGTCCTTTCAATCCTTACAAAAGGAAACATTATGAAAGGTCCTGTTCATTGCACAGACATCTTAGACCTTCCATGTGCACTGTTCTTTGACAGCTGCTTAGCCATAGGCTTCTTTTGACTTCATTCAGGTGACTTTAAAAACTAATGACAGAAACACTTGTTAAGAAAAGTAGAAAAGTGAGTGGCTCAGCCCCATGGCACAGCAGAATATCTTATCACAGTGAGAAAATTCAGTCACTTTTATTTAAGGGTTATTTTGTGCAACCACTCGTGTTGAATTTAGCAGTTATTCTTGTTTAGTCACTGAACTGACTGTACTTTGAGGAAATGTATGCATCTCTGTAAGTCATATAATCCCTCTACCCCTTCCTATCACTCGTTCACTCACTGGGGAGTATTTCTACGCTGCAATTGCACAGCCTGCAACACCCTGTTAATGTCTGCTGAGTGTCATCCTACCAAGGTTCAATGACCCAGTTTAACTGACCTCGGGTTTTATTGTATTCCACTGCAGGCAATTTAGGGACTACCCTTTGTGATCCGTGGGTTTTCCATGAGCCTTTAGATTTTGGTGGGACTACACTATCATAAAAGGGGAAATGGTGAAGCAAAATGATTTTCTTTTTCTATTATTAAATGGCCATGATAAACCAAGAGATCTCAACAGAAGTTTTATGAAAAATATATTGCGTGTTGCATCTCAATGAAAACAAAAATAATAATCTTAATTGGGGAGTTTCCTCTTTGCAGCAATTTTTAGTTGCTTCTGGTTATTTAATTTAGTTTCCTTCCTTGAATGTGTGAAGTTTCTTATTTTTTTAAATACAGCATTTTTTTGCAGACTATCTTTTGATATCTTATGTACAAGTAGCAGTCTGTGAATGACAAGTTGGAAAAAATGGGACAAAGATAACTTACATATCTAGAGAATCATTGGCAGAGTTTAGAATAAAGCTTAGAGGAAATTCAAGGGCTCAGGAATCAACTTTAAAGGTCATACTATCACTGGTTTCTAGTGTTCTGCTCTTAATGGTGAGTGAACCTTTTTTCCTAGTTATTAGGAAGTTATTCAAGGACGTGTTTGAATCTGATATATCTGATATCTATATCTGATATCTGACATATCACACAGATTACATATCACATAATTAGTCAAGTAGATCTAGGTCATTAAGTAACTCAACTTTGCAAGGTTCATTATGGTTCACCTTTATAGCTCATATATGAGCCATGTTACTAAATCACATCACTAAATCATATCACTGTTATTCAAAGTCTTCTTCTATCTAGCATTCCTGTAACAAAGCACTAAGGCCATAAGACTACCCTTGGTGTTTCTAAGAAGCTAAAAGCTGTTTGAGAGAGATTTTTAGCTAGCTGGTCCAAAGGCTATCCTAATGCTGTTTACCAAGTTAAATTGTTACATTAAAAATTCTTGCTTTGAATTAGTTTATTCAAGGTAAGAGCCTGTAGTAAAATACATTTTACATATCCTTCTCCCACCCTCTGTCTCACAGTGTTGCAGAAAAAGAAGTAAACTGAAAATAAAATAGTGACAGTTCTTTCACTTGGAGCTTCATCCTTTATGCCTGCAGAGGTGTTAATGACTCTGCAAATACTCTGGAAAAATAAAACAAGATCTGGGAGTGAATTAAGGCTGTAGATCTGTGAAAGGGCAAGGGAGAGAGATAGCCAGCACTTGTGCAGGCTTAGCCACAGCAGAGCATTGTCAGCTCTTCTCAGGTCAGGGACTGCAGGGACACAGTTCAAAGTCTGACAGCCATCTGGAAGTCCTGCTATCAGCACTAAAAGACTAGCAGAAACTTTGGATTGTGTAGGAAATATTAATTTCCCTGGAAAGCATGTAACATTTTTATGCATTGGGAAATTTGTGATACTTCCTATGGCACTTGTGTATGAAGCCAGCACTTCCTGCTGTTGAAGGCGTTATGATTTAGGACCAAAAACTTGATCAGAAGTAGGCCAGTTTATAAGTCTGGAGTGTCGGACTGCTATCTAAACCTCTGGACAAAAAAAAACCCCAAACACCAACAAACAAAAACCAAACCACCAAACATTGAGAATTTCAGTTCATTAGTTGGCTCTAATAATTTGAATCCAACCCAAGGATTACACTAATGTGTAATTCATCATCACTCCTGAGGAGAACCAGATGAATAGAAGTGAATCTTATTATGCAAAAATCTTGAAAGTGAAAGAACTGAGAATTCCAAAAATATTCTCCATATGTAGTGTGGTGACACCTGATGAGAACTTGATATCAAGGGGAAAAGTGAGATAAATATTTAATTGCAGCCTTCTATCTTCTGCAAAACTATTTGGGTGGATTACCAGTTTAGCAGTCCTCTTTTTCTAACCACCAAATAAAGTTTTAATCTGAGCGAGGAAAGAATTATAATCTTGAATTTACTATCTTTTTATTCCACAAGAAAATTTTATGCACACAGAAACTTGTACTGTTTCTTGTGAAAACTGCAATAAAATATTTCATTAATAAGTGTGAAAATCAATTTTCATTCTTCAAAGTGACCACTCATTGGAATACAAAATCTTTCCTTAAAAGTTTTTTTCTCTTTTTTTTTTTTTTTTTTTTTTTTTAATACAAATTTTAGGTACTTTTACCAAATCTGCTTGAAAAAAATTTCAAACTTTTTTCACTCACAAAAAATCCTCTTCTGCCTAATTCCATTGACAATTTTGCTTAATTTATCAATTTGCTTTTGAAAATTACAACTTTGTACCTGATCTGTTCTAAATTTATTCTTCCACTTAACTGAGACTATTGAACAGTGCCTTGGTGCAGGTTAATTTCAGTGACCAGCTTTGCTACCATCGCCTGAAACTTAGCAAAGACAATGTAAAATAATTGCCACTTTTTGTTGCTTTCTTCGTTATTTAGTGGATATTGCACACAAAGACAGCTGTATGATTAGTGTTGCTACATTTCCTCTCTCTACCTGTGACGCAAAATGTTTCTGGCTCATCTATGTGAAACAAGTGCACACATTCATAGCAGACCATTATTCTGACAGAATATCTTCCAGTAATACTTGATAAATGATTGTATTTAGTCTGTATAATCACCCTTGTTTGTTTACTATGTCATTTTTACCTCTGTTGTGGTCTCTCAACCAGTATATGCCATTTAACTCTGCTGTTTAAGTCACACTTTTAAACTGACCATTTTTTTTTCTTTTTTTTTTTTTTTAACAACTAACCATATTTACTTGTGAAGAATCATGAATGGTATGAGAACATTATAGGTCTTTCAAATAAGTTGGGCTTGCTTATAAAATAATGACAGGTTGTAAATCTTGTGGAAATCTTACCTCTTGAACTGAGAGGTAACCATCCTCTGTACCAAGAGACTTCTGTGAATGTTCTTTGTAAGTTGTTTGAAAAAAAAACCTCTCCAACCTACTTATATAATTACCTATTTTGTTTTATCATTAATTGCAATAAAAGAAGGTAGAAACCAGTGGAGGGAAGAATGGAGGAAAACAGGATATGAAACAATTGTTCTAAAAATCATTTGTTCTTTGGAAAAACCTTGATTTATTGTAACTGTCCAGAGAACTAGATAAAAGTTTCATTATTTGAATTTTGGTCAGTGTCAGAGAAGAAATGCTACAAGATTTAAATCACAGGAAAAAATAGGGTGAACATTGATGCATAACTTTAACATTAATGTAAGGTTAATTTAGATTTAATTAAATTAATATTTAATTAAATCATATGAGGATGAAACCAGAAAAATAGAAGGCAATGCT